>CM072335.1:8145000-8770000 GCA_036874045.1 Cymodocea nodosa
CAGGAAATAATAAAATATTCTTTTATCATTAAAAACATAACTGTCCAGTACATGTAATATAACTCTCCAAAATAACAGAAAATTCAGATACTTAAGAATTTCACAGCCTACAATTTATCGACAGTTCAGAAATATACTAAATTAACATTAATTCCTTGAAATTATGTAGATTCTTTCATTAAAGCTTATAACAGTGCAATAATAACATAATGGTTTAATTCTTATATGATAAGCTAAATATTATGTAATTAACCATCATTTAACTGTTAATATTATGCACTTTTTCATTCTAAACACTTCCCTCATACTTAAATTTTGCTAGTCCCTTAGCAAAATAAGATCTAATTAGTTGGTCTTTCTAAAGTACTAGAATTAATTCTTTACTTCGTTCTTCTTCAAAATACATAAATTTAGATTACTATATAGATATTCTGTATTTTTCAGTAATCTATTTTAACATTGTTTTCTCCTTTACAACCTACAAATATATTTAAAACATATGTAAATTACATAGTAAATACATTAGCATCACATAGGTGTTAATTATATTATCATTTTTTTCTTCTTTTCAACATCTGTCATCCTGAATTTTTCAATATGATTTCTAGAATAAATTTCAATGACATACGAATCAAAACACAATCCAATTCAATATGTTTAAAATAAGTAGAATAAAGAATTGTATCTCAGATAAACAACTTCAAAAGTCTATTCTAGATTCATACTTCAGCAATTTTAGATAATAGAAAATATACTCGATTCAAAAGATGTTTGTATTTCACAAAACACTTTTATCTTTTCAAAACAGTATATACATATTTGTTCTTTAAAAGTTAATTTGACAAGCTTGAATCATACAAGAGCTTTCTAATGTACCAATGTATCGAGCTTTCAGTCAACAATCCCAGATCTGATCAGGATCTTAGGTTGCTAGATTTAAAGAGTCCTTTTCAGGTCAACAATCCTTACATACCTATCTACTCAAGTACAAAAGGCTCGTGATCAAACAAGTCAATAAACTCTTGAAGTTTTTTTCTCTTTTTTTTTTTTCAAACATTCACAATATATATACGTATTTCATTAATATAGATGCAATAAAACACAAATCTCATATAATTCTGCTTCTATTATTTACTGAAAATATGAATCCATATCAATAAGCTCATACTTTTTCTATAGTTTAATAAGATCTACACATAAATCATTCTACAAGTTTAATCTATCAAATTAAATGTATCCTTGATCATATGTGTTTCATTTAATCCAAAAATCAACATTTCAGCTCTTCTAGGATTTCAAATAATTTACTAAGTTTCAGTTAAGCATTCTGATTTCTTTTTAAAATCGTGAAATTGTTAAACTCAAAAAATTCAGCAAAAACATAAGATACTATATCTAGATTTGTATGAATAGTAAAATTCTATAGCATCTTATTTAACATTCAAGTAGTTACAATTCTTAAAAATTTTACAGTTTCAATTATCGAATAGTTACAGCAAATTCACAAAAAAATTTTCAATTTCCACAGAACTTTTGCAGTACCATTCTAATTCTTCTAATCAACAAAATTATATGGCTGTTACTTTAATTACCTCCCCCCCATACCTACATTTTACATTATCCTCAATGTAAAAGATTTTACAGTAAATATAGTAATTGTAGCAGGCATGAATATTGTTTCGTTGACTTAGCACCTAACTCAATGAACTTAATTCGTTGAGTTAATGAATAACTCCACGAATTGAGTTTAAATGTAAATTCAGGATAAGTAATCAATTACATACCTTGTCCTTTTGTATCTCCTTCATATCTTTCGATTTTTGATTCTGAAAAACTTTTCATTCACAAATAAAAGCAGAATATATAACAAAATAACAAAACATAAATTGTTAAATCAGTGTCTTGTGTGGAACCTAGACTCCTATGCCTTTGATGGCTCACAAGCAAGCTAGTTGGTTTCCTAGAACAGATACCAACAAACTAGATTGATATTTTGTTTGTTTTTCTTTTATAAAATAAAACTAAAACTAAAAATTTTTCTTTTCTAAAAATAAATGCAAAATACACACAACATTAAAATTATAAAATCACAGTTTAAGAACATGATTGAAAAGTGGTAACAAATGGAATAAACGTGTCAGTTCATGCAAACTTTTTAGGCATAATTCTTCTTGCTATTAATTCTATTTTAATGCAGTCTGTTTTCCTTTTTAGCTTGTAAACTTGTAGTATGTTATCAATGCTAAATATAAGTGTATTACCATTAATGAAATGAAATGTAGAAAGTGATCCTCTTCTGTTCCAAGATAATGTAGCTATTTCTATTTCTACATCTATTTCAATATATTCTTCTTCCCACTTCCATTCATTTAGGTCTTTCATAATCCATATTTGAAATTTCCTCAATTCATCCCACCATCTTATCAAACATCAAGTAGGATCATCATATTCATTATATCACATTCCTAATTGAATTTTATCATATTCTACAAATGGTGGTTTAGCTATATCACTCGGTATAGGTAATATTTCTATAAAATCATCATCATAACTATCTATGCTTACTATGTATAAATCAGATCTAAATGCAACTGATATATCTGTGACTAGATATATATATCCATCAAGTATGACATGCATGCTATTAATTAATACTTTTTGTCTTAGATATATCATAGTATTTTCAGTCCAAGATCTATTCAAAAAATTATACACACTTAAGCATAAATCTTCATCCCAATTTCCAGTTGGTCTCTAGTAATATAATTTTTCAGGAATGGTCAAATTTTTATTAGAAAATATTAAAGCTAACCCACAATTTTCAGTTGGTACTTCAAATCTATTAGGCCTTCCTATATTTCATTCTTCTCTAGTGACAAGATTTCTAATCAAAATATCAGGTAACAAAATTGCATACCTTGGTTTGGTTCTATATATAATTAATCCTTCATCCATCCCCATAATATGATCTATTCCTTCTAATGTATTGAGTGGAATTCCAGTAGTTTCTTCCATATTCAGATATTCATAACAGATTGAACTATGATTAAATGACTTCCATAAAAATCTATCTCTAATCTTAGTCATTTTTGCAGCTTGTAGTCCATGAAAATATTTTTCTCTGACACAGTCTTTGATTTCCTTTGATACACAACACAATCTGCATAGATCTTTAGCTGACAAGTTACTCAGTACTTCCCTTAGTGCATCTAGTGGTAATTTCATCAATTTCATCTACTGTGATTCTGTCTAAAGCTTTATATTTAGTAAATAGTTGTTGACGGATGAAGTTGAATCAGCTACTTCTCCTTCCAGTTCCCCAACAATTTTCCTTTTCTTCCACAAGTGTTGGTCATTCGTAAATAACATTCTGTTCTATATTTATAATGCACGTCCATAAAGCAAATGAATCTCGTTGCAAGAACGTGTCTTGTAACGTGCAGTGTGGTTCCTATTTTTATGGGTATGTGTTCCACTTCTAATTTTAAATTTCAGTAACCGCTAAACCCACGAAGTTTCGTTCGTGGCTAAAAGAATAACCATTTAGCTTAATCCACGAACTAACCTCGTTGAGTTATAGTTAACTCAATGGATTAGCTTCAGTTACTATTGCTAACTCTACGGACTAACTTCGTTGAGTTACAGATAACTCAACGGAGTGACCTTATATTATACTATTGACCTCGTGGAGTTAAGGTTAACTCAACGAACTTACTTTGTTGAGTTAACACTTAGCAAATTTCTAAAATTTACTCATCGTATTAACTTCTATATTTTTTTTCTTCTATTGCATTTTGTCAACTTAAATAAATTTAAATACATGTCATTACTACAGTGTTCTAATTAAAACTCATTTAAATCTGATCATGATATGTATATTTAACTTGCAGTTCATTTCATGTTATGTAGAATTTACATTTTACTTTGCAACATGCAGATATTTTCAAGCATTAACCAATTATCTTGCATTTAATCCTGTCATTCATAAAATTTCTAAATCTTTTAAACAGTCTTCCTTCTTATTCAAACAGTTATGTAATATTCAAGATAGTTCATCCAGTACATCATTCTCAAATACTAATGCAAAAACATCTGAAAACAATACATTCATTTATATGAATAATTTACATTACAATCAATCAGATATTTTTCATACAAATATAAATACAAGTAGATAAACAATACAATTTAATCTTTCCTCCTAAGTTCATCTACTTCCTTCTGGAGCTTTTCTAATTGTTGCTCTAATTGGTTTATCTTTTCTACAGCTCTTATAATGCCTCTAGAAGGTTCAGCAATCTCAACAGCAGCATAATTGTAGTTTCTGTATTCCTTCACTAAAATGGCTCTTGATTTTATCCTTTTAGATGTCCATTTCGTGAAGTCAATACAGTCCACTATCAACTTTGGAATCAAATCTCCATAAAATTGTTTCTTCTTTACTGTTCTCAGCTTGGAGATAAAAATAGTAGACCAATTTATCTGAATTCTATTCACAACTGCATATGTGGCCCATTTGACAAATTGACTCAGTTCTATATCATGACCTTGTCGTTGGTAGACATTCTTAATTAGAATGCTAGCTATCATATGTGCTTTACCATTTAAGTGCTTCAGTCTATTTAATAATAGCACACCAGGATTAATAGCTAAGCAATCCTTTATTATTTGCTCTATCCACTTGACTGTAGTTGTGCTTTCCAGAATTTCTAGTCTTTCATTCTTTAGTCCTAAAATGCTGTGGAGAAGCTCTAGTGTTATCTGTACATCAACTTGCTCCATGTTGGAAATTAATCCACTTTCTCCTTCTCTTAAGTTTGCATAAAAGCAGGGCACTAGATTCTCATATACTGCATGCCCTCTTTGTTGAGAAATAAATTGCAGTAGACCTTGGAACTCAAATAAATCCTTGATTTCTTGCATCCCGTCCCAATTTACTGGTCTACTATATATGATATCATAACCCCTAAACTCTTGATATTTATTATATGCTTCCCAACTCCAAAAGTGTACTTCATTCAAAACTGTTGCTTCAGTCGGGTCAAGAATTTGAATTTGTTGCTCTAGAGGGCTTTGTTCTTGAACTTCCTCTTCCATGTGTTGAACTTGAATAGACTGAAAATGCTCTAGAGATTCTACATTTTTGCTTCTGCTTTTGTCTATGGTGGTGAGCTGATAGAACTCTCCACTCTGTCTTGAATTCTTTCCAAAATTTGCTGAAGAGTTTTTTGCTCTTCAATGGAATCTATCGAGTCATTTCCTTCTGGTTCCATTTGTATCTGTTCAGCTTCTTGTTCAGTTTCTTCTTTTTCTTCTTCCTCTTGACTACCAATCTGCATTGTCACTATTCTTTCTAATTCTATGGCAGATTAGGATGGAGTTACGGGGAAATCAGTTTCTGTCCTAATTTCTGTTTCTTCTATTTGTACAGGCTACAGATTAGTTTCAGCTTGTTTGTTGAGTATTTTGTTTTGATGATGTGTGCTAAATGAAAATAATCATATTTTCTCAATTACTATTGTTTGTGAAAAGAAATTAAAATTATTAATTAATATAGAAAAAACTTACTGAGATAAATACTTGTCTGTATTGGATCTGAAATTATACTAAGTTAATAACTAGTCGTTTCGTTGTAGTAATTTCTCATTTAATTAGACGTTGAGTAAGTCCAAGCAATTCTTGAACTTGCTTTCAACAATGCCCTTTGTAAACATATCAGTCGGATTGTCCTTTGTGTTAACCTTCATAATCTTTATCCTATCTTCATTCCTGAGGAAGTGATACTTAACATCAATATGTTTAGTTCTATTATGAAAGACATTATCTTTGGAGAGACAAATAGCGCTAAGACTATCACAAAAGATATTAGCTTTATCAATGCGCCAACCAAAGTCTCCAAGTAAGCCTTTCAACCAAGTCCCTTCCTTTGCAGCTTCTGTCATAACCACATATTCAGCCTCAGTTGTGGACAGAGATACCGTAGGCTGAAGAGTTGATTTTCAACTCACAATAGAATCTGCAAATGTAAAGACATAACTAGATAATGATCTCCTTCTATCAACATCACCTGCATAGTCTGAGTCTATATAACCAGCCATAATACAATCCTGATCTACTACATACATCAAGCCAACACCTGGAGTTCCTTTCAAATATCTGAATATCCTTTTAACTGTTTTCCAATGTTCCCTACCCGAATTGGACATGAACCTACTAACAACACTCAAAGGATATGTGTTTAGAATGAAAAAGTGCATATTATTAACAGTTAAATGATGGTTAATTGCATAATATTTAGCTTATCATATGAGAATTAAGCCATTATGTTATAATTGCACTGTTATATGCTTTAATTGAAGAATCTGCTTAATTTGGGGGAATTAATGTTAATTTAGTACATTTCTGAACTATTAGTAAGTTGCAGGCTGTGAAATTCTTAAGTATCTGAATTTTCTGATATTTCGGAAAGTTATGTTTACCATATCGAACATATTCGGACAGTTATGTTTAATAGACCGAATATGTATCAGATAGTTATGTTTAAATTGCTGAATAGTTATGTTTTGAGAGAATATTTTATTATTTCCTAAAGTACACGTGTCGAAACCATAATGAATGACTTAAGTGAATTTTCGGTGAGTTATCTATAACTATTCGAAATGCATCTGAGCATCGAATAGTTAAATTTATGCACATGTTGAATTTAAATGCTTTAGTATATCACGTGAGATGCACATGTTTAACTAGTTAAGTTAGCATAACTGTACGCATTGAGTTACATGAATACACACTAAGGAAACACGTTATGTTAGCAGCTTATTTCTTTATATTTTCTAATATGCCACTATAGTAGTTGCAGGAATAGATAGTTGGAAGAGAAAAAAACCACGTTTGCACGTATCGCGCAGGGAAAGAAATCATCTCCGTTGATACGAATGAAGAAAATCCAACCGACCATTCAAGCAGAAGCAATTACTACTGAAGAAATATAAAAGAAAAGAAGAAAAAAGAAGAGGTGTGTGATCGATGGGCGGACAATGTGTGCAGAGGAAGATGAGCATTGCAATTCTTTGAAGTTCCACACCAACCATCATCATCACCACCACAATTACCAACCATCAGAGGTTTGTAAGGATACTTGCCTGATGTCGGGTCGATTCCGAGCCAAACATAGTGCCTAACAACCAATGTGAGGAGTGATCGCGTCGCGGGAAGGGAAGCCATTTTCACCAAGCGCCGACTCATATTTCAGGAGATTGTAAAGCTTTTAGCCTTGGCTTCGGGTTGATGCCTGTATGCTGAAGAGGAGATCATCTTGCAATTCTGGACTCGTGATTCTATAGGGAGAGGAGACAGAATTGTAAGTGGTTTAATTTTCAATGGTGTAATCACGTTGCAAGTAGTGTCAGAAGTATTTACTATCACGTGAGATTACTTTACATTTCACCTTTCGCCCATTTCCATGTTCATATTAAAACAAAAATACCTAAAACAATTTATCTATGTTTGTATGTTGTATTTGAGTGTTGTATTGTTTGTGTTGTATCGTGATTAATGTTATCTTTGTTAGTGTTGTGATTGTTTTATGTTTATTTTAGTTTTACAGTTTAATGAAATTAGTTCGTTCAAAAGACTTAAAGATTTTAATGGCTACTGTTTGAATTATCTGAATGTTAGTATTGCTTAATGATAAATCCAATGTTAACTAACATTAAAGAGCTTAATTGATGTTATTTACAATCTATGGAATCGCCCAATGGTTGGCCGAATTCCTTTGTAAATAGCAGTATTAAAAAGAAAAGACAGGCTCGTGGAGTTAACTTAAGTCCACGAGGTTAGTCCATTGAGTTAGTATAAATCTGGAAGATGTATGTATAACATTAAGATCTAGAACTGATATACCACCAAGAACTCAAAATGAAAATGATATGAAGGTGGATATGAGTAAAAATCAAAATGATAATGAAAATGTAATAGCTGAAAATCTAGAAATCACTGAAGAACAATCTGAATCTACGAATGAAGCTAAAAATGATCAGACAAATCAATTGAAAGAAAAAGAGTCTTTGAAATCAAAATCTTTAGCACCCTATCCTGAAAGATTACAACAAACAATTCCTGAAAAATAAGAAAAAATCAGAGAAATTTTTGAAAAAGTACAAGTTAACATTCCTTTGTTAGATCTATTGCAGAAAATGCCTCCTTGTGCTAAATTTCTGAAGGATTGGTGTACTAAGAAAAGAGAGTGAAAAGTTCTTAGAAGGTCTTTTTAGCTGAGCAAAGTAGTTCCCTATTTCTACCACAAATTCCTAAAAAGTTATCTGATCCTGGAATCCCTGTTATATCATGCATCATAGGAAATACCATTCTAGAAAGAACCTTAATAGACTTAGGTGCAGGTATAAATGTTATGCCAAGTGATATATTCGCATCCTTAGGATTAGAAGGCTTAACTCCTACTAGTATGGTTATTCAATTAGCTGATAGAAGTATAAGATACCCTAGAGGAAAAATAGAGGATGTCTTAATTAAAATTAAAAATTTTATATATCCTATTGATATTGTAATTCTGGATTCCCAACAAATTAAGCATAAAAATAGTGATACATCTTTAATTTTGGGAAGACCATTTTTAGCAACATTAGAGGCTGTTATAAATTGTAAAACTGGAGTAATGAAATTAGCATATGGTAATGCGGATACTCAATTAAATATTTTCAAACCAGAAAGGTTTGAGGAGTTAGAAATGTCCTTACATACCATAGACTTTTTAGAGGATGAATGAGATATGTTAGATGATGTGATTCAAGAAGAATTAAATAGGCAAATCAATTCTGAAATTTTAGAAGAAAGTGAAAGCATAAATATAGAAGGAGATCGGGAAGAAATTAATTTAGAAAATGATGATGTTCAATTAGGAGCTCTAGCCTCTAATGGGTAACATTTTTAATTAAAACCTTTACCTCCTGAATTAACCTATATATTTCTGGAAGATAAACGAACCTGTCCAATCATTATTGCTTCAGATTTAAAAGAGGATCAAATAGCTAAATTAAAAGATGTAGTAAAAAGTTATAAAGAAGCAATAGGATGGACTATGACTGATATAAAAGGGTTAAGTTCAACTTTATGCTGTCACCACATATATTTAGAAGAGAATGCTAAACCTGTTAGAATTCCTGAGAGGAGATTAAATCCAAACCTTAAAGAAGTAGTTAGGAAGGAAATAGTTAAATGGTTAGATAATGATATAATTTATCCGATTTCTGATAGGTCGTGGGTTAGTCCAATCCATGTAGTTCCCAAGAAATCAGGATTAACATTTATTAGGAATGAAAGTCAAGACTTGATACCTACTAGAATTCAATCAGGATGGAGAGTATGTATAGACTATAGAAAGCTGAATGTTGTGACTAGGAAAGATCATTTTCCCTTACCTTTTATAGATCAAATGCTGGAAAGATTAGTAGGGCAAGAATATTTTTGTTTCCTAGACGAGTATTTAGGGTATAATCAAATTCCAGTAGCATTAGAGGATCAAGAGAAAACAACTTTCACCTGTCCTAATGGAACTTATGCTTTTAAGAGAATGCCATTCGGATTATGTAATGCGCCAGCTACCTTTCAAAGGTATATGTAGGGCATATTTACTAGAATGACTGAAGATTTCTTAGAAATATTTATGGATGATTTTACTGTATATGGAAACTCATATGAAGTTTGTTTAAGTAATTTAGACCAAATATTAAAACACTGTGTGGAAAAAAATCTGGTTTTAAATTGGGAAAAATGTCACTTCATGGTTAAACAAGGAATAGTCTTAGGGCATGTTGTTTCTAAGAAAGGGTTAGAAGTAGATAAAGCTAAAATAGAAGTAATTTCTAATCTACCAGAACCTAAATCAGTAAAAGATATTAGATCATTTCTAAGACATGCTAGTTTTTATAGAAGATTTATTAAAGACTTTAGCAAGATAGCTAGACCTTTAATTAATCTATTAAAAGATGTTCCATTTAACTTTGATAAAAATTGCAAGGAAGCATTTTTCAGACTTAAGATTAACTTAATTTCAACTCCTATAATTCAAGCACCTAATTGGAACCATCCATTTGAATTAATGTGCGATGCTTCTGATTTTGCTGTAGAAGCAGTGTTAGGACAAAAGATAGAAAAATCTACTAGAGTGATTCATTATGCAAGCAAAACCTTAAATGATGCTCTAGTTAATTACACAACTATTGAAAAAGAATTATTAGCTGTTGTGTTTGCTTTAGAAAAGTTTAGATCATATCTGATTGGAGCTAAAGTAATAGTATACATGGATCATTCAGCTCTAAAACATCTAATAAAGAAAAAATAAACTAAACCTAGATTGATCCGATGGATATTATTATTGCAAGAATTTGATCTAGAAATTAAAGATAAAAAAGGTTGTGAGAATGTAGTAACAGATCATTTATCAAGATTACAAATAGAAAAATTAAATATTGAAATTAAGGATAATTTTCCTGATGAACAATTAATGACCATCAACACAATGCCTTGGTATGCAAACATAGTTAATTACTTAGTTACTGGTCTAACACCTAAGGATTGGAGTAGACAGGATAAGAAATTGTTTTTCTCAATAGTAAAATATTACTATTGGGAAAACCCGTACTTTTTTAAGAAATGTCCTGATTTGGTTTTAAGGAGGTGTGTTCTAGAAACTGAACATCTGAGCATATTGTCTTTCTATTATGACCAAGCTTGTGGAGGGCATTTTGGTTCAGGGAAAACTGCTACAAAAATTATGCAATGTAGGCTTTATTGGCCAACACTATTCAAAGATGCTCATAAATATTGCTTAAGTTGTTTAAGATGTCAACAAATAGGAAGAATATCAAAGAGGAATGTGATGCCTCTTAATCCTATTGTTGAAGTTGAAATCTTTGATGTGTGGGGAATAGATTTTATGGGTCCATTTCCTATGCCTAATCAATTTAATTACATATTGTTGGGGGTGGATTATGTATCTAAATGGATAAAAGCTATTCCTACAAAAACTAATGATAAAAAAGTGGTAATATAATTTATAAGAACAAATATATTTGCTAGATTTGGAATACCTAAAGCTATTATCAGTGATAGAGGAACTCATTTCTGTAATAGAAGTTTTGAAGCCTTAATGAAGAAATATGGAGTAAACCACAAAATTGCAACATCATATCATCCGCAAACAAGTGGACAAGTAGAAAGTGCAAACAAACAAATTAAATTAATCTTAGAAAAAGTAGTAAATCCTACTAGAACAGATTGGGCTAATAGATTGATAGATGCACTTTGGGCTTATAGAACTGCTTATAAAATGAGCTTAGGTATGTCGCCTTTTAGGCTAGTATATGGAAAAAGTTGTCATTTACCTGTTGAAATAGAACATAAAGCTTATTGGGTATTAAAAACTTTGAACACTAATTTAAATCAAGTTGCTGAAAATAGAAAAATGCAATTAATTGAATTAGAAGAATTTAGAAATGAAGCTTATTCGAAGACTGTAAGAGAAAAAGAAAAAATTACAACAACGTCCTCCTAGAATTCTGGTGTCATCTTCCTCATCGTGGAGTTACAAAATGGAACGGAATCACTCTGATCTCTACTGTTCTAAGTTCTAAATGATTCTGTGGATAATGCCCCCAAACCCTAAGTTTAGTATAAATAAGTCCTAAGTTTAAATGGGTAATCAGGTCATTTCCCACGCAAAACTCTCGCTCTCTCATTTGTGGAATTACGATTAACTCTACGGACTTAGTCCATAGACTTAACTACAGTACTCTGTTGAGTTATAGTTAACTCAACGGGGTAAGTTCGTTAACTTATCCTAGACTCAATGGAGTAAGTTCGTTGAGTTAAGTGTAACTCAACGGACTTTCTGTAAAGTTATATCTAATAAAAATACTTATAATAATAATTTTTACTTCGGTCTAGACCGAAGAATTTCTGATTTAACTGACTCTTAATTTTTCAACATTTTAAAATTTTGGTCAAACCGTTATATTCCTCGATTGAAGTAAATTTTTTTTTTTTCTATTTGTTGAACTGATACTATACTTCAGTAACACCAACACTACACTAAATATAATATATAGATTTTTTTTATGTTTTTATGTTTCAATCAGACTGATGGATCTTGTCGATTAAATCGCAACAATTTTTTTCTTTTAAAATATGTTTCGATAAAACTGGTAATTCCTTTCGATTGAATCATGACTATGTTTTAAATAAAGTTATTTTTTATATATATATTTAGAAATTTTCTTACTAAGTAAAGCTCGAGTAGTCCTCTACTCTTACTTCTTCTATAATTCCAAAAGAATTTTTTGGTATCTTCAAAATAGGTCTAAGTCTTTGTCCATTTACTTTAAATATATTCTAATTTTTAAGATTTTCAATTTCAATAACTCCATAGGAATAAATATTTCGAATTATGTATGGACCTTCCCACCTAGATCTTAATTTTCCTAGATAGTTATGGAGTCTAATCATGTAAAGATATACTTCTTGTCTTATTTCAAAGGTTTTTGGAATAATTTTCTTGTCATGCTAGAACTTCATTTTCTCTTTTTCTCTTACAGTTTTCGAATAAGCTTCATTTCTAAATTCTTTTAATTCAATCAATTGTATGTTTCTATTTTCAGCAACTTGATTTAAATTAGTGTTCAGAGTTTTTAATGCCCAATAAGCTTTATGTTCGATTTCAGCTAGTAAATGACAACTTTTTCCATATACTAACCTAAAAGGTGACATACCTAAGCTTGTCTTATAAGCAGTTCTATAAGCCCATAGTGTATCTATTAGCTCAATCTGTTCTAGTAGGATTTACTACTTTTTCTAAGATTAATTTAATTTGTTTGTTTGCACTTTCTACTTGTCCACTTGTTTGCGGATGATATGATGTTGCAATTTTGTGATTTACTCCATATTTCTTCATTAAGGCTTCAAAACTTCTATTACAGAAATGAGTTCCTCTATCACTGATAATAGCTTTAGGTATTCCAAATCTAGCAATTATATTAGTTCTTATAAAATGTATTACCACTTTGTTGTCATTAGTTTTTGTAGGAATAGCTTCTATCCATTTAGATACATAATCACCCCCAACAATATATAATTAAATTGATTAGACATAGGAACTGGACCCATAAAATCTATTCCCCACACATCAAAGATTTCAACCTCAACAATAGGATTAAGAGGCATCATATTCCTCTTTGATATTCTTCCTATTTGTTGACATTTTAAACAACTTAAGCAATATTTATGAGCATCTTTAAATAGTGTTGGCCAATAAAATCCACATTGCAGAATTTTAGCAGTAGTTTTCCCTGAACCAAAATGCCCTCCACATGCTTGGTCATGACAAAAAGACAATATGCTTTGATATTCAGTTTTTGGAATACACCTCCTTAAAACTAGATCAAGACATTTCTTAAATAAGTATGGGTCTTCCCAATAGTAATATTTTACTCTTGAAAAAAACAATTTCTTATCCTGTATATTCTAATCCTTAGGTGTTAAACTAGTAACTAAGTAATGAACTATGTCTGCATACCAAGGCATTGTGTTGATGGTCATTAATTGTTCATTAGGAAAATTATCCTTAATTTCAATATTTGATTTTTTTATTTGTAATTTTGATAAATGATCTGCTACTACATTCTCACAACCTTTTTATCTTTAATTTCTAGATCAAATTCTTGTAATAATAATATCCACCGGATCAATCTAGGTTTGGTCTCTTTCTTTCCTATTAGGTGTTTTAAAGCTAAATGATCCGTGTCTACTATCACTTTAGCTCCAATCAGATATGATCTAAACTCTTCTAAGGTAAACACAACAGCTAACAACTCTTTCTCAATAGTTGTGTAATTAACTTTATTTAAGGTTTTGCTTGCATAATGAATCACTCTAGGAGATTTTTCTATCTTTTGTCCCAACACTGCTCCTATAGAAAAATCAGATGCATCGCACATTAATTCAAATAGATGACTCCAATCAGGTGCTTGAATTATAGGAGTTGAAATTAAGCTCGTTTTAAGCTTGAAAAATGCTTCTTTGCAATTTTTATCAAAGTTGAATGAGACATCTCTTAATAGATTAGTTAAAGGTCTAGCTATTTTGCTAAAGTCTTTAATAAATCTTCTATAAAATCCAGCATGTCCTAGAAATGATCTAATATCTTTTACTGATTTAGGTTCTGGTAGATTAGAAATTACTTCTATTTTAGCTTTATCTACTTCCAACATTCTCTTTGAAACATGTCTCAAGAATACCTTGTTTAACCATGAAGTGACATTTTTCCCAATTTAGAACCAGATTTTTTTCTAAACAATGTTTTAATACATGGTCTAAATTGTTTAAACACACTTCATATGAAGTTCCATAAATAGTAAAATCATCCATAAATATTTTAAAAAAATCTTCAATCATTCTAGTGAATATGCCTTGCATACACCTTTGAAAGGTGGCTGGTGCATTGCATAATCCGAATGGTATTCTCTTAAAAGCATAAGTTCCATTAGGATAGGTGAAAGTTGTTTTCTCTTGATCTTCTAATGCTATTGGAACTTGGTTATATCCTGAATACCTATCTAGGAAACAAAAATATTCTTGCCTTGCTAATTTTTCTAGCATTTGATCTATGAAAGGTAAGGGAAAATGATATTTCCTAGTCACAACATTCAGTTTTCTATAATCTATACACACTCTCCAGCCTGATTGATTTTAGAGAGTTACACATATAACTATCTGATGCTCAGATGCAATTTCAGATAGTTATAGATAACTCACTGAAAGCTCACTTAAGTCATGCATTATGGTTTTGACACGTGTATTTCAGGAAGTAATAAACTATTCTTTTAAAACATAACTATTCGGTAATTTAAACATAACTCTTCGGTACGTTAAGCATAATTGTTCGGTACGTTAAACATAACTATCCGAAATAACAGAAAATTCGGATACTTAAGGATTTCATAGCCTGCAACTTACCAACAGTTCAGAAATATACTAAATTAACATTAATTCCCCCAAATTAAGCAGATTCTTTAATTAAAGCTTATAATAGTGCAATTATAACATAATGGCTTAATTCTCATATGATAAGCTAAATATTATGCAATTAACCATCATTTAACTATTAATAATTTGCACTTTTTCATTCTAAACACTTCCCCCATACCTAAATTTTGCTAGTCCCTTAGCAAACTAAGATCTCATTAATGGGTCTTTCTAAAAGTGCTAGAATTAATTCTTCCCCCCTTTTTTTCTTCTATTCAGCATAAGAACTAGTATTATTATATAGATACTCTGTATGTTTCAGTAATATTGTTTTCTCCTCTTCAACCTACAAATATACTTAGAATATATGCAAATTACATACAAAGTATATCATCATCACACAGGTGTTAATTATATTATCGTTTGTTCTTTTCATCATCTGTCATCCTGAATTTTCTAATAAGATTTCTAGAAGAAATTTCAACAACATAAGAATCAAAGTACAATCCAATTTAATCTAATTAAGACAAGTAGAATAAAGAATTGTATCTCCATTAAACAACTTCAAAAGTCAATTCTAGATTCATATTTCAGCAATTCTAGATAACAGAAAATATACTCAATTCATAAGATATTTGTATTTCACAAAACACTTGTATCTTTTCAAAACAGTATATGTATTCTTTTTTTGTACTTTAAAAGTTAATTTGACAAGCTTAAATCATATAGGAGCTTTCTAATGTACCCATGTAATGAGCTTTCAGTCAACAATCTTAGATTTGATCAGGATCTTAGGTTGCCAGATTTCAAGAGTCCTTTTTCAGGTCAACAATCCTTACATACCTATCTACTCAAGTACAAAAGGCTTGTGATCAAACAAGTCAATAAACTCTCAAAGTTTTTTTTTTTTTTTTCTTTCAAAATACAAAAACAAAACAAAACATTAATCACATACTGTATATGTACGTATTTCATTAATACAGATGCAGCAATCACCAATCTCATATAGTCCTGCTTCTATCATTTACTATAAATATGAATCCATAATAATAAGCTCATACTTTTTCTGTAGTTTAATAAGACCTACACATAAATCATTCTACAAGTTTAATCAGTCAAATTAAATGTATCTTTAATCATATCTGCTTCATTTAATCTAGAATTCACATCTCAGCTCTTTCAGGACTTTAGATAATTTACTAATTTTTCATTAAGCACTCTGATTTCATTTTAAAATCATGAAATTGTTAAACTCATGAAATTCAGAAAAAAAAAAAAAAGATATTATATCTTGATTTGCATAAATAGTAAATTCTATAGCATATTATATAACCTTCTAAATATAACATTCAAGTAGTTACAGTTTATAAAAATTTTACAGTCTCAATTATCGGATAGTTACAGCAAGTTCATAAAAATTTTCAATTTCCACAACTTTGCAGTACCATTTTAATTCCTTTAGTTAACAAACTTACATGGCTGTTACTTAATTACCTCCCCCCCATACCTACATTTTGCATTGTCCTCAATGTAAAAGATTTGACAATAAATACAGTAATTGTAGCTGGCATGAATACAATTTCGTTGATTTAGCACCTAACTAAACGAATGAGTTTAAATTTAAATTCAAGATAAGTAATCAGTTACATACCTTGTTTCATTTGTATCTCCTTCTGCATATTCTAATTTTTGAATCTAAAAAACTTTTCATTCACAGATAAAAGCAGAATATAAAACAAAATAACATTTAACAGATATCGAGAACATGTCTTGCAACGTGTATCGTGGTTCCTGTTTATATGGGTACGTGTACCACTACTAATTTCAAATTTTGGTAACCGCTAAACCGACGAAGTTTCATTCGTGATTAAAAGAATAATTGTTCTGCTTAATCCACGAACTAACCTTGTTGAGTTACAGAAAACTCAACAGAATACAGTCGATTACTATTGCTAACTCCACGGACTAACTTTGTTGAGTTACAGATAACTCAACGGAGTGACTTATATTATATTACTAACCTCGTGGAGTTACGGTTAACTCAACGGACTTACTTCGTTGAGTTAACACTTAGCAACAACTAAGTTTTACTCTTGTAAGTTCCTATCTATTTTTTTTTTTTTCTTTGTTTGTTCTGCTAACTGAAATAAAGTTAAATCTATGTCATTAATGCATCATTTTGATTAAAATTCATTTAAATCTAAATCTTATATAAAGATTTAACTTGTAGGTCATTTTATGTTATGCAGAATTTACATTTTACCTTATAACATGTAGAAAATTTTAAGCAATTATCCTGTCATTCAGCAAATTGTAAATCTGTTATATATTCATTCATAAAGTTTCACAATAACATAATATTCAATAATTTTCATTCATTTCGCATTCAAAAACACGTATGAGAATTGCATCTGAAAAATTTACATTCATTAATATGAATCAATTACAATACAAGTACATCATACAATTTCATACAGTTTTACATAAGTAGACGAACAATATAATTTAATCTCTATGCCTAAGTTCATCTACTTCCTTCTGGAGTTTTTCTAATTGAAGTTCTAATTGATTAATCCTCTCTACTGCTCTTGTAATTCCTCCAAAAGGTACAGCTAGTTCTGCAGCTACAAAATTCCTGTATTCTTTCACTGAAATGGTTATAGATCTGATCCTTTTTGATGTCCATTTAGTGAAATTGATACAATCCACCATCAACAGTGGAATCAAATCTTCATAAAATAATTTCTTCTTCACTGTTTTCAGCTTGGAGATAAAAACTGCAGACCAATTTATTTGGATCTTATTTACAACTGCATATGTGGCCCATTTGACAAATTGACTTAATTCTATGTCATGGCCCTATCGTTGATAGACATTCTTAATCAGAATGTTAGCTACCATGTGTGCTTTACCATTTAAATGCTTCAATCTGTTTAATAATGGCACACCAGGATTGATAGCTAAACAATCCTTGATTTCTTGCTCAGTCCATTCAACTGCAGTTGTATCTTCCAAAATTTTTGCTCCTTCATTCTTTAACCCAAATATGTTGTGGAGAAGCTCTAGTGTTATTTGTACATCAACTTCCTCCACGTTTGAAATTAATCCTCCTCCTCTTTCTCTTAAATTTGCGTAGAAACAAGGCACTAAATTTTCATATACTACATGCCCTCTTTCTTCAGATATAAATTGCAGTAGACCTTGGAATTCAAATAATTCTTTGATTTCTTGCATTCCATCCCAATTTACTGGTCTACTGTAAATAATATCATAACCCCTTATTTCTTGGTATTTGGTATAAGCTTCCTGACTACAAAAATGTACTTCATTCAAAATTGTTGTTTTAGTCGGGTTAGGAAGGTGACTTTGTTGCTCCTGAAGGGTTTGCTTTTGCTCTTCCTCTAGCATAGGCTGCATTTGGACATTCTCTTCAAATTCCTGGCTTTTTGCTTTTGCTTTTGTCTGTGGTGGTGAGCTAGCAGAACTCTCCACTCTTTCTTGAATTCTTTCCATAATTTGCTGAAGAGTTTCTTGCTCTTAAGTGGAATCTGTGAAATTATTTTTGTCCAAATGGCTTCTTTCAACCTCTTCATTTTCTTCACTTTCTTGCTCCTCCTGACTACCAATCTGTTCTGTTACTGTTCTTTCTGATTCTGTAACAGATTGGGATGGAGTCACGGGCAATTCAATTTCTACCCTAATTTCTATTTCTTCTTGTACAGGCTGATTTTCTTCTTTTCTTTGCTCCTCCTCAGAATCAGATAGCAGGTTAATAAAAATCTGCTCCACAGGCCCTATAAAAATTGGTACTTCAGATTTAATTTCCTCAAATTCAGGCACTTTTTCTTTTCCTTTCTTTTTTCTGATTAGTTGTGCCTATTCTTCCTCTTCATCTTCTGAAATTAAATCTACAAAAGTAGGCTCTACAGGCCTTCGAGCCACAGGTACTAGCTCTTCCTATTTAACTTTTCCTTTAGTTACTAGTCTCGAAGGACCAGCTTCATCTCCTTTTGCAGCAGGTTTGGCAGCAGTTCTGGCAATAGCTTCATGATGCTGTTCCAATTTGATTTTATATTGGGCTTTCAACTTTTTTGCAGCCCTATTTTTGTAAAGTGCATCAAACACTAGGTGTGCTTTGGCCACTACCAAATCTTCTGATTCTCCTTGGTTCTTCCCAACTTGAACCAGTTCTGCAAATTCTCTTATTTCTTCTTCAATCGAAGGCCCCATCATTTCTGCTCGTGCCAACGGCTTAAATGGTGGAACTGAAGGTCCTAACTGTTGCTCCTCAAGAACAGGTCTTTCAGTAGTCGGCACTTCTTGTCCTTCAGTTGCCTCTTGTTGTTCCTGCCGCCATATTTCCCAGCTTCCTCAACCAGCAATACGTTTCTTAAACCACAATCTGGCTTTACGTTGAATTATCTCTAGGGCTACTTCATTGTTTGGCCGGATTTTTCTTTCTATACTTAATGCAATTTCAGTTGCCACTCTAATTCGTGTCCCCATTATCTGTGGTCTCTGTATTTCTAATTCAACCAAAATTTTTCTCAAGTTAAAGAGTTCTAATTCTACCTTCTGTAACTCTTTTTCTCTCGTTGTATTTCTGATCTTTTGCCTCGTGTGCCATTCTTCAGATTCCTTCAGAAATTGTGCGGTGTCCACTGCCTTTTCCCAGAATTCAGACATCATCTTCCTCATCGTGGAGTTACACAATAGCACAAAATCACTCTGATTTCTACTGTTCTAGATTCTAAATGATTTGCCGGATAATGACCCCAAAACCCTAGGTTTTAGTTTAAATAAGCCCTAAGTTTAGGCGGGTAATCAGGTCATTTCTCGAACCAACTATTACTATTTTATCCACGATCTTAACTACAGTACTCCGTTGAGTTACAGTTAACTCAACGGAATAAGCTCGTTGACTAACTCAAGACTCAATGGAGTAACCTCGTTGAGTTAAACGTAACTCAACGGACTCCCCGTACAAGCAAATATAATAATAATATATTACAGAGAATAGTTTTTTTGTTTTGTTACTGGTTTAACCGATACTATGTTTCGATCAGACCTAAATATATATATTTTTATTTTTTTTATTTTTTATTTTTTTCTTTCGATTGAATCGATACTATATTTCGGTAAAACTAAAATTTTTTCTGAACATTAATATTCATATTTTTTATGTTCCGGTCATACCGATGGATCTAGTCGGTTGAACCGCAATGATTTTTATGTTTTATATATATTTTTAATGTTTTTTTTTCTTTTTTTTATATATAAACATAAAAACTGATTTCTTACTAAGTAAAACTCGAGTAATCGTCTACTCTAACTTCTTCTATAATTCCAAAGGACCTTTTTGGTGTATTCAGAATAGGTTTAAGTCTTTGTCCATTTACTTTAAATATATTCTAATTTTTAGGATTTTCAATTTCAATAGCTCCATAAGGATAAACATTTCGAACTATGTAAGGTCTTGCTCATCTAGATTTCAATCTTCTTGGATGGTTATGGAGTCTAGCCATATAAAGATATACTTCTTGTCCTATTTCAAAGCTTTTAGGAATAATTTTTCTATCATGCCACAATTTAATTTTTTCTTTTTCTCTAACAGTCTTTGAATAAGCTTCATTTCTAAATTCTTCTAATTCAATTAATTGCATTTTTATATTTTCAGCAGCTTGATTTAAATTAGTGTTCAGAGTTTTTAATGCCCAATAAGCTTTATGTTCTATTTCTGCAGGTAAATGACAACTTTTTCCATATACTAGCCTAAAAGGTGACATACCTAAGCTCGTTTTATAAGTAGTTCTATAAGCCTAAAGTGCATCTACCAATCTATTAGCCCAATCTGTCCTAGTAGGACTTACTACTTTTTTCAAAATTAATTTAATTTGTTTGTTTGCACTTTATACTTGTCCACTTGTTTACGGATGATATGATGTTGCAATTTTGTGGTTTACTCCATATTTCTTCATTAAGGCTTCAAAACTTCTATTACAGAAATGAGTTCCTCTATCATTGATAATACCTTTAGGTATTCCATATCTGGCAAATATATTTGTTCTTATAAATTGAATTACCACTTTGTTATCATTAGTTTTTGTAGGAATAGCTTCTATCCATTTAGAGACATAATCCACCCCCAACAATATGTAATTAAATTGATTAGACATAGGAAATGGACCCATAAAATCTATTCCCCACACATCAAAGATTTCAACCTCAACAATAGGATTAAGAGGCATCATATTCCTCTTTGATATTCTTCCTATTTGTTGACATCTTAAACAACTTAAGCAATATTTATGAGCATCATTGAATAATGTTGGCCAATAAAACCCACATTGCAAAATTTTTGCAGTAGTTTTCCCTGAACCAAAATGTACTCCACAAGCTTGGTCATGACAGAAAGACAATATGCTCGGATATTCAGTTTCTAGAACACAGCTCCTTAAAACTAGATCAAGACATTTCTTAAATAAGTATGGGTCTTCCCAATAGCAATATTTTACTCTTGAGAAAAACAATTTCTTATCCTGTCTATTCCAATCCTTAGGTGTTAAACTAGTAACTAAGTAATTAACTATGTCTACATACCAAGGCATTGTGTTAATGGTCATTAATTGTTCATCAAGAAAATTATCCTTAATTTCAATATTTGATTTTTCTATTTGTAATCTTGATAAATGATCTGCTACTACATTCTCACAACCTTTTTTATCTTTAATTTCTAAATCAAATTCTTGTAATAATAATATCCATCGGATCAATCTAGGTTTAGTTTCTTTTTTCTTTATTAGATGTTTTAGAGTTGAATGATCCGTGTATACTATTACTTTAGCTCCAATCAGATATGATCTAAACTTTCTAAAGCAAATACAACAGCTAATAATTCTTTTTCAGTAATTGTGTAATTAACTTGAGCATCATTTAAGGTTTTCCTTGCATAATGAATCACTCTAGGAGATTTTTCTATCTTCTGTCCTAACCCTACTCCTACAGCAAAATCAGAAGCATCGCACATTAATTCAAATGGATGGTTCCAATCAGGTGCTTGAATTATAGGAGTTGAGATTAAGCTAGTCTTAAGTCTGAAAAATGCTTCCTTGCAATTTTTATCAAAGTTAAATGGAACATCTTTTAATAGATTAGTTAAAGGTCTAGCTATCTTGCTAAAGTCTTTAATAATGAATCACTCTATCCAATCAGGAGATTGCATAATGAATCAGAAGCATAATGAATCACTCTAGGAGATTTTTCTATCTTCTGTCCTAACACTGCTCCTACAGCAAAATCAGAAGCATCGTACATTAATTCAAATGGATGGTTCCAATCAGGTGCTTGAATTATAGGAGTTGAAATTAAGCTAGTCTTAAGTCTGAAAAATGCTTCCTTGCAATTTTTATCAAAGTTAAATGGAACATCTTTTAATAGATTAGTTAAAGGTCTAGCTATCTTGCTAAAGTCTTTAATAAATCTTCTATAAAAACCAGCATGTCCTAGAAATGATCTAATATCTTTTACTAATTTAGGTTCTAGTAGATTAGATATTACTTCTATCTTAGCTTTATCTACTTCCAACCCTTTTTTAGAAACAACATGCCCTAAGACTATTCCTTGTTTAACTATGAAGTGACATTTTTCCCAATTTAAAACCAGATTTTTTTCCACACAGCGTTTTAATATTTGGTCTAAATTGCTTAAACACACTTCATATGAATTGCCATACACAGTAAAATCATCCATAAATATTTCTAAGAAATCTTTAGTCATTCCAGTAAATATGCCTTGCACACATCTTTGAAAGGTAGCTGGCGCATTGCATAATCCAAATGACATTCTTTTAAAAGCATAAGTTCCATTAGGACAGGTGAAAGTTGTTTTCTTTTGATCCTCTAATGCTACTAGAATTTGATTATACCCTGAATACCTATCTAGGAAACAAAAATATTCTTGCCCTGCTAATCTTTCCAACATTTGATCTATAAAAGGTAAGGGAAAATGATCTTTCCTAGTCACAGCATTCAGCTTTCTATAGTCTATACATACTCTCCAGCCTGATTGAATTTTAGTAGGTATCAAGTCTTGACTTTCATTCCTAATAACTGTTAATCCTGATTTCTTGGGAACTATATGGATTGGACTAACCCACGAGCTATCAGAAATCGGATAAATTATATCATTATCTAACCATTTAACTATTTCCTTTCTGACTACTTTTTTAAGGTTTGGATTTAATCTCCTCTCAGGAATTCTAACAGGTTTAGCATTCTCTTCTAAATATATGTGGTGACAGCATAAAGTTGAATTTAACCATTTTATATCAATCATAGTCCATCCTATTGCTTCTTTATAACTTTTTACTACATCTTTTAATTTAGCTATTTGATCCTCTTTTAAATCTGAAGCAATAATGATTAGACAGGTTCGTTTAACTTCCAGGAATATATAGGTTAATTCAGGAGGTAAAAGTTTTAATTCTAAATGCTGACCATCAAAAGCTAGAGCACCTAATTGAACATCATCATTTTTTAAATTAATTTCTTCCCGATCTCCTTCTATATTTATGCTTTCACTTTCTTCTAAAGTTTTAGAATTGATTTGCCTATTTAATTCTTCTTGAATCACATCATCTAACATATCTCCTTCGCCCTCTAAAAAGTCTATGGTATGTAAGGACATTTCTAACTCCTCAAACCTTTCTGGTTTGAAAATATTTAATTGAGTATCCTCGTTACCATATGCTAACTTCATTACTCCAGTTTTACAATTTATAACAGCCCCTAATGTTGCTAAATATGGCCTTCCCAAAATTAAAGATGTATCACTATTTTTATGCTTAATTTGTTGGGAATACAAAATTACACTATTTTTGATTTTAATTAAGACATCCTCTATTTTTCCTCTAGGGTATCTTATACTTCTATCATCTAATTGAATAACCGTACTAGTAGGAGTTAAGCCTTCTAATCCTAAGGATGCAAATATATCACTTGGTATAACATTTATACCTGCACCTAGGTCTATTAATGTTCTTTCTAGAATGGTATTTCCTATGGTGCATGATATAATAGGGATTCCAGGATCAGATAACTTTTTAGGAATTTGTGGCAGAAATAGGGAACTACTTTGCTCAGCTAAAAAGACATTTCTAAGAACTTTTCGCTCTCTTTTCTTAGTACACCAATCCTTAAGAAATTTAGCACAAGGTGGCATTTTCTGCAATAGATCTAACAAAGGAACGTTAACTTGTACTTTTTCAAAAATTTCTCTGATTTTTTCTTATTTTTCAGGAATTGTTTGTTGTAATCTTTCAGGATAGGGTGCTAAAGATTTTGATTTCAAATACTCTTTTTCTTTTAGTTGGTTTGCTTGATCTCTTTTAGCTTCATTCACAAATTCAGATTGTTCTTTAGTGATTTCTAGATTTTCAGCTATTACATTTTCATTATCATTTTGATTTTTACTCTTATCCACCTTCATATCATTTTTATTTTGAGTTCTTGGTGGTATATCAATTCTAGATCTTAATGTTACACATACATCTTCCAGATTTTCGTTACTTTCATGATGTTTTTGCATATCATTTTCGTGATTATGATCTTCAATTGTTTTCAGTTTTAAAGTGCATTCTTCAAATTCTCTTGCATTAGTATTTTCTGTTTGCTGTATATTTTGCAAATTATGCAGGTTTATAACATTATAATTTTCTTTGTCCTATTGCATAACTTGTATTTTCATTGCATTTTCATTTAATGCTTTTAATTTTTGTTCCAAATCATCTAATTTCATTGCATTCAATTTTTGATTAATTTTCTTTATGGCTTTTTCTGTTTCATAAATTATATCCTATTTAGGTTCTGAATATGCCTCCTTATAGTTTAATTGGTTGACTTCTTGTTGTTGACACACAAAGTATTCCAGTTTGTCCAAATTTTGCTCTAGTCTGTCATAGCTATCCCAAACTTCAGTGTCTCTCATCATATTACACATTTTATACTGACCATTAGTTGGGTAAACTATAGGATTCTCATACTCAGCTCTATTATATTGAGGATAATTCATTTGTTGTTCATGGGATCTAACCATCTGTAAATGTCTAAATTTCAAACAGTCAGAAATGTCATGTCCGTCAGAATTGCAAAATTCACATATGCTAATTACAGGTTTTAGAAATCTTTGAGCATAAGCATATGCCATATTCTCAATTACAGAAGAAAACACACACTCTGGCTATTTAAATGAAACAGCTCTAACAGTTGCTTATATCAATTTAATTCAATTCAATTCAATTCCCCGGCAATGGTGCCATAAAACTTGTTTGGATTTTTCCAGTAATACACTAGAAAAACTTGGATTTGTTACTTTTGTTTTTACTTAGTTAATTTATCTTTATGCCTATTCTCTCTTTTAGAAGTAAACAAACAACCTTTAATACAATTTAGATATTAATTTCAATTTGTACTTTTAACTACAAGTGCACAGTGTCTATTGTATTAGTGTGCAAGTACAGGTCGATCCCATAGGGAATTGCAGACGAACTTGAGAACTGTTCGTTTGTTAAAAATCAAATTTATATATTCAATAAGCTCTCCGTTGATTTATTGTTAACACAACGGACTAAGTTCGTTGAGTTATGGCTAACTCAACGAACTAACCTCGTGGACTTAAGTTAACTCCACGAGCCTGACTTTTCTTTTTAATACTGCTATTTACAAAGGAATTCAGCCAACCATTGGGCGATTCCACAGATTGTAAATAACATCAATTAAGCTCTTTAATGTTAGTTAACATTGAATTTATCATTGAGTAATACTAACATTCAGATAATTCAAACAGTAACCATTAAAATTCTTTAAGTCCTTTGAACGAACCAATTTAAGTAAACTGTAAAACTAAAATAAACATAAAACAATCACAACATTGACAAAGATAACATTAATCACGATACAACACTCAAATACAACATACAAACATAGATAAATTGTTTTTGGCATTTTTGTTTTAATATGAACATGGAAATGGGCGATAGGTGAAATGTAAAGTAATCTCACTTGACAGTAAATACTTCCGACACTACTTGCAACGCGATTACACCACTGAAAATTAAATCACTTACAATCCTGTCTCCTCTCCCTATAAAATCGCGAGTCTAGAATTGCAAGATGATCTCCTCCTCAGCATACAGGCATCAACCCAAAGCCAAGGCTAAAAGCTTTACGATCTCCTGAAATATGAGTCGGCGCTTGGTGAAAATGGCTTCCCTTCCCGTGACGCGATCACTCCTTACAATGGTTGTCAGGCACTGTGTTTGGCTCATAATCAACCTGACATCAGGCAAGTATCCTCACAGACCTCCGATGGTTGGTGATTATGGTGGTGATGATGGTGATGATAATGGTTGGTGTGGTACTTCAGAGAATTGCGACGCCGATCCTCCTCTGCACACACTGTTCGTCCATCGATCACACCCCCTTCTATTTTTTCTTCTTTTCTTTAATATTTCTTCAATAGTAACTGCTTCTGCTTGAATGGTCAGTTGGATTTCCTTCATTCGTATTAACGGTGATGATTTCTTTCCCTGTGCGATACGTGCAAACGTGGTTTTTCTCCTCCAACTGTTTGTTTCTGCAACCACTATAGTGGCATATTAGAAAATATATAGTCCATGGAGTTACAGATAACTCAACAAACTTTCTTCGTTGATTTAACTATAAAACACGTGCATAAATTTAACTATCCGATGCTTAGGTGCATTTCGGATACTTATAAACTTAACTATCCAATGCTCAGATGCATTTCGGATAGTTACAAATACTCACTGATATATAACTTAAGTAAATCTACCAGATCTCGACACGTGTCAGCAACAGTTTAATCATAAAATAACATTTTGGAGAGTTATAGATCTAACTATCCGATGCTTAGATGTATTTCGGATAGTTACAGCTAACTCACCGAAAATCCACTTAAGTCAATTTCCTAGAACATGACACGTGTCCTCAGCTATTTTATAAATAAAAAGAGATTTCGAAGAGTTACTGGGATAACTATCCGATGCCCAACTGCAATTTCGAATAGTTATAGATAACTCACCGAAAATCCACTTAAGTCATTCATTATGGTTTCGACACGTGTACTTCAGGAAATAATAAAATATTCTCTCAAAACATAACTATTCGGCAATTTAAACATAACTATCTGATACATATTTAGTCTGTTAAACATAACTGTCTGAAATATCAGAGTATTCGGATACTTAAGAATTTCACAGCCTGTAACTTACCGACAATTCATAAATGTACTAAATTAACATTAATTCCCCTAAATTAAGCAAATTCTTCAATTAAAGCATATAACAGTGCAATTAAAACATAATGGCTTAATTCTTATATGATAAGCTAAATATTATGCAATTAACCATCATTTAAACGTTAATAATATGCACTTTTTCATTCTAAACAAGGTGAAATGTAAAGTAATCTCAATCGATAGAAAATACTTCTGTCACTACATGCGACGCGATTACACCACTGAAAATTAAACCACTTACAATTCTGTCTCCTCTCCCTATAGAATTGCGAGTCCAGAATTGCAAGATGATCTCCTCTTCAACATACAAGCATCAACCCGAAGCCAAGGCTAGAAATTCTACGATCTCCTGAAATATGATTCGACGCTTGGTGAAAATGGCTTCCCTTCTCACAGTGGTTGTCAAGCACTATGTATGGCTCGAAATCGACCCAACAACAAGAAAGTATCCTCACAGACCTCCGATGGTTGGTGATTATGGTGGTGGTAATGATGGTTGGTGTGGTACTTCAAAGAATTGCTAACACTGTCTGCAGAAAGCTCGGTGCTCCTCCTCTGTACACACTGGCCATACCCATCGATCACACACCCCGAATTTCTTTTTCTTCTTTTCTTTTATATTTCTTCAGTGGTAACTGCTTCTGCTTGAATGGTCAGTTGGATTTCCTTCATTCATATCAACGACGATGTTTTCTTCTCCCTGCACGATACGTGCGATCGTGATTTTTCCTTCCAACTGTCCTGTTTCTGCAATTGCTACAATGGCATATTAGAAAATAAATAGTCTGTGGAGTTATAGATAACTCAACAGACTTGCTTCGTTGATTTAACTATAAAACACGTGCATAAATTTAACTATCCGATGCTCAGGTGCATTTTGGATACTTACAACTTAACTATCCGATGCCTAGATGCATTTCGAATACTTACAAACCAAACTATCCGATGCTCAGATGCATTTTGGATACTTAAAAACTTAACTATCCGATGCCTAGATGCATTTCGGATAGTTAAAGATAACTCACTAATATATAACCTAAGTAAATCTACTAGATCTCGACACGTGTCAGCAGCAATTTAATAATAAAAGAAACATTTCGGAGAGTTACAAGTCTAACTATCTGATGCTCAGATGCATTTTGGATAGTTAGAGATAACTCACCAAAAATCCACTTAAGTCACTTTCTCAGAATATGACACGTGTCCACAGCTATTTTATAAATAAAAGGAGATTTCAGAGAGTTACACATATAACTATCCGATGCTCAGATGCAATTTCGGATAGTTATAAATAACTCACCGAAAGTTCACTTAAGTCATGCATTATGGTTTCGACATGTGTACTTCAGGAAGTAATAAACTATTCTTTTAAAACATAACTGTTCGGTAATTTAAACATAACTCTTTGGTACATTAAGCATAATTGTTCGGTACGTTAAACATAACTGTCTGAAATAACAGAAAATTCGGATACTTAAAGAGTTCACAGCCTGCAACTTACCGACAGTTCAGAAATGTACTAAATTAACATTAATTCCCCAAAATTAAGCAGATTCTTTAATTAAAGCTTATAACAGTGCAATTATAACATAATGGCTTAATTCTCATATGATAAGCTAAATATTATGCAATTAACCATCATTTAACCGTTAATAATATGCACATTTTCATTCTAAACACTCACTAATTGAACGAGTTCTCACGTGACCTATTTTAACTTTTAAGCCTCTAACTTAACGAGTTCTCACGTGATCTCTATACGAACAAAACTCTAACTTAACGAGTTATCTAAACGTGCATTGTTCATGATACAGAAAATATGACTTTAAAACATATCATGCTCTTCAATAAAAACATATGTTAACTTAACGCTTAGTTAAATGAGAAATTAATGCAACGAAACGACTAGTTATTAACTTAGTATAATTTCAGATCCAATACAGACAAATATTTATATCAGTAAGCTTTTTCTATATTAATTGATGATTTTAATTTCTTTTCAAAAGTAATAGTAATTGAGCAAATATGATTATTTTCATTCAGCACACATCATCAAAACAAAATACTCAACATAACACAAACACAACGCGTTACCTTAATATATATTCAAGTAACTCAACACGTATAGTTATGCTAACTTAATGAGTTAAACATGTGTAACTCACGTGACATAATAAAACATTTAAATTCAAAACGTGCATAATTCTAACTTAACGAGTTCAGATATTTCAGATACTTACAAACCTAACTATCCGATGCTCAGACACATTTCGAATAGTTACCAGATAACTTACCGAATATTCATTTACGTCATGCATTAAGGTTTCAACACGTGTACTCTAGGAAATAATAAAATATTCTTTAAGCATTTAAAACATAACTATCTGGTACATGATTTATAATTCTCCGAAATAATAGAAAAGTTCGATACTTAAGAATTAAAAAGCCTATAATTCTCCGACAGTTCAGAAATATATTTAATTAACATTAATTTTCTGAAATTATGCAGATTCTTTCATTAAAGCATATAATAGTGCAATTATAACATAATGGCATAATTCTCATATGATAAGCTAAATATTATATAATTAACCATCATTTAATCGTTAATATTATGCACTTTTTCATTCTAAACACTTTCCCCATGCTTAACTTTTGCTAGTCCCTTAGCAAACTACTAAGATCTAACTAGTTGGTCTTTCTGAAGTGCTAGAACTAATTCTTCATTTTGTATCTTCAAAATACACAGATTAGATTAATATAAAGATATTCTGTATTTTTCAGTAATCTATTTTAACATTATTTTCTCCTCTCCAACCTATAAATATATTTAAATATATGTAAATTACATACAAAGTATGTTAGCATCACATAGGTGGTAGTTATATTATCACATTTTTCTTTTCAAACATTTGTTATCCTGAATTTTCCAATATGATTTCTAGAATAAATTTCAACTACATACGAATCAAAACACAATTCAACTCAATATGATTAAAACAAGAAGAATAATATATTGTATCTTAAATAAACAACTTCAAAAGTCTAATCTAGATTCATACTTCAGTAATCTTAGATAACAGAAAATATACTCGATTCAAAAAATATCTGTATTTCACAAAATACTTTTATCTTTCAAAACAATATATGCATATTTGTACTTTAAAAGTTAATTTGAAAAGCTTGAATCATACAAGAGCTTTCTAATATACTCATGTATCAAGCTCTCAATCAACAATCCCAGATCTGGTTAGGACCTTAGGTTGCCAAATTTAAAGAGTCATTTTTCATGTCAACAATCGTTACATACCCCTATCTGCTCAAGTACAAAAAGCTCGTGATCAAACAAATCAATAAACTCTCAAAATTTTTCTCTTTTTTTCCTCTTTTTCTTTCTTTTCAACACAGTATATATACGTATTTCATTAATATGGATGCAATAAAATACAAATCTCATATAATCCTACTTCTATAATTGATTGAAAACATGAATTCATATCAATAAGCTCATACCTTTTCTATAATTTAATAAGATTTACATGTAAATCATTCTACAAGTTTAATCAATCAAATTAAATGTATCCTTGATCATATGTATTTCATTTAATCCAAAAAGTAACATTTCAACTCTTTCAAGATTCTAGATAATTTACTGAGTTTCAGTTAAGTATTTTGATTTCTTTAAAATCCTGAAACTCTTAAACTCATAAAATTCAGCAAAGATATAAGATACTATATCCAGATTTGTATTAAAAGTAAAATTTGTAGCATCTTATATAAGATTCTAAATATAACATTCAAGCAGTTATAGTTCATAAAATTTTACAATTTCAATTATCAGATAATTACAGGAAATTTCGGTTAGTTACACCAAATTCATAAAAAAAAATTTCAATTTCTACAGAAATTTACATCACAATCCTAATTCTTTTAGTTAACAAAATTACTTGGATTTTAATCTAATTACCTCCCCCCATACCTACATTTTGCATTGTCCTCAATGTAAAATATTTTATAGTAAATACAGTAAATGTTAACAAGCATGAATATTATTTCGTTGACTTAGCACCCAACTAAATGAACTAAGTTCATTGAGTTAATGAATAACTCCACGAACTGAGTTTGAATGTAAATTCAAGATTAGTAATTAATTACATACCTTGTTCTTTTGTATCTCCTTCAATATCTTTCGACTTTTAATTCTGAAAAACTTTTCATTCACAAATAAAAGCAGAATATATAACAAAATAACATTTAACAACAAAACATAAATTGTTAAATCAGTGTCTTGGGTGGAACCCAAGCTCCTATGCCTTTGGTGGCTCATAAGCAAACTAGTTGGTTTCTTAGAATGGATATCAATAAACTAGATTGATATTTTGTTTTTGTTTTCCTTTTTTTTCTAAAAATAAATGCATAGTACTCACAACATTAAAAGTACAAAATCACAGTTTAAGAACATGATTGAAAAGTAGTAACAAATGGAATAAACGTGTTAGTCCAAGCAAACTTTTTAAGCATAATCATTCTTGTTATTAATTCTATTTTAATGTAGCCTTCTTTCTTTTTTAACTTGTAAACTTGCAGTATGTTATCAATACTAAATATGAGTGTATTTCCATTAATGAATTGAAATGCAGAAAGGGATCCTCTTCTGTTCCAAGATAATGTAACTTCTTCTATTTCTACATATATTTCAATATAGTCCTCTTCCCACTTCCATTCATTTAGGTCTTTTATAATCCATATTTGAAATTTCATCAATTCATCCTACCATCTGATCAGACATAAAGTAGGATCATCATATTCATTATACCACATTCCTAATTGAATTTTATCATATTCTGCAGATGGTGGTTTAGCTATATCACTAGGTATGGGCAATATTTCTATAAAGTCATCATCATAACTATCTATGCTTACTATGTATAAATCAGATCTAAATGCAACTGGTATATCTATGACAAGATATATATATTCATCAAGTATTACATGTATGTTGTTAATTAATGCTTTCTGTCCTAGATATATCATAGTATTTTTAGTTCAAGATCTATTTAGAAAATGATACACACTTAAGCATAAATCCTCATCCCAATTTCTAATTGGTCTCTAGTAATACAATTTTTCAGGAATGGTCGAATTTCTATCAGAAAATGTTAAAGTTGACCCACAATTTTCAGTTGGTACTTCAAATCTATTAGGCCTTCCTATATTCCATTCTTCTCTAGTGATAGGATTTCTAATCAAAATATCGAGTAATAAAATTGCATACCTTAGTTTGGTTCTACAAATAATCAATCCTTCCTCTATCCCCATAATATGATATATTCCTTCTAATGTATTGGGTGGAATTCTAATAGTTTCTTCCATATTTAGATATTTATAGCTAATTGAACTATGATTAAATGACTTCCATAAAAATCCATCTCTATTATTAGTCATCTTTGCAGCTTGTAGTCCATGAAAATATTTTTCTCTAATACATTTTTTAATTTCTTTTGACACACAACACAATCTACACAGATCTTTAGCTGATAAGTTATTCAATACTTCCCTTAGTGCATCCAATGGTGATTTCATCAATTCCATATGTTGTGAAAAGTTAAATCAGAAACTTGTCTATTAGGCGATGCCAGAAAACTTGTATGATTTGTTTTTATGCTTATACTAATAAATTCTTTTAGAAGTAAACAAACAACCTTTCAAATAAATTAGATATTAAGTCCAATTTGTATTTTAACTATAAGTGCATAGTGTATATTGTATTTGTGTGCAAGTACAGGTCGATCCCACATAGATTGAGTAAGAATTGTGTAATATTTTTATTTTATATTGGAGTTTATATGTGTTCAGTTAAGTACTTCGTTGAGTTAAAGTTAACTCAACGGACTTAGTTCGTGGAGTTATGGTCAACTCAACGGACTAACCTTGTGGACTTAAGTTAACTCTGTGAGCCTACCTTTCTAATTAAATACTATTATTCATAGAGGAATTCGGCTAACCATTGAGCGGTTCCACATAATATAAATAACATCAATTAAGCTCTTTATGTTAGTTAATCTGAGATTTGTCATTAAGCAACACTAACATTCAGATATTTCAAACATTAACCATTAAAATCTTTAAGTATTTGGGACAAATCAATTTTAGTAAATAATAAAACTATTTTCTATTTTTCTGAATTAAACAAACATAAAATATTCACAATACTGACAATGATAACATTAATCACAATACAAAACAAACAATACAACACTTTAATACTAAATGTAAACACAGATAATTAACTATTTTTGGTATTTTTGTTTTGATATGTTCTTTAAGTTGAGCGAAAGGTGAAATGTAAAAATCTCTATCGATATTAAAAACTTCTGTCACTACATGCGACGTGATTACACCATTGAAAACTTAATCACTTGTAGTCTTGCCTCCTCTCCCTATAGAATTGCAAACCAAGAATTGTAAGTTGATCTCCTCTTCAGCATGTTGGCATCAACCCGAAACTAAGGCTAGAAGTTTTATGATCTTCTGAGATGTGAGTCGGTGCTTAGTGAAAATGATTTCTCTTCTTGCGACGTGATCACTCCTCATAGTGGTTGTGAGTCACCGTGTTTGGCTCGGAATCGACCCGACATCTAAAAAGTATCCTTACAGATCTCCGATGGTTGGTGACTTTGGTGGTAGTGTGGAGCTTCAGGGAACTTCCAACGCCTCCTGTAGTTAGCACGGTTCTCCACCTCTCTCCCACATACACTTTTTCGTCTTTCTTCTCTTCTTTTATATTTCTTTCAGTAGTAACTATTTTTGCTTAAATGATCAGTTAGATTTCCTTCATTCTTATCAATAATGGTGATTTCTTCTTCATTCCACGAGTGAATTCTTGTGTGATACGTGCAATCGTGGTTTTCCTTCGAATTTTCTGTTTCTGCAACTGCTATAGTGTCATGTTAGAATGGTCTGCGGAGTTAGTGTAACTCAACAAACTTACGTTGTTGATTTAACTATAAAACACGTGCAATAAAGAAATAACTTATAAGCTTATAACACTAACACAACACGTTACCTTAGTATATATTCAAGTAACTCAACACCTATAGTTATGCTAATTTAATGAGTTAAACATGTGCAACTCACGTGACATAATAAAACATTTAAATTCAACACGTGCATAATTCTAACTTAACGAGTTTAGATATTTTAGATACTTACAAACCTAACTATCCAATGCTTAGACACATTTCAGATAGTTACTAGATAACTTACTGAACATTCATTTAAGTCATGCATTAAGGTTTCAACACGTGTACTTTAGAAAATAATAAAATATTCTTTAAGCGTTTAAAATATAACTATGTGGTACATGATTTATAACTCTCTAAAATAACAAAAAATTTGGATACTTAAGAATTAAAAAGCCTATAATTCTTCGGCAGTTTGGAAATATATTTAATTAACATTAATTCCCTAAATTTATGTAGATTCTTTCATTAAAGCATATAACAGTGCAATTATAATATAATGGCTTAATTCTCATATGATAAGCTAAATATTATACAATTAACCATCATTTAACCGTTAATATTATGCACATTTTCATTCTAAACACTTCCCCCATATTGAACTTTTGCTAGTCCCTTAACAAACTACTAAGATCTAACAAGTTGGTCTTTCTAAAGTGTTAGAACTAATTCTTCATTTTGTATTTTTAAAATACACAGATTAGATTAATATAAAGATATTCTGTATTTTTCAGTAATCTATTTTAATATTATTTTCTCCTCTCCAACCTGCAAATATATTTAAACATATGTAAATTACATACAAAAAATATTAGCATCACATAGGTGGTAGTTATATTATCACATTTTTCTTTTCAAACATCTATTATCTTGAATTTTTCAATATGATTTCCAGAATAAATTTCAACTACATACAAATCAAAACACAATTCAACTTAATAGGATTAAAACAAGAAGAATAATGAATTGTATTTCAAATAAACAACTTCAAAAGTCTAATCTAGATTCATACTTCAGTAATCTTAGATAACATAAAATATACTTGATTCAAAAGATATTTGTATTTCACAAAACACTTTTATCTTTTTAGAACAGTATATGCATATTTGTACTTTAAAAGTTAATTTGAAAAGCTTGAATCATACAAGAGCTTTCTAATATACCCATGTATCGAACTTTCAATCAACAATCCTAGATTTGATCAGGATCTTAGGTTGCCAAATTTAAAGAGTCCTATTTAAAATGAAAAAGTGTATAATTTTAAGGGTTAAATGATGGTTAATTGCATAATATTTAGCATATCATATGAGAATTAAGCCATTATGTCATAATTGCACTATTATATGCTTTAATGTAAAAATCTGCATAATTTCAGGGAATTAATATTAATTAAGTACATTTCTGAATTGTCGGTAAGTTATAGGCTTTGAAATTCTTAAGTATCCAAATTTTTTGTTATTTTGAAGAGTTATGTTTAATATGTCTAAAAGTAAATGCAAAGTACTCACAACATTAAAAGTACAAAATCACAATTTAAGAACATGATTGAAAAGTAGTGACAAATGGAATAAACATGTCAGTCCAAGCAAACTTTTTAGATATAATTCTTCTTGTTATTAGTTCCATTTTAATGAAGTCTGCTCTCCTTTTTAATTTGTAAACTTGCAATATGTTATCAATACTAAATATAAGTGTATTACCATTAATGAATTGAAATATAGAAAAGGATCTACTTCTGTTCCAAGATAATGTAGTTGTTTCTGTTTCTACATATATTTCAATATATTCCTCTTCTCACTTCCCTTCATTTAGGTCTTTCATAATCCCAATTTGAAATTTCATCAGTTCATCCCACCATCTTATCAAACATGAAGTAGGATCATCATATTCATTATACCACATTCCTAATTGAATTTTATCATTTTCTGTAGATGGTGGTTTAGCTATATCACTAGGTATAGACAATATTTCTATAAAGTCATCATCATAACTATCTATGCTTACTATGTATAATTTAGATCTAAATGCAACTGATATATATATATCCATCAAGTATGACATGTATGTTGTTAATTAATACTTTCTATCCTAGATATATCATAGTATTTTCAGTTCAAGATCTATTTAGAAAATTATACACACTTAAGCATAAATCCTATTCCTAATTTCCAATTGGTCTCTAGTAATACAATTTTTCAGGAATGGTCAAATTTTTATCAGAAAATGTTAAAGCTAACCTACAATTTTCAATTGGTACTTCAAATTTATTAGGCCTTCCTATATTCCATTCTTCTCTAGTGATAGGATTTCTAATCAAAATATCGGATAACAGAATTGCATACCTTAGTTTGGTTCTGTAAATAATCAATCATTCATCTATCCCCATAATATGATCTATTCCTTCTAATGTATTGGGTGGAATTCCAGTAGTTTCTTCCATATTCAGATATTCATACCTGATTGAATTATGATTAAATGACTTCCATAAAAATCCATCTCTAATATTAGTCATCTTTGCAGCTTGTAGTCCATAAAAATATTTTTCTCTAATACATTCTTTAATTTCTATTGACACACAACACAATCTACACAGATCTTTAGCTGATAAGTTATTCAATACTTCCCTTAGTGCATCCAATGGTAATTTCATCAATTCCATATGTTGTGAAAAGTTAAATCAGAAACTTGTCTATTAGGCGATGCTAGAAAACTTGTTTGATTTGTTTATATGCTTATATTAATAAATTCTTTTAGAAGTAAACAAACAACCTTTCACATTAATTAGATATTAAGTCCAATTTGTATTTTAACTGCAAGTGCATAGTGTATATTGTATTTGTGTGCAAGTACAGGTCGATCCCACAGAGATTGAGTAAGAATTGTGTACTATTTTTATTTCTATATTGGAGTTTATATGTGTTTAGTTAAGCACTCCGTTAAGTTACAGTTAACTCAACAGACTTAGTTCGTAGAGTTATGGTTAACTCAACAGACTAACCTCGTGGACTTATGTTAACTCCACGAGTCTACCTTTCTAGTTAAATACTATTATTCACAGAGGAATTCGGCCAACCATTGGGTAGTTCCATAGAATGTAAATGACATCAATTAAGCTCTTTAATGTTAGTTAATCTAAGATTTGTGATTAAGTAACACTAACATTCAAATATTTCAAATAGTAACCATTAAAATCTTTAAGTATCTAGGACGAATCAATTTCAGTAAACAATAAAACTATTTTCTATTTTTCTGAATCAAACAAACATAAAACATTCACAATACTGACAATGATAACATTAATCACGATATAAAACAAACAATATAACACTTTAATACTAAATGTAAACACAGATAATTAACTATTTTTTGTATTTTTGTTTTAATATGTTCCTGAAGATGAGCGAAAGGTGAAATGTAAAATCTCTATCGATAGTAAAAACTTGTCACTACATGCGACACGATTACACCACTGAAAACTTAATCACTTATAGTATTGCCTTCTCGCCCTATAGAATCGTGAACCAAGAATTGTAAGATGATCTCCTCTTCAACATACTGGTATCAACCCAAAACCAAGGCTAGAAGCTTTACAATCTCCTGAGATATGAGTCGATGCTGGGTGAAAATGGCTTCCCTTCCTACGATGCGATCACTCCTCACAATGGTTGTTAGTCACCGTGTTTGGCTCGGAATCGACCCGACATCTGGAAAGTATCTTCACAGACCTCTGATGGTTGGTGATTTTGGTGGTGGTGTGGAGCTTCAGGGAACTTCCGACGCTTCCTGTAGTTAGCGCAGTTCTCCAACTCTCTCCCACACACACTTTTTCATCTTTATCCTCTTCTTTTATATTTCTTTCAGTAGTAACTATTTTTGCTTAAATGATCGATTAGATTTCCTTCATTCATATCAATGATGGTGATTTCTTCTTCATTCCACGAGTGAATTCCTGCGTGATACGTGCAATCATGGTTTTCCTTCGAATTTTCTATTTCTGTAACTGCTATAGTGGCATGTTAGAAAATAAATGGTCTATGGAGTTAGTGTAACTCAACGGACTTACTTCATTGATTTAATTATAAAACACGTGCAATAAAGAAATAACTTATAAGCTTATAACACTAACACAATGCGTTACTTTAGTGTATATTCAAGTAACTCAATGCGTATAATTATGCTAACTTAATGAGTTAAACATGTGTAGCTCACGTGATATAATAAAACATTTAAATTCAACACGTGCATAATTCTAACTTAATGAGTTCAGATATTTTAGATACTTACAAACCTAATTATCGGATGCTCAAACACATTTTGAATAGTTAGGAGATAACTTACCAAACTTTCATTTAAGTCATGCATTAAAGTTTCAACACGTGTACTCTAGGAAATAATAAAATATTCTTTAAGCGTTTAAAACATAACTATCCGGTACATGATTTACAACTCTCCGTAATAATACAAAATTTGGATACTTAAGAATTAAAAAGCTTGTAATTCTATGATAGTTCGGAAATATACTTAATTAACATTAATTCCATGAAATTATGCAAATTCTTTCAGTAAAGCATATAACAATGTAGTTATAACATAATGGCTTAATTCTCATATGATAAACTAAATATTATACAATTAGCCATCATTTAACCATTAATATTATACACTTTTTCATTCTAAACATGCACTTTCATTGATCCAAAGAAAACACTTAATCAAAATTTTAGTATTTCAGAGGAATTTAATGTTTTTCATTGACATTTCCACTTAAAATTTTAAAAACCATTAAACTTAGAAAAATAAGTAAAATCAATAAGATACTACAATAATTTTATCCTAAATACATAGTATCTTATATAGTAGTTTAGATATTACATAGATATTTATGTTAAATATATAATATCTATGAGGTAAACAACATTATCAACAATATTTATCTTTTGTGGAGTTTAAGCATTTTACACATCACATAGCCTACAAATACCTAAATTTAATCTTATGTTGCAAAATGTATTTTCATCTAGAGGTTTTGTAAATATATCAGCTAATTGATTTTTACTAGACACAAATCCTAATTTAATTTTTCTTTTAATTATGTTATCTCTTAGAAAATGATGTCTAACCTCTATATGCTTTGCTCTAGAATGTAATACAGGATTTTTGGAAAGATTTATTGCAAAACTAGTGTCAAAATAAATCTTAGTTATATCATAAGATAATCCAAAATCTTCTAAAGTTTGCCTTATCCACAGAATCTGAGTGCAACACAATGTAGCAGCAACATATTCAGCTTCAATGGGTGAAAGTGCTACACAGTTTTGCTTTTTACTAAAGCAAGACACCAAATTATTTCCCAATAATTGACATGTGCCATTGGTACTCTTTATATCAGATTTAGATCCTACATAATCAGCATCAGTATATCCTATAAGATCTATTGAACTATCTTTAGAATAATACAGTCTGAAATTTTTAATTCCTTGTATATATCTAAATATTCTTTTAACACCAATTGAGTGTGATTCTTTAGATTAGATTGAAATCTAGCATAAGTACACACAGAAAACATGATATCAGGTCTATTAGCTATCCAATAAAGTAAAGAACTAATCATACTTTTATATTTTTTTTGATCTATTGATTTTCCTATGTCATCAATATCTAACTTTAAAGAAGTACTCATAGGAGTTCCTTGAATCCTTGTATCATTAAAATTAAATTTCTTAAGTATTTCAACTACATATTTTTCATGATTTAAAAATATACCTTTATCTATTTGCTTAATTTGAAGTCCTAGAAATATGAAAGTTCTCCTATCATACTCATTTCAAACTGACTAGTCATCTCTTTAGAAAATACTTTTATTAGTTTATCAGAAGTTGCCCCAAAGATTATATCTATTGTGCGGAAAGATCAAACAAATGTGGAGCATCTAGGGGTAGCGTGGAGAAGAGATCTACGTGGAAGAGAGGATTGCGAGTGGAGAATTCGAAGAATAACAAATTTACGTGATTCCCCTACACAGGTACGTCCACAGGTGATCAATCTATCGTGATTCCTTGCTGTATGGTTGCTGGTACAAAGAAGGGAGAGAACGAAATCAAGGGATGGTTTGGCATGGCATCCCTTGGATGTGGATGACCCCTTACATATATAGGGGCAACGGTTGGTGATACCCAAAAGACAAGTTTGCCCCTGTACAAATTATCAAAGAAATACAACCATATACAAAGACACATATATATACTTGATGGAAGACACACGCATCACAAATCTCCACCTTGTATTTCATCAATCTTCACCACGAATAGGTGATGGATTACCAAGACCCAACTTGGGTCAGCAACAGCAATAGACGTTGAGCAAGTTCAAGCAAATGCTTGAACTTGCTTTCAACAACGCCCTTTGTAAACATATCAGCCGGATTGTCCTTTGTGTTGACCTTCATAATCTTTATCCTGTCTTCATTCTTGAGGAAGTGATACTTAACATCAATATGTTTAGTTCTATCATGAAAGACATTATCTTTGGAGAGACAAATAGCGCTAAGACTATCACAGAAGATATCAGCTTTATCAATGCGCCAACCAAAGTCTCCAAGTAAGCCTTTCAACCAAATTCCTTCCTTTGCAACTTCTGTCATAGCCACATATTCAGCCTCAATTGTGGATAGAGATACCATAGGCTGAAGAGTTGATTTCCAACTCACAATAGAACCTACAAATGTAAAGACATAACCAGATAATGATCTCCTTCTGTCAACATCACCTGCATAGTCTGAGTCTGTATAACCAGTCATAGTACAACATTGATCTATTGTATACATCAAGCCAACACCTGAAGTTCCTTTCAAATATCTGAATATCCTTTTAACTGCTTTCCAATGTTCCCTGCCCAGATTGGACATGAACCTACTAACAACACTCAAAGGATATGCCAAATCAGGCCTAGTGCATACCATAGCATACATAAGACTTCCAACTGCCTGTGCATAAGGAACTCGCTGCAAATCAAGCTTTTCAGAATCAGTTTGTGAACACATCGCAGATGACAATTTGACATTTCTGTCATAAGGCGTGCTAATGGCTTTGCATGAAGCCATACCAAATCTGCTAAGGATCTTCTCAATATACTTATGTTGATTAAAAAACAGCTTACTAGAATTTCTTTCACGCCTAATCTCCATTCCAAGAATTCTGCTAGTTGGACCAAGATCCTTCATATCAAATTCTGATTTTAATGTGTCCTTCAACTCCTGTATCACTTCGATATTCTTCACACCTATAAGAATATCATCAACATACAATAACAAATAAACATGTGTACTCTTATCAAGAGTTTTAACATATACACATGAATCATAGTTGCTATGTTTAAAACCAACTTTAACTATAAAGGCATCAAATCTTTTGTACCATTGGCGTGGTGACTATTTAAGTCCATACAAGGACTTATTTAATTTACACTCCCAATCAGATTTACCTTTCACCACAAACCCTGTTGGTTGTTTCATCCAAATATTTTCTTCCAACTCACCATGCAAGAAGGCCGTCTTTACATCTAGTTGTTCCAATTCCAAATTCTATGTTGTAGCAATGGATAACAAAATTCTAATAGATGTATGATGTATAATAGGAGCAAATACCTCATTGAAGTCAACTCCTTCTCACTGTGAATAACCTTTAGCGACTAATCTTGCCTTGTGTTGCACACCTGCGTTGCCTTGAGTCCCAATCTTCTTCTTATAGACCCATTTGCAACCAACAATATTTGTGTTCTTTGGACATTTCGCCAGTTCCCAAGTCTTGTTCTTATGGAGAGATTGGAGTTCCTCCTCCATAGCAAACATCCAAAGACTAGCTTCTGAATCTTTCATTGCAGCTTCATATATAGGTGGATCAACAAAATCCTCCACCTCAACTACTACTTGTAAGGCAAAAGCAACCAAACTGTCGTAGCCATATCTAATCGGAGGTCTAACGTCTCTTCTAGGACGATCTTTGCCAATGGTTCTTGGTGGTGGTTGCTCCACCTCTTCCTCCTCAACTTCATTTTCTTGAGTTTTAGATGAGATTTCTCTAATTTCAACTTGATCAGTGATAAGCGGCTGTTGTGTGTCATCTATCTCCATTTGTTCAGGAAGGGTGTGCTCAATTTCTGGTGTTTCACCTACTAGTTTATCTATTGCCTGCAAAAGAGAATTCTCATCAAAAGTAACATCACGACTATATATTACTTTGTGAGATTCAATATCATATATCCTGTATCCCTTTACACCAACATCATAGCCCACAAATATGCCTTTCTTGGCACGTGGTTCCAGCTTGCCATTGTTCACATGATAGTAAGTTAGACACCCAAAAGTCTAAGCTTTAAATAACTAGCAGATCTTTTCAACCATACCTCAAGAGGTATCTTCCCATCTAAGGCACTAGAAGGGGACCTGTTCACTAGATAGGAAGCTGTGTTAACAGCCTCTGCCCAAAACTTCTTGCTCAAACCTGCATGAGACAGCATACAATGTGCCTTTTCTAGGAGTGTTCTGTTCAATCTTTCAGCCACTCCATTTTGCTGAGGGATATACCTGATAGTGTTATGCCGTGTAATGCCTTCATCTTTACAAAAGTTATCAAATTCTTGAGAACAAAACTCAAGACCATTATCAGTTCTAAGATATTTTATCTTTCTGTCTATTTGGTTTTCTACCTACTTCTTCCAATGCTTGAAGCAAGAAAAAGCTTCACTTTTGTGTGTCAAAAAGAAAACCTAGTTCATCCTTGAATGACAGTCAATGATAGAAAGAAAATATCTAGAACCTACAATAGAAGGCTGACGTGAAGGCCCCCAACAATCAACATGAATATAATCAAGAACTCCCTTGGAGCTATGCTGACTGCGTGCAAATGACACTCTTTTATGTTTGCCAAAGACACAATGCTTGCACATGTCAATACAAGCAACCTTGTGCCCATCAAACTTGCCCAGACTACTCAGTTTCTGCATTCCTTTCTACCCCAAATGACTCATCCTTGAGTGCCACATGACAGAAAAATCCTGCTGACTAGATATAGCTGATGTAGCTGCGCCAACAATTGAAGTGCCCAGCAAAATGTATAAGGGACCAGATTTGGTTCCCTTCATAACAATTAATGAGCCTTTCAATATGTTGATCTTCCCCTCACCACTTGTATATCTATAACCCTTAGCATCAAGGGCCATCAGTGAGATCAGACTTTTTCCAAGCTTTGGGACGTGCCAAATGTCTTCCAGAATTCTAACTGTGCCATCATGCAATTTAAATTTTATAGTGTCCACACCAACTCTAGAACACACATCATCATTGGCCAAAGTCACTTGACCACCCTCCACCTACTCGTAGGTGTCAAAATACTCCCTAGTAGGAGTCATATGATGTGAAGCTCCTAAGTCCATAATCCACTAATCATCAGAATAGGCACTACAACAAATTGTAAGAGAAAAGTCATCACCTAACGCAAAACTGGTTTTTGCCACAGCATCCTTTCCTTTGTTCATAAGCTTGGGACAATGTGATTTCTAGTGTCCTTTCTCCTTACAGTAATGGCAAGTATCCCTAGAGTACTTGCCCTTCGACTTGCTTCTACTTCTATTCTTTCCTCCACCTTGTCTCTAGCTTCTTCCCCTGTTCTTTTACTGCTAAGCTAAGAGGCCAACACCACTTGCCTCATTTCTACCATGCACCATGTGCCTGAGCTCCCTGGAATGAAGGCTGGACCTCACTTCTTCTAGTGTAATTGAATCTCTTCCAACTACACAAGACTGAACAAAGTTTTCATAACTCATTGGGAGTGAACAAAGCAAGATAAGAGCTGCATCTTCATCTTCTATGATTACTCCAATATTCTTGAGTTCCATTAGAATAGCATTTAGCTGATTTAAATGTTGCTTAAGAGGTACACCTTCTATCATCTTTAAAGAGAACAGTCTCTGCTTTAACAACAATTTATTTGTTAAAGACTTAGTCATATACAATGACTCAAGTTTCTGTCAAAGACCTAACGAGGTAGATTCATCAGCAACTTCTATTATAACTTCATCAAACAAACACAACAAGATGGTGGAGTGAGCTTTCTCCTCCTGCAATTCAAACTCTAGCGAATTTCTGTTCAGAGTAGTTTCCTTATTTAAAGGTGCCCAAATACCTTGTTGCTTTAGAAGTGCTTTCATCTTAATTTGCCATAAGTTGAAGCTATTCTTACCATCAAACTTTTCTATCTTCAATCTCGAAGTATTCATATTTTCAAAACAACAAACAACTAGCAATACACACGAGATACAATGTGATTTCAACAAACACAATTCTGCGGCAAGGTACACAATAGCAAGTAATATCTCAATAACAATATGCTACTGAAACTACTGATTTCAACGAAATGCAATCAGCCACAAGCCAAGCACACTACTTAGCACAAAATAGTAGCAAATACTCGCACAAACCAAGCACAAAATGCCCAAAATCCGACAATCAAAGAGTCACTCGCCTAGAAAACTACTATGCTCTAGCTAGACACCTCCTATTGTATCTCTCTGAATACAAAACTTTTGACCACGAAATTTTAAAGGAAGGAATTTCAGGAAGCTTACTACATGCCCTCAAAATTTGAGATGCAACGGAGCACGAACGAGGAAGGCGCACGACTTGACGTCGAAGTGTGCAGACTGGCGCCGGCGACGACGACAGTTACGGCAATGGAGGATATCCTTGCGGAAATGGCTTGAACCTTGATCAATCTCTTCGAAATTTTAAAGGAAGTTCAAGAATCTTACTACATGTCCTCAAAATTTGAGATGCAGCGGAGCACAGACGAGGAAGGCACACGACTTGGCGTCAGAGTGTGTAGACTGGTGCCGGCGACAACGACAATTACAACAATGGAGAGATCCCTTGCGGAAATGGCTTGAACCTTAATGAAACTCTTCGAAACTTCAGATGCAAACCCAGAGATGTCCAACCTCGCTCTGATACCAGTTGTTGTGTAGAAAGATCAAACAAATGTGGAGCATCTAGGGGTAGCATGGAGAAGAGATCTGCGTGGAAGAGAGGATTGCGAGTGGAGAATTCGAAGAACAACAAATTTACATGGTTCCCCAACATGGGTATGTCCACGGGTGATCAATCTATCATGATTCCTTGCTGTATGGTTGTTGGTACAAAGAAGGGGGAGAACGAAATCAAGGGATGGTTTGGCATGACATCCCTTGGACGTGGATGACCCCTTACATATATAGGGGCAACGGTTTGTGATACCCAAAAGACAAGTTTGCCCCTGTACAAATTATCAAAGAAATACAACCATATACAAAGACACATACATATACTTGATGGAAGACACATGCATCACAATATCATCCACATATATTTGGACAACAATCTGATCTTTATCATATTTCTTGATAAATAGAGTATGGTCTACTTTTCTCATGATATATCCTTATTCTACAAGAAAAGTAGATTATCTTTCATACTACGATCTAGGTACTTGCTTCAAATCATATAAGGCTTTCTTCAATTTATACACATAGTCAGGATTATTGATATCTTCAAATCTAGGTGGTTGTTTTACATAAACTTCTTCATTAATTAAACCATTTAGAAATGCACTCTTAACATCCATTTGATATAGTTTAAAATCCATATAACAAGCATAGGCCAATAATATTCTAATACTTTCTAACCTAGTCATAGGAGCAAATGTTTCATCATAATCAAGTCTTTCTTCTTGTGTATACCATTATGCAACTAATCTAGCTTTGTTTCTTATAACTTGACTAGTCTCATTAGCTTTATTTCTAAAGATCCACTTTGTACCTATTATGGACTGATTTTTTGGTGGAGAAACTAATTCCCAAACATCATTTCTAATGAATTGATTTAGTTCATCTTGCATTGCCACTTTCTAATTTTCATCAGATAATGCTTCATTTATATTCTTTGGTTCCACCATAGAAACAAACATATACATACTATTTAAATTTACTGAAGCTCTTATTATAAACTCTATAGGCTTTACTTATAGTAAAGTAACCTACAAAAATTCCTTCATTCGCTTTGGCTTGAAATTTATCCCTTTTATCCTTAGTGTGAAGAATAAAACACTTACAGTCAAATGATTTCATATAGGAAATTTTTGGAACCCTATCATACATAATCTCAAGAGAAGTTTTATTAACAAGAGGTCTTAAGTGACTTTTGTTAATAATATAACAAGATGTATTCACTACTTCAGCCTAAAGATTTTGAGGTAAATTATGTTTATTTAACATAGTTTTGGCCATTTCCTGAAGTGATCGATTCTTTCTCTCAACAACACCATTTTGAGAAGGTGCTCTTAGAAAAGAATATCTGTGATCAATGTCATGATCTATACAGTAATTATCTATTTGATCATTTTCAAATTCAGTACTACGATTACTCCTAAGTTTTTAAACATAGACACTTTGAACAAGATTGCAATATATTTTAAATGTTTCAAAAACTTCTATTTTAGTTGCTAGAAAATATACCCAAGTGTATCTAGAGAAGTCATCTACTAAAACAAATATATACCATTTACCACCAAGACTTATGATTCTTATTGGTCCAAATAGATCCATATGTATAAGTTCTAAGACTCTCTTGCTTGATATATTAGTTTTGGATTTAAAAGAGTTTTTATGAAGTTTACCTAACTCACATGCATCACATATGAAATCCTTTGAGTATTTAATTTTTGGTAAACCTCTCACCAAATTTTGTTTAGATAATTTATGCAATAGTTTCATATTTATATGCCCAATCCTTCTATGCCAAAGATATGCATCACTAGTTTCAACTAGCAAACATGAATTTAAATCAACTACACCAGAAGGTAAAGATAAAATACATATAGAACCTTTTCTTTTAGCAATAAACTTAAGTTCATCTGTAATTTTATCGATAATTTTACATACATTATCTTCAAACAATACATAGTATCTATTATCAATTAGTTTTATAACACTCAGCAAATTAAATCCTAGGTTTTCTACATACAGTACATTCGAAATAACACAAGTAGGAGTTATTTGAACATTGCCCATACCTATGATTTTATCCTTGCTTTTGTTTCCAAATATTATACTTCCTTTCTTGGTATATGTAAAATTTTTTAGTAGGCTTTTCTATCTAATCATGTGACTTGATGCTTTACTATCTAAAATCCATTTTGATGTTGTTTTCTCCTACAAAACAAATTAAGAAGAACTGTTTCTTGATACCTAATGTTTTTGAGGACCAAGTTCATTAAAAGCATATTTCTTCTTTTTGTTTAAAAATAATCTAATATTATCATTTATATTCTTATTAGTTGTAAGTACTATTTATTTATCATTAGCTTCATACTTATAGAATTATTACTCTTATTGATATTCTTTTTATTTTCAGATGTAGTATAGCTAAGACCAAACCGATTTTTATCAAATGTTAATTTATTTTGGTCATGCTCATACATTTTAGTAAGTTCGTGCCAAGATTTTGTACTTATATTTAAATTTTCAGTACATACAAAATCTTTTTCTGCACATGAATTTTTAGATAAAAAACATGTAGAACTAGTAGTTGGTCTAATTTGAATTTCATGCTTAGGTTTCTGAATTTCTAGTTTACTACAATTGTCTGAAATTTTAGAAACATTAGTAACTAAATTTCCAAAACAAGAAACAAGATTTTTAGAAACATTGATAGTTATGTTAGAAGTACATTTAGATAAATCACATTGATTTATATTATTACTGCATAATTCATCCCTTAAAGTACCTACTTCTACATATTTATTACATTGTTTCATAATAAAAGGAATTTTAGTCTTAGATTTACTTGAACTGCAACTAATAAATCCTTTGTTAGCTTGAGATTCAGGATATTCAAGATAATCAAATCCTAAGCTAAATTTATATGACACCGTAGAGGTACTAGTTAGCTTGTCTAACTTAGTTTGACTTAAATTCTATTTCTCAATGGTGGAATTTAAATCTAGCTCTCTCATTTTTAATGTATCAATCTCTAACTCAAGATTATTTATGTTGTTTCTCAACTTTTCATTTTCAAATTCTATCTTCAAATTTTCAGCATTTATATTTTGTATTTGTTCATGCAAGACACATTCATTAAATCTAAATTTATGCAAATCTATAGCATGATTTTCATTCACATTTAAACTTTTCGAAAGGAGTAGACAGGAAACAATTTTCTTCTTTCGTAATGGACAAAGAGTTTCTAATATTCTTATTTTCCAGTTTACAAACTTTAAGTTTTTGTAATAATACATGATAAGCACATAATAATTCATCAAAGTTAAAATTTGAATGACTTTCAAGATCAGATATTACCTCAGACTCATCTGCCATGAAGCACACATGAGCAACGTCCTCTAACTCTTGTTCTTCTTCTGAATGTGAAGATTTTGATGATAATTTCTCAGATTCAAACTCTTCTGACGTGTCATCCCAAGTGACCTTCAAAGCCTTTTTCTTGTAAAAGTTTTTCTAAGTTTTTTGAGCATTCTTCTTCTAATTTGTCCTACTTTGCTTTTCATTTTTCCTTATAAGACAATCTAGAGAAAGATGTTCAGGTTTCTTGAAATTTAACATACATACTTTCTAGATGAAGAATTCTTTTCATTTAGTGACTTTGACGTTGAGGGTTTGTCATTTTTGTTCTTTTGTTGTTTCCTAGCTTTCCATGCTTTCTTGAATTTCTTAGTCAACAAAATCAAATCCTCGTCAAAATTAGTTGATATTTCAAAATCTAAATTAATTTTGAAGGCTATTTCTTTCTTTATTTTTAATTTGTTGTGACTCAATGAATCATTTAATTAAACTTCATAAGCAGTTAAATTTCCTATAAGTTCATTTATAGTATAAACTTTAAGTCTTGTGATTCCTTAATTGATGTCACTTTCTGAGACCATTTAAAACTTAGGGATCTAAGAATTTTTCTCACCAAATTCTTTTGTTCAAAGTTCTTTCCTAAGCATTTTAAAGATTTTATGATATTTAGAAATCTGGAAAATATCTCAGAAATACTTTCGTCTTCATGCATCTTAAAGAGTTCATACTTATGAATTAACATATTAATCTTAGTCTCTATAACTTGAGAAGTACCTTCATATGAAACTTCTAATGCATGTCACACCTCATAAGCAGATTTATATGCCGACACTTTACTGAATTGTTCATAACTCAATGCACAAAATAAGATATTTAAACCTTTTGCATTTAGAGTTTCATTTTCTTTTTAGTAACTGTCCAAGTATTATAAGTAGTTAACGGAGTATATGGTTTAGAAATCATGAACCACAACTTGTGATCTATACTTTGAACAAAGACTGTCATCCTATATTTCCAATATTCAAAATTTATTCCATCAAATAAAGGAGGATGATTAAGATTTTGGCCTTCATACAAAGAAAAATTACCATTTCCAATAACCATCTTACCTTAGATTTTTCAACATATTAGATTTTAAACAGTTTAAAACTTTAAAAACAACTTGAGCCTAAAATCAACAAAGTTAAACGTATGCTCAGATATTAATGTCTGTTTAAAAACAAGGAAGGTAGAATAAGCTATGATATTAATTAAGTTGGTATCGATTTTATATCAAGATTATCAACTAACTCTGATACCACTTTGGTATCAGAGGAGGGTATACTAGCTCTGATACCACTTGTATGATCGAATGGCTACACAAGAGGGGGGTGAATTGTGGTTTTCAATATTTTCAAAAATAATTGAAACTTTAAAATTAAAAACAAGTTGAGACACTATTTTAATCAAATCATTTTATTCAAGGTTTTAATTACAATATACAATTCAATTCTCCTCAAAAATTGTAGATGCAATTATATAACGATACCATGTTTCATCTAATCAATTTCATAACTACAAATAGAGAAAACTAATTTGCGGAATTTAAAACATTTCTCCTTGTTTGAGATTTTTCTTCTTCTTCTTCAATTCTTTAATGACAAATATTTGACTTTCTCTACTTCACTGAATTTGCTTTCTTCTGATTCTTTAGATCTTTAGTAACATATATCTAACTTTCTTGGCTTCACTGAATTTTCTTCTATCTGAGAGCTTTTCCCTGGAGAGGTGTTTTAATCCTTGAAAATATATTTCATTTGATGTGCAGGGATAATTGATCAATGAGAATTCTATGCATTTTATACTGTATCTTCATTTCATGCATATCCTCCACGTTTAATCACTATTAGTTTTCCACTCTTCATGTTTTCTCTTTTTCCTTCATTAAAATACACACGTTATGATCTACGTTTTCCTTTCGAATTTTCTTTAATCATCAATCCTAGATCTCTAAAAAATTTTCTGCAAAATAAACTTTCTCATCCAAAATTTTCCATCAAGTGTAATAACAAGTCGTTGTGTTAATGTTAACTAAATGAGTAAAACAAGTAGATTTATAACTTAACGTATCTAACTTAATGAATTCATCATGTGCCAAATCACATGACAAATATTGTAGCTAACTCAAGAACTAAGTCGATGGTATTACGCTAACTCAACAAACCAATAAAAATGTCTTTCGGAAGGTTAAATGGTAACTCACCGAAAACAGTTTGAGTTTCGAATAGTTACGATTGTAAGTCTCCGAAAATCCTGATAACTCACTGATTTAGTAATAAATAAATGTTTTTACAATAAGGTATTTACCACGTGCAATAATAACAACTTTAAGTTTATAATGCTAACTTAACGCGCTGCCTTAGTATTCAATATAACAACTCAATGTGTGCAGTTAGTGTATTTATATTAACTTAACGAGTTAAATATGTGTAACTCACGTAATACAATATAATATTCGTAAACTTTAATTTTACCACGTGCACAATACTAACTTAACGAGCTCGTCTCTTTATTTTAACATTTTGTTTACTAACTCAACGAGTTTTCATATAACCTATTTTAACCTTTAAGCCTATAACTCAACGAGTTCTCACATGAACTTTATACAAATAACACACTAATTCAACGAGTTATCTTAACGTGCATTGTACATGATACAGAAAATATAACTTTAAAACATATCATGCTTTACAATAAAAACACACGTTAACTTAATGTTTAGTTAAATAAAAAATTAGTATAACTTAACGACTAGTTATTTAATTTAGTATAATATCAAATCCATTACAGATAATTATTTATATCATTAAATTTTTTTATGTATTAATTGATATTCTTAATTTAATTTTACAAATAATAGTAATTGAGTAAATATGATTACATTCATTTATCACACATCATCAAAATAAAATATTCAACAAAAATATATTTATTATGCCTAATAATCTTTCAATAATTATAAGTTTGATATCATTATGTTTAATCTAATAATCTTTTTACATAATCTATATTTTTTATTATAAATAATATTAACAAACTTACCTTCTTTACTAAAATATTCCACGAAGAAAATAGCGACCGCAATATTGTAAAGTAACGTCGACGAGATCAATTGCTTGCTATACAAAGAAAGGAAGACGACACACACACGGAAAAAGGCGAAGGAAAATCTGTCGTGGTAGAGCCCAACAAGGAAAATGAAACCCAGACTGAAAAGCAGAATTGAAAAGACTCGAGAAATTTTATTGAAGTGACTATTACCAGAAACACTCAGCAAACATAATGGAACAAGGTATCTGTCGTGGAGTGTGACTTTTAACGTTAAAATCTAAATTTGACGGTTGAGTCAAGTGTACGTGTGAAATTAATTCACTTAATCTAATCGTCTCGATGGTCTAGTTGCCTTGTTTCGACGACATCCATGAATTGCCGCTGCTGATGTCAGGCAATAACAACTAACTCCAATTTATTGAATTGAGCAAGGTTCTGTAAACTCAGGGGATTTTTTTAGTTCATCCTTTCACAATATTATAGAAATTTTATAAGAACTAAATAAATACCTTGTGGACGATGCCAAAGTCGCCCCCGTCCAACCCTATTGCCGTCGCTGAAGTTGTCGGTGGCGGCCACCAGTAGCTCGATCTCAAAGAAGGACAAGTTTGCACGTTCTTGCTTCAACTCCTCCTCCACCTCCTTGGTGGGTCACAGGAAGGATGCCATGGGGAGACCACAAGTCGTCGTCGACCATGGGAAAGCTTGATGTGGACAAAATATATGAAATTCCTTCAAAGAAAATGCAACAAAAGGCCACCAGTCCGCATTGCGTACGCGCAAATGAAGTGCGAAGGGCACGACAAAACCATGGACTGAGAAGATAGAGGGGGAAATGGCCAGCATTTCGTTTACGGTAGGATGTCCACCTCACCGTCGACGTCAATCTATAAATGAGACCGTTATACAACAATAAAAATTAAATAAGATATATTATCGTTATTGTATATTTTATTCATTATAATTAGATTTTAGAAAAAATATTAATTAGTTTTAGAAGAATAAATCATTTTCATATTATTCAAAATATTTTTATGGATATTTTTAAACTTTTTGAAATTAAAGAAAAAAAGGTAATATTACTTTTGACAATGCTTCTAATAACAATATAATAATTCTCATATTTAAAAATAAATTAACTTCACTAAATAATTTTACTTTATTTTATCAAAGATGTATATGTCATTTAATTAATTTTATAATTGAAGTTGATGTCAAAGAAATAAAACCTTTTATTAAAAATATTATAATTACATTAGCTTATATTACATGTAACTTATATAAATGTCAATAAAAATTTAATCATATATATGATTCAATTCACTTGATTTGTTATATAAGACATTTAATACAGATGTTGCTTGTAAATGAAATTCTTTGTATTTAATGTTAAAAAATTATTTATTTTATAAAGAACTTATAAAAAGTTATTATAATAGTAAAAATTAATGATAATACAATACCTTTAAATGAAAATGATTTTGCAATTATTAATTATTTTGTTGAATTTTAAAAACCAATATATAATGTTTTTGAACATTTATCTAAAGTATATTATTCCACTTCAATTTACGTAATATATCATTTATATAATATTACAAGGGTTTTTAATAATTATTACAAGTATCTATTTTTACACCAATAATTCTAAAAATAATTTTTTTAAGTATTAAAATGATATACCTCTTTTATATACATTAATTACTTATTTATATCTTAAGATTAAAATAAAAATTGATAGAAAAATATTAATTGTCATGCAAAATTATTTAAATAAAGAATTTAATGTAATTATTAAAAATATAGAAGAAAATTTAAATAACATGTTTAATTTATATATTGTAAAGTATAGATTACAACAAACACAATAACATTCATCTTACTTAACCACACCATCATCATCATCATCATCTGATTTGAACTTATTTGCTGAAAATTATAATGAAACTTATATATCAATAAGTTGATAAGAATTAATTAATTTTAATAATATTATTTGTACTTATTTAGTGAGAAAAAATCTAAATGTTATGAATTTTGATGTAATTGATTGATAGAAAACCCAAAAAAAAATATTTCCTATTTGACAATCATTGAATTGAATTCCAATTGTATTACATGATTGTGTAACAACTATGATATATATATATATCATCAATTAACATTTTTCTAAAAATATGGTTGTGTCACATAGATGGTTACGGCGATAAGTTGTGGTCGACATGGCTCTTAATTTAGAAAGCACATGTACTTACTTACCTCCCTTCAACCTTTGTGATCGTTAACTCGTTGATGGAGAACAACGATCGAGATATCTTAAGTTTAGGGTTTTGGGCAATGCCATCCACCACAACTGTGAAGGTTGGTTACTTTGGTTGGCGATCCAATGAAATGAACAGATTCTCCAACATATGAACCACCGATGACATTGTCGGCCTATCACTTGCACAATCTTGGACACAAAGCAATGTCACATGCAAGTATCGCAATACTTCATTCATTTCAAAAACACCAACCATCGAAAGGTCCACCAACTCCACCAATCGGTTATCCTGCTAGAGCTGCCATGCCTGCAACATATATATTGAGGTGGTGGTGGTGCCATGCATGGGGATATATATGTGTGTATACACAGGTACATATATATATATATATATATCAAGAGAGAAATGCAAATAGATAAACAGATGGAGAGAGAGAGTTGTGGGGGGGGGGGGGGGGGGGGGGGGCTTACATAGGAGGGGAGGGTTAAGAAGGAAGAGCAATGGAAGCTGCATATCTTTTTCCCACTCAGTATTTCTAGTACTAGGACCCCGTAGCTGTAGACATCTGACTTCATTGAGAAGTGACCTTTCAAGACGTACTCTGGTGACATGTATCCACTACAATCAAACATATATGTTCACAAGATTAGCAAAGATTATTGTTTACTTGATAATGGTAGTTTTTACGTTTGCCATTGTCCTTAAATAAATAAGTTATTAAACATTATTGTCTTGTAACAAAGGTTACAAGAAAATAATGGTGGTCGATTTATTTCTAGATAAAGTAGACTTGTACTTGCTATTCAACATGCATGTCTTATTTGGTATAATTTAATTACCAAGATTCAAATCTTAATAAATGTGAAAACCACAACCAACATTAGCTAGAAAAAAGAATGAAGATGGTGTGCTTACTATGTTCCAACTACCCTAGTGGTGTTTGCTTCATTTTGATCGCCCCCAAATATTTGTGCCATGCCAAAGTCTGAGATCTTTGGGTTCATGTCTTCGTCTAACAAGATGTTGCCTCACTTCAAGTCTCGATGGATGATTCTCAACCTTGAGTCTTCATGAAGATAAAGAAGACCTTTGGCAATCCCCTTGATGATGTTGAATCGCTTTTTCCAATTGAATAACATTCTTTTTTCATTACCTTCTAACACAAATGTCTTTTTAGTTTAATAATAATAACTAGTCATGTAAGTCTTTCAAGAGCAAAGACACAACTTGAATTATATATATATATGTAGAAGAATGATTAAAAGATTCCTAAAGGTGCCTTAACAATTTTTATAAATACATGATAACCATACGAATTTTAACATTAGATGAGTATAAATACATGGTAAAAAATTAACTTAAATTGAATAAATATTGCATCTTGTCTAGCTATTCAACAAATGATTTTCATATCAAAATTCTTAATGAATATAACTTAATTTAAATTGAAATTTTAATACATAGTAAATTGTGCTATAGATTAACAAATTATATAATTACATCTTACTTATTTCTTTAAAAAATAAAAGGTACTTTTAGAAAAAAAATTTAAAGATACTTTGTTTAATGTGAGTTCTTCTTGATCCTTAATATCCCCTCAAAATGAGAAATGTATCTCAATATATATATATATATATATTATGCATCTTAAAGTATATATTGCATATATGTGCATCAAGAGATCTCTTAAGGATTAACAACTAATTCTGTGTTTTACACCTTCTCATAAAAATGATGTCTTATATGCATCATATTAGTCACATCAAACATACCAAATATATATCTAGACAAATCAATTTTTATTATCATTTATAAATGAATGTACAAGTTGAAGTTGCATAATGCTTTATTTTAGATACTTATATTTTATATCTAAAATATTTTGATTTGATTTTTTAGATATTTATGTTTTATATCCAAGATATTTACTTTTACTTTAGATAATTATATTTTGTATCTAAAATATTTTATTTTGATTCCAAGATATTTATATTTTATATCCAAGATATTTGGCTATATATTTTAGATACTTATATTTTATATTGAAGATACTTTAATGTCATATCTAAGTTATTTTGATTTTTTTTAAATTTATTCTAAACATTTAAGATTTTCGTTTAGAATACTTTTACCTTCTAGAAGTATTTGATTTTTTTAGTTTAATTTTAGATATCTATATATCATATCTAAAATATTTATATTGTAATTCCTTTCTTTAAACATTAGATTTTATATTTAAAATGCTTGCTTTTATTTTAGACATTTATATTCAATATCCAAAATATTAGAATTTCATTTTAGATGCTAATATTTAGTATCTAAAATGTTTGATTTTACTTTAAATATCTATAGTTAATATCTAAAACATTATAACTTTATTTTAGATATTTATATCTATATTACTTTATGTTATGAATTTTTAAGTTTTTAATTTATTTACTTTCTACTATGCTATTATATTTTCTCTTTTTTTTTCATCCTTTCAAATTTTTAATTATATATATATATATTACCATCAACGTACTTCTAACCATACCTTTCTGTTAAATTAAAGATCCACATTTTGAGCATAAGGTATAAATATGATAGAAAAAGAAAATACATACCGAACAAGACTGAATCTAAGCTTTCGTTTGGCAAGAACTCGTAGATTAATATCTTCTCTATTCCTTGTATACAATAACCCAAGAGTCTTACTAGATTCCTATGTTGAAGCTTTGCAATCATCATCACCTCATTCTTGAACTCTTGCAATCCTTGTCTTGAAACCTTAGAAAGTCTCTTTACAGCAATCTGTGACCCATTTTTGAGCTTTCCCTATGAACATGATGAATAATTACTAGCGATATTGATTAAAAGTAGATAATATAATTCTTCTTAATTTAAATAACTTATACCAGAAAAGAAAGTCCTAGTTAAAATCCATACGAAATTATTACCAATATCAAAAGAACAAGCGTGCAGTGGTCGTATCGTAGTTTAGGCTCACCATCCCTCATGTTTCTACTAGCTAATGCTTTAATGTAAACATTAATAATGGATAGTGTAGTTCAAATCCCAATGTATTAAAAACACAGATACTACATTATTAAAGAAATGAAAATTCCAAGTGATTCAAGAAAGGATTAATTTTTGGGAATTAGCATGGACTAGCTACAATATTTCTCTTGATGAATGGTAGTCATATTTACAATTTTTTCTAAAATATGTATCCAAAATAATTAACAAGGACGAATTAATTAAAAACCAACTTTAATTAACTTAATGGACTCAGGTTGTGTAAACTAATCCAACTGTAATAACTTAGTTTACTAATAGCACGACACTCCAAATTTCCATTAGTTAAAGTTCCAATCCAGTGGAGCTCAAAATTCAAATCCTAATGACAATATGTTTTTATTAATTTCAAAAAAAACATGGACTAATTAATACCTTATCTCTTTGATAATGGAAAACAATTTTATTATTCTTAATATTCCATTATCTGACAATAATATAAAATGATTGTAACATACAACTCATATGTATTTTTTAGATCATTTTTACAATAGTGATTTTTTTTTGAATTAAATAAAGGAATACCTTGTAGACGATGCCAAAGCCGCCCCGTCCAATCCTATTACTGTCGCTGAAGTTGTCGGTGGCGGCCTCCAGCAGCTCGAACTCAAAGAAGGACAAGTTTGCGCGTTCTTGCTTCAACTCCTCCTCCACCTCCTTGGTGGCTCCTGGTCGAGAAATCAAGACCATAAGATCACCTGCAAAAGATTCAAATCATGTGCCACAATAAACCTCATCTCCCTTGCAGGTTACCTTTCCTCTTCTTGCTCTTGCTCTTGAAGAAACAGCAGAGGAGTGAGGCACAGATAAGAGCGATTGAGGCACCGATAAGAGCGATTGAAACATTGACGATTACAACATACGATGGGTGGCATGCTGGGGAGGTGACGGGTACAATTGAAGAGGAAAGTGAGGTTTGAGGCGGAAGGAGCGTAGTGGAATAGACGAGTGAAGCCAACCTCCAACGTCAGGTTTTTTCTGTCCCAGGGGCATTTGGTGTCTTCCACGTCGGCGTCGATGAGTAAGAACATCCTGTTCGAGGTGTTGACATTCTTCACCTTGTAGTTAATGAAATCGATCGGCAACGTCAGGGATCCGTCCTTGCAGGTGAGACCCATGAACATGTAGCCGCAGTAGCTCTTCGAGGATTTCACGCCGTCTACGTGCCAGAAGGGATACGTGATGTTTCCGCCGTCTCCGCACCTGTAAGGCGTGCAATCGGGGACTACCGTGGAGGCGGCGAAGAACACTGAAACGAGGAGGAGGGGGAGGAGAACGTGAAGCAGGGGAGGCGGTGCCATCGGTGGAGGAAGCGGATGTGACGGTGGTGGGCGGGGCGGGGAATTAGAGGGAGGAAGCCCATTTGATTAGGTGTGGTTGTTGGCCAATTAATATTGGCCGTTGGATGGCAAGGGAATGGCAGTGATGGGGAGTACGTCATCAAGAGTCGAAAACTACCGCAGACCAGGAAGGCTGCAAGATAAGATCAAAATTCATCTTCTCGTTTTTGGTGGTATTGTAGTTTAAGCTCGCCATTCCTCATGTTTCTATTAGCTAATGGCTATGTAAACACTAATAGTGAATAGTGTAACACTACAAACACTACATTAAAATATATATTAATTTCAAAAATAACCATGCACCAATGAATACCTTTTATTTCTTTGATAATGGAAAACAATCTTACTATTCTTAGTCCATTATCTCATAATAATATAAAATACTTGTCACATACAACTCATATGCAATTTTTAGTTCATTTTTTATGTTAATGATTTTTTATGAACTAATAAACAAATAAATACCTTGTAGACCATGCCAAAGCCGCCTTGTCCAATCTTGTCGCTGTTGCTGAAGTCGCCGGTGGCGGCCACCAAGAGTTCGAACTCAAAGAAGGGCAAGTCCGCGCCCTCTTACTTCAACTCCGCCGCCTCCTCCTCCTCCTTGGTGGGTCCTGTCCGGGAAAACCAGATCATCAATTCACACACGGAAGCAGCAAATCATGGTCTGCAACTCATCTCTCCCGCAGGTTACCTTTCCTCTTCTTGCGCTTGCTCGTGAAGAAGCAGCAGAGGAGTGAAGCACAGAGAAGAGCGATTGAAACAGGGATGATTACCACGAGGATGATGGTCTTCGTTCTCTTGCCTGCATTGGTTTCAGATTCCAATGAGAATTCCAGGATATCCAGAGAAAGAAAAACCAAGGATTCGATGGAGAGGAGAATAGGACTAGAGGAGATGGCACAGACCCATCTCGGCACCGGCGGCGAGGCGGAGATGAAGATGATATCCAATGGACGGCACACTCACAAGGTCCACCAGTTCACCAGTCCACAAAAAACACGCTTTTAACCTGGTGTTGTTGACCGTATTCGAGTGGGTGTAAGCGGTGCAGGAGCAATTGCGCGAGCACAACTTCTTGCAGTCGCTGCTGCTCACGTTTTCGAAGAAGATCAAATGGTCTGGGAGTTTGATCTTATCGATCCGCGAGAACCGGTCACTGGGAGTACCATTTTCGCATTGACGAGGCTTCTTCCTAGCGCAGCCTCGGCGGAAACCGCCACGGTCCCATTCCGTCCGGTTCTTCGGCTCGAATCCTTCCAGGCACTTGCAGTGAGGCCGGGCGGTGATGTCGCAGACCCCGAATTCACCACAAGATGCGTAGGAATCACAGTTATCCGACGGTAGACTGTACAGCAGCAACCATTTCCTGCGACTGTCATTCCACTCTAGAATTTCCAAGACGCCGGTGTGGTTCAGGGCTGCCATGTTCGGTAAGTACGGGTCGGAGAAGGCGGAGGTGGCGTTCACCCACTCGTCGTCGGTGTTGAACGTCAGGTAGTTGACGGATTTGTTGTTCGTCATTGCCAAGTACCGCTTCCCCAACAAGACCTGAGTCCTGCAATACGGCCTCCCCCCACGCTCCGTCATGAACTGGAAGGACGTGGCTGGGTCGATCCCGTAAGAGAAGTTCCCCGGCGACGGGTCCCGGTCGCTCCTCCAGCACGTGATGCTGTCGGCGACCTTGGTTCTGTAGTTCAACGTCAAACTCATATCCGGGAGGATAGTGTCCGTCGGATGGTCGAAGCTCCGCCACAGATAGTGGCCCTCGCCTTTTCTTACTACCAAATTGCCATTAGACAACAACACGGCCGAAGTATCGTTCGCAGAAGACGACGACGACGAATTGGAGGACCAGACAGGGTTCCCGTCACCGTCCGAAACGACAAGATTCCCGTCTAGGAAAAGCGCAGGACTTCCGGCGGGTTCGTCACCGGCTTCTCTCTGTTGGCGACCCAAACGATCCTCCTCTCCGTGGCCGGGACCTGTTTGTGCCATATCCCGACGTACCAACAACCGGTAGCGACCGCCGAACCCGTGGGGGAGAAGAAGCCCAAGGCGAAGACTCCGCCGATGGAGACAAGGGTCATGTAGCCGGAGATGGATTCTCCTGGTCTCAACCTGTTGGAAGAATGGCATGGCAGTATGATGGACATGAAAGACACTAGGAGGAGAGCTGTCGTGAGGCGGAGGAAGCACTCCATTGGTGGGAGCCTCCTCCTGGTAGCTCCTTTGATGCTTCCGTGTTCGCTCCCTTCACCGCCGTCTATGCTTCGTGACAAATTTCTAGTACTTCTGTTTTCCTACCAACAACATGTAACTTCCTTGGTCAACTTTGTTTTATGATAATCACTCCTGGTTTGTGCACTCGGAATGCGACGTAATTGAAAATTTTTTACGTTAGTCATGAGTTGTTTATGAATTTGAAATTTAAATTTTTAAAGAATTTGAATTACAATCATGTGTAAAGATTGTAAAAATGAATTCTCAACCAAAAAGTTCAAAATTTATTTTCAAAAAGATCGCTCGACGCTCTCCCTCCCTTGTTTAAGTATATATTGTTAATATTTTTTATTTAATTAATTATTTTAATATTTGTTTATTAAAAATAAAAATATTAATTATTTTATTATTATTAATATTATTTAATTTTATAATATTAAAATCATAAATATTATTTAATTCAATTATTATTATTATTTTATTTATTATATTATATTATTTAATATATAATATCAAATTTTCAAAAACCATATAATTTTACTAACTTTCAGTGGTTAACACAAACGAAGTCTTAAAAGTCATTTATGGCTAATAAAATGTTCAGAATTATATTTTTTTATAATCAAATTATTTCAATAATTATTTATTATTTACTTTCATTTATTCACTTCATAATAATTATATTTTTATAAAAGTTATTTATTATTACATTACGAGGAATATAGAATTTATAATTATCCTTTTGTTGTTTTAAACATGTATTAAAATTAAAAAATTATCAATTTTTGTAATTTTTGATTTATTTTATATAATGATATACTTAATTAATTGATAAATAATATATAAACATTTAATTTAATAATATGTTCATTTATTAATGTAAGTAATTTATTTCTTGATTAATTACATTTTCACTAATTACTTTAATTCATTACTTAACTTTATTAAAAATCAATTCTATTCAATTTCCTTCAATTATGTTATGTGCACAAACACCTAAATTTCAATTTATGTTAAATTCCTGAATGTGCACAAACACCTAGATTTTGAATTATTTCCATCAAATTCTGTAGAATTCAAATTCCGTTAGAATTCAAATTCTACATAATTCAAATTCTAGGTGCACAAACAGGCCCTTGGGGAGGGGGGGTGGGGTTTGTGCACTCGTAATATGACGGAATTGAAAATTTTTTCTGTCAGATTCCGAGTCATGAGGTGTTTATGCATTTGAAATTCAAATTCCCAAATAATTTGAATTACAATCATGTGTAAAGGTTGGGAAAATGAATTCCCAACCTAAAAGGTCGAAATTCATTTTCCAAAAGATGGCTCGACGCTCTCCCTCCCTTGTTGAAGTATATATTGTTAATATTTTTTATTTAATTAATTATTTTAATATTTGTTTATTAAAAATAAAAATATTAATTATTTTATTATTATTAATATTATTTAATTTTATAATATTAAAATCATAAATATTATTTAATTCAATTATTATTATTTTTTTATTTATTATATTATATTATTTAATATATAATATCAAATTTTCAAAAACCATATAATTTTCCTAACTTTCTGTGGTTAACACAAACGAAGTCTTAAAAGTCATTTATGGCTAATAAAATGTTCAGAATTATATTTTTTTATAATCAAAGTATTTCAATAATTATTTATTATTTACTTTCATTTATTCACTTCATAATAATTATATTTTTATAAAAGTTATTTATTATTACATTACGAGGAATATAGAATTTATAATTATCCTTTTGTTGTTTTAAACATGTATTATAATTAAAAAGTTATCAATTTTTGTAATTTTTGATTTATTTTATATAATGATATACTTAATTAATTGATAAATAATATATAAACATTTAATTTAATAATATGTTCATTTATTAATGTAAGTAATTCATTTCTTTATTAATTACATTTTCACTAATTACTTTAATTCATTACTTAACTTTATTAAAAATCAATTCTATTCAATTTACTTTAATTATGTCATGTACACAAACACCTAAATTTCAATTTATGTTAAATTCCTGAACGTGCATAGACAGCTAGATTTTGAATTATTTCCATTAAATTCTGTAGAATTCAAATTACGTTAGAATTCAAATTCTACATAATTCAAATTCTAGGTGCACAAACAGGCCTTGGGAGGGGGGGGGGTGGGGTTTGTGCACTCGTAATATGATGGAATTGAAAATTTTTTCCGTCAGATTCCGAGTCATGAGGTGTTTATGCATTTGAAATTCAAATTCCCAAATAATTTGAATTACAATCATGTGTAAAGGTTGGGAAAATGAATTCCCAACCTAAAAGGTCGAAATTCATTTTCCAAAAGATGGCTCGACGCTCTCCCTCCCTTGTTGAAGTATATATTGTTAATATTTTTTATTTAATTAATTATTTTAATATTTGTTTATTAAAAATAAAAATATTAATTATTTTATTATTATTAATATTATTTAATTTTATAATATTAAAATCATAAATATTATTTAATTCAATTATTATTATTTTTTTATTTATTATATTATATTATTTAATATATAATATCAAATTTTCAAAAACCATATAATTTTCCTAACTTTCTGTGGTTAACACAAACGAAGTCTTAAAAGTCATTTATGGCTAATAAAATGTTCAGAATTATATTTTTTTATAATCAAAGTATTTCAATAATTATTTATTATTTACTTTCATTTATTCACTTCATAATAATTATATTTTTATAAAAGTTATTTATTATTACATTACGAGGAATATAGAATTTATAATTATCCTTTTGTTGTTTTAAACATGTATTATAATTAAAAAGTTATCAATTTTTGTAATTTTTGATTTATTTTATATAATGATATACTTAATTAATTGATAAATAATATATAAACATTTAATTTAATAATATGTTCATTTATTAATGTAAGTAATTCATTTCTTTATTAATTACATTTTCACTAATTACTTTAATTCATTACTTAACTTTATTAAAAATCAATTCTATTCAATTTACTTCAATTATGTCATGTGCACAAACACCTAAATTTCAATTTATGTTAAATTCCTGAACGTGCACAAACACCTAGATTTTGAATTCTTTCCATCAAATTCTGTAGAATTCAAATTCCGTTAGAATTCAAATTCTGCGGAATTCAAATTCTAGATGCACAAATAGGCCCTTGGTCAACTTTGTCTTAGTACATATTTTCTTTTTCCAGGTAATTTTTATATTTCATTTTTTTTTACTTCTCTATAATAAATAAAATTACATGATAATATATTACCTTTACTTTTAGATTTTTTAGATTAACTCCTGATTGAGAATCTTTTACCCACGTATATGCATGTATTTGTATTTTATAGAATATATATATATATATTTATTGCTTGCATACGTTGATGTCAGGGGTTATCCTGATATCACATGTAATAAGTGTTGAACATTTAAATTGAAAAAATGATGACATACAAAAGACCATTAAGGTCAATACTAGAATGGAAGAGGTAGATATTTTTACCATTGTAGGAGAAAAAGGACAACTAATACATATATGTGTTTAATATAATTTATATATAAATTATTTTATAAGTTTAATTAATCAAGTTAAACTTATTCTTGATTATATATACTTTCATTAATCTAAAGAAAACACTTAATCAAAATTTTAGAATTTCAGAGGAATTTAATATTTTTCATTGACATTTTCACTTAAAATTTTAAAAACCATTAAACTTAGAAAAATAAGTAAAATCAATAAAATACTACTATAATTTTATCGTAAATATATAATATCTTATGCGGTAGTCTAGATATTACTTAGATATTTATGATAAATATATAATATCTATGAGGTAAACAACATCATCAACAATATTTATCTTTTGTGGAGTTTACGCATTTTATACACCACATAGTCTACAAATACCTAAATTTAATTTTATGTTGCAGAATGTATTTTCATCTAGAGGTTTTGTAAATATATCAACTAATTAATTTTTACTAAACACAAATCCTAATTTAATTTTTCCTTTAATTACATTATCTCTTAGAAAATGATGACTAATCTCTATATGCTTTGCTCTAGAATGTAATACAGGATTTTTGAAAAGATTTATTGTAAAACTACTATCACAATAAATCACAGTTGTATCATAAAATAATCCAAAATCTTCTAAAGTTTGCCTTATCCATAGAATCTAAGTGCAACACAATGCAGCAACAACATATTCAGCCTTAATGGTTGAAATTGCTATATAGTTTTACTTTTTACTAAACCATGACTGTATTGGTTGTGAAAAGTTATATTAGAAAACCTATATTGCTCAATCAGATCTTATCTATTGTATATATTAATAAATTCTTTTAAGATAACAAACAACTTTTCACATAAATTAGATATTAAATCTAATTTATATTTTAACTACAAGTGCATAGTGTGTTAGGACCTTATGACTTACTAGAGGGGGGGTGAATGATAATAATTTGTTTCTTAACCTTTTAATGGTAGATTAGTATAAAGAAATAGCAAGCACATGATAAAAGAATACACACAAAGATTTTAGGTGGTTCACCACTAACGCCTAGTCCACCCCCAAGGGATACTTGGGCTTCACTAAACTTTTGCAAACTTACAATCACTTGCTTTAAGGTTTAAGCAAGAACCAACCATTCACTTGAGCTTCCTGGTTGAAGCTCCAACTAATCCTTTCTCTGAAGTTTTGATCCGTGTACTTCAGTAAACACTAGCTTGTAAATATCAGAGTTGAGTGCGTGATGAGCTTTTGAACTTGAGTTTGTAAATATTGAAGATGATTTAATCTCTAAAGCTTTCTTCTGTTGATCTTGGTGTAAGTATGTGTATGAGCAAAAAGCTATATGTAATTCCGTTGTCTGTATCTTGTATATATACTAAACCTGTGTAATGATCATATTTTTCTTCCAACAGATGTATTCTACTGTACTTGATTAGACTTCAGTCCCAAATACAGTAAGTTATCGTTTAGAAAGATATTTCAAGATATCCTTCCGATTTTCTTAACCTTTCGGATAGTTAGTTGTGTAACTTTCTGAAGAATGTTTGTAACTCACTAAAAAATCACTTGTCTTTCTACCATGTAGGATTCCAGATCGTACAATGAGAACTATCATTCAATTGGATACTTGCAACTGTAACTTACCGAACTGTTATTTAACTATCAGATAGTTAGCTATAGTAACCCTCCGTTTAAGTTTCCGATTGCTTTATTTAATTCAGCACGTGCATAAAGGACTAACTTAAGTTTCGAATGGTTATACCTGTAACTCACCGAAACACTTCAAGATTTCGAATAGTTATCTTTAGTAACTTTCTGATTTTCCTTTTAAGCTTTTGTTTGGATTTCTGCACGTGGGAAATTCAATGACTTAAGCTTCGGATGGTTATTCCTGTAACTCTCCGAAATTCTTCAAGATTTCGGATAGTTAACTCTAATAACTTTTCAATCTTCATACATCCATTTTTCTAACTCTCCAAAAAACTTCTAACTGTCCAATTGTATTGCTACTGCTTTATATTGCTTTTCGGATACTTAGACTGTTAACTCACCGAAAATATTTTTCTTTCGGATAGTTAAGCCTGGTAACCTTCTGAAAGCCTTTTTATCACTTGCAGTATACTTTGAACTGTTTGTATCAACTTCTGCTTTCTTGTTGACTGTTAAACTTGAGAAATACAATTTAAAACCTCACATTGATTTTTGCATTATCGAAATCTAGAGGTCCTTTCAATCTCCCCCTTTTTGATAATGGCAAAAACCTTACAATGTATTATATGTATTTCTCTCCCTATATATCTATACAGAAAAGCACACGAGGAATACAAAATAATTAAATTTTAGAAACTCCCCCTGTTTTTCTGAAATTACTCCCCCTGAGTTTCTCCCCCTACTTTACTGCAGCTTTGCTTACCAAAATATGATATTTCTCCCCCTTTTTTGCTGATTGTCAAAAAGAAGTGAGAATTCAAATACTAAGTTGGTGGAGCAATTATAGTTGGGTATCAAAAAATGGCTAAGTTGTTGCAAAACAGAGATGTTAGTAGAACAAGCTCCTAGTTGTGAGCTTGGAGAGTAGAGATATGAGTTTATAAATCATATAAAGAGCAAATCCCTAAATTTCGTCTAATATGATTAAATGCAACTTCAGATAATGGTTTGGTGAAGATATTTGCAAGTTGTTCTTTAGTAGAGACATATTCTAAGGAAATATGACCTTTTTCAACATGGTCTCTTAGAAAGTGGTGCCTAATCTTGATATGTTTTGCTCTAGAGTGTAGAACTATATTTTTGGAGAGATTGATGGCACTACTGCTGTCACAGTAAATAATGGTATTCTGAAAATTTAGCTTATAATCTGTCAAAGTTTGTTGCATCCATAAAATCTGTGCACCACATAGGCCTGCTGCCATATATTCAGCTTCAGTGGTGGATAGAGCTATAGAGTTTTGTTTCCTACTGAACCAAGAAATAAGTGAATGACTAAGCAACTGACATGTCCCACTGGTGCTTTTTCGATTTGATTTGCATCCTACATAATCTACATCACTGTATCCTGCTAATATCAAATGATTCTGTGAAAGATAAAATAAGCCAAAATCTTTGGTACCCTGTAGATATTTAAATATACGTTTAACTGCTTTTAAGTGTGATGCTTTTGGAGAGGCTTGATATCTTGCACAAGCACAAACACTAAACATTATATCTGGTCTACAGGCTGTTAGATACAGAAGTGATACAATCATGCCTCTATATTTCTTTTGATCTACTGAAATGCCAAAGATGTCCTTATCAAGTTTTTCATTTGAGTTCATGGGAGTACCTGCTGCTTTGGATTTATCCATACCAAATTTTAAGAGAATCTCTTTGCAAAATTTTTCTTGATTCAGGAAAATGCCATGTTGAAGTTGATGAATTTGTAATCCTAGAAAGAATTTTAATTCTCCCATAAGACTCATATCAAATTCATTCTTCATTAAGATTTGAAAATCATGACATAGTTTCTCATGTGTGGCACCAAAAATGATATCATCCACATAGATCTGAATAATCAACATATGAGAACTTTCTGATTTGATAAATAAAGTGTTTTCTGCAATTCCTATGTTAAACTGATTCTCAAGAAGGAAACTCTTCAGTTTGTCATACCATGCACGTGGTGCTTGTTTCAAACCATAGAGAGCTTCATTTAGTTTGTATACATGGTTTGGTCTTTCTTCATCTTCAAAACCTGGTGGCTGTTCTACATATACTTCTTCTTGCAGAATGTTATTAAGAAATGTACTTTTAACATCCATCTGATAAAGCTTGATTTTCGTACTACTTGCAAAGGCAAGCAACATTCTAATTGCTTCAAGTCTTGCAACAGGTGCAAAGGTTTCTTCATAGTCGATTCCTTCCTGTTGGTTGTATCCTTGAGCAACAAGTTTAGCTTTATTTCTGATAATACTGCCATTATTATCAAGTTTGTTCTTAAACACCCATCTAATTCCAATAATTGATTTTTCGATGGGCCCTTCAATTAAATTCTAGACTTCATTTTTCTTGAACTGATTTAGTTCCTCTTGCATGGCCATGATCCAATATTCATCATTGCAGGCATCTTCAACTATTGAAGGTTCAAGTTCAGACACAAAAGCACAATAATTACAAATATTTTGAATTTTGCTTCTTGTTTGAACACCTTGATTTATATTCCCAATAATTTGTCCAATGGGATGTTCAGACTTTGTCTTACATGCTTTTTCTATCACAGTAGGTGTAGGCAGTGTTGAACTATCCTTTTTCTGAGGAATTTTCTGATTTATTAATTCACTTTCACTTTCACTGTCTATTTTTAGCCTCTTCAATTTTCCTACCATGTCTTCATCAAAGAATATATTCATTGACTCTTCTACTCTTCTTTTATGTTCAAAATAGACCTTGTAAGCCTTGCTTCTCGAAGAGTATCCAATAAGTAGAGCAGGATCAGACTTTGCATCAAATTTGTCCTTTTGATCCTTAGTATTAAGCACAAAACATCTTGATCCAAAGACTTTGAAATATCCAACATTTGGTATTTTACCATACCATAGTTCAAAAGGTGTCTTATGTAGGATATGTCTAAGATGAGTTCTGTTTATAGAGTAATATGCAGTATTTACAGCTTTAGCCCATAAAGACTTTGGTAGATCAGATGCATTAAGAATTGTCCTTGCCATTTCTTGTACTGATCTATTTTTCCTTTCTACAACTTCATTCTGAGCAGGAGTTCTTGGACATGAGAATTCATGCAATATGCCAAAAGAATTGCATAAATCTTCAAATTCAGAATTTTCAAATTCACCTCCATGATCACTTCTGATCTTTTTCATAACTGATTCTTTTTCATTTTGAATTCTAATATAGAGATGTTTGAATTCATCGTAGGCTTCATTCTTGTGTGTTAAGAAAATAACCCAAGTGAATCTTGTATAATCATTAACTACCACTAAGGTATATTTTCTTCCTCCTAAACTAGCTGTCTGTGTAGGACCAAAGGTCTATATGCAATAGATCTAATGGTTGACGTGTGGCAATGTCTTCAATACTCTTGTGTGCTGATTTCTTTTGTTTTCCAATTGTACAGTCACTACATAATTTATCTCTCTTAAATTTGAGCTTAGGCACACCTCTAACAAGATCATGTTTGGTCAATTTTCTTATAAGTCTCACATTTGTATGATTTAATCTTTTATGCCATAACCATTCATCTTCATTAGAATCAACTAAACAAGCATCACTAGATATATTATCACATGGAAATTCCAAAGCATAAATTGAATTATTTCTATATCCAATAAATTTGATTTCATGTGTGTCCTATTGTAATATAAAACAGTTTTCTACAGTAAAGAGTATACTATAACCTTTGTCACATAATTAACCTACACTTAGCAGATTCTGTTTTAAACCATTTACATATAAGATATTTTCTATTTTTCCATTTTTAGATGCAACATTTCCTATGGCAGTAATTCTATATTTTTCATTGTTACCAAACTTAACAGATCCTGAATTTATTGATTTAACAGATTTCAGAAGTCTTTTCTTACCTGTCATATGCTTTGAGCATCCACTATCAATGATCCACTTGGATGTTTGAGCTTTCTTGTCCATGCAGTCCTGCAAATCATGCTGAAATTAAGACTTTTGGTACCCATATCTTCTTGGGTCCATCAGTGTTAGTCGTTTGTATATTGAACTTGTTGCCTTTTGGTAGTCATATAGAAGTAGATCTCTTCTTAATGACAAACACAGTTGTGCCATCTCTATAAGATCTAATTTTTCCACCACAGTAGGGAGCTTCCTATGGTACAGCATACCCTAGGCCAAATTTACTTCTTCCTATTCTTTGGAATCCTATGATTTTATTTAAACTATTTTCACCCTTAGTAAATTTACATAGAGTTTTTTTTAAATCAGTAACTTCAGATAAAAAATTCTTATTTTCTTCTTTCAGATCAAAATTTTTACAACTATAGCTATCCATTTTAGTTTTTAATTACCTATTATCAACTAGGGCTTTTTCTAGTTCATCAAAAACATCTTCTAGATAGGAATTTAAACTCTTTAATTCTTTCTTGTACTTCTTACATTTTACATATAAGTTATTGTTTAGAATGAAAAAGTGCATATTATTAACGGTTAAATGATGATTAATTGCATAATATTTAGCTTATTATATAAGAATTAAGCCATTATGCTATAATTGCACTGTTATATGCTTTAATTAAAGAATCTACTTAATTTTGGGGAATTAATATTAATTTAGTACATTTCTGAACTGTCGGTAAGTTGCAGGCTGTGAAGTTCTTAAGTGTTTGAATTTTCTGATATATCGGACAGTTATGTTTAACATACCGAACATATTTCAGACAGTTATGTTTAACAAAGGTCTATATGCAATAGATCTAATGGTTGACGTGTGGCAATGTCTTCAATACTCTTGTGTGCTGATTTCTTTTGTTTTCCAATTGTACAGTCACTACATAATTTATCTCTCTTAAATTTGAGCTTAGGCACACCTCTAACAAGATCATGTTTGGTCAATTTTCTTATAAGTCTCACATTTGTATGATTTAATCTTTTATGCCATAACCATTCATCTTCATTAGAATCAACTAAACAAGCATCACTAGATATATTATCACATGGAAATTCCAAAGCATAAATTGAATTATTTCTATATCCAATAAATTTGATTTCATGTGTGTCCTATTGTAATATAAAACAGTTTTCTACAGTAAAGAGTATACTATAACCTTTGTCACATAATTAACCTACACTTAGCAGATTCTGTTTTAAACCATTTACATATAAGATATTTTCTATTTTTCCATTTTTAGATGCAACATTTCCTATGGCAGTAATTCTATATTTTTCATTGTTACCAAACTTAACAGATCCTGAATTTATTGATTTAACAGATTTCAGAAGTCTTTTCTTACCTGTCATATGCTTTGAGCATCCACTATCAATGATCCACTTGGATGTTTGAGCTTTCTTGTCCATGCAGTCCTGCAAATCATGCTGAAATTAAGACTTTTGGTACCCATATCTTCTTGGGTCCATCAGTGTTAGTCGTTTGTATATTGAACTTGTTGCCTTTTGGTAGTCATATAGAAGTAGATCTCTTCTTAATGACAAACACAGTTGTGCCATCTCTATAAGATCTAATTTTTCCACCACAGTAGGGAGCTTCCTATGGTACAGCATACCCTAGGCCAAATTTACTTCTTCCTATTCTTTGGAATCCTATGATTTTATTTAAACTATTTTCACCCTTAGTAAATTTACATAGAGTTTTTTTTAAATCAGTAACTTCAGATAAAAAATTCTTATTTTCTTCTTTCAGATCAAAATTTTTACAACTATAGCTATCCATTTTAGTTTTTAATTACCTATTATCAACTAGGGCTTTTTCTAGTTCAGCAAAAACATCTTCTAGATAGGAATTTAAACTCTTTAATTCTTTCTTGTACTTCTTACATTTTACATATAAGTTATTGTTTAGAATGAAAAAGTGCATATTATTAACGGTTAAATGATGATTAATTGCATAATATTTAGCTTATTATATAAGAATTAAGCCATTATGTTATAATTGCACTGTTATATGCTTTAATTAAAGAATCTACTTAATTTTGGGGAATTAATATTAATTTAGTACATTTCTGAACTGTCGGTAAGTTGCAGGCTGTGAAGTTCTTAAGTATTTGAATTTTCTGATATATCGGACAGTTATGTTTAACATACCGAACATATTTCGGACAGTTATGTTTAACAAACAGTACATGTATCAGATAATTATGTTTAAACTGCCGAACAGTTATGTTTTAAAAGAATATGTTATTATTTTTTGAAGTACACGTGTCGAAACCATAATGCATGACTTAAGTGAACTTTCAGTGAGTTATCTATAACTATCCGAAATTGCAGTTGGGCATCGGATAGTTATATGTGTAACTCTTCAAAATCTCTTTTTATTTATAAAATAGTTATGGACACGTGTCATGTTTTGGTAAAGTGACTTAAGTGGATTTTTGGTGAGTTATCTCTAACTATCCGAAACTACAGCTGAGCATCAGATAGTTAGACCTGTAACTCTCTGAAATGTTTCTTTTATTATTAAACTACTGTTGACATGTGTCTAGATCTGGTAGATTTACTTAAGTTATATATCGGTGAGTTATCTGTAACTATCCGAAATACATTTGAGCATCGGATAGTTAAGTTTATAAGTATCTGAAATGCATCTGGGCATCGGATAGTTAAGTTTGTAAGTATCCGAAATGCACCTTAGCATCAGATAGTTAAATTTATGCATGTGTTTTATAGTTAAATCAATAAAGAAAGTCCGTTGAGTTATCTGTAACTCCACAGATTCTTTATTTTCTAATATGCCACTATAGTAGTTGCAGAAACAGGATAGTTGGAAGAAAAACCACGATTGCACGTATCGCGTAGGGAGAAGAAAACATCGTTGTTAATATGAATGAAGGAAATCTAACTGACCATTCAAGTAGAAGTAGTTACTACAGAAGAAATATAAAAGAAAAGAAGAAAAAGAAGTAAAGTGTGTGATCGATGGGCGACCAATGTGTGTAAAGGAGGAGCACCAAACTTTCTGCAGGCAGCGTCGGAAATTCTCTGAAGTATCACACCAACCATTGTTACCACCACCATAATCACCAACCATCGGAGGTCTGTGAGGATACTTTCCTAATGTCGGGTTGATTTCGAGCCAAACATAGTGCCTGACAACCATTGTGAGGTGTGATCACGTCGCAGGAAGGGAAGCCATTTTCACCAAGCACCGACTCATATTTCAGGAGATCGTAAAGCTTCTAGCCTTGGCTTTGGGTTGATGCCTGTATGTTGAAGAAGAGATCATCTTGCAATTCTGGACTCGTGATTCTATAGGGAGAGGAGACAGAATTGTAAGTGGTTTAATTTTCAGTGGTGTAATCGCGTCGCAAGTAGTGACAGAAGTATTTACTGTCGATTGAGATTACTTTACATTTCACCTTTCGCCCATTTCCATATTCATATTAAAACAAAAATACCAAAAACAATTTATCTGTGTTTGTATTTTGTATTTGAGTGTTGTATTGTTTTTGTTGTATCGAGATTAATGTTATCTTTGTCAGTGTTGTGATTGTTTTATGTTTGTTTTAGTTTTATAGTTTACTAAAATTGGTTCGTTCAAAAGACTTAAAGATTTTAATGGTTACTATTTGAATTATCTAAATGTTAGTATTGCTTAATGATAAATCTAGTGTTTACTAACATTAAAGAGCTTAATTGATATTATTTACAATCTGTGGAACCGCCCAATGGTTGGCCAAATTCCTTTGTAAATAGTAGTATTAAAAAGAAAAGATAGACTCGTGGAGTTAACTTAAGTCCACGAAGTTAGTCCGTTGAGTTAGCCATAACTCAATGAACTTTGTCTATTGAGTTAACTGTAACCCAACAGAGAGCTTATTGAATATATAAATTTGATTGTTAACAAACGAATAGTTCTAAATTCTTAAGTAATTCCTTGTGGGATCAACCTGTACTTACACACTGATACAATAGACACTGTGCACTTGCAGTTAAAGTACAAATTGGAATTAAGATCTAATTTGTATTAAAGGTTGTTTATTTACTTCTAAAAGAAAAAGAATAGGCATAAAGATAAATTAACTAAGTAAAAATAGAAGTTAACAAATTCTAGTTTTTCTAGTGCATTGTTGGAGATCCAATCAGGTTTTCTGGTGTCATGTTGGGTAAAATACAAACAAGTTTTATGGCACCGTTGCCGGAGAATTGAATTGAATTAATATAAGCAACTATTAGAACTGTTTTGTTTTAATAGCTAGAGTTGTGTGTTTTCTTCTGTAATTGAGAATATGGCATATGCTTATGCTCAAAGATTTATGAAACCTATAATTAGCATATGTGAATTCTGCAATTCTGAAGGACACGACATTTTTGACTGTTTGAAACTGAGACGTTTACAAATGGTTAGATCCCATGAACAACAAATGAATTATCTTCAGTATAATAGAGCCGAGTATGAGAATCCTATAGTTTACTTAACTAATGGTCAGTATAGAATGTGTAATATGTTGAGAGACACTGAAGTTTGGGATAGGTATGACAGACTAGAGCGTAGTATAGAGCAAAACCTGGACAAACTAGAGTACTTTATGTGTCAACAATAAGAAGTCAACCAATTAAAGTATAAGGAAGCATATTCAGAACCTAAAAAGGATATAATTTACGAAATTGAAAAAACCATAATGAAAATTGATCAAAAATTTAATACAATGATATTAGATGATTTGGAAAGAAAACTAAAAGCATTGGACGAATATATAATGAAAATACAAGTTACGTAATAGGATAGTGAAAATTGTAATGTTATAGATCTACATAATTTGCAAAATATACAGCAAACAGAAAATATTAATGCAAGAGAATTTAAAGAATGCAATTTAAAACTAAAAACAAATGAAGATCATAATCACGAAAATGATATACAAAAACATCATGAGAGTAACGAAAATCTGGAAGATGTATGTGTAACATTAAGATCTGGAATTGATATACCACCAAGAACTCAAAATGAAAATGATATGAAGGTGGATAAGAGTAAAAATCAAAATGATAATGAAAATGTAATAGCTGAAAATCTAGAAATCACTGAAGAACAATCTGAATTTGCTAATGAAGCTAAAAATGATCAAACAAATCAAACGAAAGAAAAAAAATCTTTTAAATCACAATCTTTAGCACCCTATCTTGAAAGATTACAATAAACAATACCTGAAAAATAAGAAACAATCAGAGAAATTTTTGAAAAAGTACAAGTTAACATTCCTTTGTTAGATTTATTGCAGAAAATGCCACCTTGTGCTAAATTTTTGAAGGATTGGTGTATTAAGAAAAGAGAGCGAAAAGTTCTTAGAAATGTCTTTTTCGCTGAGCAAAGTAGTTCCCTATTTCTACCACAAATTCCTAAAAAGTTATTTGATCTTGGAATCCCTGTTATATCATGCACTATAGGAAATACCATTCTAGAAAGAACCTTAATAGACTTAGGTGCAGGTATAAATGTTATGTCAAGTGATATATTTTCATCCTTAGGATTAAAAGGCTTAACTCATACTAGTACAGTTATTCAATTAGCTAATAGAAGTATAAGATACCCTAGAGGAAAAATAGAGGATGTCTTAATTAAAATCAAAAACTTTATATATCCTATTGATATTGTAATTTTGGATTCCCAACAAATTAAGCATAAAAATAGTGATACATCTTTAATTTTGGGAAGGCCATTTTTAGCAACATCAGGGGTTGTTATAAATTGTAAAACTGGAGTAATGAAGTTAGCATATGGTAATGAGGATACTCAATTAAATATTTTCAAACAAGAAAGGTTTGAGGAGTTAGAAATGTCCTTACATACCATAAACTTTTTAGAGGATGAAGGAGATATGTTAGATGATGTGATTTAAAAAGAATTAAATAGGCAAATCAATTTTGAAACTTTAGAAGGAGATCTAGAAGAAATTAATTTAGAAAATGATGATGTTCAATTAGGAGCTCTAGTTTCTGATGGGCAATATTTAGAATTAAAACCTTTACCTCCTGAATTAACCTATATATTTCTGGAAGAAGAATGAACTTGTCCAATCATTATTGCTTCAGATTTAAAAGAGGATCAAATAGCTAAATTAAAAGATGTAGTAAAAAGTTATAAAGAAGTAATAGGATGGACTATGACTGATATAAAAGGGTTAAGTTCAACTTTATGCTGTCACCATATATATTTAGAAGAGAATGATAAGCCTGTTAGAATTCTTGAGAGGAGATTAAATCCAAACCTTAAAGAAGTAGTCAGGAAGGAAATAGTGAAATGGTTAGATAATGACATAATTTATCTGATTTCTGATAGCTCGTGGGTTAGTCTAATCCATGTAGTTCCCAAGAAATCAGGATTAACAGTTATTAGGAATGAAAGTCAAGACTTGATACCTACTAGAATTCAATCAGGCTAGAGAGTATGTATAGACTATAGAAAGCTAAATGCCATGACTAGGAAAGATCATTTTCCCTTACCTTTTATAAATCAAATGCTGGAAAGATTAGTAGGGCAAGAATATTTTTGTTTCCTAGATGGGTATTCAGGTTATAATCAAATTCTAGTAGAATTAGAGGATCAAGAGAAAACAATTTTCACCTATCCTAATGGAACTTATGCTTTTAAGAGAATGCCATTCGGATTATGCAATGCATTAGCTACCTTTCAAAGGTGTATGCAGGGCATATTTACTAGAATGACTGAAGATTTTTTAGAAATATTTATGGATGATTTTACTGTATATGGCAATTCATATGAAGTCTATTTAAACAATTTAGACTTAATATTAAAATGCTGTGTGGAAAAAAATCTGGTTTTAAATTGGGAAAAATGTCACTTCATGATTAAACAAGGAATAGTCTTAGGGCATGTTGTTTCTAAGAAAGGGTTAGAAGTAGATAAAACTAAAATGGAAGTAATTTCTAATCTACCAGAATCTAAATCGGTAAAAGATATTAGATCATTTCTAGGACATGCTGGTTTTTATCAAAGATTTATTAAAGATTTTAGCAAGATAGCTAGACCTTTAACTAATCTATTAAAAGATGTTCCATTTAACTTTGATAAAAATTGCAAGAAAGCATTTTTCAGACTGAAAACTAGTTTAATTTTAACTCCTATAATTCAAGCATCTGATTGGAACCATCCATTTGAATTAATGTGCGATGCTTCTGATTTTGCTGTAGGAGCAGTGTTGGGACAGAAGATAGAAAAATCTCCTAGAGTGATTCATTATGCAAGCAAAACCTTAAATGATGCTCAAGTTAATTACACAACTACTAAAAAAGAATTATTAGCTGTTGTGTTTGCTTTAGAAAAGTTTAGATCATATCTGATTGGAGCTAAAGTAATAGTATACACGGATCATTCAGCTCTAAAACATCTAATAAAAAAAAGAGAGACTAAGCCTAGATTGATCCGATGGATATTATTATTACAAGAATTTGATCTAGAAATTAAAGATAAAAAAGGTTGTGAGAATGTTGTAGCAGATCATTTATCAAGATTACAAATAGAAAAATCAAATATTGAAATTAAAGATAATTTTCCTAATGAACAATTAATGACCATCAACAGAATACCTTGGTATGTAGACATGTTAATTACTTAGTTACTGGTTTAACACCTAAGGATTGGAATAGATAGGACAAGAAATTATTTTTCTCGAGAGTAAAATATTACTATTGGGAAGACCCATACTTATTTAAGAAGTGTCCTGATCTGGTTTTAAGGAGGTGTGTTCCAGAGATTGAATATCCGAGCATATTGTCTTTCTGTCATGACCAAGCTTGTGGAGGGCATTTTGGTTCAGGGAAAACTACTGTAAAAATTCTACAATGTGGATTTTATTGGCCAACACTATTCAAAGATGCTCATAAATATTGCTTAAGTTGTTTAAGATGTCAACAAATAGGAAGAATATCAAAGAGGAATATGATGCCTCTTAATCCTATTGTTGATGTTAAAATCTTTGATGTGTGGGGAATAGATTTTATGGGTCCATTTCCTATGTCTAATCAATTTAATTACATATTGTTAGGGGTAGATTATGTATCTAAATGGATAGAAGCTATTCCTACAAAAACTAATGACAACAAAGTGGTAATACAATTTATAAGAACCAATATATTTGCTAGATTTGGAATACCTAAAGCTATTATCAGTGATAGAGGAACTCATTTCTGTAATAGAAGTTTTGAAGCCTTAATGAAGAAATATGGAGTAAACCACAAAATTACAACATCATATCATCCGCAAACAAGTGGACAAGTAGAAAGTGCAAACAAACAAATTAAGTTAATCTTAGAAAAAGTAGTAAATCCTACTAGAATAGATTGGGCTAATAGATTGATAGATGCACTTTGGGCTTATAGAACTGCATATAAAACAAGCTTAGGTATGTCACCTTTTAGGCTAGTATATGGAAAAAGTTGTCATTTACCAGTTGAAATAGAACATAAAGCTTATTGGGCATTAAAAACTCTGAACACTAATTTAAATCAAGTTGTTGAAAATAGAAAAATGCAATTAATTGAATTAGAAGAATTTAGAAATGAAGCTTATTTGAAGACTGTAAGAGAAAAAGAGAAAATGAAATTCTGACATGATAGAAAATTTATTCCAAAAAGCTTTGAAATAGGACAAGAAGTATATCTTTATATGGCTAGACTCCATAACCATCTAAGAAAATTAAGATCTAGATGGTCAGGACCTTACATAGTTCGAAATATTTATCCTTATGGAGCTATTGAAATTGAAAATCCTAAAAATCAGAATATATTTAAAGTAAATGGACAAAGACTTTAACCTATTCTGAAAACACCAAAAAGCTCCTTTGGAATTATAGAAGAAGTCGGAGTAGAGGACTACTTGAGCTTTACTTAGTAAAAAATCAGTTTTTATGTTTATATATAAAAAAAAATTATAAAATATAAAAATCATTGCGGTTCAACCGATCGGATCCATCGGTATGGCTGGAACATGAAAAAGATGTATATTAATTTTCAAAAAAAAAATTAGGTCAGACTGAAACATATTATCGGTTAAACCAGTAAAAAAAAAAAAACTATTATCTTTAGTATTTTTATTATTATATCTGTTTGTATGGGAAGTCTGTTGAGTTACGCTTAACTCAACGAGCTTACTCCGTTGAGTCTTGAGTTAGTCAACGAGCTTATTCTGTTGAGTTAATTGTAACTCAATAGAGTACTGTAGCTAAGACCGTAGATGAGAGAGTAATATTTGGTTCGGGAAATGACCCGATTACCCGCCTAAACTTAGGGCTTATTTAAACTAAAACCTAGGGTTTTGGGGGCATTATCCGACAAATCATTTAGAATCTAGAATAGTAGAAATTAGAGCGATTCCATGCTATTGTGTAACTCCACGATGAGGAAGATGACACCTGAGTTCTGGGAAGATGTAGTTAACACAACATAATTTCTGAAGGAATCAGAAGAATGACACACACGGTAGAAGATTCAGAATACGACAAGAGAAAAAGAGTTACAAAGGTAGAATTTGAACTTTTTAGATTAAGAAGAATATTAGTAGATTGTGGTATACAAATACCTCAGATAATGGAGACACGAATCAGAGTAGCAACAGAAATTGCAGTTAGTAAAGAAAGAAAAATCTGGCCAAATAATGAAGTAGCCCTAGAGCTAATCAAGCACAAGGCCAGATTATGGTTCAAAAGGCGCATTGCTGGTCGTGGAAGTTGGGAAATATGGGAGCAGCAACGAGCAGGAGAACAGGAAGAACCGACTATTGAAAGACCTGTTCTTGAGGAATAGTAGTCAGGATCTCTAGTTCAGCCAATAGAGCCATTACTAGCAGTCAGGACCTCTAGTTCAGCCAACAGAGCCATTACCACGAGTAGCATTTGCTTGGCTAAGAACTGATGAAAAAGAGAAAGAGTTTACTAGCTTGGTCAAAACAGCAAGAGACCAAGGTGATAACGAAGAAATAGCTACAGCTAAGGCATATATTTTATATGATGCCATTAAGAGAAGAAGGGTCGAAGAAAAGTTGAGGGCCTAGTACAAAATTAAGGTTGAACAGCATCAAGCTGCAGCTAAATCAAGTGCTGCAAGAGAAGTTGAGGCTAGTCCTTTGAGACTAGTAAGTATAGAGAGAATTAAATAGGAAGAGACAATACCTGTGGCTCGAAGGCTTGCAGAGACTACTTTTTTAGATTTAATCTCAGATGATGAAGAGGAAGAACAGACACAATTAATCAGAAAAAGGAAAGGAAAAGAGAAAGTGCCGGACTATCAAAAAGAGATTAAATCTGAGGTACCAATTTTAATAGGGCCTGTGGAGCAAATTTTTATAAACTTGCTATTCGATTCTGAGGAGGAGCAGGAGCTATAGTAGTAGGAGCAAAGAGAAGAAGAAAAACAGGCTAAAATTAGTCTATAGCCTTTACAAGAAGAAGAAACAGAAATTAGGGCAGAAACTGAATTGCCTGTGACTCCATCCCAATCTGTTACAGAATCAGAAAGAACAATGACAGAGCAGATTGGTAGTCAAGAGGAAGAAGAAAGAGTAGAAAATGAAGAAGTTGAAAGAAGCCATTTGGACAAAAATGACTTTACAGATTCCACTGAAGAGCAAGAAACTCTTCAGCAATTTATGGAGAGAATTCAAGATAGAGTGGAGAGTTTTGTCGGCTCACCACCACAGATAGAAGCAAAAGCAAAAATTCAGGAATCTGTAGAGAATGTTCAAATGCAGCCTATGTTAGAGGAAGATCAAGAACAAACCCCTTAGGAACAATAAAGTCATATTCCTGACCCGATTGAAACAACAGTTCTGAATGAAGTACATTTTTGGAGTTAGGAAGCTTATATCAAATACCAAAAAATTAGGGGTTATGATATTATTTACAATAGACCAGTAAATTGAGATGGAATGTAAGAAATCAAAGAATTATTTGAATTCCAAGGTCTACTGAAGTTTATTTCTCAAGAAAGAGGGCATGCAGTATATGAGAATCTAGTGTCCTGTTTTTATGCAAATTTAAGAGAAGGAGAAGGAGGATTAATTTCAAACGTGGAGGAAGCTGATGTACAGATAACATTAGAGCTTCTCCACAACATTTTTAGATTAAAGAATGAAGGGTAGGAAATTTTGGAAAGTACAACTACCGTTGAATGGACAGAACAAGAAATCAAGGACAGTTTGGCCATCAATCCTGGTGTGCCTTTATTAAACAGACTGAATCATTTAAATGGTAGAGCACACATGGTAGCCAACATTTTGATTAAAAATGTCTATCAACGATAAGGCCATGACATAGAATTGAGTCAATTTGTCAAATGGGCCACGTTTGTAGTTGTAAATAGGATTCAAATAAATTGGACTACAATTTTTATCTCCAAGCTAAAAACAGTAAAGAAGAAATTGTTTTATGGAGATTTGATTCCACTGCTGATGGTGGATTGCATTGATTTCATGAAATGGACATCAAAAAGGATCAGATCAAGAACCATTTCAGTGAAAGAATATAGAAATTTTGTAGTTGTAGAAATAGCTGTACCTTTTGGAGGAGTTACAGGAGTTGCAGAATGAATTAATCAATTAGAGCTTCAATTAGAAAAACTCCAGAAGGAAGTAGATGAACTTAAGAATAGAGACTAAATTGTATTGTTCATCTACTTGTATAGAATTGTATGATGTACTTGTAATGTAAATTGATTCATATGAATGAATATAAAATTTTTCAGATGTACTTTTCATATGTGTTTTGAATGTGAAATGAATGGAATGTATTGAATGTTATATATAAATTGTGGAACATTATGAATGAATGTTTAACAGAGTTATAATTTTTTGAATGACAGATAAATGCTTGAAAATTTCTGCATGTTGCAAGGTAAAATGTAAATTCTACATAACATAAAATGACCTGCAAGTTAAATATTTATATAATGTTCAGATTAAGCAAATTTTGATTAGAATGATGCATTAATGACATAGATTTAACTTTATTTCAGTTAGCAGAATGAGAAAGAAAAAAAGCAGAGGTACTTACGATGAGTAAAACTTAGAGGTTGCTAAGTGTTAACTCAACGAAGTAAGTTCGTTGAGTTAAACGTAACTCCACGAGGTCAGTAATATAATATAGGGTCACTCTGTTGAGTTATCTTTAACTCAACGAAGTTAGTCCGTGGAGTTAGCAATAGTAACCAACTGTGTTCCGTTGAGTTATCTGTAACTCAACGAGGTTAGTTCGTGGAATAAGTAGAATAGTTATTCTTTTAACTACGAACGAAACTTCGTCGGTTTAGTGGTTACCAAAATTTAAAATTAGTAGTGGTACACGCACCCATAAAAATAGGAACCATGATGCACGTTGCAAGACATGTTCTTGCAACGAGATTTATTCACTTTATGGATGTGCATTATATATATAAAATAGAATATTATTTATGAGTTACCAACACTTTTAAAAGAAAGGAGAATGAGTTGGAGGAACTGGAAGGAGAAGCAGCTGATTCAACTTTATCTGACAACAAATATTTATTGTATGGAAAGCTTTAGAATGGTATGTAATTAATCTTCTGCTATTTATTTATGAGCACATGGACTCGTTCTTTGAGCACTAAACGATTAGTAAGAACACCTACCAAGGAATTTTCATCGCAGAGGAGTACTAAAAAATTTTCTGAACTAAACTTTAACAAAATTCTTTAGGGTGTAGCTAACCTTTCTTTAAAAGAGAACGTAGAGATGGCTGCTCGAGTAGAAAAACCATTAGGAGAAATTCTGTATCCTGAATTAGTTGATGAACCTTCATGTATTTGATTGCCTAACTTTGAGGGAGATAGGTTTGAACTGAAATCTAATTATATTAGTCAATTGCCACATTTTCATGGATTAGAAAGAGATGATGGCTATTATTTCCTTAGAGAATTTAATGAAGTTTGTCAAATGAAGAAAATGTCAAACATGAGTATAGATGCTATTAAACTTAGATATATCCCTTTTTCTTTAAAAGACACAACTAAGAGATGGTTATATACTCTATCGCCTGATTCAATTTCTACATGGACTGAATTTTACTCTGTTTTTCTGGAAAAATATTATCCAACACATCAAATGATTAAAAAGAAGAAAGAAATATTAATGTGTAGCCAAAAATAGGGTGAATCATTCTGGAAATATTTTGAAAGATTTAAAGATTTACTGACTCAATGTCCGCATCATGCAATGAGTAAAGCACAATTAATAGGTATAATTTATGAAGGCATAGATGTTTCAACAAAATCTTTATTAGAATCTACTTGTCAAAATGGATTTTTAAAGTTATGTAGTGAAGTAGCATGGACATATTTAGAAAACTTTGCAAAAAGAACTACACAGTGGGAAAACTCGGTTAAAGCTATTGTAGATAAAAAAATATTGCCAAGAGGAATGCATGAAATAGATTCAAGTACTATGCTTGAGGTGAAATTAAATGAATTAATAAAGAAAATAGAAGAGTTATCATTAAATCAAAAGCTAGTAGAAAAGAATGCAAACATAAATGATTTAGATATTATTTATGCTAGAAACTAGAGAGATAACTTGGGAAATTCTTATAATCCTAATTGGAGAAATCACCCGAATTTATCTTGGAGAAACAACAATTTCCAGGGAGGAGAAAATATAAATGAGAAGAATATAAGTTATGAAGCATTAATTGAACAAGGATCTAGAATAGAGAAATTAGAGAAGATAATCCAACAATTAAACAATCGTTTGGATTTTGTATATGGAAATGCTGCAATTCAAAATCAGAATAGAAATATACCACTTAGATAGAAGGAACCAATGGAAGTTAAACCTATTGGAGGATTGCCAGTACAAGCAATACCTAATATTGTCAATAGAACTATTAATGAAATTGATACCTCTTCTAGGAGGGTAGCTAAATGAAGCAGCATATCTGAAGCAACTATTAGTGTATATATATGTTTTTATTTATAGTTAATAGTATCGTAGAGTTAGTCCTTAACTCAACGAACTTTGTCTGTTGAGTTATGCCTTAACTCCACGAGGGTGTGCAGTAGTTATGCTAATTTTTGTCTCTATTAAATTTTTGTTTGTGTTATACAGAATCAACAAATGGAATTGATGCAATTACTGTTGGATGCACTAAGGGAAGTACTGAGTAATTTATCAGCTAAAGATCTGTGTAGGCTGTGTTGTGTATCAAAAGAAATTAAAGACTGTATTGAAGAAAAATATTTTCAGGGACTACAAGCTGCAAAAATGACTAAGATTAGAGATGGATTCATATGGAGGTCATTTAATCGTAATTCAATTAACCATGAATATCTGGCTATGGAAGAAACTACTGGAATTCCACCCAATACATTAGAAGGAATAGATCATATTATGGGGATAGATGAAGGATTAATCATATACAGGACGAGACCAAGTTATGCAAGTTTATTACCTGATATTTTGGTAAGAAATTCTATAACAAGAGAAGAATGGAATATAGGAAGACCTAATAGATATGAAGTACCAACTATAAATTGTGGATTGACTTTAATATTTTCTGATAAAAATTCTACAATTCCTGAAAATTATATTATTGGAGACCTATAGGAAATTGGGGTGAAGATTTACGCTTAAGTGTGTATCATTTTTTGAATAGATCTTGGAATGAAAATATTATGATATATCTAGGACAGAAATCATTAATTAACAACATGCATGTCATACTTGATGGATATGTATATCTAGTCACAAATATATCAATAGCATTTGGATCTGATTTATATATAGTGAGCATAGACAGTTATGATGAAAATATAGAAATTTTACCTATACTAAGAGAAATAGCTAAACCACCATCTGCAGAATTTAATAAAATTCAAATAGGAATGTGGTATAATGAAGACGATGATCCTACTTTATGTCTGATAAGATGGTGGGATGAACTGATGAAATTTCAAATATGGATTATGAAAGACATAAATGAATGGAAGTGGGAAGAGGAATATATTGAAATAGATGTAGAAATAGAAACTGCTACATTACCCTAGAACCAAAAATGATCCCTTTCTACATTTCATGTCATTAATGGTAATACACTTATATTTGGAATTTATAATATATTACACGCTTACAAATTAAGAAGGAACAAGAACTGCATTAAAACAGAATTAATAGTAAGAAGAACTATGCCTAAAAAGTTTGCTTGGACTGACACGTTTATTTCATTTGTTTCTACTTTTCAATCATGTTCTTAAGCTGTGATTTTGTGTGTTTAATGTTGTATGTATTCTACATTTATTTTTTAGAAAAAAAAAGAGAAAAAAAATTGTAGTTTTCATGTTTATTTTATAAAAGAAAAAAAAACAAAATATCAATCCAGTTTGTTGGTATCTGTTCTGGGAAACCAACTGGCTTGCTTGTGAGTCACTAAAGGCATAGGAGCCTAGGTTCCACATAAGACACTGATTTATCAATATCTATTAAATTTTATTTTGTTATATATTCTGCTTTTATTTGTGAATGAAAAGATTTTCAGAATCAAAAATCAGAATATGCAGAAGGAGATACAAACGAAATAAGGTATGTAACTGATTACTTATCTTGAATTTAGATTTAAACTCATTCATTAAGTTAGGTGCTAAATCAAAGAAACTGTATTCATGCCTGCTACAATTACTGAATTTTTTGTCAAATCTTTTACATTGAGGACAATGCAAAATGTAGGTATGGGGGGGAGGTAATTAAAGTAACAGTCATGTAAGTTTGTTAATTAAAGGAATTAAAATGGTATTGCAAAGTTTTGTGGAAATTGAAAATTTTTATGAACTTGTTGTAACTATCCGATAATTGAGATTGTAAAATTTTTATAAACTGTAACTACTTGAATGTTATATTTAGAAGGCTATATAAGATGCTATAGAATTTACTATTTATGCAAATCTTGATATAGTATCTTATGTTTTTTTCTGTATTTCATGAGTTTAACAGTTTCACGATTTTAAAATGAAATCAGAATGTTTAATGAAAAAATTATCTGAAGTCCTGAAGGAGCTGAGATGTGAATTCTAGATTAAATGAAACACATATGATTAAAGATACATTTAATTTGACTGATTGAACTTGTAGAATGATATATGTGTAGATCTTATTAAACTACATAAAAAGTATGAGCTTATTGTTATAGATTCATATTTATAGTAAATTATAGAAGTAGGTCTATATGAGATTGGTGTTTTACTACATCTGTATTAATGAAATACATACATATACAGTATGTGATTAATGTTTTGTTTTGTGTTTGTATTTTGATTGAAAAAAGAAAAAAAAAGGAAACTTTAAGAGTTTATTGACTTGTTTGATCAAGAGCCTTTTGTACTTGAGCAAATAGGTATGTAAGGATTGTTGACTTGAAAAAGGACTCTTGAAATCTGGCAACCTAAGATCCTGATCAGATCTAAGATTGTTGACTGAAAGCTCATTACATGGGTACATTAGAAAGCTCTTGTATGATTCAAGCTTGTCAAATTAACTTTTAAAGTACAAAAAAAAAAAAATACTATTCTAAAAATATACAAGTGTTTTGTGAAATACAGATATCTTATGAATCGAGTATATTTTCTGTTATCTAGAATTGCTGAAATATGAATCTAGAATTGACTTTTGAAGTTGTATAATGGAGATACAATTCTTTATTCTACTTGTCTTAATCATATTGAATTGGATTGTATTTTGATTCGTATGTTGTTGAAATTTCTTCTAGAAATCTTATTGGAAAATTCAAGATGATAGATGATGAAAAGAAGAACAAACGATAATATAATTAACACCTATGTGATATGAATGAAGGAAATCCAACCGACCATTCAAGCAGAAGTAGTTACTACTGAAGAAATATAAAGGAAAAGAAGAAAAACAAGTAAAGTGTGTGATCGATGGGCGGCCAGTGTGTATAGAGGAGGAGCACCGAGCTTTCTACAGGTAGCGTCGGCAATTCTCTGAAGTATCACACCAACCATCGTTACCACCACCATAATCATCAACCATCAGAGTTCTATGAGGATGCTTTCCTGATGTCGGGTCGATTCCGAGCCAAACACAATGCCTAACAACCACTGTGAGGAGTGATCGCGTCGCGGGAAGGGAAACCATTTTCACCAAGCGCCGACTCATATTTTAGGAGATCGTAAAGCTTCTAGCCTTGGCTTCGAGTTGATGCTTGTATGCTGAAGAAGAGATCATCTTGCAATTCTGAACTCACGATTCTATAGGGAGAGGAGATAGAATTGTAAGTGGTTTAATTTTCAGTGGTGTAATTGTGTCGCAAGTAATGACAGAAGTATTTACTATCGATTGAGATTACTTTACATTTCACCTTTCGCCCATTTCCATGTTCATATTAAAACAAAAATACCAAAAACAATTTATCTGTGTTTGTATTTTATATTTGAGTGTTGTATCGTGATTAATGTTATCTTTGTCAGTGTTGTGATTGTTTTATGTTTGTTTTAGTTTTATAGTTTACTGAAATTGGTTCATTCAAAAGACTTAAAGATTTTAATGGTTACTATTTGAATTATCTAAATGTTAGTTTTGCTTAATGATAAATCTAGTGTTTACTAACATTAAAGAGCTTAATTGAAGTTATTTACAATCTATGGAACCGCCCAATGGTTGGCCGAATTCCTTTGTAAATAGCAGTATTAAAAAGAAAAGACAAGCTCGTAGAGTTAACTTAAGTCCACGAGGTTAGTCCGTTGGGATAGTTTATTGAATATATAAATTTGATTGTTAACAAACGGATAGTTCTAAATTCTTAAGCAATTCCTTGTGGGATCGACCTATACTTGCACATTGATACAATAGACACTATGCACTTGCAGTTAAAGTACAAATTAGAATTAAGATCTAATTTGTATTAAATGTTGTTTGTTTACTTCTAAAAGAAAAAGAATTGGCATAAAGATAAATTATCTAAGTAAAAACAGAAGTTAATAAATCCTAGTTTTTCTAGTGCGTTGTTGGAGATCCAATCAGGTTTTCTAGTGTCGTGCTGGGTAAAATACAAATAGTTATCTACTGTACAGAGAAGACTATCTATATCTACATCATCATTTTCTTTTTCTGAGCAATAAGGAGATGTAGAGCATATCTCTTGTGCAGCAAAGCACACGTTTGCAGATGCCTCCTCATTTGAGTTTGATGAGCTACTAGATGAATTGCTGTCATCCCATGTAGCTTTCAAAGCCATTTTCTTCTTATTCTTCCTCTTCCATTTTTGTTTGTCCTCCTCCTATTGAAAAGGACAGTAAAGTTGAATGTGTCCCAGTTTCTTGCACTTGTAGCATGTAGGGACTTTTGATTTTGAGGAGCTGGCTTTGGCTCCTTGTCTCATCATCTTTCTGAAATTTCTGGCCAGTAGTAACACTTCATCCTCATTCGAGCTTGTTTGATCTTCTGTTGAGGGAAAGGCTAGTTCTTTCTTTTTCTCAGCCTTTCTTTCAGTGACTCCTTCTTCTTTCCATTCCTTCATTTGGACTTCATGGGCTAGAAGATTTCCCAACAGATCTTCAACTAAATAGTTGTTCAAATCCTTTGAATCTTGTATGGAAGTAGACTTCTGCTTCCATTCGATTGTCAAGCTCCTTAGGATCTTTTGTACCTGTTCATGATTAGAAAAACTCCTTCCAAGGCCTCTTAGTTCATTCACAATTTCTGTGAATCTAGAAAACATTTCAGTAATACTCTCTTTTTCAAGTATTTTGAATAATTCATATTTTCTTAACAAAATGCTGATTTTAGTATCTTTAATTTGGCTGGTTCCTTCATATGTAATTTGAAGGATCTTCCAAGCTTCATGAGAGAATTTACAAGCTGATATTTTATTATACTGTTCACCAGTTAGTGCATAGTAAATGGAATTAAGCCCACGAGCATCCATCTGGATGATTCTTTCATCCTCCTCAATCCAGTCACTTTCATGACTGATTGGAGTTGGTGTACCATGTACAACCATTCTCCAAAGTTTCACATCTATACTCCTAAGAAAGCACTCCATCCTATTTTTCCAGTATTTATAATTGCTACCATCAAAGAGGGGAGGTCGATGGATATTCTAACCCTCTATAGTGTGGAAATCCATGATCTCAGATGGTTAAATCTATTAACAAGATCAACCTCGCTCTGATACCAATTGTTAGGACCTTATGGCTTACTAGAGGGGGGGTGAATGGTAATAATTTGTTTCTTAACCTTTTAATGGTAGATTAGTATAAAAAAATAGCAAGCACATGATAAAAGAATATACATAGAGATTTTAGGTGGTTCACCACTAATAGCTAGTCCACCCCCAAGGGATACTTGGGCTTCACTAAACTTTCGCAAACTTACAATCACTTGCTTTAGGGTTTAAGCAAGAACCAACCATTCACTTGAGCTTCCTGGTTGAAGCTCCAACCAATCCTTTCTCTGAAGTTTTGATCCGTGTACTTCAGTAAACACTAGCCTGTAAATATCAAAGTTGAGTGCGTGATGAGCTTTTGAACTTGAGTCTATAAATATTGAAGATGATTTGATCTCTAAAGCTTTCTTCTGTTGAGCTTGGTGTAAGTATGTGTATGAGCAAAAAACTATATGTAATTCCGTTGTCTGTATCTTATATATATACTAAACCTGTGTAACGATCATATTTTTCTTCCAACGGATGTATTCTACTGTACTTGATTAGACTTCAGTCCCAAATATGGTAAGTTACCATTTAGAAAGATATTTCAAGATATCCTTCCGATTTTCTTAACCTTTCAGATAGTTAGCTATGTAACTCTCCAAAGAATGTTTGTAACTCATTGAAAAATCACTTAAGTCTTTCTGTCATGTAGGATTCCAGATCGTACAATGAGAGCTATCATTCAATCGGATACTTGCAGCTGTAACTTATCGAACTGTTATTTAACTATCGGATAGTTAGCTACAGTAACCCTCCATTTAAGTTTCTGATTGCTTTATTTAATTCAGCACGTGCATAAAGGACTGACTTAAGTTTTGGATGGTTATACTTGTAACTCACCGAAACACTTCAAGATTTCAGATAGTTATCTCTAGTAACTTTTCGATTTTCCTTTTAAGCTTCTATTTGGATTTCTACACGTGGGAAATTCAATGACTTAAGTTTTGGATGGTTATTCCTGTAACTCTCCGAAATTCTTCAAGATTTTGGATAGTTAACTCCAATAACTTTTCAATTCTTCATACATCTATTTTTCTGACTCTCTGAAAAACTTCTAACTGTCTGATTGTATTGCTACTACTTTATATTGCTTTTCGAATACTTAGACTGTTAACTCACCGAACATATTTCTCTTTCGGATAGTTAAGCCTGGTAACCTTCTAAAAGCCTTTTTATCACTTGCAGTATACTTTGAACTGTCTGTATCAACTTCTGCTTTATTGTTGACTGTTAAACTTGAGAAATACAATTTAAAACCTCACATTGATTTTTGCATTATCGAAATCTAGAGGTCCTTTCATAGTGTATATTGTATTTGTGCGCAAGTACAGGTCGATCCCACAAAGATTGAGTAAGAATTGTGTACTAGTTTGATTTTTATATTAGAGTTTATATGTGTTCAATTAAACACTTCGTTGAGTTACAGTTAACTCAACAGACTTAGTTCATGGAGTTATGGTTAACTCAATGGACTAACCTTATGGACTTAAGTTAAATGCTATTATTCATCGAGGAATTCGACCATCCATTGGGCAGTTCCACATAATGTAAATAATATCAATTAAGCTTTTTAATGTTAGTTAATTTAACATTTATCATTAATCACTACTAACATTCAGATATTTCAAATAGTAACCATTAAGATTTTTCAATATTCTATACGAATCAAGTTCAGTAAATAATAAAACTATTTTCTATTTTTTGAATCAAACAAACATAAAACATTCACAAACACTTACAATGATAACATTAATCACGATACAAAATACAACACAACACATAAATACTAAATATAAACACAAATACTTAGTTTTTTTGGTATTTTTGGTTTTATATGTTCTTGAAGATGAGTGAAAGGTGAAATGTAAAAATCTCTATCAATAGTAAAAACTTCTGTCACTACATGCGACACGATTACACCAATGAAAACTTAATCACTTATAGTCTTGCCTCCTCTCCCTATAGAATCGTGAATCAAGACTTGTAAGTTGATCTCCTCTTTAGTATATTGGCAATCTCCTAACCAAAGCTAGAAGCTTTACAATCTCTTGTGATATGAGTCAGTGCTTGGTGAAAATGACTTTCCTTCCTGCAATACGATCACTCTTTACAATGGTTGTCAATCACCGTGTTTGGCTCAGAATCGAGCTGACATCTGGAAAGTATCCTCATAGACCTCTAATGGTTGGTTGGTGATTTTTAGTGGTGTTGTGGAGCTTAAGGGAACTTTTGACATTTTCTGTAGTTAGCGCGATCCTCCACCTTTACACACCCTTCACTTTGTCTTTCTCTTCTTTTATATTCTTTCAGTAGTAACTATTTCTACCTATATGATCAGTTGAATTTCCTTCATTCGTATCAACGATGGTGATTTCTTTTTCATTCCCTGAGTTAATTATTGTATGATACGTGCAATCGTGGTTTTCCTGTAAATTTCCTATTTCTGCAACTACTATAGTGGCATGTTAGAAAATAAGTGGTTTGTGGAGTTAGTGTAACTCAACAGATTTATTTCGTTGACTTATCTATAAAACACGTGTAGTAAAGGAATAACTTATAAGCTTATAACACTAATGCAACGCGTTACCTTAGTGTATATTCAAGTAACTCAATGTGTATAGTTTTGCTAACTTAATGAGTTAAACATATGCAGCTCACATGACATAGTAAAACATTTAAATTCAACACGTGCATATTCTACTTGATTTGTTGTGAAAAGTTAAATCTAAAACTTGTTTATTAGGTGACGCTAGAAAACTTGATTGTTTCTCTAGCAACGACGCTAGAAAACTTGTTTGATTTGTTTTTATGCTTATATTAATAAATTCTTTTAAAAGTAAACAAATAACTTTTCACACAAATGAAAAAGTACATAATATTAACGATTAAATGATGGTTAATTGCATAATATTTAACTTATCATACGAGAATTAAGCCATTATGTTATAATTGCATTGTTATATGCTTTAATGAAAGAATCTACATAAATTAAAGAAATTAACGTTAATTAAGTACATTTCTGAACTATCGGTAAGTTACAAGCTTTGAAATTCTTAAGTATTCGAATTTTCTATTATTTCGGAGGGTTATATTGCATGTACCGGACAATTTTGTTTTAAATGCTAAAAGAATGTGCAAGTGAACAGTAACAACTCATTGAGTTAGTGTTCTTTTTGTTAAAAGATCACGTGCCAACTTGCTGAGTTACAGGTTTAAAGGTATAAAAAGATCACGTGAGAAGTCCTTGAGTTAGTGAGTGAAAACTGTAAGTTATATATTGAACTCATTAAGTTAGAATTATGCACGTGTTGAATTTAAATGCTTTATTATGTCACGTGAGTTGTACGTGTATAACTCATTAAGTTAGCATAACTATACGCGTTGAGTTACTTGAATACATACTAAGGTAACATGTTGTGTTAGTAGCTTATTTCTTTATTTCACATGTTTTATAGTTAAATCAACGAAGTAGGTCTGTTGATTTATCTGTAACTCCATGGACTATATATTTTCTAATATGCCACTGTAGTAGTTGTAGAAACAGGACATTCGAAGGACAACTACGATTGCATGTATCACGCAAGAATTCACTTGTGGAATGAAGAAAAAATCACCATCGTTTAAGTAGGAGTAGTTACTATTGTAAGGGATATAAAAGATAAAGAAAAAGTGTGTGTGCAGGGGTGGAGAACCACGCTAACTGTAGGAAGTGTCGGAAGTTCCTTGAAGCTCCACACCACCACCATAATCACCAACCATCGGAGGTTTGTGAGGATACTTTCCTGATGTCAGGTCGATTTTGAGCCAAACACGGTGCTTGACAACCATTGTGAGGAGTGATCGCGTCATAGGAAGGGAAGCCATTTTCACTAAGCACCGACTCATATCTCAAGAGAATGTAAAGCTTCTAGCGTTGGTTTCAAGTTGATACTAGTATGCTGAAGAGGAGATCATCTTACAATTTTGGATTCGCAATTCTATAGGGAGAGGAGGCAAGATTGTAAGTGATTAAGTTTTCAGTGGTGTAATCGTGTCGCATGTAGTGACGAAAGTTTTTACTGTTTATAGAGATTTTTACATTTTACCCTTCGCTCATCTTCTAGAACATATCAAAACAAAAATACCAAAAACAACAAATTATCTATGTTTACATTTAGTATAAAAGTGTTGTATTGTTTGTTTTGTATCATGATTAATGTTATAATTGTTAGTATTGTGAATGTTTTATGTTAGCTTGATTCAGAAAATAGAAAATAGTTTTACTGTTTACTGAAATTGATTCGTTCCAAATACTTAAAGATTTTAAGGGTTACTGTTTGAAATATCTGAATATTAGTGTTGCTTAATGATAAATCTAATATTAACTAGTGTTGAGTATTTTGTTTTGATGATGTGTGCTGAATGAAAATAATCATATTTGCTCAATTACTATTGCTTGTGAAAAGAAATGAAAATTATCAATTAATACAGAAAAAGCTTACTGACATAAATACTTGTCTGTATTGGATCTGAAATTATACTAAGTTAATAACTAGTCATTTCATTACATTAATTTCTCATTTAACTAAACATTAAGTTAACGTGTGTTTTTATTGAAAAGCATGATATGTTTTAAAGTTATATCTTCTGTATCATGAATAGTGCATTGTTTAGAATGAAAAGGTGCATATTATTAATTGTTAAATGATGGTTAATTGCATAATTTTTAGCTTATCATATGAGAATTAAGCCATTATGTTATAATTGCACTGTTATAAGCTTTAATTAAAGAATCTGCGTAATTTTGGGGAATTAATGTTAATTTAGTACATTTTTGAACTGTCAGTAAGTTGTAGGCTGTGAAATTCTTAAGTATCCGAATTTTCTAATATTTCAGATAGTTATGTTTAACATACTGAACAAATTTTAAACAGTTATGTTTAACATATCGAACATGTATCGGATAGTTATGTTTAAATTGCCGAACAGTTATGTTTTAAAAGAATATTTTATTATTTCCTAAAGTACACGTGTCGAAACCATAATGCATGACTTAAGTGAACTTTCGGTGAGTTATCTATAACTATCCGAAATTGCAGTTGGGCATCGGATAGTTATATGTATAACTCTCCGAAATCTCCTTTTATTTATAAAATAGTTGTGGACACGTGTTATGTTCTGGGAAAGTGACTTAAGTGGATTTTCGGTGAGCTATCTCTAACTATCCGAAATGCATATGAGCATCGGATAGTAAAACCTGTAACTCTCTGAAATGTTTCTTTTATTATTAAATTACTACTGACACGTGTTGAGATCTGGTAGATTTACTTAAGATATATATCGGTGAGTTATCTATAACTATCTGAAATGCATCTGGGGATCAGATAGTTAAGTTTGTAACTATCCGAAATGTATCTAAGCATCGGATAGTTAAGTTTGTAACTATCCGAAATGCATCTGGGCATTAGATAGTTAAGTTGTAAGTATCTGAAATGTACCTAAGCATCAGATGGTTAAATTTATGCATGTGTTTTATAGTTAAATCAACTCAACGGACTATTTATTTTCTAATATGCCACTATAGCGGTTGTAGAAATATGACAGTTGGAAGAAAAACTACGATTGCACGTATCGTGCAAGGAGAAGAAAGCATCGTCGTTGATATGAATGAAGGAAATCCAACCGACCATTCAAACAGAAGTAGTTACCACTGAAGAAATATAAAAGAAAAGAAGAAAAAGAAGTAAAGGTGTGTGATCGATGGGTATGGCTAGTGTGTATAGAGGAGGAGCACCAAGTTTTCTGCAGACAATGTCGGCAATTCTCCAAAGTACCACACCAACCATCATTACCACCACCATAATCACCAATTATCGAAGGTCTGTGAGGATACTTTCTTGATGTCGGGTCGATTCCGAGCCAAACATAGTGCTTGACAACCACTATGAGGAGTAATCGCATTACGAGAAGGGAAACCATTTTCACCAAGCACCGACTCATATCTCAAGAGATCGTAAAGCTTCTAGCCTTGGCTTCGGGTTGATGCCTGTATGTTGAAGAGGAGATCATCTTGCAATTCTGGACTCGCGATTCTATAGGGAGAGGAGATAGAATTGTAAGTGGTGTAATCGCGTCGCATCTAGTAACAGAAGTATTTACTGTCGACTAAGATTACTTTACATTTCACCTTTTGCTCATTTCCATGTTCATATTAAAACAAAAATACCAAAAACAATTTATCTGTATTTGTATTTTGTATTTGAGTGTTGTATTGTTTATGTTGTATCGTGATTAATGTTATCTCTGTCAGTGTTGTGATTGTTTTATGTTTGTTTTAGTTTTACAATTTACTGAAATCGGTTCGTTCAAAAGACTTAAAGATTTTAATGGTTATTGTTTGAATTATCTGAATGTTAGTATTGCTTAACGATAAATCCAGTGTTTACTAACATTAAAGAGCTTAATTAATGTTATTTACAATTTGTGGAACCGCCCAATGGTTGGCCGAATTCCTTTGTAAATAGTAGTATTAAATAGGAAAGGCGGGCTCGTGGAGTTAACTTAAGTCCACGAGGTTAGTCCGTTGAGTTAGCCATAACTCAACGAACTTTGTCCTTTGAGTTAACTGTAACTCAACGGAGGGCTTATAGAAGATACAAATTTGATTGTTAACAAACAGAATAGTTCTCAATTCTTAAGCAATTCCCTGTGGGATCGACTTGTACTTGCACACTAATACAATAGACACTGTGCACTTGTAGTTAAAATACAAATTGGAATTAATATCTAATTTGTGTGAAAGGTTGTTTGTTTACTTCTAAAAAGGAATAGGCATAAAGATAAATTAACTAAGTAAAAACAGAAGTTAACAAACCCAAGTTTTTCTAGTGCGTTGCTGGGTAACCAATCAAGTTTTTCTGGTGTTGTGTTGGAGATCCAAACAAGTTTTCTAGCGCCGTTGCTGGGGAATTCATATAAGTAACTGTTAGAACTGTTTCATTTTAATAGCCAGAGTTGTGTGTTTTCTTCTGTAATTGAGAATATGGCATATGCTTATGCTCAAAGATTTCTAAAACCTGTAATTAGCATATGTGAATTCTGCAATTCTGAAGGACACAACGTTTCTGACTGTTTGAAACTGAGATGTTTGTAGATGGCTAGATCTCATGAACAACAAATGAATTATCCTCAATATAATAGAGCCGAGTATGAGAATCCTATAGTTTACCCAACTGATGGTCAGTATAGAATGTGTAAAATGTTGAGAGACACTGAAGTTTGGGATAGGTATGACAAACTGGAGCGTAGTATAGAGCAAAACCTAGACAAACTAGAATACTTTATGTGTCAGCAACAAGAAGTCAACTAATTAAATTATAAGGAAGCATATTCAGAACCTAAAAAGGATATAATTTTCAAAACTGAAAAAACCATAATGAAAATTGATTAAAAATTGAATGCAATGAGATTAGATGATCTAGAAAATTAAACTAAAAGCATTGGACGAATATACAATGAAAATACAAGTTATGCAACAGGACAATGAAAATTATAATGTTATAGATCTGCATAATTTGCACAATATACAGCAAACATAAAATACTAATGCAAGAAAATTTAAAGAATGCACTTTAAAACTAAAAACAATTAAAGATCATAATTATGAAAATGATATACAAAAACATCATGAGAGTAACGAAAATCTGGAAGATGTATATGTAACATTAAGATTTGGAATTGGTATACCACCAAGAACTCAAAATGAAAATGATATGAAGGTGGATAAGAGTAAAAATCAAAATGATAATGAAAATGTAATAGCTGAAAATCTAGAAATCACTGAAGAACAATCTGAATCTGCTAATGAAGCTAAAAATGATCAAACAAATCAACTGAAAGAAAAAGAATCTTTTAAATCACAATCTTTAGCACCCTATCCTGAAAGATTACAACAAACAATACCTGAAAAACAAGAAAAAATCTGAGAAATTTTTAAAAAAGTACAAGTTAACATTTCTTTGTTAGATCTATTGCAGAAAATGCCACATTGTGCTAAATTTCTAAAGGATTGGTGTATAAAGAAAAGAGAGCGAAAAATTCTTAGAAAGGTCTTTTTAGCTAAGCAAAGTAGTTCCCTATTTCTGCCACAAATTCCTAAAAAGTTATATGATCTTGGAATCCCTGTTATACCATGCACCATAGGAAACACCATTCTAGAAATAACCTTAATAGACTTAGGTGCAGGTATAAATGTTATGCCAAGTGATATATTTGCATTCTTAGGATTAGAAGGCTTAACTCCTACTAGTATGGTTATTCAATTAGCTGATAGAAGTATAAGATACCCTAGAGGAAAAATAGAGGATGTCTTAATTAAAATAAAAAACTTTATATATCCTATTGATATTGTAATTTTGGATTCCCAACAAATTAAGCATAAAAATAGTGATACATCTTTAATTTTGGAAATGCCATTTTTAGCAACATCAGGGGCTGTTATAAATTGTAAGACTGGAGTAATGAAGTTAGCATATGGTAATGAGGATACTCAATTAAATATTTTCAAACTAGAAAGATTTGAGGAGTTAGAAATGTCCTTACATACCATAAACTTTTTAGAGGATGAAGGAGATATGTTAGATGATGTGATTCAAGAAGAATTAAATAGGCAAATCAATTCTGAAACTTTAGAGGAAAGTGAAAGCATAAATATTGAAGGAGATCAGGAAGAAATTAATTTAGAAAATGATGATGTTCAATTAGGAGCTCTAGCTTCTGATGGGCAACATTTAGAATTAAAACCTTTACCTCCTGAATTAACCTATATATTTCTGGAAGAGAAACGAACCTGTCCAAGCATTATTGCTTCAGATTTAAAAGAGGATCAAATAGCTAAATTAAAAGATGTAGTAAAAAGTTATAAAAAAGCAATAGGATGGACTATGACTGATATAAAAGGGTTAAGTTCAACTTTATGCCGTCACTACATATATTTAGAAGAGAATGCTAAACCTGTTAGAATTCCTGAGAAGAGATTAAATCCAAACCCTAAAGAAGAGTTAGGAAGGAAATAGTGAAATTGTTAGATAATGACATAATTTATCTGATTTCTGATAGCTCGTGGGTTAGCCCAATCCATGTAGTTCCTAAGAAATCAGGATTAACAATTATTAGGAATGAAAGTCAAGACTTGATACCTACTAGAATTCAATCAGGCTAGAGAGTATATATAGACTATAGAAAGCTGAATGCTGTGACTAGGAAAGAACATTTTCCCTTACCTTTTATAGATCAAAGGCTGGAAAGATTAGCAGGGCAAGAATATTTTTGTTTCCTAAACGGGTATTCAGGTTATAATCAAATTCTAGTAGCATTAGAGAATCAAGAGAAAACAACTTTCACCTATCCTAATGGAACTTATGCTTTTAAGAGAATGCCATTCGGATTATGCAATGCACTAGCTACCTTTCAAAGGTGTATGCAGGGCATATTTATTGGAATGACTGAAGATTTTTTAGAAATATTTATGGATGATTTTACTGTATATGGCAACTCATATGAAGTCTGTTTAAAAAATTTAGACTTAATATTAAAATGCTGTGTGGAAAAAAATCTGGTTTTAAATTGGGAAAAATGTCACTTCATGGTTAAACAAGGAATAGTCTTAGGGCATGTTGTTTCTAAGAAAGGGTTGGAAGTAGATAAAGCTAAAATAGAAGTAATTTCTAATCTACCAGAACCTAAATCAGTAAAAGATATTAGATCATTTCTAGGACATGCTGGTTTTTATCGAAGATTTATTAAAGACTTTAGCAAGATAGCTAGACCTTTAACTAATCTATTAAAAGATGTTCCATTTAACTTTGATAAAAATTGTAAGGAAGCATTTTTCAGACTTAAAACTAGCTTAATTTCAACTCCTATAATTCAAGCACCTGATTGGAGACATCCATTTGAATTAATGTGTGATGCTTCTGATTTTGCTATAGGAGCAGTGTTGGGATAGAAGATAGAAAAATCTCTTAAAGTGATTCATTATGCAAGCAAAACCTTAAATGATGCTCAAGTTAATTACACAACTACTGAAAAAGAATTACTAGCTGTTGTGTTTGCTTTAGAAAAGTTTAGATCATATCTGATTGGAGCTAAAGTAATAGTATACACGGATCATTTGGCTTTAAAACATCTAATAAAAAAAAGAGAGACTAAGCCTAGATTGATCAGATGGATATTGTTATTACAAGAATTTGATGTAGAAATTAAAGATAAAAAAGGTTGTGAGAATGTAGTAGCAGATCATTTATCAAGATTTCAAATAGAAAAATCAAATATTGAAATTAAGGATAATTTTCTTGATGAACAATTAATGACCATTAACACAATACCTTAGTATGTAGACATAGTTAATTACTTAGTTACTGGTCTAACACCTAAGGATTGGAATAGACAGGATAAGAAATTGTTTTTCTCAAGAGTAAAATATTACTATTAGGAAGACTCATACTTATTTAAGAAATGCCCTGATCTGGTTTTAAGGTGGTGTGTTCCAGAAACTGAATATCTGAGCATATTGTCTTTCTGTCATGACCAAGCTTGTGGAGGACATTTTGGTTCAGGGAAAACTGTTGCAAAAATTCTGCAATGTGAATTTTATTGGCCAACACTATTCAAAGATGCTCATAAATATTGCTTAAGTTGTTTAAGATGTCAACAAATAGGAAGAATATCAAAGAGGAATATGATGCCTCTTAATCCTATTGTTGAGGTTGAAATCTTTGATGTGTAGGGAATAGATTTTATGGGTCCATTTCCTATGTCTAATCAATTTAATTACATATTGTTGGGGGTGAATTATGTATCTAAATGGATAGAAGCTATTCCTACAAAAACTAATGACAACAAAGTGGTAATACAATTTATAAGAACCAATATATTTGCTAGATTTGGAATACCTAAGGCTATTATAAGTGATAGAGGTACTCATTTTTGTAATAGAAGTTTTGAAGCCTTAATGAAGAAATATGGAGTAAACCACAAAATTGCAACATCATATCATCTACAAACAAGTGGACAAGTAGAAAGTGCAAACAAACAAATTAAGTTAATCTTAGAAAAAATAGTAAATCCTACTAGAACAGATTGGGCAAATAGATTGATAGATGCACTTTAGGCTTATAGAACTGCTTATAAAATAAGCTTAGGTATGTCACCTTTTAGGCTAGTATATGGAAAAAGTTGTCATTTACTAGTTGAAATAGAACATAAAGCTTATTGGGCATGAAAAACTCTGAACACTAATTTACATCAAGGTGCTGAAAATAGAAAAATGCAATTAATTGAATTAGAAGAATTTAGAAATGAAGCTTATTCGAAGACTGTAAGAGAAAAAGAGAAAATGAAGTTCTGACATGATTAGAAAATTATTCCAAAAAGCTTTGAAATAAGACAAGAAGTATATCTTTATATGGCTAGACTCTATAACCATCTAGGAAAATTAAGATCTAGATGGGTAGGGCCTTATATAGTTCGAAATATTTATCCTTATGGAGCTATTGAAATTGAAAATCTTAAAAATCAGAATATATTTAAAGTAAATGGACAAAGACTTAGACCTATTCTAAAAGTACCAAAAAGCTCCTTTGGAATTGTAAAAGAAGTCAGAGTTGAGGACTACTCGAGCTTTACTTAGTAAGAAATCAGTTTTTATGTTGACAAAAAAAAAAAAAATATATATATAAATTTTTTTTAAAAAAAATATTAAAATTATAAAATATAAAAATCGTTGTGGTTCAACCGACTAGATCCATCGGTATGACCAGAACATAAAAATATGTATATTAATTTTCAGAGAAAATGTCGGTTTTACCGAAACATAGTATCGGTTCAATCAGAAAAAAATTAAGTCTGACCAAAACATAGTATCAGTTAAACCGGTAAAAAAAACAAAAAAACTATTATCTTAAGTATTTTTATTATTATATCTATTTGTACGGGAAGTCTGTTGAGTTACGCTTAACTCAACGAACTTACTCCGTTGAGTCTTGAGTTAGTCAACAAGCTTATTTCGTTGAGTTAACTGTAACTCAACGGAGTACTGTAGCTAAGATTGCAGATGAGAGAGCAATAGTTGGTTCGGGAAATGACCTGCCTAAACTTAGGGCTTATTTAAACTAAAACCTAGGGTTTTGGGGGCATTATCCAGCAAACCATTTGGGGCACGAGTAGCAATGTTGGGGCCTTCGAATGAAGAAGAGTTAAAAGAATTTCAAGCATTGGTTTAAGTTGGAAGAAACCAAGGAGAATCAGAAGATTTAGCAGTAGCCAAAGCACATTTGATGTTTGATGCACTACATAAAAAGAGGGTTGTAGAGAAATTGCAAGCCCAATATAAAATTAAAGTGGAACAACATCAAGAAGCTACTACCAGAACTGTTGTCAGATTTGCTGTAAAAGAAGTTGAAGCTAGTCCTTTGAGACCAGCAATTATTAAAAAAATTAAACAGGAAGAGACAGTACTTGTGGCTCAAAGGCATGCAGAACCTTTATTTTTAGATTTAATCTCAGAAGAAGAAGAGGAAGAACAAGCACAATTAATCACACGAAGGAAAGGAAAAGAGATTGTGCCTGAGTGTCAAAAAGAGATTAAATCTGAAGTACCAATAGCAACAGGGCCAGTGGAGCCAATTTTTATAAACCTGCTATCCGATTCTGAGGAGGAGCAGGAGCAACAACAGCAAGAGTAAAGAGAAGAAGAAAAACAAGCTGAAATTAGTTTGTTGCCTGTACAAGAAGAAAAAACAGAAATTATGGCAGAAACTAAATTACCCGTGACTCCATCCCAATCTGCCACAGAATCAGAAAGAACAGTGACAGAGCAGATTGGTAGTTAGGAGGAAGAAGAAAGAGTAGAAAATGAAGAAGAAGCTGAACGAAGCCATTTGGACAAAAATGACTTTGCAGATTCCACTGAATTAAATGAAACAACTCAAGATAGAGTGGAGAGTTCTACCGGCTCACCACCACAGACAGAAGTAGAAGCAAAAATTCAGGAATCTACAGAACATGTTCAAGTTCAGCCTATGGTAGAGGAATATCAAGAATAAACCCCTTTGGAACAACAAAGTCACATTCCTGACCCGACTGAAACAACAGTTCTGAATGAAGTACATTTTTGGAGTTAGAAAGCTTATAATAAATATTAAGAGATTAGAGGTTATGATATTATTTACAGTAGACCAGTAAATTGGGATGGAATGCAAGAAATCAAAGAATTATTTGAATTCCAAGGTCTACTGAATTTTATTTCTCAAAAAAGAGGGCATGCAGTATATGAGAATCTAGTGCCCTGTTTTTATGCAAATTTGAGAGAAGAAGAAGGAAAATTAATTTCCAACGTGGAGGAAGCTGATGTACAGATAACACTAGAGCTTCTCCACAACATTTTTGGATTAAAGAATGAAGGGTAGGAAATTTTGGAAAGTACAACTGTCGTTGAATGGACAGAACAAGAAATCAAGGGCAGTTTGGCTATCAATCCTGGTGTGGCTTTATTAAACAAACTGAAACAATTAAATGGTAAAGCACACATGGTAGCCAACATTTTGATTAAGAATGTCTATTAACGATAAGGCTATGACATAGAACTGAGTTAATTTGTCAAATGGGTCACGTTTGCAGTTGTAAATAGAATTCCAATAAATTGGTCTACAATTTTTATCTCCAAACTTAGAACAGTAAAGAAGAAATTGTTTTATGGAGATTTGATTCCATTGCTGATGGTGGATTGTATTGATTTCACGAAATGGGCATTAAAAAGGATCAGATCAAGAACCATTTCAGTGAAAGAGTACAGAAATTTTGTAGCTGCAAAGATAGCTGTACCTTCTAAAGGAATTACAGGAGCTGTAGAAAGAATTAATCAATTAGAGCTTCAATTAGAAAAACTCCAGAAGGAAGTAGATGAACATAGGAATAGAGACTAAATTGTATTGTTCGTCTACTTGTATAGAATTGTATGAAAAATGTCTAATTTGATTGTAATGTAAATTTATTCATATTAATGAATATAAATTTTTCAGATGTACTTTTCATACGTGTTTTGAATGTGGAATGAATGGAATTTATTGAATGTTATATAATTTGTGGAACATTATGAATGAATGTTTAACAGATTTACAATTTGCTGAATGATAGGATAGATGCTTGAAAATTTCTGCATGTTGCAAGGTAAAATGTAAATTCTGCGTAACATAAAATGACCTACAAGTTAAATATTTATATAATGTTTAGATTTAAATGAATTTTGATTAGAAGGATGCATTAATGACATAGATTTAACTTTATTTCAGTTAGCAGAATGAAAAAGAAAAAAAAATAGAGAGGTACTTACGAGGAGTAAACTTAGAGGTTGCTAAGTGTTAACTCAACGAAGTAAGTTCATTGAGTTAAACGTAACTCCACAAGGTCAGTAATATAATATAGGGTCACTCCGTTGAGTTATCTGTAACTCAGCGAAGTTAGTCCATGGAGTTAGCAACAGTAACCGACTTTGTTCCGTTGAGTTATCTGTAACTCAACGAGGTTAGTTCGTGGATTAAGTAGAACAATTATTCTTTTCACCACAAACGAAACTTCATCGGTTTAGCGGTTACCAAAATTTGAAATTAATAGTGGTACACGTACCCATGAAAACAGGAACCACGATGCACGTTGCAAGACACATTCTTGCAATGAGATTTATTCACTTTATGGATGTGCATTATATATATAAAACAGAATGTTATTTACGAGTTACCAACACTTTTAAAAGAAAGGAGAAGCGTTGGGGAACTAGAAGGCGAAGCAGCTGATTCGACTTCATCCATCGATAAATATTTACTGAATGGAAAGCTTCAGACTGGTATGTAATTAATCATTTGCTATTTATTTATGAGCACATGGACTCGTTCTCTGAGCACTAAACGATTAGTAAGAACACCTACCTAGGAATTTTCATCGCAGAGGAGTACTGAAATATTTTCTGAACTGGACTTTAACGAAATTCTTTGGGGTGTAGCTAACCTTTTGTTTAAAAGAGAACGTAGAAATGGCTGCTCCAATAGAAAAACCATTAGGAGAAATTCTGTATCCGGAATTAGTTGATGAACCTTCATGTCTTAGATTGCCAACCTTTGAGGGAGATAGGTTTGAACTGAAATCTAATTATATTAGTCAATTGCTACATTTTCATGGATTAGAAAGAGAGGATGCCTATTATTTCTTTAGAGAATTTAATGAAGTTTGTCAAATGATGAAAATGCTGAACATGAGTATAGATGCTATTAAACTTAGATATATCTCTTTTTCTTTAAAAGACATAGCTAAGAGATGGTTATATACTTTGTCGCCTGATTCAATTTCTACATGGACTGAATTTTGCTCTATTTTTCTGGAAAAATATTATCCAACACATCAAATGATTAAAAAGAAAAAAGAAATATTAATGTGTAGCCAAAAATAGGGTGAATCATTTTGAAAATATTTTGAAAGATTTAAAGATTTACTAACTTAATGTCCGCATCATGCAATGAGTAAGGCACAATTGATAGGTATAATTTATGAAGGCATAGATGTTTCAACGAAATCATTATAAGAATCTACTTGTCAAAATGGATTTATGAAACTATGTAGTGAAGAAGCATGAGCATATTTAGAAAACTTTGCAAAAAAAACTACATAGTGGGATAACTCGGCTGAAGCTATTAGAGATAAAAAAATATTGCCAAGAGGAATGCATGAAATAGATTCAAGTACTATGCTTGAAGTGAAATTAACTGAATTAAAAAAGAAAATAGAAGAGTTATCATTAAATCAAAAGCTAGCAGAAAAGAATGCAAACATAAATGATTTAGATATTATTTATGCTAGAAACCAGAAAGATAACTTTGGAAATTCTTATAATCCTAATTGCAGAAATCGCCCGAATTTATCTTGGAGAAACAACAATTTCCAGGGAGGAGAAAATGTAAATGAGAAGAATATAAGTTATGAAGCATTACTTGAACAAGGATCTAGAATAGATAAATTAGAAAAGATAATCCAACAATTAAACAATCGTCTAGATTTTGTATTTGGAAATGCTGCAATTCAAAATCAGAATAGAAATATACCACTTAGATAGAAGGAATCAATGGAAGTTAGACCTACTGGAGGATTGCTAATACAAGCAATACCTAACCTTGTCAATAGAACTGTTAATGAAATTGATACCTCTTCTAGGAAGGTAGCTGAATGAAGCAGCATAACTAAAGCAACTATCTCTATATATATGTTTATTTATAGTTAATATTATCGTAGAGTTAGTCCTTAACTCAACGAACTTAGTCCGTTGAGTTATGCCCTAATTCCACGAGGGTGTGTAGTAGTTATGTTAATTTTTGTCTCTACTAAATTTTTGTTTGTGTTATACAAAATCGACAAATGGAATTGATGCAATTACCGTTGGATGCACTAAGGGAAGTACTGAGTAACTTACTAGCTAAAGATCTGTGTAGGCTATGTTGTGTATCAAAGGAAATTAAAGACTGTATTGAAGGAAAATATTTTTAGGGACTAGAAGTTGCAAAAATGACTAAGATTAGAGATGGATTCATATGGAGGTCATTTAATCGTAGTTCATTTAACCATGAATATCTGACTATGGAAGAAACTACTAGAATTCCACCCAACACATTAGGAGGAATAGATCATATTATGGGGATAGATGAAAGATTAATCATATACAAGACTAGACCAAGGTATGCAAGTCTATTACCTGATATTTTGATAAGAAATCCTATAACAAGAGAAGAATGGAATATAGGAAGACCTAATAGATATGAAGTACCAATTGTAAATTGTGGGTCAGCTTTAATATTTTCTGATAAAAATTCTACGATTCCTGAAAAATTATATTATTGGAGACCTATAGGAAATTGGGGTGAATATTTACGCTTAAGTGTGTATAATTTTCTAAATATACCTTGGAATGAAAATAATATGATATATCTAGGCCAGAAATCATTAATTAACAACTTGCATGTCATACTTGATGGATATGTATATCTAGTCACAGTTATATAAATAGCATTTGGATCTGATTTATACATAGTGAGCATAGACAGTTATGATGAATATATAGAAATTTTACCTATACCGAGAGAAATAGCTAAACCACCATCTGTAGAATTTAATAAAATTCAAATAGGAATGTGGTATAATGAATATGATGATCCTACTCTATGTCTGATAAGATGGTGGGATGAATTGATGAAATTTCAAATACGGATTATGAAAGACATAAATGAATGGAAGTGGGAAGAGGAATATATTGAAATAGATGTAGGAATATAAACTGCTACATTACCTTGGAACCGAAAAGGATCCCTTTCTGTATTTCATATCATTAATGGTAATACACTTGTATTTGGAATTTATAATATATTACATGTTTACAAATTAAGAAGGAACAAGAAAGAACTGCATTAAAACAAAATTAATAGCAAGAAGAACTATGCTTAAAAAGTTTGCTTGGACTGATACGTTTATTCCATTTGTTTCTACTTTTCAATCATGTTCTTAAGCTGTGATTTTGTGTGTTTAATGTTGTGTGTATTCTGCATTTATTTTTTTTTCAAAAAAAAACAAAAAAAAAATGTAGTTTTCATTTTAATTAATAAAAGAAAAAAAAAAAATATCAATCCAATTTATTGGTATCTGTTCTCGAAAACCAACTGACTTGCTTGTGAGCCACTAGAGGCATAGGAGCCTGGGTTCCATACAAGACTGTTGAGTATTTTTGTTTTGATGATGTGTGCTGAATGAAAATAATCATATTTGCTCAATTACTATTGCTTGTGAAAAGAAATTAAAATCATCAATTAATACATAAAAAGCTTACTGATATAAATACTTGTCTGTATTGGATCTGAAGTTAATAACTAGTCGTTTCGTTGCATTAATTTCTCATTTAGCTAAACGTTAAGTTAACGTGTGTTTTTATTGAAAAGCATGATATGTTTTAATATTATATCTTTTTTTTTTTTTTTTTTTTTTTTTTTTTAATGTCTATCCTTTGCATTCATCAGGGGATAGTCCTGCTAAAAAAGGAGTGTGCCTATAAAAGGCATAACAAGACTCAAATATAATTTGAGTGAAAACAGATTTAAATAATGTCAGAAACTTTTTTCAATTGAATCGAAAAATTTCAGTCATCGAAAACAGTTTTAACCGGAGAAGATGTCGGTGAGACCGAGTTCTGAGACCGGTCCCACCGGAGACTTTCCGGTTAAACCTTGTGCAGAGCGGTCCGACCGAGTAGCAGCAAGAGAATGGTTTGATCGATTTTTTTAAAAAATCGGTGAGACCGTGTTAGATTCAGGTGTGGCCGGAGCAGCTCCGGTTTAGCCGTTGAAAAAACGGTCAAACCGGTATATCCAATCGAGAAAAGAGGTTTTGGTGTGAACAGAGCAGCGGCCGATACCTGTTTCTCGGTGTGAACAGAAACTTTAGTAAAGTTGTCAAATCGCCTGTTGCTCAACGGTGAGGCCGAACTCTGAGCTCGGTCCGACCGGAGAAGTTGTCAGATCGCCTGTTGCTCAACGGTGAGGCCGAACTCTGAGCTCGGTCCGACTGGAGAAGTTGTTAGATCGCCTGTTGCTCAACGGTGAGGCCGAACTCTGGGCTCGGTCCGACCGGAGAAACTTTCGGTTTAACCGTGTACTGAGCGGTCAAACCAGGCTGGTAAAAGATAGGGTTTTTTTTTTTTTTTTTTTTTTTTTGAACCTAAAAAATGTTTCGGTTGAACCGAAGGTCACCGAAATTGGTTGTTCAAACCAAGACTGGGGTCGGTTTGACCGTAAAGTGAACGGTGTAACCGGATGTTCTGACTATTGCATGTGCATCTGCCGAAGCTGCTGATAGCGTCTGACGAGCGGCTGTCAGACTAAAGAAGCGGCAGGCTGTATTCCTCGATCTTTGTTTTTTAAGAACAGTAAACTGCTATCTTCTCATTTCTTCCGAAACTTTGAAAAGTTGGAAAAAATGCGATATTCTCCCGATTACTGCAGAAATATTTGGTTGCATGTTACGAAAGATAATATCGCACCTGTGTATCCAGATGCACCATAATGTTGTTGCTGTTAAGTATTTTAGAATATTCAGTCTAGGATCTTTTTTCCGAGAAAATATTTTTTGTTTGCTCCATTCTTTCCAGTTGGTAATCCCGTCAATATTTAGGATGTTGTTGAGTCGATGTATCAAATCTTTGACGAATCTGCAGTCGTAAAAAATATGTTGGGATGTTTCTGAGTTGTTGTTGCATAAGCTGCACCTAGAAGGGAGATAATATCCAGCCTGCGTTCTAATATCATCTACTGGAATGATATTTCTATTGAGTTTCCAAAGAAAAACTGATATTTTAGTGGGAATCTGCGATGACCACATGCCTTTTAGCTTATTGTCTTGATGGTGATGATCTCGCACTAATTCCCAAGCTGTTTTGATCGAGAAATTATGACCGCTTAAAGCTCCAGATTCCTGAAATAAGTGTTTGTGATTTCTCCAACAGCTATTGAACATTTTGTTGATATTATTGCCTTGTTCTTCTGCTATTTGATCCATCGACCCATGTATAGCATTTATAGCATGAGCCTAGATACCAAAGTTTTCCAATATTTTTTTGATTTGCTTCAATCTGAATGCAGTAATCTGATCTCTTATATTTCTGATATCAAGTCCATTTTCTGTAATAGGTCTAGCTATTCTTTCCCATGAAAGCCAATGAAAATTCTTTTTGGTATTGTCACCCGACCAGAAAAATTTAGCACAAATTGAGTTGATTCTGTTGATAATGCCTAAAGGAAGTGGAATGGCACTTAGAGTGTGTATAGGTATGGAATTCAGAACATGTTTAATCAGCATAAGTCTACCTCCTTGACTGAGGAATCTGGCCTTCCAACCTGCCATTTTGTTTTGAATCTTATCAATCAAATATTGAAAATATTTTATCCTCGGTTGTCCTTTGAAGATGGGGCAGCCTAAGTATATAAACGGCCAATCACCTTGCTTACAACCAAGAATATCCTCAATGAATGCAATGCGGTGTGATGGACTTTTCTTGGATACTAAGAAGTTGCTTTTTCCATAATTAATCTTTTGGCCAGTAGTCATTTCATATTTCTTGAGAATATCGATGACTTTCTGAAGCATAGATTTTCTACCATTTAGGAATAAAAAGGCGTCATCTGCAAACATCAAGTGAGAAATACGCCAATGTCTGCTTTGGCATTTGTAAGGGATATAGTCTGATTCCTGTTGGAGCTTGAGTAATGCTCTACTTAGCAATTCTTCAGTAATAATAAAAAGGAAAGGTGAAAGTGGATCCCCTTGACGAAGACCTCTAGAAGGGTAAAAAGTTTGTGATGGTGCTCCATTGAATAACACTGACGTAGGATTTTCAGAAATACAGTTAGCAATGATGTTGATGATAGTGGAATCAAAACCAAATGCTTTAAGAGTCCGGAAAATAACCGTCCAATTCATTCTATCAAAAGCTTTTTCCATATCTAATTTGACAATGAGATTACCTCCCCGATGGCCTTGATCAATATATTGAATCAATTCTTGTGCTAAGGAACTATTATCATGAATACTTTTTCCCTTGATGAAAGCTGTTTGGGTGGGAGATATCATAAGTGAAATCACTTTGGAGATTCTGTTGGCTATAATTTTGGCTATTACCTTGTAAGAGATGTTGCATAAACTGATAGGCCTGAAATCTGCAAAGTTTTCTGGTTGCTTTCTTTTTGGGATCAAAGCAATAAATGTGGCTTTCCATTTGTTGTTGAGTCTTGCACCTGTAAAGAAATATTGTACAGCTACACAAAAATCTGTACCAATAACCTCCCAGAATTTTGAATAAAATTCTGCTGTGAATCCGTCTGGGCCGGGAGCTTTGTTATTAGGGAGAGAGACTAAGACATCTTTTATTTCAGCAATAGTAGGAATTTCCCATAAAGACTGATTGTGGCTTTCAGTTAAGACTCTTGGTATATTATCAAACAGACTCTTATCCACAGTAATTTGTTGAGAATGTAGCATTTCTGAAAAGTATTCTTTACCTCTCTTTTTAATTTGTTCTTCATCTTCATTTCCTGTTTGCATATTTTTGAAATGATCCTTCGAGTTTCTCCTTTTGATAATTTGATGAAAGAATCTAGTGTTTCTGTCCATATCTGTCAACCAATTAATGTGAGAACTTTGTTTCAGTAAACTATGTTGTCTATCTGTATTCTTTATAAGTTTTTCTTTGAGGTTGATAACCATGGCATTTTCCTCTAACGTACAAGACTCAGGCTCTGTCTGAAATTTCTGCTCTAAAGAATTTATTTGTTTCAAAATATTCTGTTCCTTAGAAAAAATATCTCCCACTTTATTTCTATTCCAGCTAATGAGAGCTTTCTTTAGAATCTTGAGCTTAGCACTGAAGTTTGTGATTGGATTCTGGAATTTTGCACTGTTCCAAGCATTTCTGACTATCTGTTCTAACTCTTCAAAAGATAACCAGAAATTTTTAAATTTGAACGTTCTTGGGCCCCATCCTTTGATATTTTTGTTTTGAATCCTGATATAAGCATGATCTGAGCAAATCCTTTCTCCATAAATTATCTCATCTGTGAATATTTCAAACAAAGGATTATTCATTAGAATGCGGTCTAATCTTGCTAATTTTCTGTTATTGCCAGTTCTGTTGTTGCACCAGGAAAACGAATCTCCAAAGTGGGGGGGTTCTAGGAGTTGGTTTTGATTTATAAAATCATTGAACTCCTGTCTAGCTGACTGATGCATGTGAATAATATTTTGAACTTCATCTGTGTGTCTAGTAACATTGAAATCTCCTCCAAGCAACCACGGGCCCTGTGCAATTCTTGTATTCAGATCCGTTAAATAATCCCAAAGATTTCTACGGGTATTCTGATTGCATGAAGCATAAACCACCGTAACTAAAAGATTTTTATAAGATGATTTTATAACCTTGTAAGTGATTGCTTGCGAGTGGGACTCCCAATGTTGTATATCCAAATTATCAGACCAGAAAGCACATATCTTTGCATTTCCATAGTGATGATTCCAATTTATTTTTTCTGCAAATTTTCGAGCATCATCTTCAGACATGAAGTGTTCCTGTATGAATATTGTTTGTAACTTATGCTTCTCTATCAAATTTTTGACGAAATTTTGGGTTGATTTATTTACCAACCCTCTACAATTCCAAAATAATATATCCATATAATCAAGGTTTGGCCGTTTCAATCTTACAAGGACGTAAGGCTGACACTTTTTGAAGATTCTGAATCATGGATGAGCTGTAATTTTTTCTGTCTAAGTCGAGTACTTTGTCTTTCGGATAGCCGATTCATATTGATTTTTTGTCTTGGAGTCTCTGCTTCCTCTTCTGAAGAGTCTGACAAAAACTTTTCAGGACAAGAATCTTCTTCGTCCGAGTTCGAATCAATCTCTTTCTTTTTCAATTTTTCTTTTAAAATCTGTAGAGCCAGATTTTGGAAAGATTCTTTTCTCGGTTTAACCGTATCTGTATCCGGTTGGGCCTGATTCGTGTCTTCCGGCGCCTGTTTACCGATCAAAATCCGGTGCGACCGAGTCGGTCGCGTGTTGTCAGAGGGGATTTCTAACGACGCGAGACCCGATTTAATCGTGTAGAGGCTCGGTTGAACCGAGGTCTGTAAACCTTCGTACGCCAGTGTACCGGTCTGCATTCGGTGCGACCGAACCGGTCGCGTGTTGTCAGAGTTTTCCAAACAGTCTGACGACGCGATTCGCGGTTGTACCGTGGATCTCGGTTGAACCGGGGTCTACTTTCCATCGGGCGCCTGTTCATGTGTCAAAGGAGTTCGGCGCGACCGCTGTGCTTGCTTGTTGTTAGGATTTTCTCCCTGCAACGCTTGCGTGCTTGGCATTTGCTCTTTCCTCGATGTTTCTGTAGCGGTTGCTTGTCTAGCGATCTCTGAATCTTTTTCAGATGCACCAGCTATTATATTTGGAGAGAGAGGCTCAGAGACGTTCTGCGGCATATCTTTCTCTGTCAGCGGGATATCTGGTGTCTGATTTTTATCTGTATTTGCTGGTTGCGAAGATCTGATATCCGAAGATTTTTTGCGTGTGACTACTTTCCATGCGTTTTGATGTATCTCCGTATTTTTCTGACTTGTCGACGGCCTAGCATTGTTAGAGGCAGCTTTCTTTTTACATTGTTGAATCGTGTGCCCGATTTTACAGCAATGCGTACAAAACTTTGGTTCGAACGGATATAAAATCTTTTGGACTATTATCTCTCCTCCATTATCGATGGTGATTGAGCGTGGGAGAGGCTTCGACAGATCCATCTCTACGCATATTGCTGCCAATCCAGGTCTCGTGAAATTGCAGACATCTTTATGAGCACAAAGGTATTTTCCTAAGAGTTTGGCTATAGATTTAATGGCTCCCGGAGCATGAAGGTGTGCACGCAAATGAGGTAAGTGAACCCAAACAGGAGCCCATATTGCTTCCATTCCCGGAGAGAAGGAAGGAGACCAACGAAAAACAGACATTCTTCTCCCTTTAATGCTCCAGTTATCCTTAACTAGAGCTTGTAAAAAATGAGTATGACTTTGAAATCGTAAAAGAACATACCGGTTATCCAATGCTGCTGGGAAGACTCCTTCTATAATGTTAAGAGTAGCCTTGATGCCTCCTAGAATAGAGTGAAGATCCGGTCGTTGTCCTGCGAATCTCCCGACTAGAGTATGTTGGAATGGAGCAGCCAGATTTGAGATTTCTTCATTGGAGAAAGATATTCTGAGTTGACCTTCCACCGAGATAGGGTCTCTCACCGGAATCTCTGGAAATGTAGGAGGAACAAAATGTTCCCGGATGGTAGCGGCAAAAGAAGGACGTGGAGAGTCCTTTTGCCAAGCACTTGGGTTGACAAAAGGAGGGGGATCTCCTAAGACCTCCGCCGGAGCCGGTGGCGGGTCGTTCGCCATGAAAACTCAAAGAAAATAAGAGCTCCCACACTCTTGACCAAAATCGCCTAGAGAGAGAAGCTCTGCCTTGAGAGAGAAAGTTGAGGGGAAGAATAGGGTTTAATATTATATCTTATGTATCATGAACAATGCACGTTTAGACAACTCGTTAAGTTAGAGTTTTGTTTGTATAGAGGTCACGTGAGAACTCGTTAAGTTAGAGGCTTAAAGGTTAAAATAGGTCACGTGATAACTCGTTAAGTTAGTGAGTAAAAGAAGAGACGAACTCGTTAAGTTAGTGTTATACACGTGGTGAAATTATATGTTACGAATGTTGTATTGTATCACGTGAGGTGCACATGTTTAACTCGATAAGTTAACATAACTAAACGCGTTGAGTTGCTATATTGAACACTAAGGCAACGCGTTATAAACTTAAGTTGTTATTTTTGCACGTGGTAAAATTCTTATTATAAAAACATTTGTATATTACTGGTTCGTTGAGTTAGCATAACACAACGGAGATGGTTCGTTGAGATAGCATAACACCACAGACTTAGTTCGTTGAGTTAGCTACAGTACTTGTCACGTGAAGTAGCACATGGTGAACTCGTTAAGTTAGAAACGTTAAGTTATATATATATACTTGTGTTACTCGTTTAGTTAACATTAAAGTAACGACTTCTTATTACACTAATGAAAAATTTTTGGACGAGAAAGTTTATATTCAGGAAATTTTTCAGAGATCGAGGACTGATGATTAAAGAAAATTCGAAATATAAACGTGGGTTAGAACGTGTGTGTTTCGATGAAGGAAAAATAAAAGACGTGGAGAAGTGGAAAACTGGTAGTGGTTAAACGTGAAGGATATGCATGAAATGAAGATACAATATAAAAGGCATAGAATTCTCGTTGATCAATTTATCCTTGCACATAAAATGAAAAATCTTTTCAAGGATCAAACCATCCCTGCACACCAAAAGAAAAATCTTTTTCAGGGATCAAAAACACCTCTTCGGGAAAAATCTCTCAAGTGGAAGAAAGTTCAGTGAAGCATAAAAAGGTAAGATTTTCGTCATTGAAGATTTGAAGTATCAGAAGAAAGCAAATTCGGTGAAGCATGAAAAGACAAGATATTCGTCACTGAAGAATTGATGAAGAAGAAAAAGAAGAAGAAGAAAGATCTCAAACAGGGAGAAAAGATTTAAATTCCGCAAATTAGTTTTCTCTGTTTGTAATTATGAAATTATTTAGATGATACATGGTATCGAAATATAATTGCATCTACAATTTCTAAGGAGAATTGAATTGTATATTGTAATTGAAACCTTGAATAAAAATGATTTTATGAAAACAATGTCTCGACTTGTTTTTGAGTTTTAAAGTTTTAATTATATTTCAGAAAATATTAAAAATACACAATTTACCCCCCCTCTTGTGTAGCCATATGATCCTACAAGTGGTATCAGAGCATTGTGAATAATCTTTGATATAAAATCGATACCAACTGATTTAATATCATTGCTTATTCTACCTTCCTTGTTTTTAAATGGAAATTAATATCTGAGCATAGTTTAACTCTATTGATTTAGGGCTCAAGTTGTTTTAAAGTTTTTAGACTGTTTAAAATCAAATAGGTTGAAAAATCTAAGGTAAAATGGCTACTGGAAATGGTAATTTTTCTTTATATGAAGGCCAAAATCTTAATCGTCCTCCTTTATTTGATGGAATACATTTTGAATATTGGAAATATAGGATGACTGTTTTTCTTCAAAGTATAGATCAAAAATTGTGGTTCATGATTTCTTAACCATATACTCCGTTAACTACTCCTTATAATACTTGGACAATTACTGAAAAAGAAAATGAAACTCTTTAAGATGCATGAAGACGAAAATATTTTTGAGATGTTTTCTTGATTTCTTGATATCGTAAACTCTTTAAAATGTTTAGGAAAGAATTTTGAACAAAAGGATTTGGTGAGGAAAATTCTTAGATCCCTATGTTCTAAATGGTCTCAGAAAGTAACATCAATTGAGGAATCACGAGATTTAAATGTTTATACTATGAATGAACTTATAGGAAATTTAACAGCTTATGAAGTTCAATTAAATGAATCATTGAGTCACAACAAACTAAAAATGAAGAAATAAATAACCTTCAAAATTAATTCAGATTTTGATATATCTACTGATTCTAATGAGGATTTGATTTTGCTGACTAGGAAATTCAAGAAAGCATGGAAAGCTAGGAAACAGCAAATGAACAAAAATGATAAACCCTCAACGTCAAAATCATTGAATGACAAGAATTCTTCATCTAGAAAGTATGTATGTTACAACTGTAAGAAACCTGGACATCTTTCTCCAGATTTTCCTATGAGGAAAAATGAAAAGCAAAGTAGGACAAATCAGAAGAAGACAGCTTAGAAAACTCAGAAAAAGTTTTACAAGAAAAAGGCTTTGAAGGTCACTTGGGATGACACGTCTGAAGAGTCTGAATCTGAGGAATCAGCATCAAAATCTTCACATTCAGAAGGAGAACAAGAGTTAGAAGACGTTGCTCATGTGTGCTTCATGGAAAATGAGTCTAAGGTAATATCTGATCCTGAAAGTCATTTAGATTTCAACTTTGATGAATTATTATGTGCTTATCATGCATTATTACAAAAACTTAAAGTATGTAAACTGGAAAATAAGAATATTAGAAAATCTTCATCCATTATGGAAGAAGAAAATTGTTTCCTGTCTACTACTTTAGAAAAGTTTAAATGTGATAATGAAAATCATGCTAGAGATTTGCAAAAATTTAGATTTAATGAATGTATCTTGCATGAACAAATACAGAATATAAATGCCGAAAAATTAAAGATAGAATCTGAAAATGAAATGTTGAGAAACAATATAAATGAACTTGAATTAGCGATAGAAAAATTAAAACTGAGAGAGCAAGATTTAAATTCTACCATTGAGAAATGGAATTTAAGTCAAACTAAGTTAGACAAACTAACTAGTACTCCTGCGGTGTCTTATAAATTTGGCTTAGGATTTGATTATCCTGAATATCCTGAATCTCAAGCCAATAAAGGATTTATTAGTTGCAGTTCAAGTAAATCTAAGACTAAAATTCCTTTCATTATGAAACAAGGTAATAAATATGTAGAAGTAGGTACTTCAAGGGATGAATCATGCAGTAATAATATAAATCAATGTGATTTGTCAAATTGTACTTCTAACATGACTATAAATGTTTCTAAAAATCTTGTTTCTTGTTTTGGAAATTCAGTTTCTAATGTTTCTAAAATTTTAGACAATTGTAGTAAACTGAAAATTCAGAAACCTGAGCATGTAATTCAATACACTGGTATTAGACCAATTACTCATTCTGCATGTGATAAACAAAAAATTCTTGTGCAGAAAAAGATTTTGTATGTACGGAAAGTTTTAATACAAGTACAAAATCTTGGTATGAACTTACAGAAATGTATAAGCATGACCAAAATAAATTAACATCTGATAAAAGTATGTTTTGTCTTGATTCTACTACATCTGAAAACAAAAAGAATGATTGCAAAAGCAATAATGTTATATGTGAGTATGAAGCTAATGATAAATCAATAGTACTTACAACTAATAAGAATATAAATGATAATGTTAAACTATTTTTAAACAAAAAGAAGAAATATGCGTTTAATGAACTTGGTCCTCAACAACATTGGGTACCAAGAAAAAGTTTTTCTTAATTTGTGTTGCAGGAGGAAACAACATCAAAATGGATCTTGGACAATGGAGCGTCAAGTCACATGACCGGACAAAAAAGTCTATTACAAAATTTTACAAATACCATGAAAGGAAGTGTAGCATTTGGAAACAAAAGCAAAGATAAAATCATAGGTATGGGCAATGTTCAAATAACTCCTACTTGTGTTATTTCGAATGTACTATTTGTAGAAAACCTAGGTTTTAATTTGCTAAGTGTCATAAATGGATAAAGGTATATTTTTAAATCAGGAAAAATATGCAGATGAAATGTTTAAGAAATTTAATTTTAATGATATAAGGATTTGAGGAACTCCTATGAGTACTACTTTAAAGTTAGATATTGATGACATAGGAAAATCTATAGATCAAAGAAAATACAGAAGTATGATTGGTTCTTTACTTTATTTGACTGCTAGTAGACCTGATATTATGTTTGCTGTGTGTGTTTGTGATAGATTTCAATCTAATCCTAAGGAATCACACTTAATTGCAGTTAAAAGAATATTTAGATATATACAAGGAACTAAAAATTTCGGACTGTATTATTCTAAGGATAGTTTAATAGATCTTATAGGATATACTGATGCTGATTATGCAGGATCTAAATCTAATAGAAAGAGTACTAGTGGCACATGTCAATTATTGGGAAATAATTTGGTGTCATGGTTTAGTAAAAAGCAAAACTGTGTAGCACTTTCTACTATAGAAGCTGAATATGTTGCTGCTGCACTGTGTTGCTCTCAGATTCTGTGGATAAGGCAAACATTAGAAGATTTTGGATTATCTTATGATACAACTGAGATTTATTGTGATAGTAGTTCTGTAATAAATCTTTCCAAAAATCCTGTATTACATTCAAGAGCAAAGTATATAGAGGTTAGACATCATTTTCTAAGAGATAACGTAATTAAAGGAAAAATTAAATTAGAATTTGTGTCTAGTAAAAATCAATTAGCTGATATATTTACAAAACCTCTAGACGAAAATACATTAGGCAACATTAGATTAAATTTAGGTATTTGTAGGCTATGTGATGTGTAAAATGCTTAAACTCCACATAAAAAGATAAATATTATTGATGATGTTGTTCACCTCATAGATATTATATACTTATTATAAATATCTAAAGTAATATCTAAACTGCTACTTAAGATACTATGTATTTATTGTAAAATCATAGTAGTATCTTATTGATTTTAAGTAGTTTATCAATTTTAATAGTTTTTACGATTTTAAGTGGAAGTGTAAATGAAAAACATTAAATACTTCTGACATTCTGAAATTTTGATTAAATGTTTTCTTTGAATCAAGGAAAATGCATATGATCATGCATAAATTTGACTTAATTGATTAAACTTGTAGAATAAGTTATATGTAACTCATCTTAAACTGTTAATCAAAAGTATAAGCTTATTGAAACTGATTCATATTCTCAGTACAATCATAGAAGTAAAAATTGTATGAGATTTGTGTTTTATTGCATCTGCATTAATGGAATACATATATACTATGCATAAAATGAAAAGTGCTTACAAAGTAAAAATCTTTGAGAGTTTATTGATCAGTTTGATCACGAGCCTTTTGTACTTGAGTAGATAGGTATGTAAGGATTGTTGTCCTGAAAAAGGATTCTTTAAATCTAGCAACCTAAGGTCCTGATCAGATCTAGGATTGTTGACTGAAAGCTCATTACACAGGTACATTAGAAAGCTCTTGTATGATTCAAGCTTTTCAAACTAACTTTTAAAGAAAATTATCAATATTTACTGTTTTGAAAAGAAAAAGTTGTTTCATTAATCACAGATATCTTTGAATCGCATATAGTTTATACCAATATGACTACTGATTTATTGAATCAACATTAGTACTTTTGAAAACGTTTATTTTAGATACATTCTTTTATTCTCCTTGAATTAATCGAATTGAGTTCAAAGTTGTGTTTTGATTCATATACAGTAGGAATTGATTCTGTAAATCATTTTTGATGATGTTAGGATAACGGAAGTCTCTGAAAAGAAAATGTAAAAGTATCGTTATACTTAACATCTATTGTCACTACAAGTATATTTTGTATTTTGATTGAATATATTTGAAGTATATTTGTAGGGGGAGCATTAACAATGTCAAAAACAGATTAATATAATTTAAAATACAAATATTAGTTAATCTGAATTAATCTCCTCTTAAAATCTTGATGAAATAATTTAAAAGGACAAATAAACTATTTTAGATTCAAAGGACAAAATGTTCAAATAGTTTACAATGTTCTCAAGATAATGTTAAGTTTAGCATGTGTGTTGTTTTCGGAACGTTTCAGTTGGAAGCATTCGAAAATTGTTGTGTACTAACTAAACGTTATGTTAGATAAGGTAACGTGTAAAACTACCTCTAGACAGCGTTTTACTCGTTAGGTTGGTTAACTCAACGAGTTATACTTGAATATTTCGGGTACCTTGATTGAATAAACTTTATTCAATATTTATTTAATTTCTAAACCCAACTTCTCTTCACGTTGAGTTATACGCCTAAAAACCCTATTTAAACACTTATTACACAGGGACTTAGGTTATTTGTAAACTTTGTCAAGAAAATCTTTCCCGCTTGTTGCTGTTACAACCTGCGATGATGGTTTCCAAATTCTACAAAGGTTGTGGCAGAGGAAAAGGCAAAAGCAGAAGAGATGCAAAAGGAAAAGAAATAGAGAATGATGAAGTTCCACGTACTTGGTTCAAGAAAATATTTCGAGTGGACAAAAGGTTAGAAGAACTTTATAGAGATTACTTCTTTTCTCAGGATATATTAGATGAAGTTAGACAAGAACTTCAACATACTGATGCAAGTATTACATACATGGGTATTCGATGTAAATATGATATAGAATACAGAACTAAATGTGCTGAGATTGCATTTTTGGAACAATATGCAAAATATTTGGAAAAAGGTGTAGGTTCATCAAATAGAACTCCTCAAACTCCTATAAACGGTACAGTTTCACAATTTTAAAATGAAATCAGAATGCTTAATGAAAAAATCAGTAAATTATCTGAAGTCCTGAAGGAGCTGAAATATGAATTCTAGATTAAATGAAACACATATGATTAAAGATACATTTAATTTGACTGATTTAACTTGTAGAATGATTTATGTGTAGATCTTATTAAACTACAGAAAAAGTATGAGCTTATTGTTATGGATTCATATTTATAGTAAATGATAGAAGCAGGACTATATGAGATTGGTGATTACTGCATCTGTATTAATGAAATACGTACATATACAGTATGTGATTAATGTTTTGTTTTGTTTTTGTATTTTGAATAAAGAAGAAGAAAAAAGAAAAAAAAAGAAGAAAAAAAGAAAGAAAGAAAAGAAAAGAAAAAACTTTGGGAGTTTATTGACTTGTTTGATCACGAGCCTTTTGTACTTGAGTAGATAGGTATGTAAGGATTGTTGACCTGAAAAAGGACTCTTGAAATTTAGCAACCTAAGATCTTGATCAGATCTAGGATTATTGACTGAAAGCTCGTTACATGGGTACATTAGAAAGCTCCTGTATGATTCAAGCTTGTCAAATTAACTTTTAAGGTACAAAAAAAAAACATATACTATTTGAAAAGATACAAGTGTTTTGGGAAATACAGATATCTTATTAATCGAGTATATTTTCTGTTATCTAGAATTGCTGAAATATGAATCTAGAATTGACTTTTGAAGTTGTTTAATGGAGATACAATTCTTTATTCTACTTGTCTTAATCATATTGAATTGGATTGTACTTTGATTCATATGTTGTTGAAATTTCTTCTAGAAATCTTATTGGAAAATTTAGGATGGCAGATGATGAAAAGAAGAACAAATGATACTATAATTAACACCTATGTGATGATGGTATACTTTGTATGTAATTTGCATATATTCTAAGTACATTTGCAGGTTGATTGCACGTATCGTGCAAGGAGAAGAAAGCATCATCGTTGATATGAATGAAGGAAATCCAACCAACTATTCAAGCAGAAGTAGTTATCACTAAAGAAATATAAAAGAAAAGAAGAAAAAGAAGTAAAGGTGTGTGATCAATGGGTATGGCTAGTGTGTACAGAGGAGGAGCACCGAGCTTTCTGCAGACAGCGTTGGCAATTCTCCAAAGTACCACACCAACCATCATTACCACCACCATAATCACCAATCATCGGAGGTCTGTGAGGATACTTTCCTGATGTCAGGTCGATTCCGAGCCGAACACAGTGCCTGACAACCACTATGAAGAGTGATCGCGTTGCGGGAAGGGAAGCCATTTTCACTGAGCGCTGACTCATATCTCAGGAGATCATAATGCTTCTAGCCTTGGCTTCGGGTTGATGCCTGTATGCTGAATAGGAGATTATCTTGCAATTCTGGACTCGTGATTCTATAGGGAGAGGAGACAGAATTGTAAGTGGTTTAATTTTTAGTGGTGTAATCGTGTCGCATGTAGTGACAGAAGTATTTACTGTCGACTGAGATTACTTTACATTTCAGCTTTCTCCCATTTCCATGTTCGTATTAAAACAAAAATACCAAAAACAATTTATCTGTGTTTTTATTTTGTATTTGAGTGTTGCATTGTTTATGTTGTATCGTGATTAATGTTATCTCTATCAGTGTTGTGATTGTTTTATGTTTGTTTTAGTTTTACAGTTTACTGAAATTGGTTCGTTCAAAAGACTTAAAGATTTTAATGGTTATTGTTTGAATTATCTGAATGTTAGTATTGCCTAATGATAAATCCAGTGTCAACTAACATTAAAGTACTTAATTGATGTTATTTACAATCTATGGAACCTCTCAATGGTTGGCCGAATTCCTTTGTAAATTGCAGTATTAAATAGGAAAGGCAAACTCGTGGAGTTAACTTAAGTCCACGAGGTTAGTCCGTTGAGTTAGCCATAACTCAACGAACTTTGTCCATTGAGTTAACTGTAACTCAATAGAGGGCTTACTGAAGATACAAATTTGATTGTTAACAAATGGAATAGTTCTCAATTCTTAAGCAATTTCCTGTGGGATCGACCTGTACTTACACACTAATACAATAGACACTATGCACTTGCAGTTAAAATACAAATTGGAATTAATATCTAATTTGTGTGAAAGATTGTTTGTTTACTTCTAAAAAGGAATAGGCATAAAGATAAATTAACTAAGTAAAAACAAAAGTTAACAAATCCAAGTTTTTCTAGCGCGTTGCTGGGTAACCAATCAAGTTTTTCTGGTGTCGTGCTGGAGATCCAAACATGCACGTTTAGACAACTTGTTAAGTTAGAGTGTTATTTGTATAGAGGTCACATGAGAACTTGTTAAGTTAGTGTTATACACGTGGTGAAGTTATAAGTTACGAATGTTATATTGTATCACGTGAGGTACTCATGTTTAACTCATTAAGTTAGCATAACTAAATGCGTTGAGTTGCTACATTGAACACTAAGGCAACACATTAGGTTAGCGTTATAAAACTTAAGTTGTTATTTTTGCATGTGGTAAAATTCTTATTATAAAAACATTTGTTTATTACTGGTTCGTTGAGTTATCGTAAAACAACGGAGATGGTTCATTGAGTTAGCGTAACACCACAGACTTAGTTCGTTAATTTAGCTACAGTACTTGTCATGTGAAATGGCACATGAGGAACTCATTAAGTTAGAAATGTTAAGTTAATATCTACTTGTGTTACTCATTTAGTTAGCATTAAAGTAACGACTTCTTATTACACTTGATGAAAAATTTGGAAGAGAAAGTTTATTTTGCAAGAAATTTTTCAGAGATCCAAGACTAATGATTAAAGAAAATTCGAAATGTAAACGTGGGTCAGAACATGTGTGTTTCGATGAAGGAAAAGGAAAACACATGAAGAAGTGGAAAACTGGTAGTGATTAAACGTGGAGGATATGCAGCAAATGAAGATACAGTATAAAAGGCATAGAGTTCTCGTTGATCAAATTATCCTTGCAAACAAAATGAAAAATCTTTTCAAGGATCAAACTATCCCTGCACACACAACGAAAAAATCTTTTTAGGAATCAAAAACACCTCTTTGGGGAAAAAAAAAACTCTTAGTTGGAAGAAAGTTCAGTGAAGCATAAAAAGGTAAGATTTACGTCACTGAAGATTTGAAGTATCAGAAGAAAGCAAATTCAGTGAAGCATAAAAAGACAAGATATTCGTCACTAAAGAATTGCTGAAGAAGAAAGAAGAAGAAGAAGAAGAAGAAGAAGAAGAAAGATCTCAAACAGGGAGAAATGTTTTAAATTCTGCAAATTAGTTTTCTCTGTTTGTAGTTATGAAATTGTATAGATAAAACATGGTATCGATATATAACTGCATCTACAATTTCTGAGGAGAATTGAATTGTATATTATAATTGAAACCTTGAATAAAAATGATTTTATGAAAACAATGTCTCGACTTGTTTTTAAGTATTGAAGTTTCAATTATAATCGAAAAAAATTGAAAAACACAATTCACCCCCCTCTTGTGTAGCCATACAATCCTACAACTAGCATTAAAGAGCTTAATCAATGTTATTTATATTCTATGGAACTACCAAATGGTTGGTTGAATTCCTCTGTAAATAGCAATATTTAACTTAAAAGATAAGCTTGTAGAGTTAACTTAAGTCCTCAATGTTAGTCCGTTGAGTTAGCCATAACTCCACGAACTAGGTCCGTTGAGTTAATTGTAACTCAATGGAGTGCTTAACTGAATACATATAAACTCCAATATAAAAATGTAATAGTACACAATTCTTACTTCATCTCTCTGTGGGATCGACCTGTACTTGCACACAAATACAATATACATTGTGCACTTGCAGTTAAAATACAAATTGGACTTAATATCTAATTTGTGTGAAAGATTGTTTGTTTATTTTTAAAAGCTATTGTTTAGAATGAAAAAGTGCATAATATTAATTGTTAAAAGATGGTTAATTGCATAATATTTAGCTTATCATATGAGAATTAAGCCATTATGTTATAATTGCACTATTATATGCTTTAATGAAAGAATCTGCATAATTTCAGGGAATTAATGTTAATTTCGTATAATTTTGAACTGTCGATAAATTACAGGCTGTGAAATTCTTAAGTATCCGAATTGTCTGTTATTTCAGAGAGTTATATTTAATGTACTGAATAGTTATGCTTTAAATGTTAAAAGAATATGCAGGTACACAGTAACAACTCGTTGAGTTAAAGACTTAAATGTGTAAAAGGTTCAAGTAACAACTCGTTGAGTTAGTGAGTAAAAACTATAAGTTGTATATTTGAACTCGTTAAGTTAGAATTATGCACGTGTTAAATTTAAATGTTTTAGTATGTCACGTGAGATGCATATGTTTAACTCGTTAAGTTAGCATAACTGTATACATTAAATTACATGAATACACACTAAGGTAACGTGTTATCTTAGTAGCTTATTTCTTTATTGCATGTGTTTTATAGTTAAATCAATGAAGCTAGTTCGTTGAGTTAACTGTAACTTCACGAACCATATATTTTCTAATATGCCATTGTAGTAGTTGTAGAAACAAGACATTCGAAGGAAGACCACGATTACACGTATCACGCAAGAATTCACTCGTGGAATGAAGAAGAAATCACCACCGTTGATATGAGTGAAGGAAATCTAACCGATCAATTAAGCGAGAGTAGTTACTATTGTAAGAAATATAAAAGACATAGAAAAAGTATATGCAAAGTGTGTTGGAGAACTGCGCTAACTACAGGCAGCGTCGGAAGTTCCCTAAAGCTCCACATCAACACCATACCATAATCACCAACCATCAGAGGTCTATGAGGATACTTTTTTGATGTTGGGTCGATTCCGAGGCAAACACAGTGCCTGACAACCACTGTAAGGAGTGATCATGTTGTAGGAAGGGAAGCCATTTTCACCAAGCACTGGTTCATATCTCAGGAGATCGTAAAGCTTCTAGCCTTAGTTTCGGGTTGATGCTAGTATGCTGAGGAGGAGATCATCTTGCGATTCTGGACTCGCGATTCTATAGGGAGAGGAGACAGGATTGTAAGTGATTAAATTTTCAATAGTGTAATCGCGTCGCATGTAGTGACAGAAGTTTTTACTGTCGATAGAGATTTTTACATTTCACCTTTCATTCATCTTCAGGAACACATTAAAAACAAAAACACCAAAAACAACTACTTATTTGTGTTTACAGTTAGTATGTAAGTGTTGTATTGTTTGTTTTGTATTGTGATTAATGCTATCATTGTTCATATTGTGAATGTTTTATGTTTAATTGATTTAGAAAATAGATGATAGTTTTATAGTTTATTGAAATTGATTCGTTCCAAATACTTGAAGATTTCAATGGTTACTGTTTGAAATATCTGAATGTTAGCGTTGCTTAATGATAAATCTAATCTTAGCTAGCATCAAAGAGCTTAATTGATGTTATTTACAATTTGTGGAATCGTGCAATGGTTGGACGAATTCCTCTATAATTAACAATATTGTTAGACTCATGAAGTTAACTTAAGTCCACGAGGTTAGTTTGTTGAGTTAACGATAACCCCATGAACTAGGTCCGTTGTGTTAACTATAATTCAACAAAGTGTTTTACTGAACACATAAATTCTAATATAAAAATCGAAACAATACACAACTTTTATTCCATCTCTCCCTATGGGATCGACCTGTACTTGCACACAACAAATACAATATACATTGTGCACTTGTAGTTAAAGCACAAATTGGAATTAATAGCTAATTCGTGTGAAAGGTTGTTAGTTTACTTCTAAAGGTAATTATTGATGTAAGCATAAAAAAAAAAGTTAACTAAACTCCAAATAAGTTTTCTAGCGCTGTTGCTGGGGAGAGATTGAGAAGTTAAGCAATTGTGAGAACTATTTTGTTTTAATAGCAAGAGGAGTGTGTGTGCTTTCTTATCTAATTGAGAATATGGCATATGCTTATGCTCAAAGATTTCTGAAACCTGTAGTTAGCATATGTGAAGTCTGCAATTTGGAAGGTTACGACATTTCTGATTGTTTGAAGTTGAGACAATTGCAGATAGTTAGATCACATGAACAACAAATGAATTATCTTCAATATAATAGAGCTGAGTGTAAGAATCCTATGGTTTACCCAACTAATGGTCAGCTTAGAATGTGTAATATGTTGAGAGACTAGGAAGTTTAGGATAGGTATGACAGATTGGAGCGTAGCTTAGAGCAAAACATGGACAAACTGGAACAATTTATGTGTCAGCAACAAAAAGTCAACCAATTAAACTATAGGGAATCATATTTAGAACCTAAAATTGATATCATTTACGAAACTGAAAAAACCATAATGAAAATTGATCAAAAATTGAATGCAATGAGATTAGATGATTTGGAAAGAAAACTAAAAGCATTGGATGAATTTACAATAAAATTACAAGTTATGCAACAAGACAACATAAATGAAAACTTTAATGTTACAAATCTGCATAATTTGCAAGACATACAAACAAAAGAAAACACCAATGCAATAGAATTTAAATAATGCAATTTAAAACTAAAAATAGATGAAGATTATAATCACAAAAATGATATACAAGAACATCAAGAAAGTAATGAAAATTTGGAAGATGTATGTATAACATTAGGATTTGGAACTGATATACTACCAAGAATTCAAAAAGAAAATAATATGAAGGTGGATAAAAACAAAAATCAAAATGATAATGAAAATGTAAATCTGGAAACATAAGCATTAATGAAGAAATATCTAAATTTGAAGATGAGATTAAAAATGATCAAACAAATCAAATGAAAGAAACAGAATCTTTTAAATCACAATCATTAGCACCCTATCCTGAAAGATTATAACAAATATTTCCTGAAAAACAAGAACAAATTAGAGAAATATTTGAAAAAGTACAAGTTAACATTCCTTTGTTAGACTTATTGCAGAAAATGCCACCTTGTGCTAAATTTCTTAAGGATTGGTGTACTAAGAAAAAAGAGCGAAAATTTTTAAGGAAAGTCTTTTTAGCTGAGTAAAGTAATTCCCTATTTTTGCCACAAATTCCTAAAAAGGTATCTAATCCTAGAATTCCTGTTATATCATGCACTATAGGAAATACTATTTTAGAAAGAACCTTCATAGACCTCGGTGCAGGTATGAATGTTATGCCAAGTGACATATTTGCATCCTTAGGATTAGAAGGCTTAACTCCTACTAGGACTGTTATTCAATTAGCTGATAGAAGTATAAGATACCCTAGAGGAAAAATAGAGGATGTCTTAATTAAAATCAAAAACTTCATATATCCTATTGATATTGTAATTTTGGATTCCCAACACATTAAGCATAAAAATCATGATACATCTTTAATTTTAGGAAGACCATTTTTAGCTACATCAGGGGTTGTTATTAATTATAAAACTAGAGTAATGAAGTTAGCATATGGTAATGAGGATACTCAATTAAACATTTTCAAACCAGAAAAGTTTGAAGAGTTAGAAATGTCCTTACATACTATAGACTTTTTAGAGGATGAAGGAGATATGCTAGATGATGTGATTCAAGAAGAATTAAACAAGCAACTCAATTCTGAAACTTTAAAAGAAAGTGAAAGCATAAATATAGAAGGAGAGCAGGACAAAATTAATTTAAAAAATGATGATGTTCAATTAGGAGCCCTAGCTTCTGATGGGCAACATTTAGAATTAAAACATTTACCTCCTGAATTAACCCATATATTTCTGAAAGAAAAACGAACATGTCTAATCATTATTGCTTCAGATTTAAAAGAGGATCAAATTGCTAAATTAAAAGATGTAGTAAAAACTTATAAAGAAGCAATAGGATGGACTATGAATGATATAAAAGGGTTAAGTGCAACTTTATGTTGTCACCACATATATTTAGAAGAGAATGCTAAACCTAGTAGTCAGGAAGGAAATAGTGAAATGGTTAGATAATGACATAATTTATCCGATTTCTGATAGCTAATGGGTTAGTCTAATCCATGTAGTTCCCAAGAAATCAGGATTAATAGTTATTACGAATGAAAGTCAAGACTTGATACCTACTAGAATTCATTCTAGCTGGAGATTATGTATAGACTATAGAAAGTTGAATGCAGTGACTAGGAAAGATCATTTTCCCTTACCTTTTATAGATCAAATGCTAGAGAAATTAGCAAGGCAAGAATATTTTTGTTTCCTAGATGGATATTCAGGATATAACCAAGTCCTAGTAGCACTAGAGGATCAAGAGAAAACAACCTTCACCTGTCCTAATGGAACTTATGCTTTTAAGAGAATGTCATTTGGACTATGCAATGCACCAGCGACATTCCAAAGGTGTATGCAAGGCATATTCACTAGAATGACTAAAGATTTTTTAGAAATATTTATAGATGATTTTACTGTTTATGGAACTTCATATGAAGTGTGTTTAAACAATTTAGATCGAGTATTAAAACGCTGTGTGGAAAAAAGTTTGGTTCTGAATTGGGAAAAATGTCACTTCATGGTTAAACAAGGAATAGTCTTGGGGCATATTGTTTCAAAGAAATGGTTGGAAGTAGATAAAGCTAAAATAGAAGTAATTTCTAATCTACCAGAACCTAAATCAGTAAAAGACATTAGATCATTTCTAGGACATGCTTGATTTTATAGAAGATTTATTAAAGATTTTAGCAAAATAGCTAGACCTTTAACTAATCTATTAAAAGATGTCCCATTTAACTTTGATAAAAATTGCAAAGAAGCATTTTTCAAGCTTAAAACTAGCTTAATTTCAACTCCTATAATACAAGCACCTGATTGGAGCCATCCATTTGAATTAATGTGCGATGCATCTGATTTTGCTGTAGGAGCAGTGTTGGGACAAAAGATAGAAAAATCTCCTAGAGTGATTTATTATGCAAGAAAAACCTTAAATGATGCTCAAGTTAAATACACAACTTCTGAAAAAGAGCTGTTAGCTATAGTGTTTGCCTTAGAAAAGTTTAGATCATATCTGATTAGAGCTAAAGTGATAGTATACATGGATCATTCAGCTTTAAAACACCTAATAGCAAAGAAAGAGACCAAACCTAGATTGATCCAGTGGATATTATTATTACAAGAATTTGATCTAGAGATTAAAGATAAAAAAGGTTGTGAGAATGTAGTAGTAGATCATTTATCAAGATTAGAAATAGAAAAATCACATATTGAAATTAAGGATAATTTTCCTGATGAACAACTAATGACCATCAAGACAATGCCTTGGTATGTAGACATAGCTAATTACTTAGTTACTAGTTTAACACCTAAAAATTGTAATAGACAGGATAAGAAATTGTTCTTTTCAAGAGTAAAATATTACTATTGGGAAGACCCATACTTATTTAAGAAATGTCCTGATCTGGTTTTAAGGAGGCGTGTTCCAGAAATTGAATACCAGAGCATATTGTCTTTCTATCATGACCAAGCATGTGGAGGGCATTTTGGTTCAGGGAAGATTACTGCTAAAATTCTGCAATGTGGTTTTTATTGGCCAATACTATTTAAAGATGTTCATAAATACTGCTTAAGTTGTTTAAGATGTCAACAAATAGGAAGAATATCAAAGAGGAATATGCTGCCTCTTAATCCTATTGTTGAGGTTGAAATCTTTGACGTATGGGGAATAGATTTTATGGGTCCATTTCCTATGTCTAATCAATTTAGTTATATATTGTTGGGGGTGGATTATGTGTCTAAATGAATAGAAGCTATTCCTACAAAAACTAATGTCAACAAAGTGGTAATACAATTTGTAAGAACCAATATAATTGCCAGATTTAGAATACCTAAAACTATTATTAGTGATAGAGGAACTCATTTTTGTAATAGAAGTTTTAAAGCCTTAATGAAGAAATATAGAGTAAACCACAAAATTGCAACATCATATCATTCGCAAACAAGTGGACAAGTAGAAAGTGCAAACAAACAAATTAAGTTAATTTTAGAGAAAGTAGTAAATCCTACTAAAATAGATTGGGCTAATAGATTAATAGATGCACTTTGGGCTTATAGAACTGCTTATAAGACAAGCTTAGGTATGTCACCTTTTAGGCTAGTATATAGAAAAAGTTGTCATTTACCAACTGAAATTGAACATAAAGCTTATTGGGCATTAAAAACTCTGAACACTAATTTAAATCAAGCTGCTGAAAATAGGAAAATACAATTGATTGAGTTAGAAGAATTTAGAAATGAAGCTTTTTCAAAAACTGTAAGAGAAAAAGAGAAAATGAAGTTCTAGCATGCAAGAAAATTATTCCAAAAACCTTTGAAATAGGACAAGAAGTATATCTTTACATGACTAGACTCCATAACTGTTTGGATCCCCAACATGACACTAGAAAACTTGGTTGGTTGCCTAACAACGCGCTAGAAAAACTTGGATTTGTTAACTTCTGTTTTTACTTAGTTAATTTATCTTTATGCTTATATCAATGAATTCCATTTTAGAAATAAACAAAGAACCTTTCACACAAATTAGATAATAATTCCAATTTGTATTTTAACTGCAAGTGCATAGTGTCTATTGTATTTGTGTGCAAGTACAGGTCGATCCCATAGGGAATTGCTGAAGAATTGCGAACTGTTTCGTTTTTAATAATCAAATTTATATATTCAACAAGCTGTTTGTTGAGTTACAGTTAACTCAACGGACTAAGTTCATTGAGTTATGGCTAACTGAACGGATTACTCTCGTGGACTTAAGTTAACTCCATGAGCCTGTCTTTCCTATTTAATACTGCTATTTATAGAGGAATTCAGCCAACCATTGGGCAGTTCCACAAATTGTAAATAACATCAACTAAGCTCTTTAATGTTAGTGAACACTGGATTTATCATTATGCAATACTAACATTCAGATAATTCAAACAGTAACCATTAAAATCTTTAAGTCTTTTGAACGAACCAATTTCAGTAAACTGTAAAACTAAAACAAACATAAAACATTCACAACACTAACAAAGATAACATTAATCACAATACAAAACAAACAATACAACACTCAAATACAAAATACAAACATAGATAAGTTGTTTTTGGTATTTTTGTTTTGATATGAGCATGAAAATGGGCCAAAGGTGAAATGCAAAGTAATCTCAGTCGACAGTAAATACTTTCGTCATTACATGCGATGTGATTACACCACTGAAAATTTAACCACTTACAATTCTGTCTCCTCTCCCTATAGAATCGCGAGCCCAAAATTGCAAGATGTTCTCCTATTCAGCATATTGGCATCAACCCAAAGCCAAGGCTAGAAGCTTTAGGATCTCCTGAGATATGAGTTGGTGCTTGGTGAAAATGATTACCCTTCCCGCGACGTGATCACTCCTTACAGTGGTTGTCAAACACTATGTTAGGCTTAGAATCGACCCGATATCAGGAAAGTATCCTCACATACCTTTGATGGTTGGCGAGTATGGTGGTGGTGGTGATGGTTGGTGTGGTACTTCAGAAAATTGCCGACGCTACTTGTAGAAAGCTTGGTGATCCTCCTCTGCACACATTGGCCAAACCCATCAACCACACACACTTAGTTCTTTTTTCTTCTTTTCTTTTATATTTCTTCGGTGGTAACTGCTTCTACTTGAATGATCGGTTGGATTTCCTTTATTCATATCAATGACGATGATTTCTTCTCCTTTCGACTAGAGAATTCCTACGTGATACATGCGATCCCGGTTTTTTTCTTCCAACTGTTTTGTTCTTGCAACCGCTATAGTGGCATATTAGAAAATAAATGGTCCGTGGAGTTACAGATAACTCAACGGACTTGCTTCATTGATTTAACTATAAAACACATGCATAAATTTAACTATCTGATGCTTAGATGCATTTCGGATAGTTACAGACTTAACTATCCGATGTTCAGATGCGTTTCAGATAGCTACAGATAACTCACCGATATATAACTTAAGTCAATCTTCCAGATCACGACACATGTCATCAACAGTTTTATAATAAAGAAATATTTCAGAGAGTTAGAAACTTAACTATCCGATGCCTAGATGCATTTCGGATAGTTATAGATAACTCATCGAAAGTCCACTAAAGTCATTCTTCCAGACCATGACATGTGTCCAACAACTATTTTTATAATAAAAAGGAGATTTCGAAGAGTTACACTTATAACTATCCGATGCCCAACTGCAATTTCGGATAATTAGAGATAACTCATCTAAAATTCACTTAAGTCATGCATTATGGTTTCGACACGTGTACTTCAGGAAATAATAAAATATTCTTTTAAAACATAACTGTTCGGTACATTAAACATAACTCTTCGGTACATTAAGTATAATTGTTTGGTACGTTAAACATAACTGTTTGAAATAACAGAAAATTCGGATACTTAAGAATTTCATAGCTTGTAATTTACTAACAGTTCAGAAATGCACTAAATTAACATTAATTCTCCGAAATTAAGAAGATTCTTTCATTAAAGCATATAACAGTGCAATTATAACAAAATGGCTTAATTCTCATATGATAAGCTAAATATTATGTAATTAACCATCATTTAATTGTTAATATTATGCACTTTTTCATTCTAAACACTCCCCCCATACCTAAATTTTGCTAGTCCCTTAGCAAACTAATTGGTCTTTCTAAAAGTGCTAGAATTAATTCTTCCTTTTTTTTTTTTCTATTCAGCATAAGAACTTATATTATTATATAGATATTTTGTATGTTTCAGTAATCTGTTTTGACATTTTTTTCTCCTTTTCAACCTGCAAATATACTTAGAATATTTGCAAATTACATACAAAGTATATCAGCATCACATAGGTGTTAATTATATTATCATTTGTTCTATTTTTCATCATTTGTCATCCTGAATTTTTCAATAAGATTTTTAGAAGAAATTTGAACAACATACGAATCAAAGTACAATCAAATTCAATATGATGAAGACAAGTAGAATAAGGAATTGTATCTCCATTAAACAACTTCAAAAGTCAATTCTAGATTCATATTTCAGCAATTCTAGATAATAGAAAATATACTTGATTCAAAAGATATCTGTATTTCTCAAAACACTTGCATCTTTTCAAAATAGTATGTATTTTTGTACTTTAAAAGTTAATTTGGCATGCTTGAATCATACAAGAGCTTTCTAATGTACCCATTTAACGAACTTTCAGTCAACAATCCCAGATCTGATCAGGATCTTAGGTTGCCAGATTTTAAGAGTCCTTTTTCAGGTCAACAATCCTTACATACCTATCTGCTCAAGTACAAAAGTCTCGTGATCAAACAAGTCAATAAACTCCCAAAGTTTTTTTTTTTTTTTTTTTTTCTTTACATATTGTATATGTACGTATTTCATTAATATAGATGCAATAAAACATCAATCTCATATAGTCTTGCTTCTATCATTTACTGAAAATATGAATCCATATCAATAAGCTCATACTTTTTCTGTAGTTTAATAAGATCTACACATAAATCATTCTACAAGTTTAATCAGTCAAATTAAATGTATCTTTAATCATATGTGTTTCATTTAACCTAGAATTCACATCTTAGCTCTTTTAGGACTTTAGATAATTTACTGATTTTTAGTTAAGCATTCTAATTTCATTTTAAAATCGTGAAACTGTTAAACTCATAAAATTTAGAAAAAACATAAGATACTATATCTAGATATGCATAAATAGTAAATTCTATAGCATCTTATATAGCCTTCCAAATATAACATTCAAGTAGTTACAGTTTATACAAATTTTACAGTCTCAATTATCAGATAGTTACAACAAGTTCATAAAAAAATTTTCAATTTCCACAAAACTTTGCAGTACCATTCTAATTTCTTTAATTAACAAACTTACATGGCTGTTACTTTAATTACTCCCCCCCATACCTACATTTTGCATTGTCCTCAATGTAAAAGATTTGACAATAATTCTAGTAATTATAGCAGACATGAATATTGTTTCATTGACTTAGCACCTAACTCAACAAATGAGTTTAAATCTAAATTCAAGATAAGTAATCAGTTACATACCTTGTTTCGTTTGTATCTCCTTTTGCATATTCCAATTTTTGATTCTGAAAAACTTTTTATTCACAGATAAAAGCAGAATATATAACAAAATAACAATTGACAGATATTTATAAATCATTGTCTTGTGTGGAACTAGGCTCTTACGCCTTTGGTGGCTCACAAGCAAGCTAGTTGGTTTCCCAGCATAGATACCAACAAACTGGATTGATATTTTATTTTATTTTTTCTTATAAAATAAAACTAATTTTTTTTTTTTTTCTTTTTCTAAAAGTAAATGCAGAAAACACTCAACATTAAACACAAAATCACAGCTTAAGAACATGATTGAAAAGTAGAAACAAATGGAATAAACGTTTCAGTCCAAGCAAACTTTTTAGGCATAATTCTTCTTGCTATTAATTCTGTTTTAATATAGTTCATGCTCCTTCTTAATTTGTAAACTTGCAATATATTATCAATGCTAAAGATAAGTGTATTACCATTAATGAAATGAAATGTAGAAAGAGATCCTTTTCGGTTCCAAGATGATGTAGCAATTTCTATTTCTATATTTATTTCAATATATTCCTCTTCCCACTTCCATTCATTTATGTCTTTCATAATCCATATTTGAAATTTCATCAACTCATCTCACCATCTTATCAAACATAAATTAGGATAATCATATTCATTATACCACATACCTATTTGAATTTTATCAAATTCTGTAGATGGCGGTTTAGCTATTTCTCTCGGTATAGGCAAAATTTCTATATATTCATCATAACTATCTATGCTTACTATGTATAAATCAGATCTAAATGCAACTGATATATTTGTGACTAGATATACAACACAGCCTACACAGATCTTTAGCTAACAAGTTACTTAGTACTTCCCTTAGTGCATCCAACGGTAATTGCATCAATTCCATTTGTTGATTCTGTATAACATAAACAAAAATTTTAGTAGAGACAAAAATTAACATAACTACTGCATACCCTCGTGGAGTTAGGGCATAACTCAATGGACTAAGTTCGTTGAGTTAAGGACTAACTCTACGATACTATTAACTACAAATAAACTTATATATATATAGTTACTACAGTTATACTGCTTCATTCAGCTACCCTCCCAAAAGAGGTATCAATTTCATTCACAGCTCTATTGACAGGGTTATGTATTGCTTGTATTGGCAATCCTCCAGTAGGTCTAACTTCCATTGATTCCCTCTATCTAAGTGGTATGTTTCTATTCTAATTTTGAATTGTAGCATTTCCAAATACAAGATCCAGACGATTGTTTTATTGTTGGATTATCTTTTCTAATTTCTCTATTCTAGATCCTTATTCAATTAATGCTTCATAACTTATATTCTTCTCATTTATATTTTCTCCTCTTTAGAAGTTGTTGTTTCTCCAAGATAAATTCGGGTGATTTCTCTAATTAGGATTATAAGAATTTCCAAAGTTATCTTTTTGGTTTCTTGCATAAATAATATCTAGATCATTGATATTTGCATTCTTTTCTGCTAGCTTTTGATTTAATGATAACTCTTCTATTTTCTTTGTTAATTTAGTTAATTTCACTTCAAGCATAGTACTCGAATCTATTTCATGCATTCCTCTTGGCAATATTCTTTTATCTGCAATAGCTTTAGCCAAGTTTTCCCATTGTGCAGTTCTTTTTGCAAAGTTTTCTAAATATGCCCATGCTTCTTCACTACATAGCTTTAGAAATCCATTTTGACAAGTAGATTCTAATAAAGATTTTGTTGAAACATCTATGCCTTCATAAATTATGCCTATGAATTGTGCTTTACTCATTGCATGATGTGGACATTGAGTCAGTAAATCTTTAAATCTTTCAAAATATTTCCATAATGATTCACCTTGCTTTTGACTACACATTAATATTTCTTTTTTCTTTTTAATCGTTTGATGTGTTGGATAATATTTTTCTAGAAAAACAAAGCAAAATTCAATCCATGTAGAAATTAGATCAGACGATAGAGTATATAACTATCTCTTAGCGGTGTCTTTTAAAGCAAAAGGGATATATCTAAGTTTAATAGCATCTTTACTCATGTTCGGTATTTTCATCATTTGACAAACTTCGTTAAATTCTCTAAGGAAATAATAGGCATCCTCTCTTTCTAACCCATGAAAATGTGGCAATTGACTAATATAATTAGATTTCAGTTCAAACCTATCTCCCTCAAAGTTTGGGAATCAAATACATGAAGGTTCATCAACTAATTCAGGGTACAAAATTTCTCCTAATGGTTTTTCTACTGGAGTAGCCATATCTACGTTCTCTTTTAAAGAAAGGTTAGCTACACCCCTAAGGATTTCGTTAAAGTCTAGTTCAAAAGATGTTTCAGTACGCTTCTATGTTGAATATTCCTAGGTAGGTGTTCTTACTAATCGTTTAGTGCTAAGAGAACGAGTCCATGTGCTCATAAATAAAGTTAGCAGAAGATTAATTACATACCAGTTTGAAGCTTTCCATTTAGTAAATATTTGTTGACGGATGAAGTTGAATCAGCTGCTTCTACTTCTAGTTCCCCAATGCATTCTCCTTTCTTTCAGAAGTGCTGGTAACTCGTAAATAATATTTTGTTCTATATATATAATGCACATCCATAAATCAAATAAATCTCGTTGCAAGAACGTGTCTTGTAACGTGTAGCATGGTTCCTGTTTTTATGCGTACATGTACCACTACTAATTTCAAATTTTAGTAACTGCTAAGCCGATGAAGTTTCGTTTGTGGTTAAAAGAATAACCGTTCTGCTTAATCCACAAACTAACCTCGTTGAGTTATAGATAACTCAACGGAACAACATTGGTTACTGTTGTTAACTTCACGGACTAACTTCGTTGAGTTATAGATAACTCAATGGAGTGACCTTATATTATATTACTAACCTCGTGGAGTTAAGTTTTAACTCAACGAACTTACTTCATTGAGTTAACACTTAGCAACCTCTAAGTTTACTCCTTGTAAGTACCTCTATGTTTTTTCTCCCTCCTACACTTTGCTAACTGAAATAAAGTTAAATACATGTCATTAATGCAGTATTCTAATCAAAGCTCATTTAAATCTGAACATTATATAAATATTTAATTTGCAGTTCATTTCATGTTATGCAGAATTTACATTTTACCTTGCAGCATGCAGATATTTTCAAGCATCTATCATTTAATTTTGTCATTTAGCAAACTGTAAATCTTTTTAAACAATCATGCATAATGTTTTACAAATTACATAACATTCAATATAGTTCATCCAATTCATCATTCTAAACATGCATGAAAAATATATCTGAAAAACATATATTCATTCATATGAATAAATTACAATACAATCAATCAAATATTTTTCATACAGATATACAAGTACAAGTAGACGAACAATACAATTAGTCTCTACTCCTAAGTTCATCTACTTCCTTTTGGAGTTTTTCTAGTTGTTGCTCTAATTGGTTTATCCTTTCTACAGCTCCAATAATGCCTATAGAAGGTACAGATACTTCAGTAGTAGTATAATTTCTGTATTCTTTCACTGAAATGGTTCTTGATCTTATCCTTTTAGATGTCCATTTCATGAAATCAATACAGTCCACCATTAATATAGGTATCAAATCTCCATAAAATAATTTCTTCTTTGCAGATCTCAGCTTGGATAGGAAGACTTGATACCAATTAACTTGAATTCTGTTCACAATTGCATAAGTGGCCCACTTGACAAATTGACTTAGTTCAATGTCATGGCCTTGTCGTTGGAAGACATTTTTAATCAAAATGTTGGCTATCATGTGTGCTTTACCATTTAAATGCTTCATTCTATTTAATAATGGCACACCAGGATTGATAGCCAAACTGTCTTTGATTTCCTGATTTGTCCATTCAACAATAGTTGTGCTTTCCAAAATTTCTTTTCCTTCATTCTTCAATCCAAGAATGCTGTGGAGTAGCTCTGGTGTTATCTGTACATCAGCTTCCTCCACGTTGGAAATTAATTGTCCTTCTTCCTCTCTTAAATTAGCATAGAAGTAGGTCACTAGATTTTCATATATCGCATGCCCTTTCTACTGAGAAATAAATTGTAGTAGACCATGGAATTCAAATAATTCCTTAATTTCCTGCATTTCGTCCTAATTTACTGGTCTACTATATATGATATCATAACCCCTAATTTCTTGGTATTTATTATAAGCTTCCTGATTCCAAAAGTGTACTTCATTCAAAACTGTTGCTTCAGTCAGGTTAGGAATGTGACTTTGTTGTTCTAGAGGGGTTTGTTCTTGATCTTCCTCTTCCATAGGCTGAACTTGAACTTGTTGAAAATGTTCTGCAGATTCCTGAACATTTGCTTTTGTTTCTATTTGTGGTGGTGAGCTAGTAGAACTCTCCACACTATCTTGAAGTGTTTCATTAAATTCAATCGAATCTACAAAGTCATTTCTTTCCATATGGCTTTGTTCAGCTTCTTGTTTATTTTCTATTCTTTGTTCTTCCACCTGACTACCAATCTCTATTGTCACCGTTCTTTCTAATTCTTTGGCAGATTGAGATGGAGTTACGGGCAATTCAATTCCTGCCCTATTTTCTGTTTCTTCTTCTTGTATAGGCTTGTTTGGGTTTTCCCAGCACTACACTAGAAAAACTTGGATTTGTTACTTCTATTTTTACTTAGTTAATTTATCTTTATGCCTATTCTTTCTTTTAGAAGTAAACAAACAACCTTTAATACAATTTAGATATTAATTCCAATTTGTACTTTAACTGCTAGTGCACAGTGTCTATTGTATTAGTGTGCAAGTACAGGTCGATCCCACAGGGAATTGCTGACGAATTTAAGAAATGTTTGATTGTGAACAATTCAAATTTATATTCAATAAGCACTCCATTGAGTTACAGTTAACTCAACAGACTAAGTTCGTTGAGTTATGGCTAACTCAACGGACTATCCTCGTGGACTTAAGTTAACTCCACGAGCCTATCTCTTCTTTATAATACTACTGTTTACAGAGGAATTCGGCCAACCATTGGGCGATTCCACAGATTGTAAATAACATCAATTAAGCTTTTTAATGCTAGTTAACATTGGATTTATCATTAAGCAATACTAACATTCAGATGATTCAAATAGTTACCATTAAAATCTTTAAGTTTTTTGTACAAACCAATTGCAGTAAACTGTAAAATTAAAACTAACATAAAACAATCATAAAACTGATACAGATAACATTAATCACGATACAACACAAACAATACAATACTCAAATACAACATACAAACAAAGATAAATTGTTTTTGGTATTTTTGTTTTGACGTGAACATGGAAATGGGCGAAAGGTGAAATGTAAAGTAATCTCACTTGACAGTAAATACTTTCGACACTACTTGCAACACGATTATACCACTGAAAATTAAACCACTTACAATTCTGTCTCCTCTCCCTATAGAATCACGAGTCCAGAATTGCAAGATGATCTCCTCTTCAACATGCAAGCATCAACCCGAAGCCAAGGCTAAAAGCTTTACGATCTCCTGAAATATGAGTCGGCACTTGGTGAAAATGTCTTCGCTTCCCGCGACGCGATCACTCCTCACAGTGGTTGTTAGGCACTGTGTTTGGCTCGGAATCGACCCGACATCAGGCAAGTATCCTCACAGACCTCCGATGATTGGTGATTATGGTGGTGATAATGATGGTTGGTGTGATACTTCAGAGAATCGCCAATACTGTCTGCAGAAAGCTCGGTGCTCCTCCTCTGTATACACTGGCCGTCCATCGATCACACCTTCTTCTTTTTTTCTTCTTTTCTTTTATATTTCTTCAGTAATAACTGCTTCTGCTTGAATGATCGGTTGGATTTCCTTCCTTCAGATCAACGGCGATGCTTCCTTCTCCATGCGCGGTTGAATTCCTGCGTGATACGTGCAAATGTGGTTTTTCCTTCCAACTATCTGTTCCTGCAACCGCTACAGTGGCATTTTAGAAAATAACTATAAAATACCTGCAATAAAGAAATAAGCTGCTAACCTAACGCGTTACCTTAGTGTATATTCATGTAACTCAACGTGTACAATTATGCTAACTTAACGAGTTATAACTTAAGTAAATCTACCAGCTCTCGACACGTGTCAGCAACAGTTTAAACATAAAATAACATTTCAAAGAGTTACAGGTCTAACTATCTGATGCTCAGATGCATTTTCGGATAGTTATAGTTAACTCACCGAAAATTCACTTAAGACATTCATTCTGGTTTCGACACGTGTACATCTGGAAATAATAAAATATTCTCTCTAAACATAACTATTCGGCAATTTAAACATAACTATCCGATACATATTTGGTCTGTTAAACATAACTGTCCGAATTTGTTTGATATGTTAAACATAACTGTCCGAAATATCAAAAAATTCGGATACTTAAGAATTTCACAGCCTGCAACTTACTGACAGTTCATAAATGTACTAAATTAACATTAATTCCCCAAAATTAAGCAAAATTTTCAATTAAAGCATATAACAGTGCAATTATAACATAATGGCTTAATTCTCATATGATAAACTAAATATTATGCAATTAACCATCATTTAACCGTTAATAATATGCACTTTTTCATTCTAAACACTTCCCCCATACCTAAATTTTGCTAGTCCCTTAGCAAACTAAGATCTAATTAACTGGTCTTTCAAAAAGTGCTAGAATTAATTCTTCCCCTTTTGTTTTTTTTCTTCTGTTTAGCATAAACATATATTCTGTAATCAACCTGCAAAGATATTTAGAATATATGTAAATTACATACAAAGTATATCATCTTCATATAGGTGTTAATTATATTATCGTTTGTTCTTCTTTTCATCATTTGTAATCCTGAATTTTCCAATAAGTTTTCTAGAAGAAATTTCAACAACATACGAATCAAAGTACAATCCAATTCAATCTGATTAAGACAAGTAGAATAAAGAATTGTATTTCCATTAAACAACTTCAAAAGTCAATTCTAGATTCATATTTCAACAATTCTAGATAACAGAAAATATACTCGATTCATAAGATATCTGTATTTCACAAAACACTTGTATCTTTTCAGAATAGTATATGTTTTTTTTTTTTGTGTACTTTAAAAGTTAATTTGACAAGCTTGAATTATACGAGAGCTTTCTAATGTACCCATGTAACGAGCTTTCAGTTAACAATCCCAGATCTGATCAAGATCTTAGGTTGCCAGATTTTCAGAGTCCTTTTTCTGGTCAACAATCCTTACATACCTATCTGCTCAAGTACAAAAGACTCGTGATCAAACAAGTCAATAAACTCTCAAAGTTTTTTTTTTTAAAACAAATGCACACACAAAACAAAGCATTAATCACATACTGTATATGCACGTATTTCATTAATACAGATGTAGTAAAACACCAATCTCATATAATCCTGCTTCTATCATTTACTAAAAATATGAATCCATAACAATAAGCTCATACTTTATCTGTAGTTTAATAAGATCTATACATAAATCATTCTACAAGTTCAATCAGTCAAAGTAAATGTATCTTTCATCATATGTGTTTCATTTAATCTAGAATTCACATCTCAGCTCCTTCAGGACTTCAGATAATTTTTTGATTAAGCATTAAATATTCTGATTTCATTTTAAAATCGTGAAACTGTTAAACTCATGAAATTCAGAAAAATCATAAGATACTATATCTAGATTTACATAAATAATAAATTCTATAGCATCTTCTATAGCCTTCTAAATATAACATTCAAACAGTTTATAAAAATTTTATAGTCTCAATTATCGGATAGTTACAGCAAGTTCATAAAAATTTTCAATTTCCTCAAAACTTTGCAGTACCATTTTAATTCCTTTAATTAACAAACTTACATGGCTGTTACTTTAATTATCTCCCCCCCATACCTACATTTTGCATTGTCCTCAAAGTAAAAGATTTGACAATAAGTATAGTAATTGTAGCAGGCATGAATAAAGTTTTGTTTGATTTAAAATTCAGGATAAGTAATTGGTTACATACCTTGTTCCATTTGTATCACTTTCTGCATATTCCGATTTTTGATTCTGAAAAACTTTTCATTCTAAGATAAATACAGAATATAAAACAAAATAACATTTAATAGATATTAATAAATCAGTGTCTTGTGTGGAACCCAGGCTCCTATGCCTTTGGTGGCTCACAAGCAAGCTAGTTGGTTTCCCAGAACAGATACCAACAAACTGGATTGATATTTTGTTTTGTTTGTTTTTTTTTTATAAAATGAACATGAAAAACTTCAAAATTCCTTTTTTTTTTCTAAAAATAAATGCAGAATACACACGTTAAACACACAAAATCACAACTTAAGAACATGATTGAAAAGTAGAAACAAATGGAATAAATGTATCAGTCCAAGCAAACTTTTTAGGCATAGTTCTTCTTGCTATTAATTCTATTTTAATGCTGTTCTTATTCCTTTTTAATTTGTAAACATGCAATATATTATAAATTCCAAATACGAGTGTATTACCATTAATGATATGTAATGCAGAAAGGGATTCTTTTTGGTTCCAAGGTAATGTAGCAGTTTCTATTTCTAAATCTATTTCAATATACTCCTCTTCCCACTTCCATTCATTCATGTCTTCCATAATCCATATTTGAAATTTCATCAGTTCATCCCACCATCTTATTAGACATAGAGTAGGATCATCTTCATCATTATAACACATTCCTATTTGAATTTCATTAAATTCTGTAGATGGTGGTTTAGCTATTTCACTCGGTATAGGTAAAATTTCTATATAATTATATATAAGCAAATTTTGGTAACCGCTAAATCGATGAAGTTTCGTTTGTGGTTAAAAGAATAACCGCTCTGCTTAATCCATGAACTAACCTCGTTGAGTTACAGATTACTCAACAGAACACAGTCAGTTACTGTTGCTAACTCCACGAACTAACTTCGTTGAGTTATAGATAACTCAACGGAGTGACCTTATATTATATTACTGACCACGTGGAGTTACGGTTAACTCAACGGACTTACTTCGTTGAGTTAACACTTGGCAACTTCTAAGTTTCACTCTCGTAAGTTTTCTATTCTGTTTTTTTTTTTCTTTGTTTTTCATTCTGCTAACTGTAATAAAGTTAAATCTATGTCATTAATGCCTCATTTTGATTAAAATACATTTAAATCTGAACATTATATAAAGATTTAACTTGCAGGTCATTTTACGTTATGCAGAATTTACATTTTACCTTATAACATGCAGAAATCTTTTAAGCAGTTATCCTGTCATTTAGCAAATTGTAAATCTGTTACATATTCATAAAGTTCCACAAATTACATAATATTCAATAAATTCCATTCATTTCACATCCAAATACGTATGAAAATTGCATCTGAAAAATTATATTCATTAATATGAATCAATTACATTACATGTACACCATACAATTTTACACAAGTAGACGAACAATACAATTTAATCTTTATGCCTAAGTTCATCTACTTCCTTCTAGAGTTTTTCTAATTGCTGCTCTAATTGATTTATCCTCTCTATTGCTCCTGCAATTTCTCCAGAAGGTACAGCTAATTCTGCAGCTACAAAATTTCTGTATTCTTTCACTGAAATGGTTATAGATCTGATCCTTTTTGATGTCCATTTAGTGAAATCAATACAATCCACCATCAGTAGTGGAATCAAATCTCCATAAAATAATTTCTTCTTCACTGTTTTCAGCTTAGAGATAAAAACTGCAGACCAATTTATTTGGATCTTATTTACAACTGCATACGTGGCCCATTTGACAAATTAACTTAATTCTATGTCATGGCCCTGTCGTTGATAAACATTCTTAATCAGAATGTTAGCTACCATGTGTGCTTTACCATTTAAATGCTTCAATCTATTTAATAATGGCACACCAGGATTGATAGCTAAGCAATCCTTAATTTACTGCTCAGTCCATTCAACTGCAGTTGTATCTTCCAAAATTAACATCAGCTTCCTCCACGTTTGAAATTAATCCTCCTTCTCCTTCTCTTAAATTTGCATAGAAACAAGGCACTAAATTCTCATATACTGCATGCCCTCTTTCTTGAGATATAAATTGCAGTAGACCTTGGAATTCAAATAGATCTTTGATTTCTTGCATTCCATCCCAATTTACTGGTCTACTGTAAATAATATCATAACCCCTTATTTCTTGGTATTTGGTATAAGCTTCCTAACTACAAAAATGTACTTCATTCAAAATTATTGTTTCAGTCGAGTCAGGAAGGTGACTTTATTGCTCTAGAGGGGTTTGCTCTTGCTCTTCCTCTAGCATAGGCTGCATTTGGACATTCTCTTCAGATTCCTGAATTTTTACTTTTGCTTCTGTCTATGGTGGTGAGCCAGCATAACTCTCCACTCTGTCTTGAATTCTTTCCATAATTTGCTGAAGAGTTTCTTGCTCTTCAGTGGAATCTGTGAAATAATTTTTATCCAAATGGCTCCTTTCAGCCTCTTCACTTTCTACTCTTTCTTCTTCCTCTTGACTACCAATCTGGTCTGTTACTGTTCTTTCTGATTCTGTAACAGATTGGGATGGAGTCATGGGCAATTCAATTTCTGCCCTAATTTCTGTTTCTTCTTGTACAGGCTGCAAACTAATTTCAGCCTGATTTTTTTCTTTTCTTTGCTCCTCTTGCTCCTCCTCAGATTCGGATAGCAGGTTAATAAAAATCTGCTCCATAGGCCCTGTAAAAATTGGTACTTCAAATTTAATTTCTTCATATTCAGGTACTTTTTCTTTTTCTTTCTTTTTTTTGATTAGTTGTGCCTGTTCTTCCTCTTCATCTTCTGAAATTAAATCTACAAAAATAGGCTCTGTAGGCCTTCGAGCCACAGGTACAGGCTCTTCCTATTTAATTCTTCCAATAATTGCTGGTCTCGAAGGACCAACTTCAGCTTCTTTTGCAGCATATCTAACAGCAATTCTGGCAATAGCTTCTTGATGCTGTTCCACTTTAATTTTATATTGGGCTTTCAACTTTTCTGCAGCCCTCTTTTTGTACAATGCATCAAACACCAGGTGTGCTTTAGCCACTACTAAATCTTCTGATTCTCCTTGGTTTTTTCCAACTTGAACCAGTTCTACAAATTCTCTTATTTCTTCTTTAGTCGAAGGCCCCATCATTTCTGCTCGTGCCAATGGCTTAAATGGTGGAACTGAAGGTCCAGACTGCTGCTCCTCAGGAACAAGTCTTTCAGCAGTTGGTTCATCCCGTTCTTCAGTTGCCTCTTCATTTTCTTTCCTTTCTTGCTCCTAGATTGCCCATTTAGCTCTTCTACAGATTCGTTTTTTGAACCAGAGTCGGGACTTATGCTGGATTAATTCTAGGGCAACTTCATTACTTGGCCTTATTTGTCTTTCCTTGCTTACAGCTATTTCTGTTGCTATTCTGATTCGTGTTTCCATTATTTGAGGTATTTGTATTCCCATATCTACTGAATCTCTTCTAAACTTGAAAAGTTCTGATTCTACCTTCTATAGCTCTTTCTCTATTGTCGTATTTCTGATCTTCTACCGCGTGTGCCACTCTTCTGATTCCTTCAGAAATTCTAATGTATCAATAGCATCTTCCCAGAATTCAGGCATCATCTTTCTCATCGTGTTACACAACAACACGGAATCGCTCTGATTTCTACTGTTCTAGATTCTAAATGATTTGCCAGATAATGCCCCAAATACCCTAGGTTTTAGTTTAAATAAGCCCTAAGTTTAGGCGGGTAATCGAGTCATTTCCTGAACCAACTATTACTATTTTATTCACAGTCTTAGCTATAGTACTCCGTTGAGTTACAGTTAACTCAACAGAATAAGCTCGTTGACTAACTCAAGACTCAACGAAGTATGCTCGTTGAGTTAAGCGTAACTCAACAGACTCCCCATACAAGCAAATATAATAATAAAAATATTACAGAGAACAGTTTTTCTGTTTTTTTACCGGTTTAACCGATACTATGCTTCGATCAGACCTAAATATTTTTATTATTATTTTTATTTTTCTTTCGGTTGGACCGATACTATGTTTCGGTAAAACCAATATTTTTTTCTGAAAATTAATATACAATTTTTTTTTTTTGTTTTGCTGGTTTAACCGATACTTTGCTTCGGTAAGACCTAAATATTTTTTATTTTTCTTTCAGTTGGACCAATACTATGTTTCGGTAAAACCATTATTTTTTTCTGAAAATTAATATACAATTTTTTTAATGTTCCGGTCATACCGATGGATCTAGTCGGTTGAACCGCAACTATTTTTATGTTTTATATATATTTTTAATGTTTTTTTTTTTAAACATATATATATAATGATAAAAACTAATTTCTTACTAAGTAAAGCTCGAGTAGTCCTCTACTTTGACTTCTTCTATAATTCTAAAGGAGCTTTTTGGTGTTTTTAGAATAGGTTTAAGTCTTTGTCCATTTACTTTAAATATATTCTGATTTTTAGGATTTTCAATTTCAATAGCTCCATAAGGATAAACATTTTGAACTATGTAAGGTCTTGCCCATCTAGATCTTAATTTTCCTGGATGGTTATGGAGTCTAGCCATATAAAGATATACTTCTTGTCCTATTTCAAAGCTTTTAGGAATAATTTTTCTATCATGCTAGAATTTAATTTTCTCTTTTTCTCTTACAGTCTTCAAATAAGCTTCATTTCTAAATTCTTCTAATTCAATTAGTTGCATTTTCCTATTTTTAGCAGCTTGATTTAAATTAGTGTTCATAGTTTTTAATGCCCAATAAGCTTTATGTTCTATTTCAACAGGTAAATGACAACTTTTTCCATATACTAGCCTAAAAGGTGACATACCTAAGCTCATTTTATAAGCAGTTCTATAAGCCCATCTATCAATCTATTAGCCCAATCTGTTCTAGTAGGATTTACTACTTTTTCCAAGATTAATTTAATTTGTTTGTTTGCACTTTCTACTTGTCCACTTGTTTGCGGATGATATGATGCTGCAATTTTGTGGTTTATTCCATATTTCTTCATTAAGGCTTCAAAACTTCTATTATAGAAATGAGTTCCTCTATCACTGGTAATAGCTTTAGGTATTCCAAATCTGGCAAATATATTTGTTCTTATAAATTTAATTACCACTTTGTTTTCATTCATTTTTGTAGGAATAGCTTCTATCCATTTAGATACATAATCCAACCCCAACAATATGTAATTAAATTGATTAGACATAGGAAATGGACCCATAAAATCTATTCCCCACACATCAAAGATTTCAACCACAACAATAGGATTAAGAGGCATCATATTCCTCTTTGATATTCTTCTTATTTGTTGACATCTTAAACAACTTAAGCAATATTTATGAGCATCTTTGAATAGTGTTGGCCAATAAAACCCACATTGCAGAATTTTTGCAGCAGTTTTCCCTGAACCAAAATGTCCTCCACAAGCTTGGTCATGACAAAAAGACAATATGCTCGAATATTCAGTTTCTGGAGCACACCTCCTTAAAACCAGATCAGGACATTTCTTAAAGAAGTAAGGGTCTTCCCAATAGTAATATTTTACTCTTGAGAACAACAATTTCTTATCTTATCTATTCCAATCCTTAGGTGTTAAACCAGTAAGTAAGTAATTAACTATGTCTGCATACCAAGGCAATGTGTTGATGGTCATTAATTGTTCATCAGGAAAATTATCCTTAATTTCAATATTTGATTTTTCTATTTGTAATCTTGATAAATGATTTGCTACTACATTCTCACAACCTTTTTTATCTTTAATTTCTAAATCAAATTCTTGCAATAATAATATCCATCGGATTAATCTAGGTTTAGTTTCTTTTTTTTTTATTAGATGTTTTAGAGCTGAATGATTCGTTTATACTATTACTTTAGCTCCAATCAGATATGATCTAAACTTTTCTAAAGTAAACACAACAGCTAATAATTCTTTTTCAGTAGTTGTGTAATTAACTTGAGCATCATTTAAGGTTTTGCTTGCATAATGAATCACTCTAGGAGATTTTTCTATCTTCTGTCCTAACACTACTCCTATAGCAAAATCAGAAGCATCGCACATTAATTCAAATAGATAGTTCCAATCAGGTGCTTGAATTATAGGAGTTGAAATTAAGTTATTCTTAAGTCTGAAAAATGCTTCCTTGCAATGTTTATCAAAGTTAAATGGAACATCTTTTAATAGATTAGTTAAAGGTCTAGCTATCTTGCTAAAGTCTTTAATAAATCTTCTATAAAAACCAGCATGTCCTAGAAATGATCTAATATCTTTTACTGATTTAGGTTCTAGTAGATTAGAAATTACTTCTATTTTAGCTTTATCTACTTCCAACCCTTTTTTAGAAACAACATGCCCTAAGACTATTCCTTGTTTAACCATGAAGTGACATTTTTCCCAATTTAAAATCAGATTTTTTTTCCACACTGCGTTTTAATATTTGGTCTAAATTGCTTAAACACACTTCATATGAGTTGCCATATATAGTAAAATCATCCATAAATATTTCTAAAAATTCTTTAGTCATTCCAATAAATATGCCCTGCACACACCTTCGAAAGGTAGCTAGCACATTGCATAATCCAAATGGCATTCTTTTAAAAGCATAAGTTCCATTAGGACAGGTGAAAGTTGTTTTCTCTTGATCCTCTAATGCTACTGGAATTTGATTATACCCTGAATACCCGTCTAGGAAACAAAAATTTTCTTGCCCTGCTAATCTTTCCAACATTTGATCTATAAAAGGTAAGGGAAAATGATCTTTCCTAATCACAACATTCAGCTTTCTATAGTTTATACATACTCTCCAGCCTGATTGAATTCTAGTAGGTATCAAGTCTTGACTTTCATTCCTAATAACTGTTAATCCTGATTTATTGGGAACTACATGGATTGGACTAACCCACGAGCTATCAGAAATCGGATAAATTATATCATTATCTAACCATTTAACTATTTCCTTCCTAACTACTTCTTTAAGGTTTGAATTTAATCTCCTCTCAGGAATTCTAACAGGTTTAGCATTCTCTTCTAAATATATGTGGTGACAGCATAAAGTTGAACTTAACCCTTTTATATCAGTCATAGTCCATTGTTTAGAATGAAAAAGTACATATTATTAATGGTTAAATGATGGTTAATTGCATAATATTTAGCTTATCATATGAAAATTAAGCCATTATGTTATAATTGCACTATTATAAGCTTTAATTGAAGAATCTGCTTAATTTTAGGGAATTAATGTTAATTTAGTACATTTATGAACTGTCGGTAAGTTGCAGGCTGTGAAATTCTTAAGTATCTGAATTTTCTGATATTTCGGACAGTTATGTTTAACAGACCGAATATGTATCGGATAGTCATGTTTAAATTGCCAAACAGTTATGTTTAGAGAGAATATTTTATTATTTCCAGATGTACACGTGTCGAAACCAGAATGAATGTCTTAAGTGAATTTTCGGTGAGTTAGCTGTAACTATCCGAAAATGCATCTGAGCATCAGATAGTTAGACATGTAACTCTCCGAAATGTTATTTTATGTTTAAACTGCTACTAACACGTGTCGAGATCTGGTAGATTTATTTAAGTTATAACTCGTTAAGTTAGCATAATTGTACGCATTGAGTTACATGAATATACACTAAGGTAACGCATTAGGTTAGCAGCTTATTTTTTTATTGCATGTATTTTATAGTTATTTTCCAAAATGCCACTGTAGCGGTTGCAGGAACAGATAGTTGGTAGGAAAAACCACGTTTGCACGTATCACGCAGGAATTCAATCGTGCAGGGAGAAAGAAATCATCGCCGTTGATCTGAAGGAAGGAAATCCAACCGATCATTCAAGCAGAAGCAGTTACTACTGAAGAAATATAAAAGAAAAGAAGAAAAAAAGAAGAAGGTGTGATCAATGGATGACTAGTGTATACAGAGGAGGAGCACCGAGCATTCTACAGACAGTATCGGTGATTCTCCAAAGTATCACACCAACCATCATTATCACCACCATAATCACCAATCATCGGAGGTCTGTGAGGATACTTGCCTGATGTCGGGTTGATTCTGAGCCAAACATAGTGCTTGACAACCACTGTGAGGAGTGATCACGTCGCGGGAAGGGAAGACAATTTCACCAAGCGTCGACTCATATTTTAGGAGACCGTAAAGCTTTTAGCCTTGGCTTCGGGTTGATGCCTGTATGCTGAAGAGGAGATCATCTTGCAATTCTGGACTCGCGATTCTATAGGGAGAGGAGACAAAATTGTAAGTGGTTTAATTTTCAGTGGTGTAATCGTGTTGCAAGTAGTGTCAGAAGTATTTACTGTCATGTGAGATTACTTTACATTTCACCTTTCACCCATTTCCATGTTCACATCAAAACAAAAATACCAAAAACAATTTATCTTTGTTTGTATGTTGTATTTGAGTGTTGTATTGTTTGTGTTGTATCGTGATTAATGTTATCTGTATCAGTTTTATGATTGTTTTATGTTAGTTTTAATTTTATAGTTTACTGCAATTAGTTCGTACAAAAAACTTAAAGATTTTAATGGTGACTGTTTGAATCATCTAAATGTTAGTATTGCTTAATGATAAATCCAATGTTAACTTGCATTGAAAAGCTTAATTGATGTTATTTACAATCTGTGGAATCGCTCAATGGTTGGCCGTATTCCTTTGTAAACAGCATTACTATAAAGAAGAGACAGGCTCGTGGACTTAAGTTAACTCCACGAGCCTAGTCCGTTGAGTTAGCCATAACTCAACGAACTTAGTCCATTGAGTTAACTGTAACTCAACGGAGTGCTTATTGAATATAAATTTGAATTGTTCACAATCAAACATTTCTTAAATTCGTCAGCAATTTCCTATGGGATCGACCTGTACTTGCACACTGATATAATAGACACTGTGCACTTGCAGTTAAAGTACAAATTGGAATTAATATCTAAATTGTATTAAAGGTTGTTTGTTTTCTTCTAAAAGAAAGAATAGGCACAAAGATAAATTAACTAAGTAAAAATAGAAGTAATAAATCCAAGTTTTTCTAGTGTAGTGTTGGGAAAACCCAAACAAGTTTTATGGCGCCGTTGCTAGGGAATTGAATTGAATTGAGTTGAAGTGAATTGAATTGAATTAATATAAGTAACTGTTAGAGTTGTTTCGTTTTAATAGCCAGAGTTGTGTGTTTTCTTCTGTAATTGAGAATATGGCATATGCTTATGCTCAAAGATTTCTGAAACCTTTAATTAGCATATGTGAATTCTGCAATTCTGAAGGACACGACATTTCTGATTGTTTGAAATTGAGACATTTACAGATTGTTAGATCCCATGAACAACAAATGAATTATCCTCAATATAATAGAGCCGAGTATGAGAACCCTATAGTTTACCCAACTGATGGTCAGTATAGAATGTGTAATATGATGAGAGACAGTGAAGTTTGGGATAGCTATGACAGACTGGAGCATAGTATAGAGCAAAATCTGGACAAACTGGAATACTTTGTGTGTCAACAACAAGAAGTCAACTAGTTAAACTATAAGGAGGCATATTCAGAACCTAAACAGGATATAATTTACGAAACTGAAAAAGCCATAAAGAAAATTGATCAAAAATTGAATGCAATGAAATTAGATGATCTCGAAACAAAATTAAAAGCATTAAACAAAAATGCAATGAAAATACAAGTTTTGCAACAAGACAATGAAAATTATAATGCTATAAACCTGCACAACTTGCAAAATATACAACAAACAGAAAACACTAATGTAAGAGAATTTAAAGAATGCACTTTAAAACTAAAAATAATTGAAGATCATAATCACGAAAATGATATACAAAAACATCATGAAAGTAACGAAAATCTGGAAGATGTATGTGTAACATTAAGATCTAGAACTGATATACCACCAAGAACTCAAAATGAAAATGATATGAAGGTGGACAAGAGTAAAAATCAAAATGATAATGAAAATATAGCTGAAAATCTAGAAATCACTGAAGAACAATCTGAATCTACGAATGAAGCTAAAAATGATCAAACAAATCAACTAAAAGAAAAAGAGTCTTTGGAATCAAAATCTTTAGCACCCTAAATCAAAATCTTTAGCACCCTATCCTGGAAGATTGCAACAAACAATTCCTGAAAAATAAGAAAAAACAGAGAAATTTTTGAAAAAGTACAAGTTAACATTCCTTTGTTAGATCTATTGCAGAATATGTCACCTTGTGCTAAATTTCTGAAGGATTGGTGTACTAAGAAAAGAGAGTGAAAAGTTCTTAGAAAGGTCGTTTTAGCTGAGCAAAGTAGTTCCCTATTTCTGCCACAAATTCCTAAAAAGTTATCTGATCTTGGAATCCCTGTTCTATCATGCACCATAGGAAATACCATTTTTGAAAGAACTTTAATAGACTTAGGTGCAGGTATAAATATTATGCCAAGTGATATATTTGCATCGTTAGGATTAGAAGGCTTAACTCCTACTAGAACAGATTGGGCTAATAGATTGATAGATGCACTTTGGGCTTATAGAACTGCTTATAAAACGAGCTTAGGTATGTCACCTTTTAGGCTAGTATATGGAAAAAGTTGTCAGTTACCTGCTGAAATAGAACATAAAGCTTATTGGGCATTAAAAACTCTGAACACTAACTTAAATCAAGCTACTGAAAATAGGAAAATGCAACTAATTGAATTAGAAGAATTTAGAAATGAAGCTTATTCGAAGACTGTAAGAGAAAAAGAGAAAATTAAATTCTGGCATGATAGAAAAAATATTCCTAAAAGCTTTGAAATAGGACAAGAAGTATATCTTTATATGGCTAGACTCCATAACCATCCAGGAAAATTAAGATCTAGATGGGTAGGACCTTACATAATTCGAAATGTTTATCCTTATGGAGCTATTGAAATTGAAAATCCTAAAAATCAAAATATATTTAAAGTAAATGGACAAAGAGTTAAACCTATTCTGAAAACACCAAAAAGCTCCTTTGGAATTATAGAAGAAGTCAGAGTAGAGGACTACTCGAGCTTTACTTAGTAAGAAATCAGTTTTTATGTTTATATATATATGTTTAAAAAAAAAAAAACATTAAAAATATATATAAAACATAAAAATAGTTGCGGTTCAACCGATTAGATCCATCGGTATGACCAGAACATTAAAAAAAAAATTGTATAGTAATTTTTAGAAAAAAAATATTGGTTTTATCGAAACATAGTATCGGTCCAACCGAAAGAAAAAAAAAAAAATTTAGGTATGACCGAAGCATAGTATTGGTTAAACCGACATAAAAAAAATGTATTTTAATTTTCAGAAAAAATATTGGTTTTACAGAAACATTGTATCGGTCCAACTGAAAGAAAAATAAATAATAAATAAAAAATATTTAGGTCTGACCGAAGCATAGTATTGGTTAAACCAGTAAAAAAATAGAAAAACTATTCTCTGTAATATTTTTATTATTATATTTGCTTGTACGGGGAGTCCGTTGAGTTACGCTTAACTCAACGAGCATACTCCGTTGAGTCTTGAGTTAGTCAACGAGCTTAATGGAAACACGAATCAGAATAGCAACAGAAATAGTTGTAAGCAAGGAAAGACAAATAAGGCCTAGTAATGAAGTTGCCCTAGAATTAATCCAGTGTAAGTCCCGACTCTGGTTCAAAAGACGAATCTGTAGACGAGCTAAATGGGCGATCTAGGAGCAAGAAAGGAAAGAAAATGAAGAGGCAACTAAAGAACGGGATGAACCAACTGCTGAAAGACTTGTTCTTGAGGAGTAGCAGTCTGGACCTTCAGTTCCACCATTTAAGCCATTGGCACGAGCAGAAAAGATGGGGCCTTCGACTGAAGAAGAAATAAGAGAATTTGCAGAACTGGTTCAAGTTGGAAAAAACCAACGAGAATCAGAAGATTTGACAGTGGCTAAAGCACACCTAGTGTTTGATGCACTGTACAAAAAGAGGGCTGCAGAAAAGTTGAAAGCCCAATATAAAATTAAAGTGGAACAGCATCAAGAAGCTATTGCCAGAACTGCTGTTAGATATGCTGCAAAAGAAGCTGAAGCTGGTCCTTCGAGACCAGCAATTATTGGAAGAATTAAATAAGAAGAGCCAGTACCTGTGGCTCGAAGGCCTGCAGAGCCTACTTTTGTAGATTTAATTTCAGAAGATGAAGAGGAAGAACAGGCACAACTAATTAGAAAAAAGAAAGAAAAAGAAAAAGTGCCTGAATATGAAGAAATTAAATCTGAAGTACCAATTTTTATAGGGCCTGTGGAGCAGATTTTTATTAACCTGCTATCCGAATCTGAGGAGGAGCAGGAGGAGCAAAGAAAAGAAAAAAATCAGGCTGAAATTAGTTTGCAGCCTGTACAAGAAGAAACAGAAATTAAGGTAGAAATTGAATTGCCCGTGACTCCATCCCAATCTGTTACAGAATCAGAAAGAACAGTAACAGACCAGATTGGTAGTCAGGAGGAAGAAGAAAGAGTAGAAAGTGAAGAGGCTGAAAGAAGCCATTTGGATAAAAATTATTTCACAGATTCCACTAAAGAGCAAGAAACTCTTCAGCAAATTATGGAAAGAATTCAAGACAGAGTGGAGAGTTATGCTGGCTCACCACCATAGACAGAAGCAAAAGTAAAAATTCAGGAATCTGAAGAGAATGTCCAAATGCAGCCTAGGCTAGAGGAAGAGCAAGAGCAAACCCCTCTGGAGCAACAAAGTCACCTTCCTGACTCGACTGAAACAATAATTTTGAATGAAGTACATTTTTGTAGTCAGGAAGCTTATACCAAATACCAAGAAATAAGGGGTTACGATATTATTTACAGTAGACCAGTAAATTGGGATGGAATGCAAGAAATCAAAGATCTATTTGAATTCCAAGGTCTACTGCAATTTATATCTCAAGAAAGAGGGCATGCAGTATATGAGAATTTAGTGCCCTGTTTCTATGCAAATTTAAGAGAAGGAGAAGGAGGATTAATTTCAAACGTGGAGGAAGCTGATGTATAGATAACACTAGAGCTTCTCCACATTATATTTGGTTTAAAGAATGAAGGAACAAAAATTTTGGAAGATACAACTGCAGTTGAATGGACTGAGCAGCAAATTAAGGATTGCTTAGCTATCAATCCTGGTGTGCCATTAATAAACAGATTGAAGCATTTAAATGGTAAAGCACACATGGTAGCTAACATTCTGATTAAGAATGTTTATCAACGACAGGGCCATGACATAGAATTAAGTTAATTTGTCAAATGGGCCACGCATGCAGTTGTAAATAAGATCCAAATAAATTGGTCTGTAGTTTTTATCTCCAAGCTGAAAACAGTGAAGAAGAAATTATTTTATGGAGATTTGATTCCACTACTGATGGTGGATTGTATTGATTTCACTAAATGGACATCAAAAAGGATCAGATCTATAACCATTTCAGTGAAAGAATACATAAATTTTGTAGCTGCAGAATTAGCTGTACCTTCTGGAGAAATTGTAGGAGCAATAGAGAGGATAAATCAATTAGAGCAGCAATTAGAAAAACTCTAGAAGGAAGTAGATGAACTTAGGCATAAAGATTAAATTGTATTGTTCGTCTACTTGTGTAAAATTGTATGGTGTACATGTAATGTAATTGATTCATATTAATGAATATAATTTTTCAGATGCAATTTTCATACGTATTTGGATGTGAAATGAATGGAATTTATTGAATATTATGTAATTTGTGGAACTTTATGAATATGTAACAGATTTACAATTTGCTAAATGACAGGATAACTGCTTAAAAGATTTCTGCATGTTATAAGGTAAAATGTAAATTCTGCGTAACGTAAAATGACCTGCAAGTTAAATCTTTATATAATGTTCAGATTTAAATGTATTTTAATCAAACTGAGACATTAATGACATAGATTTAACTTTATTATAGTTAGCAGAATGAAAAACAAAGAAAAAAAATAGAATAGAAAACTTATGAGAGTGAAACTTAGAAGTTGCCAAGTGTTAACTCAATGAAGTAAGTCCGTTAAGTTAACCGTAACTCTACGAGGTCAGTAATATAATATAAGGTCACTCCGTTGAGTTATCTGTAACTCAGCGAAGTTAGTCCGTGAAGTTAGCAACAGTAACCGATTGTGTTTTGTTGAGTAATCTGTAACTCAACGAGATTAGTTCATGGATTAAGCAGAACGGTTATTCTTTTAACCACGAACGAAGCTTCATTGGTTTAGCGGTTACCAAAATTTGAAATTTGTAGTGGTACACGTACCCATATAAACAGGAACCACGATGCACGTTGCAAGACACGTTCTTGCAACGAGATTTATTCACTTTATGGATGTGTAGTATATATATGAAACAAAATGTTATTTACGAGTTACCAGCACTTTTAAAAGAAAGGAGAAAGCATTGGAGGAACTAGAAGGAGAAGCAGCTGATTCAACCTTCATCCAACAACAAATATTTATAGAATGGAAAGCTTCAGACTGGTATGTAATTAATCTTCTACTATTTATTTATGAGCACATGGACTCGTTGTCTAAACACTAAACGATTAGTAAGAACACCTACTTAGGAATTTTCATTGCAGAGGAGTACTGAAAAATTTTCTGAACTGAACTTTAACAAAATTCTTTGGGGTGTAGCTAACCTTTCTTTAAAAGAGAACGTAGAGATGGCTGCTTCAGTAGAAAAACCATTAGGAGAGATTCTGTATCCTGAATTAATTGTTGAACCTTCATGTATTCGATTGCCAAACTTTGAGGGAGATAGGTTTGAACTGAAATCTAATTATATTAGTAAATTACCACATTTTCATGGATTAGAAAGAGAGGATGCCTATTATTTCCTTAGGGAATTTAACGAAGTTTGTCAAATGATGAGAATGCCGAACATGAGTATAGATGCTATTAAACTTAGATATATCCCTTTTGCTTTAAAAGATACAACTAAGAGATGGTTATATACTCTACCGCCTAATTCAATTTCTACATGGACTGAATTTTGCTCTGTTTTTCTGGAAAAATACTATCCAACACATCAAACGATTAAAAAGAAGAAAGAAATATTAATGTGTAGCCAAAAATAGGGTGAATCCTTCTGGAAATATTTTGAAAGATTTAAAGATTTACTGACTCAATGTCCACATCATGTAATGAGTAAAGCACAATTAATAGGTATAATTTATGAAGGCATAGATGTTTCAATGAAATCTTTATTAGAATCTACTTGTCCAAATGGATTTTTAAAGTTATGTAGTGAAGAAGCATGGGCATATTTAGAAAATTTTGCAAAAAGAACTGCACAGTGGGAAAATTCGGTTGAAGATATTGCAGATAAAAAAATATTGCCAAGAGGAATGCATGAAATAGATTCCAATACTATGCTTGAGGTGAAATTAAATGAATTAACAAAGAAAATAGAAGAGTTATCATTAAATCAAAAGCTAGCAGAAAAGAATGCAAACATAAATGACTTAGATATTATTTATGCTAGAAACCAGAGAAATAACTTGGGAAATTCTTATCATCCTAATTGGAGAAATCACCCGAATTTATCTTAGAGAAACAACAATTTCCAAGGAGGAGAAAATATAAATGAGAAAAACATAAGTTATGAAGTATTAATTAAACAATGAGCTAGAATAGAAAAATTAGAAAAGATAATCCAACAAGTAAACAATTGTCTAGAATTTATATTTGGAAATGCTGCAATTCAAAATCAGAATAGAAATATATCACTTAGACAGAAGGAACCAATGGAAGTTAGACCTACTGGAGGATTGCCAATACAAGCTATACCTAATCCTGTCAATAGAACGGTTAATGAAATTGATACCTCTTCTAGGAGGGCAGTTGAATGAAGCAGCATATCTGAAGCAATTATCTGTATGTATATATGTTTTTTTAAAATTTTTAGTTAATATTATCGTAGAGTTAATTTTTAACTCAACGAACTTAGTCCGTTGAGTTATGCCTTAACTCCATGAGAGTGTGCAGTAGTTAGGTTAATTTTTGTCTCTGCTAAATTTTTGTTTATGTTTTACAGAATCGACAAATGGAATTGATGTAATTACCAATGGATGCACTAAGGGAAGTACTAAGTAACTTGTCAGCTAAAGATCTATGCAAGCTGTGTTGTGTATCAAGGGAAATTAAAGACTGTATTGAAGAAAAATATTTTCAGGGACTACAAGCTGCAAAAATGACTAAGATTAGAGATGGATTCATATGGAGGTCATTTAATCGTAGTTCTAATACCCATGAATATCTGGCTATGGAAGAAATTACTGGAATTCCACCCAATGCATTAGAAGGAATAAATCATATTATGGGGATAGATAAAGGATTAATCATATACAAGACGAGACCAAGGTATGCAAGTTTATTATTACCTGATATTTTGATAAGAAATCCTATAACAGGAGAAGAATGGAATATAGGAAGACCTAATAGATTTGAAGCACCAACTGTAAATTGTGGGTCAGCTTTAATATTTTCTGTTAAAAATTCTGCAATTCCTAAAAAATTATATTATTGGAGACCTACAAGAAATTGGGGTGAAGATTTACGCTTAAGTGTGTATAATTTTCTGAACAGATCTTGGAATGAAAATATTATGATATATCTAGGACAGAAATCATTAATTAACCAAATGCATGTCATACTTGATGGATATATCTATTTAGTCACGGAGATATCATTAGCATATGGATCTGATTTATACATAGTGAGCATAGACAGTTATGATGATTATATAGAAATTTTACCTATACCGAGTGAAATAGCTAAACCACCATCTACAGAATTTAATGAAATTCAAATAGGAATGTGGTATAATGAAGAAGATGATCTTACTTTATGTCTGATAAGATGGTGGGATGAACTGATGAAATTTCAAATATGGATTATGGAAGACATGAATGAATGAAATAGATGTAGAAATAGAAACTGCTACATTACCCTGGAACCAAAAAGGATCCCTTTCTGCATTACATATCATTAATGGTAATACACTCGTATTTGGAATTTATAATATATTGCATGTTTACAAATTAAAAAGGAACAAGAACTGCATTAAAACATAATTAATAGCAAGAAGAACTATGCCTAAAAAGTTTGCTTGGACTGATACATTTATTCCATTTGTTTCTACTTTTCAATCATGTTCTTAAGCTGTGATTTTGTGTGTTTAACGTGTGTATTCTGCATTTATTTTTTTATTTTTAAAAAGAAGGAATTTTGAAGTTTTTCATGTTCATTTTATAAGAAAAAACAAACAAAACAAAATATCAATCCAGTTTGTTGGTATCTGTTCTAGGAAACCAACTGGCTTCCTTGTGAGCCACCAAAGGCATAGAAGCCTGGGTTCCACACAAGACACTGATTTATTAATATCTGTTAAATGTTATTTTGTTTTATATTCTGTATTTATCTAGGAATGAAAAGTTTTTCAGAATCAAAAATCAGAATATGCAGAAAGAGATACAAATGGAACAAGGTATGTAACCAATTACTTATCTTGAATTTTAAATCAAACAAAACTTTATTCATGCCTGCTACAATTATTTCCAGATGTACACGTGTCGAAACTAGAATGAATGTCTTAAGTGAATTTTCGGTGAGTTAGCTGTAACTATTCGAAAATGCATCTGAGCATCGGATAGTTAGACCTGTAACTCTCCGAAATGTTATTTTATGTTTAAACTGCTGCTGACACGTGTCGAGATCTGGTTGATTTACTTAAGTTATAACTCGTTAAGTTAGCATAACTATATGCATTGAGTTACATGAATATACACTAAGGTAACACGTTAGGTTAGCGGCTTATTTCTTTATTGCATGTATTTTATAGTTATTTTCCAAAATGCCACTATAGCGGTTGTAGGAATAGATAGTTGGAAGGAAAAATCACGTTTGCACGTATCACGTAGGAATTCAATTGTGCAGGGAGAAAGAAATCATCGCCGTTGATCTGAATGAAGGAAATCTAATCGATCATTCAAGTAGAAGTAGTTACTACTGAAGAAATATAAAAGAAAAGAAGAAAAAAAGAAGATGGTGTGATCGATGGACGGCCAGTGTATATAGAGGAGGAGCACCGAGCTTTCTGCAGATAGTATCGGCGATTCTCCGAAGTATCACACCAACCATCGTTATCACGACCATAATCACCAATCATCGGAGGTCTGTGAGGATACTTGCCTGATGTCGAGTAGATTCCGAGCCAAACATAGTGCCTGACAACCACTGTGAGGAGTGATCGCATTGCGGGAAGGGAAGACATTTTCACCAAGCGTCGACTCATATTTCAGGAGATCGTAAAGCTTTTAGCCTTGGCTTTGGGTTGATGCCTGTATGCTGAAGAGGAGATCATCTTGTAATTCTGAACTCGCGATTCTATAGGGAGAGGAGACAGAATTGTAAGTGGTTTAATTTTCAGTGGTGTAATCGCATTGCAAGTAGTGTCGGAAGTATTTACTGTCAAGTGAGATTACTTTACATTTCACCTTTCGCCCATTTCCATGTTCACATCAAAACAAAAATACCAAAAACAATTTATCTTTGTTTGTATGTTGTATTTGAGTGTTGTATTGTTTGTGTTGTATCGTGATTAATGTTATCTGTATCAGTTTTATGATTGTTTTATGTTAGTTTTAATTTTACAGTTTACTGCAATTGGTTTGTATAAAAGACTTAAAGATTTTAATGGTGACCGTTTGAATCATCTGAATGTTAGTATTGCTTAATGATAAATCTAATGTTAACTAGCATTAAAAAGCTTAATTGATGTTATTTACAATCTATGGAATCGCCCAATGGTTGGCCGAATTCCTTTGTAAACAGCAGTATTATAAAGAAGAGACAGGCTCGTGGAGTTAACTTAAGTCCACGAGGATAGTCCGTTGAGTTAGTCATAACTCAACGAACTTAGTCCATTGAGTTAACTTAGCAGTAATTCTTATTTCCATTATTTGGGGTATTTGTATACCTAAATCTACTAAAACTCTTCTCAAGTTGTAGGATCGTATTGCTACACAAGAGGGGGGTGAATTGTGTTTTTCAATTTTTTTTCGATTATAATTGAAACTTCAATACTTAAAAACAAGTCGAGACATTGTTTTCATAAAATCATTTTTATTCAAGGTTTCAATTACAATATACAATTCAATTCTCCTCAGAAATTGTAGATGCAATTATATATCGATACCATGTTTCATCTATACAATTTCATAACTACAAATAGAGAAAACTAATTTGCGGAATTTAAAACATTTCTCCCTGTTTGAGATCTTTCTTCTTCTTCTTCTTCTTTCTTCTTTAGCAATTCTTCAGTGACGAATATCTTGTCTTTTTATGCTGCACTGAATTTGCTTTCTTCTGAAACTTCAAATCTTTAGTGACGTAAATCTTACCTTTTTATGCTTCACTGAACTTTCTTCCACCTAAGAGTTTTTTTTTTTTTCCCGAAGAGGTGTTTTTGATCCTTGAAAAGATTTTTTCGTTGTGTGTGCAGGGATAGTTTGATCAATGAGAACTCTATGCCTTTTATATTGTATATTCATTTCATGCATATCCTCCATGTTTAATTACTACCAGTTTTCCACTTCTTCACGCTTTTTCTTTTTCCTTCATCGAAACACACACGTTCTGACCCACGTTTACATTTCGAATTTTCTTTAATCATCAATCTTGGATCTCTGAAAAATTTCCTGCAAAATAAACTTTCTCTTCCAAAATTTTTCATCAAGTGTAATAAGAAGTCGTTACTTTAATGTTAGCAAAACAAGTGACACAAGTAGATATTAACTTAACGTTTCTAACTTAATGAGTTCCTCATGTGCTATTTCACGTGACAAGTACTGTAGCTAACTTAATGAACTAAGTCTGTGATGTTACGCTAACTCAATGAATCATCTCCATTGTGTTATGATAACTCAACGAACCAGTAATAAACAAATGTTTTTATAATAATAATTTTACCACGTGCAAAAATAACAACTTAAGTTTTATAATGCTAACCTAACGTGTTGCCTTAGTGTTCAATGTAGCAATTCAATGCGTTTAGTTATGCTAACTTAACGAGTTAAACATGAGCACCTCACGTGATACAATATAACATTCGTAACTTATAATTTCACCATGTGTATAACACTAACTTAACGAGTTCTCATGTGACCTCTATACAAATAACACTCTAACTTAATGAGTTGTCTAAAGGTGCACTATTTATGGTACAGAAGATATAACTTTAAAACATATCATGCTTTTCAATAAAAACACATGTTAACTTAATGTTTAGTTAAATGAGAAATTAATGTAATGAAATGACTAGTTATTAACTTAGTATAATTTCAAATCCAATACAAACAAGTATTTATGTTAGTAAGCTTTTTCTGTATTAATTGATGATTTTCATTTCTTTTCACAAGCAATAGTAATTGAGCAAATATGATTATTTTCATTAAGCACACATCATCAAAACAAAATACTTAACAATCTCCCCCTTTTTGATGATGACAAAACCATATTCAATCAATTATGAAATATGTTTAACTCAACAAAGCACCTTCGTTGGGTTAACTTTTAATTCAACAAACAAGTTTATTGACTTAAGTTCACTTAAGCTTATGTCTATTGTTTGTGTAAAAATCACTCTTAGAAATAAACTTTTAGATGTCAATAATTATATAAGTATCATTTCTCCACCTTTCATTATATAATCATCTATCAAATTACAATAACCATTTAAATATCATCTCTCTTTATAATATATGCAATTAAAATTATATAAGCCTACACCTTTTTCCATATATTTTGCATACTGTTCAAAATGCAATTTCAGCACATTTCATTCTGTATTCTCTATCATATTTACTACGAATACCCATGTATGTAATATTTGCATCAGTATGTTGAAGTTCTTGTCTAACTTCATCTAATATACCCTGAGGAAAGAAGTAATATCTATAAATTTCTATTAACCTTTTGTCCACTCAAAATATTTTCTTGAACCAAGTGCGTGGAACTTCATCATTTTCTATTTCTTTTCCTTTTGCATCTCCTCTATTTTTACCTTTTCCTCTGCCATGACCTTTGTAGAACTTGGAGACCATCATCGTAGGTTGTAACAGCAACAAGCGGGAAATATTTTCTTGACAAAGTTTACAAATAACCTAAGTGCCCGTGTAATAAGTGTTTAAATAGGGTTTTAGGCGAATAACTCAACGTGAAGAGAAGTTGGGTTTAGATATTATATAAATATTGAATAAAGTTTATTCAATCAAGGTACTCGAAATATTCAAGTATAACTCGTTGAGTTAACTAACCTAACGAGTAAAACGCTGGCTAGAGGTAGTTTTACACGTTACCTTATGTAACATAACGTTTAGTTAGTATAATTAAAACAATTTTCAGATGCTTCTAACTGAAACGTTTCGAACACATCACAATAGCTATACCTTATCATTTTCTTGAGAACATTGTAAACTATTCTAACATTCCTGTCCTTTGAATCTAAAATAATTTGTTTGTCTTTTTAAATTATTTCATCAAGATTTTAAGAGGACATTAATTTAGATTAACCAAGATTTGTAATCTGAATTATATTAATCTGTTTTTGGACATTGTTAATCCTCCCCCTACAAATATACTTGTATAACAATAGATGTTAAGTATAACTATACTTTTAAATTTTCTTTTCAGAAACTTTCGTTATTCTGACTTCATCAAAAATGATTTCCAGAATCAATTCCTACTATATATGAATCAAAACACAACTTTGAACTCTATATGATTAATTCAAGGAGAATAAAAGAATGTATTTCAAATAAACGTTTTCAAAAGTACTAATGTTGATTAGTAGTCATATTGGTAGAAACTATATTCGATTCAAAGATATCTGTAATTAATGAAACAACTTTTTCTTTTCAAAACAGTAAATATTGATAATTTTCTTTAAAAGTTAGTTTGAAAAGCTTGAATGATACAAGAGCTTTCTAATGTACCTATGTAATGAGCTTTCAGTCAACAATCCCAGATTATTTATCTTTTTATGTGGAGTTTAAGCATTTTACACATCACATAGCCTACAAATACCCAAATTTAATCTAATGTTGCAGAATGTATTTTCGTCTAGAGGTTTTGTAAATATATCAGCTAATTGATTTTTACTAGACACAAATTCTAATTTAATTTTTCCTTTAATTACGTTATCTCTTAGAAAATGATGTGTAACCGTTATATGCTTTGCTCTAGAATGTAATACAGGATTTTTGGAAAGATTTATTGTAGAACTACTGTCACAATAAATCTTAGTTGAATCATAAGATAATCCAAAATCTTCCAAAGTTTGCCTTATCCACAGAATCTGAGTGCAACACAGTGCAGCAGCAACATATTCAACTTCTATAGTAGAAAATGCTATACATTTTTGCTTTTTACAAGACCATGACACCAAATTATTTCCCAGTAATTGACATGTGTCACTGGTACTCTTTCTATCAGATTTAGATCCTGCATAATCAGCATCAGTATATCCTATAAGATCTATTAAACTATCCTTAGAATAATACAGTCTGAAATGTTTAGTTCCTTGTATATATCAAAATATTCTTTTAACTGCAATTGAGTGTGATTCTTTAGGATTAGATTGAAATCTAGCACAAACACACATAGTAAACATAATATCAGGTCTACTAGTAGTCAAATAAAGTAAAGAACCAATCATACTTCTGTATTTTCTTTGATCTATTGATTTTCCTATGTCATCAATATCTAACTTTAAAGAAGTACTCATAGGAGTTCCTCGAATCCTTGTATCATTAAAATTAAATTTCTTAAGCATTTCATCTGCATATTTTTCCTGATTTAAAAATATACCTTTATCCATTTGCTTAATTTGAAGTCCTAGAAAATATGAAAGTTCTCCTATCATACTCATTTCAAACTGATTAGTCATCTCTGTAGAGAATATTTTTATCAGCTTATTAGAAGTTGCTCCAAAGATTATATCATCCACGTATATTTGAACAACAATCTGATCTTTACCATCTCTCTTGATAAATAGAGTATGATCCACTTTTCCCATGATATAGCCTTTTTCTATTAAAAAAGTAGATAATCTTTCATACCATGATCTAGGTGCTTGCTTCAAACCATATAGGGCTTTCTTCAATTTATACACAAAGTCAGGATTTTTAATATCTTCAAATCCAAGTGGTTGTTTTACATAGACTTCTTCATTAATTAAACCATTTAGAAATGCACTCTTTACATCTATTTGAAATAATTTAAAATCCATATAACAAGCATAAGCCAATAATATTCTAATACTTTCTAACCTAGCCATAGGAGCAAATGTTTCATCATAATCTAGTCCTTCTTCCTATATATACTATTGCGCAACTAATCTAGCTTTGTTTCTTATAACTTGACCAGTTTCGTTAGTTTTGTTTCTAAAGATCCACTTTGTACCTATTATGGATTGATTTTCTAGTGGAGAGACTAATTCCCAAACATCATTTCTGATGAATTGATTTAGTTCTTCTTGCATTGCCACTATCCAATTTTCATCAGATAATGCTTCTTTTATATTTTTTGGTTCCACCATAGAAACAAACATACACATACTATTTAAATTTACTGAAGCTCTAGTTTTAACTCCCTCATTAATATTACCAATGACTTGAGTAATAGGATGTGATGAAGAATAACGCCAATTTCTCTGATTTTCCTCAATATTCTCATCAACATCTGAAGGTTCATCATTTTCATCATTAGTTTGATCATTTAAGTTCATATTTTTGATTTTCTCAAATAAATCTTTAATCTCTCTATTGATCTCTAACTCTTTTGGGAGATTGATCATATCATCATTATCAGCTTTAGATTGAGATTCTCTAAAAGAATTTTCATTGAAGCTTACATGGAGGGTTTCTTCAATAGTCCTAGAAGTCTTGTTATATACTCTATAGGCCTTACTTCTAGTAGAGTAACCTACAAAAATTCCTTCATCCACTTTGGCTTGAAATTTATCCCTTCTATCCCTAGTATTAAGAATAAAACACTTGCAACCAAATGGTTTCATATAGGAAATTTTTGGAACCCTATTAAACATAATTTCATAAGAAGTTTTATTAACACGAGGTCTTTAGTGACTTCTGTTAATAACATAACAAGCTGTATTCACTGCTTTAGCCTAAAGATTTTGAGGTAACTTATGTTCATTCAACATAGTTTTGGCCATTTCCTGAAGTGATCTATTCTTTCTCTTAACAACACCATTTTGAGATGGTGCTCTTGGAAAAGAAAAACTATGATCAATGCCATGATCTATACAATAATTATCCATTTGATCATTATCAAATTCAGTACCATGATCACTCCTAAGTTTTTGAATAGAGACACTTTGTTCATTTTGAACAAAATTGCAAAACATTTTAAATTTTTCAAAAACTTCTATCTTAGATGCTAGAAAATATACCCAAGTGTATCTAGAGAAGTCATCTACTAAAACAAATACATACTGTTTACCACTAAGACTCATGATTCTTGTTGGTCCAAATAGATCCATATGCATAAGTTCTAAGACTCTCTTGCTTGAAATATGAGTTTTGGATTTGAAAGAGTTTTTATGAAGTTTACCTAACTCACATACATCACACATAAAGTCCTTTGAGTATTTAATCTTTGGTAAACCTCTCACTAAATGTTTTCTAGATAGTTTATGTAACAATTTCATATTTATATGCCCAATCCTTCTATTCCATAGATATGCATCACTAGTTTCAGCTAGCAAACATGAATTTAAATCAACTACACTAGAAGGTAAAGATAAAATACATACAGAACTTTTTCTTTTAGCAATAAACTTAATTTCATTTGTATTTTTATCAATAATTTTGCATACATTATCTTTAAACACTACATAAGATCCATTCTTAGTTAGTTTTATAACACTCAACAAATTAAATCCTAGGTTTTCTACATATAGTACATTCGAAATAAAATAAGTCGAAGTTATTTGAACATTACCCATACCTATGATTTTATCCTTGCTTTTGTTTCCAATTGTTACACTCCCTTTCATGGTATTTGTAAAATTTTGTAGTAGACTTTTCTGTCCAGTCATGTGACTTGATGCTCCACTGTCCAAGATCCATTTTGATGTTGTTTCCTCCTGCAAAATAAATTAAGAAAAACTTTTTCTTGGTACCCAATGTTGTTGAGGACCAAGTTCATTAAACACATATTTCTTCTTTTTGTTTAAAAATAGTTTAACATTATCATTTACATTCTTATTAGTTGTAAGTACTATAGACTTATTTTTAACATCATACTTACTTATAGCATTATTGCTCTTATAATCATTTTTTTTTGTTTTTAGGTGTAGTATAATCAAGACCAAACCGATTTTTATAGGATGTTAATTTATTTCGGTCATGCTCATACATTTCAGTAAGTTCATACCAAGATTTTGTACTTTTATTTGAATTTTCAATACATACAAAATCTTTTTTTGCACATAAATTTTCAGATGAAGAACATGCAGAATGAGTAATTGGTCTAACACCAGTGTTTTGAATTACATGCTCGGGTTTCTGAATTTCCAATTTACTACAATTGTCTGAAATTTTAGAAACATTAGTAATTGAATTTCCAAAACAAGAAACAAGATTTTTAGAAACATTTATAATCATGTTAGAAGTACATTTTGACAAATCACATTGATTTATATTATTACTACATGATTCATCCTTTGGAGTACCTACTTCTACATATTTATTACCTTGTTTCATGATAAAAGGAATTTTAGTCTTAGATTTACTTGAACTGCAACTAACAAATCCTTTATTGGCTTGAGATTCAGGATATTCAGGATAATCAAATCCTAAGCCAAATTTATATGACACCGCAATGGTACTAGTTTATTTGTCTAACTTAGTTTGACTTAAATTCCATTTCTCAATGGTAGAATTTAAATTTAGCTCTCTCATTTTTAATTTATCTATCTCTAATTCAAGTTCATTTATATTGTTTCTCAACATTTCATTTTTAGATTCTATCTTTAATTTTTCAGCATTTGTATTCTGTATTTGTTCATGCAAGACACATTCATTAAATCTAAATTTATGCAAATCTCTAGCATGATTTTCGTTATCACATTTAAACTTTTCTAAAGTAGTAGATAGGAAACAATTTTCTTCTTTCACAATGGATAAAGAGTTTCTAATATTCTTATTTTCTAGTTTACAAACTTTAAGTTTTTGTAATAATGCACGATAAGAACATAATAATTCATCAAAGTTAAAATCTGAATGACTTTCAGGATCAGATATTACCTTAGATTCATCTGCCACGAAGCACACATGAGCAACGTCTTCTAACTCTTGTTCTCCTTCTGAATGTGAAGATTTTGATGATGATTCCTTAGATTCAGACTGTTTAGACGTGTCATCCCAAGTGACCTTTAAAGCCTTTTTCTTGTAAAACTTTTTCTGAGTCGTCTTCTTTTGATTTGTCCTACTTTGCTTTTCATTTTTCCTTATAGGACAATCTGGAGAAAGATGTCCAAGTTTCTTGCAGTTGTAACATACATACTTTCTAGATGAAGAATTCTTGTCATTGAGTGATTTTGACGTTGAGAGTTTATCATTCTTGTTCCTTTGCTGTTTCCTAGCTTTCCATGCTTTTTTGAATTTCCTAGTTAGCAAAATTAAATCCTCGTCAAAATTAGTAGATATATCAGAATCTGAATTAATTTCAAAGGCTATTTCTTTCTTCATTTTTAGTTTGTTGTGACTTAGTGATTCATTTAATTGAACTTCATAAGCTATTAAGTTTCCTATAAGTTCATTCATGGTATAAACATTTAAATCTCGTGATTCCTCAATTGATGTTACTTTCTGAGACCATTTAGAACTTAGGGATCTGAGAATTTTCCTCACCAAATCCTTATCTTCAAAATTCTTTCCTAAGAATTTTAAAGAGTTTATGATATCAAGAAATCTAGAAAACATCTCAGAAATACTTTCGTCTTCATGCATCTTAAAGAGTTCATACTTATGAATCAACATGTTTATTTTAGTCTCTTTAACTTGAGAAGTACCTTCATGTGAAACTTCTAATGCATGCCACACCTCATAAGCAGATTTATATGCTGACACTTTATTGAACTGTTCATAACTCAATGCACAAAATAAAATATTTAAGCCCTTAGGATTCAGAGTTTCATTTTCTTTTTCAGTAATTGTCCAGGAATTATAAGGGGTAGATAATAGAGTATATAGTTTAGAAATCATGAACCACAACTTATGATCTATATTTTGAAGAAAAATAGTCATCCTATATTTCCAATATTCAAAATGTATTTCATTAAATAAAGGAGGATGATTAAGATTTTGGCCTTCATATAAAGAAAAATTACCATTTCCAGCAGCCATCTTACCTTAGATTTTTCAACCTATTTGATTTTAAACAGTCTAAAAACTTTAAAACAACTTGAGCCTTAAATCAAGAAAGTTAAATGTATTCTCAGATATTAATTTATGTTTAAAAACAAGGAAGGTAGAATAAGCAATGATATTAAAAAAGTTGGTATCGATTTTATATTAAAGATTATTAACAAAGCTCTGATAACACTTGTAGGATCGTATGGCTACACAAGAGGGGGGTGAATTGTGTTTTTCAATTTGTTTCGATTATAATTGAAACTTCAATACCTAAAAACAAGTCGAGACATTGTTTTCATAAAATCATTTTTATTCAAGGTTTCAATTACAATATACAATTCAATTCTCCTCAGAAATTGTAGATGCAATTATATATCGATACTATGTTTCATCTATACAATTTCATAACTACAAATAGAGAAAACTAATTTGCAGAATTTAAAACATTTCTCCCTAGTTGAGATCTTTCTTCTTCTTCTTCTTCTTTCTTCTTCAGCAATTCTTTAGTGACGAATATCTTGTCTTTTTATGCTTCACTAAATTTGCTTTCTTCTCATACTTTAAATCTTCAGTGACGTAAATCTTACCTTTTTATGCTTCATTGAACTTTCTTCCACTTGAGAGTTTTTTTTTCTTCCCGAAGAGGTGTTTTTGATCCCTGAAAAGATTTTTTCGTTGTGTGTGTAGGGATAGTTTGATCAACGAGAACTCTATGCCTTTTATACTGTATCTTCATTTCATGCATATTCTCCATGTTTAATCACTACCAATTTTCCACTTCTTTACGTCTTTTCTTTTTCCTTCATCGAAACACACACGTTCTGACCCACATTTACATTTCGAATTTTCTTTAATCATCAGTCTTGGATCTCTGAAAAATTTCCTACAAAATAAACTTTCTCTTCCAAAATTTTTCATCAAGTGTAATAATAAGTCGTTACTTTAATGTTAACTAAATAAGTAATACAAGTAGATATTAACTTAACGTTTCTAACTTAACGAGTTCGTCATGTGCCATTTCACATGACAAGTACTGTAGCTAACTTAACGAACTAAGTCCGTGGTGTTACGCTAACTCAACGAACCATCTCCATTGTGTTACAATAACTCAACGAACCAGTAATAAACAAATGTTTTTATGATAAGAATTTTACCACGTGCAAAAATATCAACTTAAGTTTTATAATGCTAATCGAATGCGTTGCCTTAGTGTTCAATGTAGCAACTCAACGCGTTTAGTTACGCTAACTTAACGAGTTAAACATGAGCACCTCACGTGATACAATATAACATTCATAACTTATAATTTCACCATGTGTATAATACTAACTTAACGAGTTCTCATGTGACCTTTATACAAATAACCCTCTAACTTAACGAGTTGTCTAAACGTGCACTATTTATGCTACAGAAGATATAACTTTAAAACATATCGTACTTTCAATAAAAACACATGTTAAATTAACATTTAGTTAAATGAGAAATTAATGCAATGAAACGACTAGTTATTAACTTAGTATAATTTCAGATCCAATACAGACAAGTATTTATGTTAGTAAGATTTTTTTGTATTAATTGATGATTTTCATTTCTTTTCACAAGCAATAGTAATTGAGCAAATATGATTATTTTCATTAAGCACACATCATCAAAACAAAATACTCAACACAAGTTGAAAAGTTTAGATTCTACCTTCGATAGCTCTTTTTCTCTTGTCGTATTCCTGATTTTCTATCACGTGTGCCATTCCTTTAACTCTTTCAAAAATTTTGATGTATTAACAGCATCATCCCAGAACTCAGGCGTCATCTTCCTCATCGTGGGATTACACAACAGCACAGAATCGCTTTGATATTTTCTGTTCTAAGTTCTAGTTGATCTGCCGGATAATGCCCCCAAAACCCTAGGTTTTAAAATAACCCTAAGTTTAGGCGGGTAATCGGGTCATTTCTTGAATCAACTCTCGCTCTCTCATCCGTGGAATCACGAATAACTCCATGGACTAAGTCCGTGGACTTAACTACAGTTCTCCGTTGAATTATAGTTAACTCAACAAAGTAAGTTCGTTGACTAACTCAAGACTCAATAGAGTAAGTTCGTTGAGTTAAGCGTAACTCAACAGACCTCCCGTACAGACAGATATAATAAAAAATACTTGATACAATAGTTTTTTTTTTTTTTTTTTTTTTTTTTTTTTTTTTCAGTTTTTACTAGTTTAACCGATACTATGTTTCGGTCAAACCAAACTTTTTTTTCGATTGAACTGATACTATGTTTCGGTAAAATCAAATTTTTTTACTAAAAATTAATATAGCTTTTTTTATGTTCCGGTCATACCAATAGATCTAGTCTGTTGAACCTCAACGTTTTTTATATTTTATAATTTTTTTTATAATAAATTTTTTTTAATAAAAATAAAGATAAAATAAAAAAGCTGATTTCTTACTAAGTAAAGCTCGAGTAGTCCTCTACTCTTACTTCTTCTATAGTTCCAAAGGAGCTTTTTGGTATTTTCAGAATAGGTCTAAGTCTTTGTCTATTTACTTTAAAGATATTCTGATTTTTAGGATTTTCAATCTCAATAGTTCCATAAGGATAAATATTTCGAACTATGTAAGGTCCTGCCCATCTAGATCTTAATTTTCCTAGATCGTTATGGAATCTAGCCATGTAAAGATATACTTCTTGTCCTATTTCAAAGCTTTTTGGAATAATTTTCTCCTATCATGCCAGAATTTCATTTTTTCTTTTTCTCTTACAGTCTTCGAATAAGCTTCATTCCTAAATTCTTCTAATTCAATTAATTGCGTTTTCCTATTTTCAGCAACTTGATTTAAATTAGTGTTCAGAGTTTTTAATGCCCAATAAGCTTTATGTTCAATTTCAGTTGGTAAATGACAACTTTTTCCATATACTAGCCTAAAAGGTGACATACCTAAGCTTGTCTTATAAGCAGTTCTATAAGCCCAAAGTGCATCTATCAATCTATTAGCCCAATCTGTTCTAGTAGGATTTACTACTTTTTCTAAGATTAACTTAATTTGTTTGTTCGCACTTTCTACTTGTCCACTTGTTTGCGAATGATAGGATGTTGCAATTTTGTGGTTTATTCCATATTTCTTCATTAAGGCTTCAAAACTTCTATTATAGAAATGAGTTCCTTTAGCACTAATAATAGCTTTAGGTATTCCAAATCTAGCAAATATATTGGTTCTTATAAATTGTATTAGCACTTTGTTGTCATTAATTTTTGTAGGAATAGCTTCTATCCATTTAGATACATAATTCACCCCCAACAATATATAATTAAATTGATTAGACATAGGAAATGGACCCATAAAATCTATACCCCACACATCAAAGATTTCAACCTCAACAATAGGATTAAGAGGCATCATATTCCTCTTGGATATTCTTCCTATTTGTTGACATCTTAAACAACCTAAGCAATATTTATGAGCATCTTTGAATAGTGTTGGCCAATAAAATCCACATTGCAGAATTTTTGCTGCAGTTTTCCCTGAACCAAAATGCCCTCCACAAGCTTGGTCATGACAGAAAGACAATATGCTCTCATATTTAGTTTCTGGAACACACCTCCTTAAAACCAGATCAGGACATTTCTTAAATAAGTATGGGTCTTGCCAATAGTAATATTTTACTCTTGAGAAGAACAATTACATATCCTATCTATTCCAATCCTTAGGTGTTAAACCAGTAACTAAGTAATTAACTATGTCTGCATACCAAGGTATTGTGTTGATGATCATTAATTGTTCATTAGGAAAATTATCCATAATTTCAATATTTGATTTTTCTATTTGTAATCTTGATAAATGATCTGCTACTACATTCTCACAACCTTTTTTATCTTTAATTTTTAGATCAAATTCTTGTAATAATAATATCCATCGGATCAATCTAGGCTTAGTCTTTTTTTTTGCTATTAGGTGTTTTAAAGCTAAATGATCCGTGTATACTATTACTTTAGCTCCAATCAGATTTGATCTAAACTTTTCCAAGGAAAACACAATAGCTAATAGTTCTTTTTCAGTAGTTGTGTAATTAACTTGAGCATCATTTAAGGTTTTACTTGCATAATGAATCACTCTAGGAGATTTTTCTATCTTCTATCCCAACACTACTCCTACAGTAAAATCAGATGCATCGCACATTAATTCAAATGGATGGCTCCAATCAGGTGCTTGAATTAAAGGAGTTGAAATTAAGCTAGTTTTAAGTTTGAAAAATGCTTCCTTGCAATTTTTATCAAAGTTAAATGGGACATCTTTTAATAGATTAGTTAAAGGTCTAGCTATTTTGCTAAAGTCTTTAATAAATCTTCTATAAAAACCAGCATGTCCTAGAAATGATCTAATATCTTTTACTGATTTAGGTTCTGGTAGATTAGAAATTACTTCTATTTTAGGTCTATCTACTTCCAACCCTTTCTTAGAAACAACATGCCCTAAGACTATTCCTTGTTTAACCATGGAGTGACATTTTTCCTAATTTAGAACTAGATTTCTTTCCATACAGCGTTTTAATATTTGGTCTAAATTTTTTAAACAAACTTCATAAGAGTTGCCATAAACATCAAAATCATCCATAAATATTTCTAAAAAATCTTCAGTCATTCCAGTAAATATGCCCTGCATATACCTTTAAAAGGTGGCTGGTGCATTGCATAATCTGAAGGGCATTCTCTTAAAAGCATAAGTTCCATTAGGATAGGTGAAAGTTGTTTTCTCTTGATCCTCTAATGCTACTAGAATTTGGTTATAACCTAAATACCCGTTTAGGAAACAAAAATATTCTTGCCCTACTAATCTTTCTAGCATTTGATCTATAAAAGGTAAGGGAAAATGATCTTTCCTAATCACAGCATTCAGCTTTTTATAGTCTATACATACTCTCCAGCCTGATTGAATTCTGGTAGGCATCAAGTCTTGACTTTCATTCCTAATAACTGTTAATCCTGATTTCTTGGGAACTACATGGATTGGGCTAACCCATGAGCTATCCGAAATCAGATAAATTATGTCATTATCTAACAATTTCATTATTTCCTTCCTAACTACTTCTTTAATGTTTGGATTTAATGTCCTCTCAAGAATTCTAACAGGTTTAGCATTCTCTTCCAAATATATGTGGTGACAACATAAAGTTGAACTTAACCCTTTTATATCAGTCATAGTCCATCCTATTACTTCTTTATAACTTTTCACTACAACTTTTAATTTAGCTATTTTATCCTCTTTTAAATCTGAAGCAATAATGATTGGACAAGTTCGTTTATCTTCCAGAAATATTTAGGTTAATTCAGAAGGTAAATGTTTTAATTCTAAATGTTGCCCATCAGAAGCTAGAGCTCCTAATTGAACATCATCATTTTCTAAATTAATTTCTTCCAGATCTCCTTCTATATTTATGCTTTCACTTTCCTCTAAAGTTTCAGAATTGATTTGCCTATTTAATTCTTCTTGAATCACATTATCTAACATATCTCCTTCATCCTCTAAAAAGTCTATGGTATGTAAAGACATTTCTAACTCCTCAAACCTTTTTGGTTTGAAAATATTTAATTGAGTATTCTCATTACCATATGCTAACTTCATTACTCCAGTTTTACAATTTATAATAGCCCTTGATATTGCTAAAAATGGCCTTCCCAAAATTAAAGATGTATCACTATTTTTATGCTTAATTTGTTGGGAATCTAAAATTACAATATCAATAGGATATATAAAGTTTTTGATTTTAATTAAGTCATCATCTATTTTTCCTCTAGGATATCTTATACTTCTATTAGCTAATTGAATAACCGTATTAGTAGGAGTTAAGCCTTCTAATCCTAAGGATGCAAATATATCACTTAGCATAACATTTATACCAGCACCTAAGTCTATTAAGGTTCTTTCTAGAATGGTATTTCCTATGGTGCATGATATAACAGGGATTCCAGGATCAGATAACTTTTTAGGAATTTGTGGCAGAAATAGGGAACTACTTTGCTCGGCTAAAAAGACCTTCCTAAGAACTTTTTGCTCTCTTTTCTTAGTACACCAATCCTTCAGAAATTTAACACAAGGTGGCATTTTCTGTAGTAGATCTAACAAAGGAATGTTAACTTGTACTTTTTCAAAAATTTCTCTGATTTTTTCTTATTTTTCAGGTATTGTTTGTTGTAATCTTTTAGGATAGGGTGCTCAAGATTGTGATTTAAAATATTCTTTTTCTTTCGTTTGATTTGTTTGATCATTTTTAGCCTCATTAGCAGATTCAGATTGTTCTTTAGTGATTTCTAGATTTTCAGCTATTACATTTTCATTATCATTTTGATTTTTACTCTAATCCACCTCCATATTATTTTCATTTTGAGTTCTTGGTGGTATGTCAGTTCCAGATCTTAATGTTATACATACATCTTCTAGATTTTCGTTACTCTCATGATGTTTTTGTATATTATTTTCGTGATTATGATCTTCAATTGTTTTTAGTTTTAAAGTGCATTCTTTAAATTCTCTTGCATTAGTATTTTCTTTTGGCTGTATATTTTGCAAATTATGTAGATCTATAACATTATAATTTTCATTGTCTTGTTGTATAACTTGTATTTTCATTGTATATTCGTCCAATGCTTTTAGTTTTCTTTCCAGATCATCTAATCTCATTGCATTCAATTTTTGATCAATTTTCATTATGGTTTTTTTAGTTTCGTAAATTATATCCATTTTAGGTTCTAAATATGCTTCCCTATAGTTTAATTGGTTGACTTCTTGTTGCTGACACATAAAGTATTCTAGTTTGTCCAGGTTTTGCTCTATACTATGCTCTAGTCTGTCATACCTATCCCAAACTTCAGTGTCTCTCAACATCTTACACATTCTATATTGACCATCAGTTGGGTAAACTATAGGATTCTCATACTCGGCTCTAGTATATTGAGGATAATTCATTTGTTATTTATGGGATCTAACCATCTGCAAACGTCTCAGTTTCAAACAGTTAGAATTACAGAATTCACATATGCTAACTATAAGTTTCAAAAATCTTTGAGTATAAGCATATACCATATTCTCAATTACAGAAGAAAACACACAACACTTTGGCTATTAAAACGAAACAGCTCTAACAGTTGCTTATATGAATTCCCCGGCAACGACGCTAGAAAACTTGTTTGGATCCCCAGCACAGGACTAGAAAACTTGGTTGGTTGCTCAGCAACACATTAGAAAAACTTGGATTTGTTAACTTCTATTTTTACTTAGTTAATTTATCTTTATGCTTATATCAATGAATTCCTTTTTAGAAGTAAACAAACAACCTTTCACACAAATTAGATAATAATTCCAATTTGTATTTTAATTGCAAGTGCACAGTGTCTATTGTATTTGTGTGCAAGTATAGGTCGATCCCATAGGGAATTGCTGAAGAATTGTGAACTGTTCCATTTTTAATAATCAAATTTATATATTCAACAAGCTCTTCGTTGAGTTACAGTTAACTCAACGGACTAAGTTCATTGAGTTATGACTAACTCATTGGACTACTCTCGTGGACTTAAGTTAACTCCACGAGCCTGTCTTTCCTATTTAATACTGCTATTTACAGAGGAATTCGACCAACCATTAGGTGGTTCCACAGATTGTAAATAACATTAATTAAGCTCTTTAATATTAGTGAACACTGGATTTATCATTATGCAATACTAGCATTTAGATAATTCAAACAGTAACTATTAAAATCTTTAAGTCTTTTGAATGAACCAATTTTAGTAAACTGTAAAACTAAAACAAACATAAAATATTCACAATACTGACAAAGATAACATTAATCACAATACAAAACAAACAATACAACACTCAAATACAAAATACAAATATAGATAAGTTGTTTTTGGTATTTTTGTTTTGATATGAGCATGGAAATGGGCGAAAGGTGAAATGTAAAGTAATCTCAGTCGACAGTAAATACTTTCGTCACTACATGTGACGCGATTACACCATTGAAAATTTAACCATTTACAATTCTCTCTCCTCTCCCTATAGAATCGCGAGTCTAGAATTGCAAGATGATCTCCTATTCAGCATATTGGCGTCAACCCGAAGCCAAGGCTAGAAGCTTTATGATTTCCTGAGATATGAGTCGGTGCTTGGTGAAAATGGCTTCCCTTCCCGCGACGCGATCACTCCTCATAGTAGTTGTCAGGCACTGTGTTTGGCTCGGAATCGACCCAACATCAGGAAAGTATCCTCACAAACCTCTAATGGTTGGTGATTATGGTGGTGGTGGTGATGGTTGGTGTGGTACTTCAGAAAATTGCCGACGCTGCCTATAGAAATTTTGGTGATCCTCCTCTGCACACACTGGCCAAACCCATCGGCCACGCACACTTAGTTATTTTTTCTTCTTTTCTTTTATATTTCTTCGGTGGTAGCTGCTTCTACTTGAATGATCGGTTGGATTTCCTTCATTTATATCAATGACGATGATTTCTTCTCCCTTCGACGAGTGAATTCCTGTGTGATATGTATGATCATGGTTTTTTTCTTCCAACTGTTGTGTTCCTGCAATTGCTACAGTGGAATATTAGAAAATAAATGTTCCGTGGAGTTATAGATAACTCAACAGACTTGCTTCGTTAATTTAACTATAAAACACGTGCATAAATTTAACTATCTGATGCTTAGATGCATTTCGTATAGTTATAGACTTAACTATCCGATGCTCAGATGCATTTCGGATAGTTACAGATAACTCACCGATATATAACTTAAGTCAATCTTCTAGATCACGACATGTGTCATCAGTAGTTTTATAATAAAGAAATATTTTTGAGAGTTACAAACTTAACTATCCGATGCCCAGATGCATTTCAGATAGTTATAGATAACTCACTGAAAGTCCACTTAAGTCATTCTTCTAGAACATGACACGTGTCCAACAATTGTTTTTATAATAAAAAAGAGATTTCGGAGAGTTACACATATAACTATCTGATGCCCAACTGCAATTTCGGATAGTTAGAGATAACTCATCGAAAATTCACTTAAGTCATGCATTATGGTTTCGACACGTGTACTTTAGGAAATAATAAAATATTCTTTTAAAACATAACTGTTCGGTACATTAAACATAACTCTTCGGTACATTAAGCATAATTGCTCTATACGTAAAACATAATTGTCTGAAATAACAGAAAATTTGGATACTTAAGAATTTCACAGCTTGCAATTTACTGACAGTTCAGAAATGCACTAAATTAACATTAATTCCCCGAAATTAAGTAGATTCTTTCATTAAAGCATATAACAGTGCAATTATAACAAAATGGCTTAATTATCATATGATAAGCTAAATATTATGCAATTAACCATCATTTAACCGTTAATATTATGCACTTTTTCATTCTAAACAATAACCATCTAGGAAAATTAAGATCTAGATGGGTAGGACCTTACATAATTCGAAATATTTACTCCTATGGAGTTATTGAAATTGAAAATCCTAAAAATCAGAATATATTTAAAGTAAATGGACAAAGACTTAGACCTATTTTGAAAATACCAACAAATACTTTTGGAATTATAAAAGAAGTAAAAGTAGAGGACTACTTGAGCTTTGCTTAAAAAAAAAAAAACTTTACAGGAAGTCCGTTGAGTTACACTTAACTCAACGAACTTACTCCGTTGAGTCTAGGATAAGTTAATGGATTTACCCCATTGAGTTAACTATAACTCAACGGAGTACTGTAGTTAAGTCCACGGACTAGTCCGTGGAGTTAACCGTAATTCCACGAATGAGAGAGCGAGAATTTGCGTAGGAAATGACCCGATTACCTGCCTAAACTTAGGGCTTATTTATACTTAAACTTAGGGTTTGGGGGCATTATTCGCAGAATCATTTAGAACTTAGACTAGTAGAGATCTGAGCGATTCCGTTCCATTGCGTAACTCCATGGTGAGGAAGATGACACTTGTTTGGAGTTTAGTTAACTTCTATTTTTATGCTTATATCAATAATTACCTTTAGAAGTAAACTAACAACATTTCACATGAATTAGCTATTAATTCCAATTTGTGTTTTAACTACAAGTGCATAGTGTATATTGTATTTGTGTGCATGTACAGGTCGATCCCATAGGGAGAGATAGAATAAAAATTTATGTACTATTTTGATTTTTATATTGGAATTTATGTGTTCAGTAAAACACTCCGTTGAATTACAGTTAACACAATGGACCTAGTTTGTGGAGTTATGGCTAACTAAATGAACTATCCTCGTGTACTTAAGTTAACTCCACAAGTCTAACAATACTATTAATTACAGAGGAATTTGGCCAACCATTGGGCAATTCCATAGATTGTAAATAACATCAATTAAGCTCTTTGATGCTAGCTAAGATTAGATTTATCATTAAAAAAAACTAACATTCAGATATTTCAAACAGTAACCATTGAAATCTTTAAGTATCTGGAACAAATCAATTTTAACAAACTGTAAAACTATTATCTATTTTCTGAATCAATTAAACATAAAACATTCACAATACGAACAACGATAACATTAATCATAATACAAAACAAACAATACAACACTTACATACTAACTGTAAACACAAATAAGTAGTTGTTTTTGTTTTTAATGTGTTCCTAGAGATGAATCAAAGGTGAAATGTAAAATCTCTATCGACAATAAAAACTTCTATCACTACATGCGACGTGATTACACCACTGAAAATTTAATCACTTACAATCCTGTCTCCTCTCCCTATAGAATCGCGAGTCCAGAATTGCAAGATGATCTCCTCCTCAACATACTAGCATCAACTCAAAACCAAGGCTAGAAGCTTTACGATCTCTTGAGATATGAACCGGTGCTTGGTGAAAATGGCTTCCCTACCCGTGATGCGATCACTCCTCATAGTGGTTGTCAAGCACTGTGTTTGGCTCAGAATCGACCCAACATTAGGAAAATATCCTCACAGACCTCTGATGGTTGGTGATGGTGATGTTGGTGATGGTGTTGTTGGTGTGGAGCTTCAGGGAACTTCCGATGTTGCCTGCAGTTAGTGCAGTTCTCCAACACACTTTGCACACACATTTTTTGCATCTTTTATATTTCTTACAATAGTAACTGCTCCTGCTTAATTGATCATTAGATTTCCTTCATTCATATCAACGATGGTGATTTCTTCTTCATTGCACGAGTGAATTCCTACGTGATACGTGTAATCGTGGTCTTCCTTCAAATGTCCTATTTTTGCAATTGCTATAGTGGCATATTAGAAAATATATGGTCCGTGGAGTTACAGATAACTCAATGGACTTACTTCATTGATTTAACTATAAAAAACGTGCAATAAAGAAATAAGTTGCTAACATAATGTGTTACCTTAGTGTGTATTCATGTAACTCAACGCATACAGTTATGTTAACTTAACGAGTTAAACATGTGCATCTCACGTGATATACTAAAGCATTTAAATTCAACACGTGCATAAATCAAACTTAACGAGTTCAGATATACAACTTACGGTTCTTACTCACCAACTCAACGAGTTGTTATTGTGTACCTACATATTCTTTTAGCATTTAAAACATAACTATTTGGTACATTAAATATAACTCTCCGAAATAACAGACAATTCAGATACTTAAGAATTTCACAGCCTGTAATTTACCAACAATTCAAAATTATACGAAATTAACATTAATTCCTTGAAATTATGTAGATTCTTTCATTAAAGCATATAATAGTGCAATTATAACATAATGGCTTACTTCTCATATGATAAGCTAAATATTATGCAATTAACCATCATTTAATCGTTAATATTATGTACTTTTTCATTCTAAACACTTCCCCCATACCTAAATTTTGCTAGTCCCTTAGCAAACTAAGATTTAACTAGTTGGTCTGTCTAAAGTCTTAGAATTAATTCTTCATTTCGTTCTTCTTTAGAATAAATTAGATTACTTTATAGATATTCTATATGTTTCAGTAATCTATTTTAACTTTGTTTTCTCCTCTTCAACCTGCAAATATACTTAGAACATATGTAAATTACATACAAAATATATCAGTATCACATAAGTGTTAATTATATTAGCATTTTTTTTTCTTTTCAGCATTTGTTATCTTGAATTTCCCAATATGATTTCCAGAATAAATTTCAACAACATACGAATTAAAATACAATCCAATTCAATATGATTAAGACAAGTAGAATAAAGAATTGTATCTCAGATAAACAACTTCAAAAGTCTATTCTAGATTCATACTTTTCCTAGAATAGATACCTATGCCTTTGGTGTCTCACAAGCAAGCTAGTTGGTTTCCCAGAATAGATACCAATAAACTAGATTGATATTTTGTTTTTTTTTTTCTTGAATAAAACTAAAACTAAAATTTTTTCTTTTTCTTTTTTCTAAAAATAAATGCAAAATACACACAACATTAAAATCATAGAATCACAATTTAAGAACATGATTGAAAAGTAGTAATAAATGAAGTAAATATGTCAGTCCATGCCAACTTTTTAGGCATAATTCTTCTTGCTATTAATTCCGTTTTAATGTAGTTCGTTTTCCTTTTTAGCTTGTAAACTTGCAATATGTCATCAATACTAAATATAAGTATATTACCATTAATGAAATGAAATGCATAAAGAGGTCTTCTTCTATTCCAAGATAATGTAACTGTTTCTATTTCTATATCTATTTCAATATATTCCTCTTCTCACTTCCATTCATTCAGGTCTTTTATAATCCATATTTGAAATTTCTTCAATTCATCCCACCATCTTATCAGACATAAAGTAGGATCATCATATTCATTATACCACATTCCTAATTGAATTTGATCATATTCTGAAGTCAGTGGTTTAGCTATATCACTAGGTATAGGTAATATTTCTATAAAATCATCATAACTGTCTATGCTTACTATGTATAAATCAGATCTATATGCAACTGATATATCTGTGACTATATATATATATCCATCAAGTATGACATGCATACTATTAATTAAAGCTTTCTGTCCTAGATATATCATAGTATTTTCAATCCAAGATCTATTCAGAAAATTATACACACTTAAGCATAAATCTTCATCTCAATTTCCAGTTGGTCTCCAATAATATAATTTTTCAGGAATGGTCGAATTTTTATGAAAAAAAATTAAAGCTGACCCACAACTTTCAGTTAGTACTTCATATCTATTAGGTCTTCCTATATTCCATTCTTCTCTTGTGATCAGATTTCTAATCAAAATATCAAGTAACAGAATTGCATACTTTGGTTTGGTTCTGTAAATAATTAATCCTTCATCCATCCCCATAATATGATCTATTCCTTCTAATGTATTGGGTGGAATTCCAGTAGTTTTTTCCATATTCAGATATTCATAGCTGATTGAACTATAATTAAATGACTTCCATAGAAATCCATCTCTAATCTTAGTCATTTTTGCAGCTTGTAGTCTATGAAAATATTTTTCTCTAACACAATCTTTAATCTATTTTGATACACAACACAATCTGCACAGATCTTTAGCTGACATATTACTTAGTACTTCCCTCAATGCATCCAATGGTAATTTCATAAATTCCATCTATTGTGATTCTGTACAACATAAACAAAAATTTAACAAAGACAAAATTAACATAGCTACTTCACATCCTCGTGGAGCTAGGTCATAACTCAACAGACTAAGTTCCTTGAGTTAAGTAATAACTCTACGATATTACTAACTATAATTAAACTTACATTTTTTTTCTTTTTATATTTTTCTACTTACTATATATTACATAGTTACTTCTATTATACTACTTCATTCAGCTACCCTCCTAGGTATCAATTTAATTTTGGTTGACAATCAATTTCATACTAGAGGTATCAATTTCATTAATAGTTTGGTTGACAAGGTTAGCTATTGGTTGCATTGACAATCCTCCAGTAGGTCTAACTTCCATTGATTCCTTCTATCTAGGTGGTACATTTCTATTCATATTTTGATTTTGCATTACAACATTTCCAAATACAAGATCTAAATGATTGTTGAGATGTTGGATTATCTTTTCTAATTTCTCTATTTTAGATCCTTGTTCTATTAATGCTTCATAACTTATATTCTTGTCATTTATATTTTCTCCTCCCTGAAATTTGTTGTTTCTCCAAGATAAATTCGGGTGATTTCTCCAATTAGGATTATAAGAATTTCCAAAGTTATCTTTCTGGTTTCTAGCATAAATAATATCTAGATCATTGATATTTGCATTCTTTTCTGCTAGCTTTTGATTTAATGATAACTCTTCTATTTTCTTTGTTAATTCAATTAATTTCACTTCAAGCATAGTACTCGAATCTATTTCATGCATTCCTCTTGGCAATATTCTTTTATTTGCAATAGCTTCAGCCGAGTTTTCCCACTATGCAGTTCTTTTTGCAAAGTTTTCTAAATATGCCCATGCTTCTTCACTATAGCATTTTAAAAATCCATTCTGACAAGTAGATTCTAATAAAGATTTCGTTGAAACATCTATGCCTTCATAAATTATACCTATTAATTGTGCTTTACTCATTGCATGATGTGGACATTAAGCCAGTAAATCTTTAAATCTTTCAAAATATTTCTATAATGATTCTCCTTGTTTTTAGCTACACATTAATATTTCCTTTTTCTTTTTAATTGTTTGATGTGTTGGATATATTTTTCCAGGAAAACAAAGCAAAATTCAGTCCATGTAGAAATTGAATCAAGCGATAAAGTATATAACCATCTCTTAGCTGTGTCTTTTAAAGTAAAAGGGATATATCTAAGTTTAATATCATCTATACTCATGTTCGACATTTTCATCATTTGACAAACTTCGTTAAATTCTCTAAGGAAATAATAGGCATCTTCTCTTTCTAATCCATGAAAATGTGGTAATTGACTAATATAATTAGATTTTAGTTCAAACCTATCCCCCTCAAAGTTTGGTAATCGAATGCATGAAGGTTCATCAACTAATTCAGAATATAGAATTTCTCCTAATGGTTTTTCTACTAGAGCAGCCATATCTTCGTTCTCTTTTAAAGAAAGGTTAGCTACACCCCTAAGGATTCGTTAAAGTCTAATTCAAAAAAATTTTCAGTACGTCTCTATGTTGAATAATCTTGTGTAGGAGTTTTTACTAATCATTTAGTGTTAGGAGAACAAATCCATGTGCTCATAAACTCTTAATATAAAGTAAAATAGCAGAAGATTAATTACATACCAGTCTGAAGCTTTATACTCAGTAAATAGTTGTTGACGGATGAAGTTGAATCAGCTACTTCTCCTTCCAGTTCTCCAATGAATTTCTTTTTCTTTCACAGGTGCTGGTAACTTGTAAATAACATTCTATTCTATATTTATAATGCACGTCCATAAAGCAAATGAATCTCGTTGCAAGAACGTGTCCTGTAACGTGTAGTGTGGTTCCTATTTTTATAGATAAGTGTGCCACTTCTAATTTCAAATTTTAGTAATCACTAAACCCACAAAGTTTCGTTCGTGGCTAAAAGAATAACCGTTTAGCTTAATCCATGAACTAACCTTGTTGAGTTACAGATAACTTAATGGACTAGTTTTGATTACTATTGCTAACTCCATAGACTAAGTTCGTTGAGTTATAAATAACTCAACGGAGTGACCTTATATTATATTATTGACCTCGTGGAGTTACGATTAACTCAACGAACTTACTTCGTTGAGTTAACACTAGGTAGTTTTCTAAAACTTACTCCTCGTATTAACTTCTACTTTTTTTCTCTCCTACATTTTTCCAACTTAAATAAAATAAATACATGTCATTACTGCATCATTCTAATTAAAACTCATTTAAATCTAAACATTATATAAATATTTAACTTGCAGTTCATTTCATGTTATGCAGAATTTATATTTTACTTTGCAGCATGCAGATATTTTCAAGCCTTAATCAGTTATCTTTCATTTAATCTTGTCATTCAGCAAATTATATAATGTTCTACAAATTATATAATATTCAAAATAATTCATCCATTACATCATTCTCAAACACAAATGTAAAAACATCTGAAAAACATACATTCATTTATATGAATAGTATACATTACAATCACTCAGATATTTTTCATACAAATATATTCAATTACAAGTAGACGAACAATACAATTTAATCTTTTCTCCTAAGTTCATCTACTTCCTTCTTGAGTTTTTCTACTTGTTGCTCTAATTGGTTAATCCTTTCTACAGCTCCTGTAACTCCTCTAAAAGGTACAACAATCTCTGCAGCTACATAATTTCTATATTCTTTCACTGAAATGGTTCTTGATTTGATCCTTTTGGATGCCCATTTCGTGAAATCAATATAGTCCACCATTAGTAGTGGAATCAGATCTTCATAAAATAATTTCTTCTTTACTACTTTCAGCTTGGAGATAAAAACTGCAAACCAATTTATCTGAATTCTATTCACAACTGCATATGTGGCCCATTTGACAAATTGACTCGGTTCTATATCGTGGCCTTGTCGTTGGTAGACATTCTTAATTAGAATGTTAGCTATCATGTGTGCTTTATCATTTAAATGCTTCAATCTATTGAACAATGGCACACCAAGATTGATAGCTAAACAATCCTTTATTGTTTGCTCTGTCCACTCGACTACAGTTGTGCTTTCTAGAATTTCTAGTCCTTCATTCTTCAATCCTAAAATGTTGTAGAGAAGCTCTAGTGTTATCTGTACATCGACTTACTCCATGTTGGAAATTAATCCACTTTCTCCTTCTCTTAGATTTGCATAGAAGTAGGGCACTAGATTCTCATATACTGCATACCCTCTCTCTTGAGAAATAAATTGCATTAGACCTTGGAATTCAAATAAATATTTGATTTCTTGCATTCCATCCCAATTTACTGGTCTACTGTAAATGATGTCATAACCCCTAATCTCCTGGTATTTATTATAAGCTTCCTAACTCCAAAAGGGTACTTCATTTAAAACTATTGCTTTAGAAGGATCGAGAATATGCATTTGTTACTCTAGAGGGGTTTGTTCTTGAACTTCCTCTTCCAAATGCTAAACTTGAATAGACTAAAAATGCTTTGGGGATTCTTGAATATTTGCTTCTGCTTCTATCTGTGGTGGTGAGCTGGCAGAACTCTCCACTCTGTCTTGAATTCCTTCCAAAATTTGCTGAAGAGTTCTTTGCTCTTCAGTGGAATTTGTCGAGTTATTTCTTTCCATATGTACTTGTTCAGCTTCTTGTTCATTTTCTTCTTTTTCTTCTTCCTCCTAACTACCAATCTGCATTGTCACTGTTCTTTTTGATTTTGTGGCAAATTGGGATGGAGTTACGGGTAAATCAGCTTCTGCCCTAATTTTTGTTTCTTCTGTTTTTATAGGCTGCAGATTAATTTCAACTTGATTTTCTTCTTCTATTTGCTCTTGCTGTTGCCTCTGCTCATCCTCAGAATCGGATAGCAGGCTTACAAAAATTGGCTCTACAGGCCCTACTGATATTAGTCTTTCAGATTTAATCTCCTCTTGATATTCAAGCACTATCTCTTTTCCTTTCCTTCTTTTGATTAATTGTGCCTGGTCTTCCTCTTCTTCCTTTGATATTAAGTCTACAAAAATAGGCTTTGCAGGCCTTTGAGCCACAAGGACTAGCTCTTCCTATTTAACTTTTTCAATAATTGCTAGTCTCGAAGGACCAGCTTTAGCTCCTTTTGGAGTAAGTCTGGCAGTGGCTTCTTGATGCTGTTCAACTTTAATTTGATATTGGGCTTTCAACTTTTCTGCAACCCTCTTTTTGCACCGTGCATCAAACACTAGATGTGCTATAGCTACTGCCAATTCTTCTGGTTCTCCTTGGTCTTCTCCTATTTGAACTAGTTCTTGAAATTCTCTTCTTTCTTCCTCAGTAGAAGGCCCCAATATTGTTGCTCTTTCTAACAGCCTTGGTTGTGAAATTGAAGGTCTAGGCTGTTGTTCCTTAGGGACAAGTCTTTCAGGAGTCGGCTTCTCTTGTTCTTCATTTTCTTTCCTTTATTGCTCCCAAATTGCCCACTTAGCACGTCTACCTATGCGTCTTTTAAACTAGAGGCGAGACTTACGTTGGATCAATTCTAGGGCAACTTTATTATTTGGTCTGATTTTTCTTTCTCTGCTTACAGCAATTTCCATAGCTACTCTAATTCTCATCTCCATAATTTGAGGTATTTGTATGCCTAAATCAAGTAGCACTTTCCTCCTGTAGAAAAGGTTAGATTCTACCTTTTGTAGCTCTTTTTCCCTTGTCGTATTCTTGATTTTCTGCCTTATATGTCATTCCTCCAAATCTTTAAGAAATTTTGAAGTGTCAATTGCACCTTTCAAGAACTCGGGTGCATCTTCCTCATCGTGGAGTTACGCAACGGAACAGAGTCACTCTGATATCTACTGGTCTAAGTTATAAATGATTCTGCAGATAATGCCCCCAAACCCTAAGTTTAAATATAAATAAGCCCTAAATTTAGGCGGGTAATCGGGTCATTTCCCACGCAAATTCTTGCTCTCTCATTCGTGGAATTACGGTTAACTCCACGGACTAAGTTCATGGACTTAACTATAGTACTCCGTTGAGTTATAGTTAACTCAATGGGGTAAATCCGTTAACTTATCCTAGACTCAACGGAGTAAGTTCGTTGAGTTAAGCGTAACTCAACGGACTTCCTGTAAAGTTATATCTAATAAAAATACATATAATAGTACTTTATACTTCGGTAAAGAATTTCCAGTCTAATCGACTCTTAATTTTTCAACACTTTAAAAAGTTTTTGGTCAAACCATTACATTCCTCGGTTGAATCGAAATTACATATATATATATATATATTTGGTTGGTTTAGCCGATATTATGCTTCGGTAAAACCACTATTAAACTAAATATAATATAAATATCTTTTTATATTTTTGTGTTTCGATCAGGCTGATGGATCCTATCGGTTGAACTACAACGATTTTTTTTCTTTTTAAAATATGTTTTGGTAAAACCAATAATTCCTTTCGGTTGAACTACGACTATATTTAAATAAGATTTTTTTTTTTAAAACAAAGCTTGAGTAGTCCTCTACTCTTACTTCTTCTATAATTCCAAAAGCATTTGTTGGTATTTTCAAAATAGGTCTAAGTCTTTGTCCATTTACTTTAAATATATTTTGATTTTTAAGATTTTCAATTTCGATAGCTTTGTAGGGGTAAATATTTCGAACTATGTAAGGTCCTCCCATCTAGATCTTAATTTTCCTGGATGGTTATGTAGTCTAGTAATGTAAAGATACACTTCTTATTCTATTTCAAAGGTTTTTGGGATAATTTTCTTGTCATGCTAAAACTTCATTTTTTTTTTTTCTTTTACAGTTTTTGAATAAGCTTCATTCCTAAATTCTTCTAATTCAATCAATTGTATTTTTCTATTTTCAGTAGCTTGATTTAAATTAGTGTTTAGAGTTTTTAAAGCCTAATAAGCTTTATGTTCAATTTTAGCTAGTAAATGACAACTTTTTCCATATACTAGCCTAAAAGGTGACATACCTAAGCTTGTCTTATACACAGTTCTATAAGCCTAAATTGCATTTATCAATCTATTAGCTTAATCTGTTCTAGTAGGATTTACTACTTTTTCTAAGATTAACTTAATTTGTTTGTTAGCACTTTCTACTTGTCCACTTGTTTGTGGAAGATATGATGTTGCAATTTTGTGGTTTACTCCATATTTCTTCATTAAGGCCTCAAAACTTCTATTGCAGAAATGAGTTCCTCTATCGTTGATAATAGCTTTAGGTATTCCAAATCTAGCAATTATATTGGTTCTTACAAATTGTATTACCACTTTGTTGTCATTAGTTTTTGTAGGAATAGCTTCTATCCATTTAGACACATAATCCACCCCCAACAATATATAACTAAATTGATTAGACATAGGAAATGAACCCATGAAATCTATTCCCACACGTCAAAGATTTCAACCTCAACAATAGGATTAAGAGGTAGTATATTCCTCTTTGATATTCCTCATATTTGTTGACATCTTAAACAACGTAAGTAGTATTTATGAGCATCTTTAAATAGTGTTAGCCAATAAAATCCACATTGCAGAATTTTAGCAGTAGTTTTCCCTGAACCAAAATGCCCTCCACATGCTTGGTCATGGCAGAAAGACAATCTGCTCTGATATTCAGTTTCTGGAACACACCTCCTTAAAACCAGATCAGGACATTTCTTAAATAAGTATGAGTCTTCCCAATAGTAATATTTTACTCTTGAAAAGAACAATTTCTTATCTTGTCTATTCCAATCTTTAGGTGTTAAACCAGTAACTAAGTAATTAACTATGTCTGCATACCAAGGCATTGTGTTGATGGTCATTAGTTGTTCATCAAGAAAATTATCCTTAATTTCAATATTTGATTTTTCTATTTGTAATCTTAATAAATGATCTGCTACTACATTCTCACAACCTTTTTTATCTTTAATCTCTAGATCAAATTCTTGTAATAATAATATCCACCGGATCAATCTAGGTTTGGTCTCTTTCTTTGCTATTAGGTGCTTTAAAGTTGAATGATCTGTGTATACTATCACTTTAGCTCCAATCAGATATGATCTAAACTTTTTTAAGGCAAACACAATAGCTAACAACTCTTTTCAGTAGTTGTGTAATTAACTTGAGCATCATTTAAGGTTTTGCTTGCATAATGAATCACTCTAGGAGATTTTTCTATCTTTTGTCCCAGCACTACTCCTACAGCAAAATCAGATGCATCGCACATTAATTCAAATGGATGGTTCCAATCAAGTGCTTGTATTATGGGAGTTGAAATTAAGCTAGTTTTAAGCTTTAAAAATGCTTCTTTGCAATTTTTATCAAAGTTAAATGGGACATCTTTTAATAGATTAGTTAAAGGTCTAGCTATTTTGCTAAAATCTTTAATAAATCTTCTACAAAATCCAGCATGTCCTAGAAATGATCTAATGTCTTTTACTGATTTAGGTTCTAGTAGATTAGAAATTACTTCTATTTTAGCTTTATCTACTTCCAACCCTTTCTTTGAAACAACATGCCCCAAGACTATTCCTTGTTTAACCATGAAGTGACATTTTTCCCAATTCAAAACTAGACTTTTTTCCACACAGTGTTTTAATACTCGGTTTAAATTGTTTAAACAAACTTCATATGAAGTTCCATAAACAATAAAATCATCCATAAATATTTCTAAAAAATCTTCAATCATTCTAGTGAATATGCCTTACATACACCTTGGAATGTGGCTAGTGGATTACATTGTCCGAATTGCATTCTCTTAAAAGCATAAGTTCCATTAGGACAGGTGAAGGTTGTTTTCTCTTAATCCTTTAGTGCTACTAGGATTTGGTTATATCTTGAATACCCATCTAGGAAACAAAAATATTCTTGCCCTGCTAATTTCTCTAGTATTTGATTTATAAAAGGTAAGGGAAAATGATCTTTCTTAGTCACTGCATTCAGCTTTCTATAGTCTATACACACTCTCCAGCTTGATTGAATTCTAGTAGGTATCAAGTCTTTACTTTCATTCGTAATAACTGTTAATCTTGATTTCTTGGGAACTGCATGGATTGGACTAACCCATGAGCTATAAAAAATCAGATAAATTATGTCATTATCTAACCGTTTCACTATTTCCTTCCTAACTACTTCTTTAAGGTTTGGATTTAATCTTCTCTTAGGAATTCTAACAGGTTTAGCATTCTCTTCTAAATATATGTGGTGACAGCATAAAGTTGCACTTAACCCTTTTATATCATTTATAGTCCATCCTATTGCTTCTTTATAAGTTTTTACTACATCTTTTAATATAGCAATTTGATCCTCCTTTAAATCTAAAGCAATAATGATTGGACATGCTCGTTTTTCTTCCAAAAATATATAGGTTAATTCAGGAGGTAAATGTTTTAATTCTAAATGTTGCCCATTAGAAGCTAGGGCTCCTAATTGAATATCATCATTTTTTAAATTAATTTTTTCCTACTCTTCTTCTATATTTATGCTTTCACTTTCTTTTAAAGTTTCAGAATTGAGTTGCTTATTTAATTCTTCTTGAATCACATCATCTAGCATATCTCCTTCATCCTCTAAAAAGTCTATAGTATGTAAGGACATTTCTCACTCTTCAAACTATTCTGGTTTGAAAATGTTTAATTTAGTATCCTCATTACCATATGCTAACTTCATTACTCCAGTTTTACAATTAATAATGGCCCCTGATGTTGCTAAAAATGGTCTTCCCAAAATTAAAGATGTATCATGATTTTTATGCTTAATGTGTTGGAAATCCAAAATTACAATATCAATAGGATATATGAAGTTTTTGATTTTAATTAAGACATCCTCTATTTTTCCTCTAGGGTATCTTATACTTTTATCAGCTAATTGAATAACAATCCTAGTAGGAGTTAAGCCTTCTAATCCTAAGGATGCAAATATATCACTTGACATAACATTTATACCTACACCGAGGTCTATCAAGGTTCTTTCTAGAATAGTATTTCCTATGGTGCATGATATAACAGGAATTCCAAGATCAGATAACTTTTTAGGAATTTGTGGTAGAAATAGGGAACTACTTTGCTCAACTAAAAAGACTTTCCTTAAAACTTTTCGCTCTCTTTTTTTAGTACACCAATCCTTAAGAAATTTAGCACAAGGTGGCATTTTCTACAATAAGTCTAACAAAGGAATGTTAACTTGTACTTTTTCAAATATTTCTCTAATTTGTTCTTGTTTTTTAGGAAATGTTTGTTGTAATCTTTTAGGATAGGGTGCTAATGATTGTGATTTAAAAGATTCTATTTCTTTCATTTGATTTGTTTAATCATTTTTAATCTCATATTCAGATTTAGATCTTTCTTCATTGATGTTTATGTTTCCAGATATTACATTTTCATTATCATTTTGATTTTTGTTGTTTTCCACCTTCATATTATTTTCTTTTTGCATTCTTGGTGGTATATCAGTTCCAGATCTTAATGTTATACATACATCTTCTAGATTTTCGTTACTTTCTTAATGTTCTTGTATATCATTTTCATGATTATGATCTTCATCTGTTTTTAGTTTTAAATTACATTCTTTAAATTCTATTGCATTGGTGTTTTCTTTTGTTTGTATGTCTTGCAAATTATGTAGATCTGTAATATTAAAGTTTTCATTTATGTTGTCTGATTGCATAACTTGTAATTTTATTGTAAATTCATCCAACACTTTTAGTTTTTTTTCGAGATCATCTAATTTCATTACATTCAATTTTTGCTCAATTTTCATTATGTTTTTTTCTGTTTCATAAATGATATCAATTTTAGGTTCTGAATATGCTTCCCTATAGTTTAATTGGTTGACTTCTTATTGCTAACACATAAATTGTTCCAATTTGTCTATGTTTTGCTCTAAGCTACGCTCTAGTCTATCATACCTATCCCAAACTTCCTGATCTCTCAACATATTACACATTCTAAGCTTACCATTAGTTGGGTAAACCATAGGATTCTCACACTCAGCTCTATTATATTGAAGATAATTCATTTTTTGTTCATTTGATCAAACCATCTGCAATCGTCTCAGCTTCAAACAATCAGAAATGTCGTGACCTTCCAAATTACAGAATTCACATATGCTAACTACAAGTTTTAGAAATCTTTGAGTATAAGCATATCCCATATTCTCAATTAGATAAGAAAACACACACTCCTCTTACTATTAAAACAAAACAGCTCTCACAGTTGCTTAGCTTCTCAATCTCTTCCCGGCAACGGCACCAGAAAACTTGTTTGGAGTTTAGTTAACTTTTGTTTTTATGCTTATATCACTAATTACCTTTAGAAGTAAACTAACAACCTTTCACACATATTAGCTATTAATTCCAATTTGTGTTTTAACTGCAGGTGCATAGTGTATATTGTATTTGTGTGCAAGTACAGGTCGATCCCACAGGGAGAGATAGAATAAAAATTTATGTACTATTTCAATTTTTATATTAGAATTTATGTGTTCAGTAAAACACTCCATTGAATTATAGTTAACACAACGAACCTAGTTCGTGGAGTTATGGCTAACTCAACGAACTAACCTCGTGGACTTAAGTTAACTCCACAAGTCTAACAATACTCTTAATTATAGAGGAATTCGGCCAACCATTGGGCGATTCCACAGATTGTAAATAACATCAATTAAGCTCTTTGATGCTAGCTAAGATTAGATTTATCATTAAGCAAAACTAACATTCAGATATTTCAAATAGTAACCATTGAAATCTTTAAGTATCTGGAACAAATCAATTTCAGTAAACTGTAAAACTATTATCTATTTTCTGAATCAATCAAACATAAAACATTCACAATACGAACAACGATAACATTAATCACAATACAAAACAAACAATACAACACTTACATACTAACTGTAAACACAAATAAGTAGTTATTTTTGGTGTTTTTGTTTTTAATGTGTTCCTGAAGATGAATGAAAGGTGAAATGTAAAAATCTCTATTGATAGTAAAAACTTCCGTCCCTACATGCTACGCGATTACACTATTGAAAATTTAATCACTTACAATCCTGTCTCCTCTCGCTATAGAATCGTGAGTCTAGAATTGCAAGATGATCTTCTCCTTAGTATACTGGCATCAACTTGAAACCAAGGCTAGAAGCTTTACGATCTCCTAAGATATGAACTAGTGCTTGGTGAAAATGGCTTCCCTTCTCGCGACGCGATCACTCCTCACAGTGGTTGTTAGACACCGTGTTTGGCTCAGAATCGACTTGACATCAGGAAAGTATCCTCACAGACCTTTGATGGTTGGTGATGGTGATGTTGGTGATGGTGTTGTTGGTGTGGAGCTTTAGGGAACTTCTGACGCTGCCTATAGTTAGTGTGGTTCTCCAACACACTTTGCACACACTTTTTCTACGTCTTTTATATTTCTTACAATAGTAACTGCTCCTGCATAATTGATCAGTTAGATTTCCTTCATTCATATCAACGATGGTGATTTCTTCATTCCATGAGTGAATTCCTACGTGATACGTGTAATCATGGTCTTCCTTCGAATGTCCTGTTTCTGCAACTACTACAGTGGCATATTGGAAAATATATGGTCTATGGAGTTACAGATAACTCAACAGACTTACTTCGTTGATTTAATTATAAAACACATGTAATAAAGAAATAAGCTATTAACATAACGCGTTACATTAGTGTGTATTCATGTAACTCAACGCATAAATCTCACGCATACAGTTATGCTAACTTAACGAGTTAAACATGTGCATCTCACGTGATATACTAAAGCATTTAAATTCAACATGTGCATAAATCTAACTTAACGAGTTCAGATATACAACTTATGGTTCTTACTCACTAACTCAACGAGTTGTTACTATGTACCTGCATATTCTTTTAGCATTTAAAACATAACTATTCGATACATTAAATATAACTCTTCGAAACAACAGACAATTCGGATACTTAAGAATTTCATAGCCTGTAATTTACCGATAGTTCAAAATTATACGAAATTAACATTAATTCCCTGAAATTATGTAGATTCTTTCATTAAAGCATATAATAGTGCAATTATAACATAATGGCTTAATTCTCATATGATAAGCTAAATATTATGTAATTAACCATCATTTAACTGTTAATATTATGCACTTTTTCATTCTAAACAACACCCAAGTTTTGGGAATATGTAGTTGACACTTCAGAATTTCTTAAAGATTAAGAGGAATGGCATACAAGGCAGAAAATCAGGAATACGATAAGGGAAAAAGAGCTACAAAAGGTAGAATCTGACATTTTCTATTGGAGAAAAGTGCTAGTTGATTTAGGCATACAAATACCTTAGATTATGGAGATGAGAATTAGAGTAGCAACAGAAATTACTGTAAGTAGAGAGAGAAAAATCAGACCAAATAACGAAGTTGCCCTAGAGCTAATCCAACGCAAGGCTAGATTATGATTTTTGAGAAGCATTGCTGGCTATGCAAGGGCCGAAATTAGGAGGGAGTAACAAAGGAAAGAGGCAATTGAAGTACAAGAGGAGCCGACTACTGAAAGGCATGTCCCTAAGGAACAACAGCTTGGACCTTCAGTTTCACAACCAAGGCTATTAGAAAGGGCAGCAATTTTAGGGCCTTCTATTGAGGAAGAAAGAAGAGAATTTCAAGAACTAGTTCAAATAGGAAAAGACCAAGGAGAATCAGAAGAATTGGCAGTAGCTATAGCACATCTAGTATTTGATGCACGATGCAAAAAGAGGGCTGTAGAAAAGTTGAAAGCCCAATATAAAATTAAAGTTGAACAGTGTAAAGTATAAATTTGTGCATTTTATATATGTTAATTCATGCATGTTAAGGATTATAAAGTGCAAATATATATGTTCTAATGTGGAATTACATGCAAATCATATTTTTAGACATATGCATGAATTAGGGATTAAATAGTCAATAATGCACAAATTTATCCTTTATTAAATTAACACCTAGTCAATTAGCCCATGTGTAAATTTTTATATTGATTTCATGTATGTCTTAAAAGAATTATCATTAAGATATGAAATCAAATAATCCTCAATTGAGAAAGCAATATACTATGTACATTTCATTTTTGCTTTATAATTGAGTAGCAATTTATGTGTAATGTGCATATGCATTTAATGTTATGTTTGAGTTATTGATAATAGGTGAGGACGTGGACCCTTGGATTAAATCATGGGAAATCAACAACCCATGGTCATCCATCTCACACTTCCAATTCTTGAAGATATCAATCAATCAACCATCAAGACTTGCTTAATTTAGGAGGTCACAAATTGGAAGGAGTTTGAATTCTTTCCATAGATGAATGACAAGGGAAAAGAAAAGTGTATTGCCGACCAAGGAAAGATCTATCTCCTTTCTCCTCCACGCAAAGGACCATGAAAAGAACTCCAAAGAAAAATTTCGTCCTCCCTTCTTCCAGCCAAGGTTGTGGACGAGCTCTCCTCCAAGGTTGGTGAGCTAGATGTCTTCCCCTCAATACTAGAAGACCTCCTTCTCTCCACACCAAGCCGACATACGGAAGGACCTCCACGGGTGAAATCGGTGGTATTGGAGGCATGTGTGTAGCATTGGAAGAGCTTGGGACGTGATCTTCAAGATGAGGTAATTAGGAAGCATCAAAATTGAGAGGAAAGCCAACAAATTCATATATCTTGGAAGTGGTTGAAGACGTGCAACCACCATTTCAAAGCAACCCTAGAGACCTCTTTTGGACGTGCTACAGGTGGTGACAGCCCTGTGGTGTGTTGGTGTGACATGATTCAAGGTTGAAAGGGAGCTCATGCTTGAAGAAAGGTGGAGAACTCAAAGGTATATTGGAGAAGAGAGATCCTCATACTTGAATATTAAATTTTCATATCATATGTGTATGAGTATTTAGGTTTTTAATTCATTTGTTATTTAAATGATGATTTTTTTTAAGAATATTAGTTGTTTTACAATATATTTCATGGAATATAGTTGCTACATGTGAATATGTGAATGTTGTGCATAAAACTAACTCTTAACCCTTGTGAATGCGTGTATATCCTATTTGCTGTAAATTCCTGTATGAGCCTCATTTTGTTATATGTCGTACGACTTGATTTCTCTAAGTTATATGTCGTGTTATAGCTTTTTTTATAAGTACTTTAAGTGTACAATACGTATGTAGTATTGTTGGAAATTTTAGAATGCATTCCTTCAGTTTTTCAATTATTCTTTCGAACGTAGCATCTACTCTGTTTTACTAGTCGAGTGATAGAAATTGTGCTTGACACCTTCATGTTGCCTTGCTTTTGTGCATTCCGAAATGTTTTCCTGTAAATTTTCCTGATTAGAGAAACGAGTTATCTTTCAAGGCGTGGTGATTTCGTGGTGTTTCATGAAGATTTGATTGAGTTATGATTTTTACACCGACGTGCTTTTGGAAAGTTTTCAGAATCGTTTTGCGCACTGTTTGTATATTTAACTTTGGCAGCAACCTAAAGTGAATTAGTCTTGGAAATCACTGCCATTTTAAAGATAACTCGATGACGTTTCCAACCAATTTTTTCTCTGGATTTTTCAATGTCCAGGTTGGAAGGAAGAAGAGTTAGAATTCAGACTAATTTCTGTGATTCCAGAAATGTGAACTTAAGATTTTCTTGAGTTTTCTAGCTATTAGCTCTAGGAATTAACAAGTTTTATGCTACCTTTGAAATCTTTATTGTATTTTTGTAAATTGCAACTTGATTACACATGATTAGAGTTTTAATTTTGGATTTAATGGTATGGATGTTTTATCGAACAATCATTTTAATAAAATTATTTAAGACAAACTCCTTGTGGATTCGACCCGTACTTGCCCATGCTTATTACAATGGGCACCGTGTGCTTGTGGTTATAAATGTAAAATTTACACTTTTGCCATTAATTTAACAACACATAAAAGCGTTACAAGTTTTTGGCACCGTTGCCAAGGAGTTTTGGTGTTAAAATGATTTATTAGATGATTTGCAAGATTTAATATCCTTTATATTGTTCTAGTTTTGTTTGTTTTCTTGTTGAGTTATTATTTTTCTTTGTTTGTTTGCAAAGAAATGGATACATGGATTGACCGTTCTATGTGTTCAATTCTTTGTTATCTGGTTAGCTTGTTACATGTTTATAATTTGGTAACAAGTAGCTTAATGGAGTAATGATAATCTTTGTGTACAAATTATTAAGACAAAATCTGTCTGTTTGGAAATTTAAATTTGTTTGAAGTGCACGAGATTAGAACTCATTTTTATGATATTTTTTCTGTAATACTTGGATTCTGAGATTTGTTTTGAGTATTTATGCATAAAATTCTAATTAGTATGTTAAAAGATAAAAATCTTAGAAAACAGGGATGTTTTACAGAATTCTGGATAGGTTTCTGCTAATGAATTTTGAAAATATGATATTATGAAAGTATTTAAAATTTAATTTAGTGATTTTTTCCAGAAACTAAATGAAATTATCTTTCCAACGAGTATTTAAATGTTTCATTTGGAGCTGTATAAATTTTTGTGTGATTTTCTTAAATTGAGATATTAAGCTTTCAACCAAATCAGAAGGTTTCCCTCTAACCTTCCGAAATTTTTTTGCCATTTCGGAAGGTTAGGTAGTTAACTGTTTGGATCTCCAACATGACACAAAAAAACTTGATTGGTTATCCAGCAATGTGCCAGAAAAACTTAGATTTGTTAACTTCTATTTTTACTTAGTTAATTTATCTTTATGCCTATATCAATGAATTCCTTTTTAGAAGTAAACAAACAACCTTTCACACAAATTAGATATTAATTCCAATTTGTATTTTAAATGCAAGTGCACAGTGTCTATTGCATTAGTGTGCAAGTACAGGTCAATCCCATAGGGAATTGCTTAAGAATTGCAAACTGTTCCGTTTTTAACAATCAAATGTATATATTCAATAAGATCTTCGTTGAGTTAACTGTAACTCAATGGACTAAGTTCGTTGAGTTATGACTAACTCAACGGACTAACTTCATGGACTTAAGTTAACTCCACGAGCTTGTCTTTCCTATTTAATACTACTATTTACAGAGGAATTCGGCCAACCATTAGGCGGTTCCACAGATTGTAAATAACATCAATTAAGCTCTTTAATGTTAGTAAACACTAGATTTATCATTAGGCAATACTAACATCAAATAATTCAAGCAGTAACCATTAAAATCTTTAAGTCAATTGAACGAACCAATTTCAGTAAACTGTAAAACTAAAACAAATATAAAACATTTACAACACTAACAAAGATAACATTAATCACGATACAAAACAAACAATACAATACCCAAATACAAAATACAAACACAGATAAGTTGTTTTTGGTATTTTTGTTTTGATATGAGCATGAAAATGGGTGATAGGTGAAATGTAAAGTAATCTTAGTCGATAGTAAATACTTTCGTCACTACATGCGATGCGATTACACCACTGAAAATTAAACCACTTACAATTCTGTCTCCTCTCCCTATAGAATTGCGAGTCCAAAATTGCAAGATGATCTCCTCTTCAGCATATTGGCATCAACTCGAAACCAAGGCTAGAAGCTTTATGATGAGTCGGTGCTTGGTGAAAATGACTTCCCTTCTTGTGATGCGATCACTCCTCATAGTGGTTGTCAAGCACTGTGTTTGGCTTGGAATCAACCCGACATCAGGAAAGTATCCTCACAGACCTCCGGTGGTTGGTGATTATGGTGGTGGTGGAGATGGTTGGTGTGGTACTTCAGAGAATTGCCGACGCTGCTTGTAGAAAACTCGGTGATCCTCCTCTACACACACTGGCCGCACCCATCGGCCACACACACCTACTTCTTTTTTCTTCTTTTCTTTTATATTTCTTTAGTTGTAACTGCTTCTACTTGAATGATCGGTTGGATTTTCTTCATTCATATCAACGATGGTGATTTCTTCTTCCTTCCACGAGCGATTTCCTACGTGATACATGCAATCGTGGTTTTCCTTCGAATGTCCTGTTTCTGTAACCACTACAGTGGTATATTAGAAAATAAATGGTTCGTGGAGTTACAGATAACTCAACGGACTTACTTCGTTGATTTAACTATAAAACACGTAAAATAAAGAAATAAGCCGCTAACCTAACGCGTTACCTTAGTGTGTATTCATGTCACTCAACACGTACAGTTATGCTAACTTAACGAGTTAAACATGTGCATCTCACGTGACATAATAAAGCATTTAAATTCAACACGTGCATAAATTTAACTATCCGATGCCTAGCTGCAATTTTGGATACTTACAGATAACTCACTGAAAGTCTACTTAAGTCATGCATTATGGTTTTGACAAGTGTACTACAGGAAATAATAAAATATTCTTTTAAAACATAACTATTCGGTAATTTAAACATAACTCTTCGGTACATTAAGCATAACTGTCTCAAATAACAGAAAATTCGGATACTTAAGAATTTCATAGCTTGCAATTTACCGACAGTTTAGAAATGCACTAAATTAACATTAATTCCCTGAAATTAAGCAGATTCTTTCATTAAAGCATATAATAGTGCACTTATAACAAAATAGCTTAATTCTCATATGATAAGCTAAATATTATGCAATTAACGATCATTTAAACGTTAATATTATACACTTTTTCATTCTAAACACTCCCCTCATACCTAAATTTTGCTAGTCCCTTAGCAAACTAAGATCTAATTAATTGGTCTTTCTAAAAGTGCTAGAATTAATTCTTCCTTTTTTCTTCTATTCAGCATAAGAACTTGTATTATTATATAGATATTCTGTATATTTCAGTAATCTATTTTAACATTGTTTTCTCCTCTTCAACCTGCAAATATACTTAGAATATATGTAAATTACATACAAAGTATATCATTATCACATAGGTGTTAATTATATTATCGTTTGTTCTTCTTTTCATCATCTGTCATCTTGAATTTTCCAATAAGATTTCTAGAAGAAATTTCAATAACATACAAATCAAAGTACAATCCAATTCAATATGATTAAGACAAGTAGAATAAAGAATTGTATCTCCATTAAACAACTTCAAAGGTCAATTCTTAGATTCATATTTCAGCAATTCTAGATAACAGAAAATATACTCGATTCAAAAGATATCTATATTTCACAAAACACTTGTATCTTTTCAGAACAGTATATGTATTTTTGTACTTTAAAAGTTAATTTGACAAGCTTGAATCATACAAGAGCTTTCTAATGTACCCATGCAACAAGCTTTCAGTTAACAATCCTAGATCTGATCAAGATCTTAGGTTGCCAGATTTCAAGAGTCCTTTTTCAGGTCAACAATCCTTACATACCTATTTGCTCAAGTACAAAAGGCTTGTGATCAAACAAGTCAATAAACTCTCAAAGTTTTTCTTTTTTTCACAACACTAATCACATACTGTATATGTACGTATTTCATTAATACAGATGCAATAAAACACCAATCTCATATAGTGTTGCTTTTATCATTTACTGAAAATATGAATCCAAAACAATAAGCTCATACTTTTTCTGTAGTTTAATAGGATCTACACATAAATCATTCTACAAGTTTAATCAGTCAAATTAAATGTATCTTTAATCATTGTGTTTCATTTAATCTAGAATTCACATCTCAGCTCTTTCAGGACTTCAGATAATTTACTGATTTTTCATTAAGCATTCTGATTTCATTTTAAAATCATGAAACTGTTAAACTCATGAAATTCAAAAAAAAAACATAAAATACTATATCTAGATTTACATAAATAGTAAATTCTATAGCATCTTATATAGCCTTCTAAATATAACATTCAAGCAGTTACAATTTATAAAAATTTTATAGTCTCAATTATCGGATAGTTACAGCAAGTTCATAAAAAAATTTCAATTTCCACAAACTTTTCAATACCATTTTAATTCCTTTAATTAACAAACTTACATGGTTGTTACTTTAATTACCTCCCCCCAATACCTACATTTTGCATTGTCCTCAATGTAAAAGATTTGACAATAAATATGGTAATTGTAGCAGGCATGAATAGAGTTTCGTTGATTTAGCACCTAACTCAACGAATGAGTTTAAATCTAAATTCAAGATAAGTAATCAGTTACATACCTTGTTTCGTTTGTATCTCCTTCTGCATATTCCGATTTTTGATTCTGAAAAGCTTTTTATTCACAGATAAAAGCAGAATATATAACAAAATAACAGTTAACAGATATTTATAAATCATTGTCTTGTGTGGAACCCAGACTCCTACACTTTTGGTGGCTTACAAGCAAGCTAGTTGGTTTCCCAGCATAGATATCAAAAAAATGGGATTGATATTTTGTTTTTTTGTTTTTTTTTATAAAATAAACTAAAACTAAAATTTTTCTAAAAGTAAATGCAGAAAACACACAACATTAAAAGCACAAAATCACAGCTTAAGAACATGATTGAAAAGTAGAAACAAATGGAATAAACGTGTCAATCCAAGCAAATTTTTTAGGCATAATTCTTCTTGCTATTAATTCTATTTTAATGTAGTTCGTGTTTCTTCTTAATTTGTAAACTTGCAATATATTATCAATGCTAAATACAAGTGTATTACCATTAATGAAATGAAATGTAGAAAGGGATCCTTTTTGGTTCCAGGATAATGTAGCAGTTTCTATTTCTACATCTATTTCAATATATTCCCCTTCCCACTTCCATTCATTTATGTCTTTCATGATCCATATTTGAAATTTCATAAACTCATCCCACCATCTTATCAGACATAAAGTAGGGTCATCATATTCATTATACCACATCCCTATTTGAATTTTATCAAATTTTGTAGATGGTGGTTTAGCTATTTCTCTCGGTATAGGCAAAATTTCTATATATTCATCATAACTATCTATGCTTACTATGTATAAATCAGATCTAAATGCAACTGATATATCTGTGATTAGATATATATATCCATCAAGTATGACATGCATGCTGTTAATTAATGATTTCTGTCCTAGATATATCATAGTGTTTTCAGTCCAAGATCTATTAAGAAAATTATACACACTCAAGCATAAATCTTCATCCCAATTTCCTATAGGTCTCCAATAATATAATTTTTCAGGATTGGTCAAATTTTTATCAAAAAATATTAAAGCCGACCCACAATTTTTAGTTGGTACTTCATATCTATTAGGTCTTCCTATATTCCATTCTTCTCTTGTGATAGGATTTCTGATCAAAATATCAGGTAATAGAATTGCATACCTTGGTTTGGTCCTGTATATAATTAATCCTTCATCCATCCCCATAATATGATCTATTCCTTCTAATGTATTGGGTGAAATTCCAGTAGTTTCTTCCATATTCAGATATTCATGGCTAATTAAACTACGATTAAATGACTTCCATATGAATCCATCTCTAATCTTAGTCATTTTTGCAGACAAGTTACCAAAAGTGTAGGAACCATCTCTAATGTAGTCCATGAAAATATTTTTCTCTAACTCAGTCTTTAATTTCCTTTGATACACAACACAACCTGCACAGATCTTTAGCTGACAAGTTACTTAGTACTTCCCTTTGTGCATCCTGCGGTAATTGCATCAATTCCATTTGTTGATTCTATATTACATAAACACAAAAATTTTAGTAGAGACAAAAATTAACATAACTACTGCACACCCTCGTGGAGTTAGGGCATAACTCAATGGACAAAGTTCGTTGAGTTAAGCAATAACTCTACGATACTATTAACTACAAATAAACTTATATATATATATAGTTACTTCAGTTATACTACTTCATTCAACTACCCTCCCAGAAGAGGTATCAATTTCATTAATAGTTCTATTAATAGGGTTAGGTACTACTTGCATTGGCAATCCTCTAATAGGTCTAACTTCCATTGATTCTTTCTATCTAGGGGGTATATTTCTATTTATATTTTGATTTTGAATTGCAACATTTCCAAATACAAAATCTAGACGATTGTTTAATTGTTGGATTATCTTTTCTAATTTCTCTATTCTAGATCCTTGTTCAATTAATGCTTCATAACTTATATTCTTGTCATTTATATTTTCTCCTCGCTGGAAATTGTTGTTTCTCCAAGATAGATTCGGGTGATTTCTCCAATTAGGGTTATAAGAATTTCCAAAGTTATCTTTCTGGTTTCCAACATAAATAATATCTAGATCATTAATGTTTGCATTCTTTTCTGCTAGTTTTTGATTTAATGATAACTCTTCTATTTTCTTTATTAATTCAGTTAATTTGACTTCAAGCATAGTGCTTGAATCTATTTCATGCATTCCCTTTGGCAATATTCTTTTATCTGCAATAACTTCAGTTGAGTTTTCCCACTATGTAGTTCTTTTTGCAAAGTTTTCTAAGTATGCCCATGCTTCTTCACTACACAATTTTAAAAATCCATTCTGACAAGTAGATTCTAATAAAGATTTCGTTGAAACATCTATGCCTTCATAAATTATACCTATCAATTGTGCTTTACTCATTGCATGATGTGGACATTGAGTCAGTAAATCTTTAAATCTTTCAAAATATTTCCAAAATGATTCACCCTGTTTTTGACTACACATTAATATTTCCTTTTTCTTTTTAATCGTTTGATGTGTTGGATAATATTTTTCTAGAAAAATAGAGCAAAATTCAGTCCATGTAGAAATTGAATCAGGCAACAGAGTATATAACCATCTCTTAGCTGTGTCTTTTAAAGCAAAAGGGATATATCTAAGTTTAATAGCATCTATACTCATGTTAAGCATTTTCACCATTTGACAAACTTCGTTAAATTCTCTAAGGAAATAATAGGCATCCTCCCTTTCTAATTCATGAAAATGTGGCAATTGACTAATATAATTAGATTTCAATTCAAACCTATCTCCCTCAAAGTTTGGTAATGGAATACATGAAGGTTTATCAACTAATTTAGGGTACAGAATTTCTCCTAATGATTTTTCTACTGGAGCACCCATATCTACGTTCTCTTTTAAAGAAAGGTTAGCTACACCCCTAACGATTTCATTAAAGTCCAATTCAGAAAATTTTTCAATGTCTTTGTGTTGAATAATCCTGTGTAGGTGTTCTTACTAATCATTTAGTGCTAGGAGAACGAATCCATGTGCTCATAAATAAAATAGCAGAAGATTAATTACATACTAGTCTGAAGCTTTCCATTCAGTAAATATTTGTTGACGGATGAAGTTGAATCAGCTACTTCTCCTTCCAATTCCCCAATGCATTCTCCTTTCTTTTAACTCGTAAATAACATTCTGTTCTATATATATAATGCACATCCATAAAGTAAATAAATCTCGTTGCAAGAACGTGTCTTGTAATGTACAGCGTGGTTCCTATTTTTATGGGTATGTGTACCACTACTAATTTCAAATTTCAGTAACTGCTAAGCCAATGAATTTTCGTTCATGGCTAAAAGAATAACCATTCTGCTTAATCCACGAACTAACCTTGTTGAGTTACAGATAACTCAACGGAATAGCTTCGGATACTGTTGCTAACTCCACAGACTAACCTCGTTGAGTTACAGATAACTCAACGGAGTGAGCTTATATTATATTATTAACCTCGTGGAGTTAAGGTTAATTCAACGAACTTACTTCGTTGAGTTAACACTTAGCAGATTTTCTAAACTTACTCCTCGTAAGTACCTCTATGTTTTCTTTTTTTTCTTTTTTTTTGCACTTTGCTAACTGAAATAAAGTTAAATACATGTCATTAATGCAGAGCATTCTAATCAAAATTTGTTTAAATTTGAACATTATATAAATATTTAATTTGCAGTTCATTTCATATTATGTAGAATTTATATTTTTCTTTGCAGCATGCAGATATTTTCAAGCATTAATTAGTTACTATCATTTAGCAAACTGTAAATGTTTTTAAGCATTCATGCATAATGTTCCAGAAATTATATAACATTCAATATAGTTCATCCATTTCATCATTCTTAAACACGAATGAAAAATACATCTAAAAAACACACATTCATTAATATGAATAGTATACATTACAATAACTCAAATATTTTTCATACAAATGTACACAAGTACAAGTAGACGAACTATACAATTAGCCTCTATTCCTAAGTTCATCTACTTCCTTCTGGAGTCTTTCTATTTGTTGCTCTAATTGTTCTATCCTTTCTACAGCTCCAATAATGCCTCCAGAAGGTACAGATACTTCAGCTGCAGCATAATTTTTGTATTCTTTCACTGAAATGGTTCTTGATCTTATCCTTTTGGATGTCCATTTCGAGAAATCAATACAGTCTACCATCAATATAGGTATCAAATCTCCATAAAATAATTTCTTCTTTGCAGACTTCATTTTGGATAGGAAGACTTGACACCAATTAACTTGAATTCTGTTCACAACTGCATAAGTGGTCCACTTGACAAATTGACTCAGTTCAATGTCATGGCCCTGTCGTTGGTAGACATTTTTAATCAAAATGTTAGCTATCATGTGTGCTTTACCATTTAAATGCTTTAGTCTATTTAATAATGACACACTAGGATTGATAGCCAAACTATCCTTGATTTCCTACTCTGTCCATTCAACGACAGTTGTGCTTTCCAAAATTTCTTTTCCTTCATTCTTCAATCCACAAATGTTGTGGAGAAGCTCTGGTGTTATCTGTACATTAGCTTCCTCCACGTTGGAAATTAATTGTCCTTCTTCTTCTCTTAAATTAGCATAAAAGCAAGACACTAGATTTTCATATATTGCATGCCCTTTCTATTGAGAAATAAATTGTAGTAGACCCTGGAACTCAAATAATTCCTTAATTTCTTGCATTTTGTCCCAATTTACTGGTCTACTGTATATGATATCATAACCCCTAATCTCTTGGTATTTGTTATAAGCTTCCTAACTCCAAAAGTGTACTTCATTCAGAACTGTTGCTTCAGTCAGGTCAGGAATGTGACTTTGTTGTTCTAAAGGGGTTTGCTCTTGATCTTCCTCTTCCATAGGCTAAACTTGAACTTGCTGAAAATGTTCTGCAGATTCTTGAACATTTACTTCTACTTTTGTTTGTGGTGGTGAGCCGGTAGAACTCTCCACTTTGTCTTGAATACTTTCCATAAATTGTTGAAGAGTTTCTTGCTCTTCAGTGGAATCTGTAGAGTCATTTCTTTCCATATATACTTGTTCAGCTTCTTGTTCATTTTCTTTTCTTTCTACTTCCTCCTAACTACCAATCTGCATTGGAACTGTTCTTTCTGATTCTGTAGTAGATTGGGATGGAGTTACGAGCAAATCAGCTTCTGCCCTAATTTCTGTTTCTTCTTCTTGTACAGGCTGCAGACTAGTTTCAACCTGTTTTTCTTCTTCACTTTGTTCTTGCTACTGCTACTGCTACTCCTCCTTAAAATCGGATAGCAGGTTTACAAAATTTGGCTTTGCAGGCTCTACTGACATTTGTATTTCAGATTTAATCTCATCATGATATTTAGACACTATCTCTTTTCCTTTCCTTTTTTTGATTAATTGTGTTTGTTCTTCCTCTTCCTCATCTGAAATTAAATCCATAAAAATAGGCTCTGCAGGCCTTTGAGCCATAAGTATTAGCTCTTCCTGTTTAACTTTTTCTATAATTACTGGCCTCGAAGGACCAGCTTCATCTCCTTTTGCAATAGGTTTGGCAGTAGCTTCTTGATGTTGTTCTACTTTGATTTTATATTGGGCTTTCAACTTTTCTACAGCCCTCTTTTTGTAAAGTGCATCAAACACTAGGTGTGCTTTAGCCACTGCTAAATCTTCTGATTCTCCTTGGTTTTTCCCAACTTGAACCAGTTCTTCAAATTCTCTTAATTCTTCTTCGTTTGAAGGCCCCATAACTACCACCCTTTCTAATGGTTTAGGAAGTGGATTTAAAGGTCCAGGCTGTTGTTCCTCAAGAACAGGTCTTTCAGTAGTTGGCTCCTCTTGTCCTTTAGTTGCCTCTTCTTCATTTTCTTTCCTTTCTTGCTCCTAGATCACCCATTTAGCTCGTCTACAGATTCGTCTTTTGAACCAGAGCTGGGACTTACGTTGGATTAATTCTAGGGCAACTTCATTGTTTGGCCTTATTTTTCTTTCCTTGCTTATAGCAATTTCCTTAGCAACTTTTATTCTTGTTTCCATTATTTGAGGTATTTGTATACCCAAATCTACTAAAACTCTTCTGAAGTTGAAAAGTTTAGATTCTACCTTCTATAGCTCTTTTTCTCTTGTCGTATTTCTGATTTTTTGTCGCATGTGCCATTCCTCTAACTCTTTCAAAAATTTTGATATGTCAACAGTATCTTCCCAGAACTCGGGTGTCATCTTCCTCATCGTGGAATTACACAACAGCACAGAGTCGCTCTGATCTCTACTATTCTAAGTTCTAAATGATCTACTAGATAATGCCCCCAAAACCCTAGGTTTAAGATAAATAAGCCTTAAGTTTAGGCAGGTAATAGGGTCATTTCTCGAACCAACTCTCGCTCTCTCATCTGTGAAATCACAAATAACATCACGGACTAAGTCCGTGGACTTAACTACAGTACTTTGTTGACTAACTCAACACTCAATAGAGTAAGTTCGTTGAGTTAAGCGTAACTCAACGGACCTCCCGTATAGACAAATATAACAAAAAATACTTAAGAAAATAGTTTTTTTTTTTTTTTTACCGGTTTAACCGATACCATGTTTCGGTCAAATCAACTTTTTTTCCAATTGAACTAATACTATGTTTCGGTAAAACCAAAAGCTTTTTTTTTTACTAAAAATTAATATAGATTTTTTTTATATTTCGGTCATACCGATGGATCCAATCGGTTGAACCGCAATGACTTTTTTTTATTTATAATTTTTTAATATATATATATATATATTTTTTTAATAAAAATGAAAATAAAATAAAAACTGATTTCTTACTAAGTAAAGCTTGAGTAGTCCTCTACTCTTACTTCTTCTATAATTCCAAAGGAGCTTTTTGATATCTTCAAAATAAGTCTAAGTCTTTCTCTATTTACTTTAAAGATATTCTGATTTTTAGGATTTTCAATCTTAATAGCTCCATAAGGATAAATATTTCAAACTATATAAGGTCCTGCCCATCTAGATCTTAATTTTCTTGGATGGTTATGGAGTCTAGCCATGTAAAGATATACTTCTTGTCCTATTTGAAAGCTTTTTGGAATAATTTTCCTATCATGCCAGAATTTCATTTTCTCTTTTTCTCTTATAGTCTTTGAATAAGCTTCATTCCTAAATTCTTCTAATTCAATTAATTGCATTTTCCTATTTTCAGCAGCTTGATTTAAATTAGTGTTCAGAGTTTTTAATGCCCAATAAGCTTTATGTTCAATTTCAGCAGGTAAATGACAACTTTTTCCATATATTAGCCTAAAAGGTGACATACCTAAGCTTGTCTTATAAGCAGTACTATACGCCCATAGTGCATCTATCAATCTATTAGCCCAATCTGTTCTAGTAGGATTTACTACTTTTTCTAAAATTAACTTAATTTGTTTGTTAGCACTTTCTACTTGTCTACTTGTTTGCGGATGATATGATGTTGCAATTTTGTGGTTTACTCCATATTTCTTCATTAAGGTTTCAAAACTTCTATTATAGAAATGAGTTCCTCTATCACTGATAATAGCTTTAGGTATTCTAAATCTAGCAAATATATTGGTTCTTACAAATTGTATTACCACTTTATTGTCATTAGTTTTTGTAGGAATAGCTTCTATCCATTTAGATACATAATCCACCCCCAACAATATGTAATTAAATTGATTAGACATAGGAAATAGACCTATAAAATCTATTCCCCACACATCAAAGATTTCAACCTCAACAATAGGATTAAGAGGCATCATATTCCTCTTTGATATTCTTCCTATTTGTTGACATCTTAAACAACTTAAGCAATATTTATGAGCATCTTTCAATAGTGTTAGCCAATAAAATCCACATTGCAGAATTTTTACAGCAATTTTCCTTGAGCCAAAATGCCCTCCACAAGCTTGGTCATGACAGAAAGACAATATGCTCTGATATTCAGTTTTTGAAACACACCTCCTTAAAACCAGATCAGGACATTTCTTAAATAAGTAATGGTCTTCCCAATAGTAATATTTTACTCTTGAGAAAATCAATTTCTTATCTTGTCTATTCCAATCCTTAGGTGTTAAACTAGTAACTAAGTAATTAACTATGTCTGCATACCAAGGTATTGTGTTGATGGTCATTAATTGATCATCAGGAAAATTATCCTTAATTTCAATATTTGATTTTTCTATTTGTAATATTGATAAATGATCTACTACTACATTCTCACAACCTTTTTTATCTTTAATTTCTAGATCAAATTCTTGTAATAATAATATCCATCGGATCAATCTAGGCTTAGTTTCTTTTTTTGCTATTAGGTGTTTTAAAGCTGAATGATCCGTGTATACTATTACTTTAGCTCTAATCAGATATGATCTAAACTTTTCCAAGGCAAACACAACAGCTAATAGTTCTTTTTCAGTAGTTGTGTAATTAACTTGAGCATCATTTAAGGTTTTGCTTGCATAATGAATCACTCTAGGAGATTTTTCTATCTTTTGTCCCAACACTGCTCCTACAGTAAAATCAGATGCATCACACATTAATTCAAATGGATGTCTCCAATCAGGTGCTTGAATTATAGGAGTTGAAATTAAGCTAGTTTTAAGCTTGAAAAATGCTTCTTTGCAATTTTTATCAAAGTTGAATGGGACATCTTTTAATAGATTAGTTAAAGGTCTAGCTATTTTGCTAAAGTCTTTAATAAATCTTCTATAAAATCCAGCATGTCCTAAAAATGATCTAATATATTTTATTGATTTAGGTTCTAGTAGATTAGAAATTACTTCTATTTTAGCTTTATCTACTTCCAACCCTTTCTTAGAAACAACATGCCCTAAGACTATTCCTTGTTTAACTATGAAGTGACATTTTTCCCATTTTAGAACCAGATTTTTTTCCACACAGTGTTTTAATATTTGGTCTAAATTTTTTAAACAAACTTCATATGAATTGCCATAAACAGTAAAATCATCTATAAATATTTCTAAAAAATCTTCCGTCATTCTAGTAAATATGCCCTGCATACACCTTTGAAAGGTGGTTGGTGCATTGTATAATCCGAATGGCATTCTCTTAAAAGCATAAGTTCCATTAGGACAAGTGCAAGTTGTTTTCTCTTGATCCTCTAATGCTATTGGAACTTGGTTATAACCTGAATACTCATCTAGGAAACAAAAATATTCTTGCCCTGCTAATCTTTCCAGCATTTGATCTATAAAAGGTAAGGGAAAATGATCTTTCCTAGTCACAGCATTCAGCTTTCTATAGTCTATACATACTCTCTAGCCTGATTGAATTCTAGTAGGTATCAAGTCTTGACTTTCATTCCTAATAACTATTAATCCTGATTTCTTGGGAACTACATGGATTGGGCTAACCCACGAGCTATCAGAAATCAGATAAATTATGTCATTATCTAACCATTTTACTATTTCTTTCCTGACTACTTCTTTAAGGTTTGAATTTAATCTCCTCTTAGGAATTCTAACAGGTTTAGCATTCTCTTCTAAATATATGTGGTGACAGCATAAAGTTGAACTTAACCCTTTTATATCAGTCATAGTCCATCCTATTTCTTCTTTATAAGTTTTTACTTCATCTTTTAATTTAGCTATTTGATCCTCTTTTAAATCTAAAGCAATATTGATTGGATAGGTTCGTTTCTCTTCCAAAAATATATAGGTTAAATCAAGAGGTAAAGGTTTTAATTTTAAATGTTGCCCATTAGAAGCTAGAGCTCCTAATTGAACATCATCATTTTCTAAATTAATTTCCTCCAGATCTCCTTCTATATTTATGCTTTCACTTTCCTCTAAAGTTTCAGAATTGATTTGCCTATTTAATTCTTCTTGAATCACATCATCTAACATATCTCCTTCATCCTCTAAAAAGTCTATGGTATGTAAGGACATTTCTAACTCCTCAAACCTTTCTGGTTTGAAAATATTTAATTGAGTATCCTCATTACCATATGCTAACTCCATTACTCCAGTTTTACAATTTATAACAGCTAGTGATGTTGCTAAAAATGACCTTCCCAAAATTAAAGATGTATCACTATTTTTATGCTTAATTTGTTGGGAATCCAAAATTACAATATCAGTAGGATATATAAAGTTTTTGATTTTAATTAAGACATCCTCTATTTTTCCTCTAGGGTATCTTATACTTCTATCAGCTAATTGAATAACCGTACTAGTAGGAGTTAAGCCTTCTAATCCTAAGGATGCAAATATATCACTTGGCATAACATTTATACCAGCACCTAAGTCTATTAAGGTTCTTTCTAGAATGGTATTTCCTATGGTGCATGATATAACTGGGATTCCAGGATTAAATAACTTTTTAGGAATTTGTGGCATAAATAGGGAACTACTTTGCTTAGCTAAAAAGACATTTCTAAGAACTTTTCGCTCTCTTTTCTTAGTACACCAATCATTTAGAAATTTAGCATAAGGTGACATTTTCTACAATAGATCTAACAAAGGAATGTTAACTTGTACTTTTTCAAAAATTTCTCTTTATTCACTTTAACAAAGGAATGTAATCTTTCAGGATAGGGTGCTAAAGATTGTGATTTAAAAGATTCTTTTTCTTTCGTTTGATTTGTTTGATCATTTTTAGTCTCATTTTCAGATTCAGTTTGTTCTTTAGTGATTTCTATATTTTCAAATATGACATTCTCATTATCATTTTGATTTTTGCTCTTATCTACCTTCATATTATTTTCATTTTGAGTTCTTGATGGTATATCAGTTCCAAATCTTAATGTTACACATACATCTTCTAGATTTTTGTTACTCTCATGATGTTTTTGTATATCATTTTCGTGATTATGATCTTCAATTGTTTTTAGTTTTAAAGTGCATTCCTTAAATTCTCTTGCATTAGTATTTTCTTTTGGCTATGTATTTTGCAAATTATGCAGATCTATAACATTATAATTTCCATTGTCCTATTGCATAACTTGTATTTTCATTGTATATTCGTCCAATGCTTTTAGTTTTTTTTCCAAATCATCTAATCTCATTGCATTCAATTTTTGATCAATTTTCATTATGGTTTTTTCAGTTTCGTAAATTATATCCAATTTAGGTTCTTAATATGCTTCCTTATAGTTTAATTGGTTGACTTCTTGTTGTTGACACATAAAGTATTCTAGTTTGTCCAGGTTTTGCTCTATACTACGTTCTAGTCTGTCATACCTTTGCCAAACTTCAGTGTCTCTCAACATCTTACACATTCTATATTGAGCATCAGTTGGGTAAACTATAGGATTCTCATACTCGGCTCTATTATATTGAGGATAATTCATTTGTTGTTCATGAGATCTAGCCATCTGCAAATGTCTCAATTTCAAACAGTCAGAAATGTCGTGTCCTTCAGACTTGTAGAATTCACATATGCTAACTATAGGTTTCAGAAATCTTTGAGCATAAGCATATGCCATATTCTCAATTATAGAAGAAAACACACAACACTCTAGCTATTAAAACGAAACAGCTCTAACTGTTGCTTATATGAATTCCCTAGCAACGGTGCCAGAAAACTTGTTTGGATCTCCAGCACGGCACTAGAAAACTTGTTTGGATCTCCAGCACGGCACTAGAAAACTTGATTGGTTACCCAACAATGCGCTAGAAAAACTTGGATTTGTTAACTTCTGTTTTTACTTAGTTAATTTATCTTTATGCCTATATCATTGAATTCCTTTTTAGAAGTAAACAAACAACCTTTCACACAAATTAGATATTAATTCGAATTTGTATTTTAAATGCAAGTGCATAGTGTCTATTGCATTAGTGTGCAAGTACGAGTCGATCCCATAGGGAATTGCTTAAGAAATTCGAACTATTCCATTTTTAACAATCAAATGTATATATTCAATAAGATCTCCGTTGAGTTAACTATAAGACTAAAACAAACATAAAACATTCACAACACTAACAAAGATAACATTAATCACGATACAAAACAAACAATACAATACCCAAATACAAAATACAAACACAGATAAGTTGTTTTTGGTATTTTTGTTTTGATATGAGCATGAAAATGGGCGATAGGTGAAATGTAAAGTAATCTCAGTTGACAGTAAATACTTTCATCACTACATGCGATGCGATTACACCACTGAAAATTAAACCACTTACAATTCTGTCTCCTCTTCCTATAGAATCGCGAGTCCAGAATTACAAGATGATCTCCTCTTCAGCATATTGGCATCAACTCGAAACCAAGGCTAGAAGCTTTACGATCTCCTGAGATATGAGTCAGTGCTTGGTGAAAATGACTTCCCTTCCCGCGATGCGATTACTCCTCACAATGGTTGTCAAGCACTGTGATTGGCTCAGAATTGACCCGACATCAGGAAAGTATCCTCACAAACCTCCGATGGTTGGTGATTATGGTGGTGGTGGAGATGGTTGGTGTGGTACTTCAGAGAATTTCCAACGCTGCCTGTAGAAAACTCGGTGATCCTCCTCTACACACATTGGCCACACCCATCGGCCACACACACCTACTTCTTTTTTCTTCTTTTCTTTTATATTTCTTCAATGGTAACTGCTTCTACTTGAATGATCAGTTGGATTTTCTTCATTCATATTAATGATGGTGATTTCTTCTTCCTTCCACGAGCGATTTCCTGCGTGATACGTGCAATCGTGGTTTTCCTTCGAATGTCCTGTTTCTGTAACCGCTATAGTGGCATATTAGAAAATAAATGGTTCGTGGAGTTACAGATAACTCAACGGACTTACTTCGTTGATTTAACTATAAAACACGTAAAATAAAGAAATAAGCTGCTAACCTAACGTGTTACCTTAGTGTGTATTCATGTAACTCAATGCGTACAATTATTCTAACTTAACGAGTTAAACATATGCATCTCACGTGACATAATAAAGCATTTAAATTCAACACGTGCGTAAATTTAACTATCCGATGCCCAACTGCAATTTTGGATACTTACAGATAACTCACCGAAAGTCAACTTAAGTCATGCATTATGGTTTTGACACGTGTACTACAGGAAATAATAAAATATTCTTTTAAAACATAACTGTTCGGTAATTTAAACATAACTCTTCGGTACATTAAGCATAACTGTCTGAAATAACAGAAAATTCAGATACTTAAGAATTTCACAGCCTGCAATTTACCGATAGTTCAGAAATATATAACAGTGCACTTATAACAAAATAGTTTAATTCTCATATGATAAGCTAAATATTATGTAATTAGCCATCATTTAACCGTTAATATTATGCACTTTTTCATTCTAAACATTAACCTTTCGAAATCTTCATATTTTTCTGTTCTTCAGAAGGTTAACTAGCTAACCTTCCAAAAATTTTGCCTTTCCGGAAGGTTAGGTGGCTAACCTTTTGAACTCTCTATGAATGTAGTTTTTTCTAGTATTTTTTTTTATCTACATGCTTATAATCAAAACTTCAATTAAATGTTGAGTTAAAAATTATTTTTATAATTTTTCCTTGAAACTACATTAGTTTATCTTTCAAACAAGGTATTATACGTTGTATTTGGATTTGTATACATTTCTGTAGAATTTCTCTAAAATGACATGTTCTGCAGATTAAGAATTCTGAGTTATCTAAGTTTCACATGATTTTGACAATACTTCAGTTTTGGAAATTTTTGTCTCTGATTTTTCATAGAAACTCGAAGTAATTACCTTTTAGAAGAGTATTTATTTGTGAATTTACAAGCTATATGAATTTCTGTAGAAAACTTTTAAGCCAAGGTAGTACAGTTTAGTTTTAGAAATTTCATGACTACTTGTTTTAGATGAAACTCAGATTATATACAATGTTTGCGAGATATATGCTTTGCTGTTTATATCTAAAATTTAGTGGCATGATAATAGAATAGTCACTAAATGAACCTACGAAAAATTAAGTTTCGAGTAGAAAAAAATAAAAATAAATAATTGTTTATAAATTTCTCTATTATGTTGCAGATTTGCTTAAATCACTTGAAGATTGTGCTTGATTGAATACATTCAGTTTGTTCATTTAGTTGAAAATTTGCATGCCATTCTAGATAAATATTTAATTTATAATATGGATGAATTTAGTTTTGATTTAACACCTACATGTTCCAAATGCAAATTGAATAATCAGGTTGATGCTGATTGCCCAATTTATATGCTAAATAGCAATGTAGGTGCATGCTCTAGTTCTAATGTTAGCCTATCTATGCCAAATTTAAATTATAATGTTGATGTTTATGACACTAGTAGCTATAGTTGTGAAATTACAATGGAAAAGCCTATAGGAAATGTTCCTTGTGTTGAATCTTCAGTCGACTTAGCTAAGGCAATTACTGAATTTAACACCTCTATGGATTTATTAAACTTAGCAAAAGCCTCTAGTGCCCCCATTGACATAGATGGTTATGAAAACATAGATTTAAGATCAACATCCTTGGTTGAGGATGAATCAATTGAAACTTATGTTGCTTTAAGGTCTAGGAGAGAGGTGAGCATTCCTGAAAAGGAAACTCCTTCTCTTGTACCGATGAGTGTTCCTATAGATGATTTAGGTTCATCCAATCAACTAAATAGAGAATCTGAAAATGAAATTTTATTGGGTGATAAAAAGGGTAAAGGTAAGTTATCTGAGGTAAGTATCCATTTAGAAAGTCAACCTGCCCATTTTCCCCATAAATTAAAAACTCCACATAAGGATATTGATCAGAATCTTAAGATGAGAGAAATCTTTGAACAAGTTAGGATCAACATTCCATTACTAGATGCAATAGAGCAAATACCTACCTATGCCAAATTTTTAAAGGAGTTATGTACAAAGAAGCGAGCTAGGAAGACACCTATGAAAGTGTGCTTAGCTAAATCCATTAGTGCCTATTTCTATCAAGACTTGCCTAAGAAGTTTAGTGATCTAGGTACTCCAACCATTTCTTGTACAATTGCAGATACCTATTTTGATAGAGCATTAAAAGATTTGGGAGCAGGAGTAAATGTTATGTCATTTGGTGTTTATGTGAACCTAGGACTTAATGGTATTCAACCCACTAAAGTTCTCATTCAACTAGCTGACCATTCTTTTAGAACTCCCTTAGGAGTTGTTGAGAACATATTGATTAAGATTAAAGATTTTGTCTATCCCATAGACTTTATTGTCTTAGAAAATCAACCTTCACCTGGTAGAAAGCAGAATGTGCCCCTTATTTTAGGAAGACCATTCCTAGCCACAACAGATGCATATATAGGATTTAGAGATGGGTCTATGCAAATAACATATGGTGATGCTAAGGTTGATTTAAATATTTTTAAATCTCACCCAGAAGTTAAAATTTTAGATAATGAAAATTTTAATGTGAGCTTATTAAACATTATGGATGAAGGTGAGGGGGTAGAAAATTATAGTTTATCTGAAGATGAAGATTATCCACCTATAGAATATGAGGTTGATCTAGCACATATCTATGACTTAGATGATGACATTGGTGAGAGTGATAGTATTTTTGAATTAAATTATATAGAGCCTTTAGAAAGAGATTTAGGAGAGATTAAGAAACCATTTATTGTAGAACCACATTCTCTTAAACTAAAACCCTTGCCTCAAGACCTTAAGTATGCCTATTTGGGAAAGGAGAATACCTTGCCAGTTATTTTTTCTTCCCATCTTTCTAGAGAGCAAGAAGAGAAGCTGATGGCAATTTTAAAAGAACATAAAGAGACCATTGGTTGGATCATGGCCGACATCAAAGGAATTGACCCTAGTTTATGTCAACATAGAATTCATTTGAATAATGACATTACACCTTCTAGGGACCCACAGAGAAGATTAAACCCAAACATAAAAGATGTGGTTAGAAAAGAATTATTAAGTGGCTAGATCATGACATCATTTATCCTATTTCTGATAGTCTTTGGGTTAGCCTTGTTCAGGTTGTCCCAAAGAAATCTGGTATCATAGTTGTAGAAAATAGTAATCATGAACTAGTCCCAACTAGAGTGCAAACAGGATGGCGAGTGTGTATTGATTATAGGAAACTAAATACCGCCACTAGGAAAGATCATTTTCCCTTGCCTTTTATGGATCAAATGTTAGAAAAGTTAGCTGGGCAAGAGTATTATTGTTTTCTAGATGGTTATTCTAGATATAACCAAATTCCTGTAGCACCCTGTGACTAAGAGAAAACCACATTCACATGTCCTTTTGGTACTTTTGCATTCTGGCACATGCCCTTTGGTTTGTGTAATGCTCTTGCAACTTTTCAAAGGTGTATGATTGGAATCTTTTCGAACATGATTGATAACTTCTTAGAGATTTTTATGAATGACTTTTCTATGTTAGGATCTTCCTTTGATGTGTGTCTTAAGAATTTAGAATTGGTTTTAAAAAGATGTATAGAGAAAAATTTGGTTTTAAATTGGGAGAAATGCCACTTCATGGTGCAACATGGAATTGTGTTGGGCCATGTTGTTTCTAAGAATGGGTTGGAAGTAGATAAGGTCAAAGTAGACTTGATAGCCAACCTACCACCCCCTAAATCTGTTAAGGATATAAGAGCATTTTTGGGTCATGCTGGGTTTTATAGACAGTTTATTAAAGATTTTAGTAAGATTGCCCGTCCTTTAACTAATTTATTATCAAAGGATCATAAGTTTGAATTCTTTGGAGAATGTCAAGATGCCTTTGATAAGCTTAAGGGAGTCCTCACCTCAGCACCTATTGTGTATCCACCTGATTGGTCTCAACCATTCGAGTTGATGTGTGATGCATCAGATTATGCAATTGGTGCTGTATTGGGGTAAAGAATTGATAAATTACTTAGGGTAATCTATTATGCTACTAAAACTCTTAATGCAGCACAATTGAACTATACAGAAAGAATTTTTAGCTATAGCTTTTGCTCTTGAGAAGTTTAGATCTTATTTGTTAGGCTCTAAGGTTATAATTTTCACTGATCACTCTACCATTAAATTTTTATTAGCTAAAAAAGATGCTAAGGCTAGATTAGTTAGATGGATTCTTCTCTTGCAAGAATTTGATATAGAGATAAAAGATAAGAAAGGAAGTGAGAATGTTGTTGCCGACCACTTGTCTCGTTTTGTCATACCCCAAGGGGAGTTACTCATTGATGAATCATTTCTTGATGAGTAGTTGATGGCTATAACTCCAATCCCTTGGTTTGCAGATATTGTGAATTATCTTGTGACAAAATGACTACCTGGTAATTTGTCAAGGCAAGATATTAAGAGATTTTTAGCTAGGGTCAAAGAATTTTATTGGGATGACCCCTATCTTTATAAGTTAGGCCCTGATTTGATTTTGAGGAGATGCATTCCAGATTTGGAAATTCATAGTGTGCTATCTTTTTGTCATGATCAACCTGCTGGTGGTCATCTTAACCCTATTAAGACTGTAGCTAAAGTTCTTCAATGTGGTTTTTTCTAGCCCACATTACATAAGGATGCATACTTCTATGTTAAGAATTGTAGAGATTGTCAAAAAGTGGGAAGACTAACTAGAAGAAATATGATGCCGCTTACACTAATTATTGAAGTTGAAGTATTTGACGTGTGAGGTATTGATTTCATGGGACCCTTCCCTAATTCTAGAGGTTATTTGTATATTTTGTTAGCTATTGACTATATGTCAAAATGGGTTGAAGCTATTCCCACACGGACTTGTGATTCTAAGGTAGTAATCAATTTTATTAAGAGCAACATTTTTGCTAGATTTGGCATTCCTAGAGCAATCATTAGTGATAGGGGAACACACTTTAATAATAGAAGTTTTGAAGTATTAATGAAAAAATTTGGAGTAAATCATAAAATGGCAACCCCCTATCACCCACAAACCAATGGACAAGTAGAGAATGCCAATAAGCAAATTAAGTAAATTTTGGAAAAGATAGTAAGAAAGACAAGAAAAGATTGGGTAGAAAAGTTAGATGAGGCATTATGGGCTTATCGGATTGCTTTTAAGTCTGTTTTAAATATGTCTCCATATAGAGTAGTGTTTGGAAAGGCATGTCATTTGCTAGTAGAGCTTGAGCATAAGGTAAGATGGGCTATTCAAAGGCTCAACTTAGATTTAAAGGCTGTTGGTAAGAAAAGAAATTTTCAATTAATTGAATTAGAAGAAATACGGAGAGAGGCATATGAGAATTCAAGGATAGCTAAGGAGAAAAATAAAGTATTCCATGATAGCAAGCTCTTCTGTAAGAATTTTGAAGTAGGACAGCAGATATTACTTTATAATTCTAGATTACATTTATTCCTTGGTAAGCTTAGATCACAGTGGACAGGACCTTTTATAGTAAAAAGTGCATTTCCTCATGGAGCAGTTGAGATAGAGAACATTAAAAATGGGGTAATTCTTAAGGTCAATGGACACCGGTTAAAACCATTTTTGCAACAAGAAGTATTTGGTAAAGGAGAGAATATTAATTTAGTAGATGCTATCTATGCTGAATAGGACAATAGTTTTTCTTTTTCTTTTCTTTTCTAGTATAGTTATTCTATTCCTCTTATTTCTTTTTTGTTATGCATTTTGATTCATGCTACTCACTCATCTAACATGTAGGTTGGACTTGGAGACTACTTCATTGTAAGTGTTATTTTCCTCTACACTTGCTATTTCAATATCTTTCTATTGCATGCAACCTTCTAGTTGGGTGAGAGATCGCACTTCTAGGCTTGTGAGAAGTAAATCCATAGAAGAGGGTAGAACATTAGGAGAACCATTAGGAATGGCAGAGCAGCAGGGTAACCAGCATTTACCTTCTCTTGAGGATATCTGCTGTCCTCAAATACATGACCATCCCTCTTGTCTTGTTTTGCCACAGGTAGATGGACATAAATTTCAATTGCATATGAATTATGTCAATCAGTTGCCTAGATTTCATGGACTAGATAAGGAAGATGCATATGCATTTCTGAATGACTTTAATGATGTTTACAACATGATTAATCTACCTGAAGTGCCTGTTGATGTAATAAAGTTGAGATTTATTCCTTTTGCCCTTCGAGATGATGCAAAGCTATGGTTGAACACCCTTCCTGTTAATTCAATTTGTACTTGGACTGATTTTTATGCTGTCTTTATTAAGAAATTTCATCCTTTGCATAAGACCATTCAAGCTAAGAATGCTATTATAAACATCTACCAGCAAACCAATGAATCTTTTTGGAAATATTTTGAATGTTTCAATAGACTAGTGGCAAGATGTCCTAATCATGGTCTACCTAAATCAAGACAGTGTCAAGTAATCTATGAAGGATTGGATTATCAGACCAAGTTAATGCTAGAATCTGTATGTCCTAGACGATTCATGAGATTAGATGAAGTAAGTGCATGGGATAGACCTGTAGACCTTGCTGAGAGAACAATGGAAATGGAAAGTTCATTAGATAAAACATTTGATAGAACTTTGGCAAGGGGAGTGCACACAATAGACCCCATGGTAGGCATGGAAGCTAGGATGTCATACATGGTTAAAAAGGTAGAAGACTTAATTATAAGTCAACAAAAAGGAAAAGATAAAGTGGTTGAAGTAAAGTGTATAGCATGTGGAATTCCTAGGCACATCATGGAAGAATGCCCTGCAATGCAAGGACAGCAGTTTGAGGAAGTCAATGCCATAGGTATGGGACAAAGGTCATTCCAACTGTCATCATACTATACCCCAGGATGGAGAAACCATCCCAATTTTTCGTGGTGACAATCGAAAGTACTTGGAAACCGTACTGAGCATCATGGACCCACTCAACCTTTTTTAAGTGATAGAATGTCCACTTTGGAGAAAAGATTTACTGAAATGGAGAAAGGGATTCAATCCCTAATTCAAGTTAGCAGACAAGTAAATCCCATTTTAGCTAGCCATGACCAAATCATTAAGGGATTAGAAGCAAAGTTTGATAGGTTGTCTACTTCATCTAGAGGTAAAGCACAGGGAGAATTACCAAGTAACAATGTACCAAATCCCCATATGGCAGGTGTGCACTTGGCATAAGGAGAGACTTCAGGAACCAACCCTTCACCATCTGCATGAGTGGTTATATATATATATAAATAAATAAAACAACAAAAATTTCTTTTTGTTAATATTTTTATTCTTAATCGCATGCTATAGTTCTGTTTATATAAATTTCTTTTCTGTTTTGATATGTTTGTTAGTTTTGTAGTTTATTATTTTTCTTCATCAAACAAGGTATGCACTCTTAACCTTATTTCTTTATGATGCATTTGAATGATACATATATTGAACATTATTTCTTTAGCATACTACTCAATCTCCATTGTATGTTTTAGAAATAATACAATTTACATTTATATAGTGCATATGGATTGCATGCTAGGTATGGGGGTGTAATCTTTCCTTGCTTGTCATAGTTTGTCTCTTTTGTTTTTGTCGTCTTCATGCTTTTTATCTTATTGCCTAAATACTTTCTTTTACATTGGGGACAATGCAAAATTTAGATATGGGGGGGGGAGGCATTTGACAACAGTTTTTTTTCGATTTTGTGTTTTTCCTTGTTTATTTTATTTTATAAATGTTCTTAGGTCCTAATGGATAGAGTTCTTTTAGGTATAATTGAGACCTAGAAGTGAATCTTTTAGGAAATAAACCTTGAATCTTAAGGGGAGGAGAAGAATAAAATTCAAAACCATCCATATTTTTGAGCTTATATGTAGTATTGCACTTACATGAGGCCTTAACTAGGAAAGAACCACTCCTCTTGAAGGGAAACATAGGTAAGAACTTAGGAATATACCTTGGGGTTGTCCTATGAGAAGGGTAGAATAAAAGGGCTAAGGTAAAAATTGCTCGTTCCCATACAATGATGTGGGAGGCACTCTTAAGGGTAGAGGGCTAGAGAGAGAAAAAAAAAGAAAAAGAAAAACAAGAAAAATGATGCAAAAAGAAAAGAAAAGAAAGAAGAAGAAGAGAGATTGATTACTTGTTCTTACAAAGGCTACTAAGTAACCTGTCAACTTTCCCCTAAGTAAGGGATTGTGGTAGCGTAAAAAGGTGCTGAAGTAAGAGGTAATCTAAAAAGAGAGAAAAAAAAAGAAAAAAGAAAAAAGAGAGAGTCAAAATAAAGGGACAATGGACTCAAGGATAGACCTTTGAGATTACCTAGGTAACTTGGAGAGAGTTGAGTAGGTTATTTTTTAGTCTTAGCCATTTTTGCATACACTTATTTATATAGTACTTTACTTTCTTAGGACGGAAATTGAATGATTATTTGAATCCAAACTATAAACGTGAGAGGTGATTGAATAAAGGTGAAGCTAATAGGTGAGACACAACTCCACCACTAGGGTGACCTAGGGGTTTAAAGGCTTGTTGCACATGCTAAGTGTAGCCGTGATCCCTACGAAAGTGGCTTAGGTTAGTTATATTTTTTTTATTTGTTTATTAGTTGTTTTTGTTTTCTATTTTTAATAAGTGCATTTTCATATGGGCTTTCTATTATCATTGTTTAGTTTTAGTCCTTTGCTAAGGGACTAGCAAAGACTAGGTATGGGGGTGTGTAAAGTATCAATTTGTGCATTTTATATATGTTAATTCATACATGTTAAGGATTATAAAGTGCAAATATATATGTTCTAATGTGGAATTACATGCAAATCATATTTTTAGACATATGCATGAATCAGGGATTAAATAGTCAATAATGCAAAAATTTATCCTTTATTAAATTAACACCTAGTCAATTAGCCCATGTGTAAATTTTTATATTGATTTCATGTATGTCTTAAAAGAATTATCATTAAGATATGAAATCAAATAATCCTCAATTGAGCAAGTAATATATTATGCACATTTCATTTTTGCTTTATAATTGAGTAGTAATTTATGTGTAATGTGCATATGCATTTAATGTTATGTTTGAGTTGTTGATAATAGGTGAGGATGTGGACCCTTGGATTAAATCATGGGAAATCAACAACCCATGGTTGTCCATCTCACACTTCCAATTCTTGAAGATATCAATCAATCAACCATCAAGATTTGCTTAATTTAGGAGGTCACAAATTGGAAGGTGTTTGAATTCTTTCCATAGATGAATGACAAGGGAAGAGAAAAGTGTATGGTTGACCAAGGAAAGATCTATCTCCTTTCTCCTCCACGCAAAGGACCAAGAAAAGAACTCCAAAGAAAAATTTCGTCCTCCCTTCTTCTAGCCAAGGTTGTGGACGAGCTCTCCTCCAAGATTGGTGAGCTAGACGTCTTCCCCCTCATACTAGAAGACCTCCTTCTCTCCACTCCAAGCTGACATACGGAAGGACCTCCATGGGTGAAATCGGTGGTATTGGAGGCACGTGTGCAGCATTGGAAGAGCTTGGGACGTGATCTTCAAGATGAGATAATTAGGAAGCATCAAAATTGATAGGAAAGCCAACAAATTCATATATCTTGGAAGTGGTTGAAGACGTGCAACCACCACTTCAAAGAAACCCTAGAGACCTCTTTTGGACATGCTACAGGTGGTGACAGCCTTGTGGTGTGTTGGTGTGACATGATTCAAGGTTGAAAGGGAGCTCATGCTTGAAGAAAGGTGGAGAACTCAAAGGTATATTGGAGAAGAGAGATCCTCATACTTGAATATTAAATTTTCATATCATATGTGTATGAGTATTTAGGTTTTTAATTCATTTGTTATGTGCACATGTAGTTAAATAACATATCATACTTAAATAACATGTAGTATGTTATTTAAATGATGATTTTGTTTAAGAATATTAGTTGTTTTACAATATATTTCGTGGAATATAGTTGCTTCATGTGAATATGTGAATGTTGTGCATAAAACTAACTCTTAACCCTTGTGAATGCGTGTATATCCTATTTGCTGTAAATTCCTGTATGAGACTCGTTTTGTTATATGTCGTATGACTTGATTTCTCTAAGTTATATGTCGTGTTATAGCATTTTTTGTAAGTACTTTAAGTGTACAATACGTATGTAGTGTTGTTGGAAATTTTTAGAATGCATTCCTTTGGTTTTTCAATTATTCTTTCGAACGTAGCATCTGCTCTATTTTACTAGTCAAGTGACAGAAATTGTGCTTGACGCCTTTGTGTTGCCTTGCTTTTGTGCATTCCGAAATGTTTTCCTGTAAATTTTCCTGATTAGAGAAATGAGTTATCTTTCAAGGCGTGGTGATTTTGTGGTGTTTCATGAAGATTTGATTGAGTTATGATTTTTACACCGACGCATTTTTGGAAAGTTTTCAGAATCGTTTTGCGCACTATTTGTATATCTGACTTTGGCAGCAACCTAAAGTGAATTAGTCCTGGAAATCACTGCCATTTTAAAGATAACTCGATGACCTTTCCAACCAATTTTTTCTCTAGATTTTTCAATGTCCAGGTTGGAAGGAAGAAGAGTTAGAATTTGGACTAATTTCTGTGATTCCAGAAATGTGAACTTAAGATTTTCTTGAGTTTTCTAGCGATTAGCTCTAGGAATTAACAAGTTTTATGCTACCTTTGAAATCTTTATTGTATTTTTGTAAATTGTAACTTGATTACACATGATTAGAGTTTTAATTGTGGATTTAATGGTATGGATGTTTTATTGAACAATCATTTTAATAAAATTATTTAATACAAACTCCTTGTGGATTTGAACTGTACTTGCACATGCTTATTACAATGGGCACCGTGCGCTTGCGGTTATAAATGTAAAATTTACGCTTTTGTCGTTAATTTAACAACACATAAAAGCATTACAAACAGCATCAAGAAGCCACTACTAGACTTACTACAAAAGGAGTTAAAGTTGGTCCTTCGAGACCAGCAATTATTGAAGAAGTTAAACAAGAAGAGCCAGTCCCTATGGCTCAAAGGCTTGTAGAGCCTATTTTTGTAGACTTAATATCAGAGGAAGAAGAGCAAGACCAGGCACAATTAATTAGAAGAAGGAAAGGAAAAGTGATAGTGCCTGAATATCAAGAGGAGATTAAATCTGAAAGACTAATGTCAATAGGGCTTGTAGAGCCAATTTTTGTAAGCTTGCTATCCAATTCTGAGGATGAGCAGAGGCAGTAGCAAGAACCAAGAGAAGAAGAAAATCAAGTTGAAATTAATCTGTAGCCTGTACAAGCAGGAGAAATAGAAATTAAAGTAGAAGCTGATTTGCCCATAACTCCATCCCAATCTGCCACAGAATCAGAAAGAACAGTGACAATGCAGATTGGTAGTGAGGAGGAAGAAGAAAAAGAAGAAAATGAACAAGAAGCTGAACAAGTACATATGGAAAGAAATGACTCGATAGATTCCACTAAAGAGCAAAGAACTCTTCAGCAAATTTTGGAAAGAAGTCAAGACAGAGTGGTCAGCTCACCACCACAGACAAAAGCAGAAGCAAATATTCAGGAATCCCCAGAGCATTTTCAGTTTATCCAAGTTCAGCGTATGGAAGAGGAAGTTCAAGAACAAAGCCCTCTAGAGCAACAAATGCATATTCCTGACCCTACTGAAGCAACAGTTTTAAATGTACACTTTTGGAGTCAGGAAGCTTATAATAAATACCAGGAGATTAGGGGTTATGATATCATTTACAGTAGACTAGTAAATTGTGACGGGATGCAAGAAATCAAAGATTTATTTGAATTCCAAGGTCTACTGCAATTTATTTCTCAAGAGAGAGGGCATGTAGTATATGAGAATCTAGTGCCCTACTTCTATGCGAATCTAAGAGAAGGAGAAAGTGGATTAATTTCCAATGTGGAGTAAGTTGATGTATAGATAACACTAGAGCTTCTCCACAACATTTTAGGATTGAAGAATGAAGGACTAGAAATTCTGGAAAGCACAACTGTAGTCGAGTGGATAGAGCAAACAATGAAGGATTGTTTAGCTATCAATCCTAATGTGCCATTGTTAAATAGACTGAAGCATTTAAATGGTAAAGCACACATGATAGCTAACATTCTAATTAAGAATGTCTATCAACGACAAGGCCACGATATAGAACTGAGTCAATTTGTCAAATGGGCCACATATGCTGTTGTGAATAGAATTCAGATAAATTGGTTTGCAGTCTTTATCTCTAAGTTGAAAGCAATAAAGAAGAAATTATTTTATGTAGATCTGATTCCACTATTGATGGTGGACTGTATTGATTTCATGAAATGGGCATCCAAAAGGATAAGATTAAGAACTATTTCAGTGAAAGAATACAGAAATTACGTAGTTGCAGAGATTGCTGAACCTTCTGGAGGAGTTACAAGAGCTATAGAAAGGATTAACCAATTAGAGCAACAAGTAGAAAAACTCCAGAAGGAAGTAGATGAACTTAAGAGAAAAGATTAAATTGTATTGTTCATCTACTTGTAATTGTATATATTTGTATGAAAAATATCTAAGTGATTGCAATGTATACTATTCATATAAATGAATGTATGTTTTTCAGATGTTTTTGCATTTGTGTTTGAGAATGATGCAATGGATGAATTATTTTGAATATTATATAATTTGTGAAACATTATGCAATTTGTTGATTGACAGGATTAAAGGCACAATAACTGATTAATGCCTAAAAATATCAACATGCTGTAAAGTAAAATATAAATTCTGCATAACATGAAATGAACTGCAAGTTAAATATTTATATAATGTTCAAATTTAAATGAGTTTTAATTAGAACATTGTAGTAACGATATGTATTTAATTTTATTCAAGTTGAAAAAATGCAGGAGAGAAAAAACATAGAAGTTAATACGAGGAGTAAGTTTTAGAAAATTGCTAAGTATTAACTCAACGAAGTAAGTTCGTTGAGTTAACCGTAACTCCACGAGGTCAATAATATAATATAAGGTCACTCCATTGAGTTATCTGTAACTCAACGAAGTTAGTCCATGGAGTTAGCAATAGTAACCGAAACTAGTCTGTTGAGTTATCTGTAACTCAATGAGGTTAATTCATGGATTAAGCTAAATAGTTATTCTTTTAGCCACGAATGAAACTTCGTGGGTTTAGCGGTTACTAAAATTTGAAATTAGAAGTGGCACACCTATCCATAAAAATAGGAACCACACTACACGTTACAAGACACGTTCTTGCAACGAGATTCATTTGCTTTATGGACGCGCATTATAAATATAGAATAGAATGTTATTTACAAGTTACCAACACCTGTGAAAGAAAAAGAAATTCGTTAGGGAACTGGAAGGAGAAGCAGCTGATTCAACTTCATCCGTCAACAACTATTTACTGAGTATAAAGCTTCAGATTGGTATATAATTAATCTTCTGCTATTTTACTTTATATTAAGAGTTTATGAGCACATGTATTCGTTCTCCTAGCACTAAACGATTAGTAAGAACTCTTACATAGGATTATTCAACACAAAGACGTATTGAAAAATTTTCTAAATTGGACTTTAATGAAATCCTTAGGGGTGTAGCTAACCTTTCTTTAAAAGAGAACGAAGATATGGCTGCTCTAGTAGAAAAACCATTAGGAGAAATTCTGTATCCTAAATTAGTTGATGAACTTTCATGCATTTGATTACCAAACTTTGAGGGGGATAGGTTTGAACTGAAATCTAATTATATTAGTCAATTACCACATTTTCATGGATTAGAAAGAGAAGATGACTATTATTTCCTTAGAGAATTTAACGAAGTTTGTTAAATGATGAAAATGCCGAACATGAGTATAGATGCTATTAAACTTAGATATATCCCTTTTGCTTTAAAAGACACAGCTAAGAGATAGTTATATAGTTTATCACTTGATTCAATTTCTACATGGACTGAATTTTGCTCTATTTTTCTGGAAAAATATTATCCAACACATCAAACAATTAAAAAGAAAAAGGAAATATTAATGTGTAGCCAAAAACAGGGAGAATCATTTTAGAAATATTTTGAAAGATTTAAAGATTTACTAACTCAATGTCCACATCATGCAATGAGTAAAGCATAATTAATAGGTATAATTTATAAAGGCATAGATGTTTCAACAAAATCTTTATTAGAATCTACTTGTCAGAATGGATTTTTAAAACTGTGTAGTGAGGAAGCATGGGCATATTTAGAAACTTTGTAAAAGGAATTGCATAGTGGGAAAACTCAGCTGAAGCTATTGCAGATAAAAGAATATTGCCAAGGGGAATGCATGAACTAGATTCAAGCACTATGCTTGAAGTTAAATTAACTGAATTAACAAAGAAAATAGAAGAGTTATCATTAAGTCAAAAACTAGCAGAAAAGAATGCAAACATTAATGATTTAGATATTATTTATGCTAGAAACAAAAAAGATAACTTTGGAAGTTCTTATAACCCTAATTGGAGAAATCACCCGAATTTATCTTGGAGAAACAACAATTTTCAAGGAGGAGAAAATATAAATGACAAGAATATAAGTTATGAAGCATTAATTGAATAAGGAGCTAGAATAGAGAAATTAGAAAAGATAATCCAACAACTAAACAATCGTTTAGATCTTGTATTTGGAAATGTTACAATGCAAAATCAAAATATGAATAGAAATGTACCTCTTAGACAGAAGGAATCAATGGAAGTTAGACCTACTAGAGGATTGCCAATGCAACTAATACTTAACCCTATCAACAGAACTGTTAATGAAATTGATACCTCCTCTGGGAGGGTAGCTGAATGAAATAGTATAACAGAAGTAACTATTTATAATATAGTAAGTAAAAAAAGATAAAAAGAAAAAAAATGTAAGTTTAATTATAGTTAGTAATATCGTAGAGTTATTACTTAACTCAACGAACTTAGTCCGTTGAGTTATGACCTAACTCCACGAGGATGTGAAGTACTTATGTTAATTTTGTCTTTGTTAAATTTTTGTTTATGTTATACAGAATCACAGCAGATGGAATTTATGAAATTACCGTTGGATGCACTAAGGGAAGTACTAAGTAACCTGTCAGCTAAAGATCTATGCAGATTGTATTGTGTATCAAAAGAAATTAAAGATTGTGTTAGAGAAAAATATTTTCATGGACTATAGGCTGCAAAAATGACTAAGATTAGAGATAGATTTATATGGAAGTCATTTAATTGTAGTTCAATCAGCTATGAATATCTGAATATGGAAGAAACTGTTGAAATTCCACCCAATATGTTAGAAGGAATAGATCATATTATGAGGATGGATGAAAGATTAATTATTTACAGAACCAAACCAAGTTATGCAATTCTGTTACCTGATATTTTGATTAGAAATCCTATCATAAGAGAAGAATAGAATATAGGAAGGCCTAATAGATATGAAGTATCAATTGAAAATTGTGGGTCAGCTTTAATTTTTTCTGATAAAAATTTGACCATTCCTGAAAAGTTATATTATTGGAGATCAACTGGAAATTGGGATGAAGATTTATGCTTAAGTGTGTATAATTTTCTAAATAGATCTTAGACTAAAAATACTATGATATATCTAGGATAGAAAGCTTTAATTAATAGTATGCATGTCATAATTGATGGATATATATATATAGTCATAGATATATCAGCTGCATATAGATCTAATTCATACATAGTAAGCATAGATAGTTATGATGATTTCATAGAAATATTACCTATACCGAGTGATATAGCTAAACCACTGACTTCAGAATATGATCAAATTCAATTAGGAATGTGGTATAATGAATATGATGATCCTACTTTATGTTTGATAAGATGGTGGGATGAATTGAAGAAATTTCAAATATAGATTATAAAAGACCTAAATGAATGGAAGTGGGAAGAGGAATATATTGAAATAGATATAGAAATAGAAATAGTTACATTATCTTGGAATAGAAGAAGATCCCTTTCTGCATTTCATTTCATTAATGGTAATACACTTATATTTAGTATTGATAACATACTACAAGTTTACAAGCTAAAAAGGAAAACAAACTACATTAAAACAAAATTAATAGCAAGAAGAATTATGCCTAAAAAGTTTGCATGGACTGATACATTTATTCCATTTGTTACTACTTTCAATCATGTTCTTAAACTGTGATTTTGTGCTTTTAATGTTGTGTGGATTTTGCATTTATTTTTAGAAAAAAGAAAAAGAAAAATTTTTAGTTTTAGTTTTATTTTATAAGAAAAAAAATATATATATATCAATCCAGTTTGTTGGTATCTGTTCTGGGAAACCAATTGGCTTGCTTGTGAGCCACCAAAGGCATAGGAGCCTAGGTTCCACACAAGACACTGAATTAGTAATTTTTATTTTATTATGTTGTTATATATTCTGCTTTTATTTGTGAATGAAAAGTTTTTAAGAAAAAAAGTTGGAAGATATGGAAGGAGATACAAAAGAACAATGTATGTGATTGATTACTTGTCCTAAATTTACATTTAAATTCAATTCGTTGAGTTAAGTGCTAAGTCAATGAAAACAATAGTCATGCCTGCTACAATTACTGTATTTATTGTAAAATCTTTTACATTGAGGACGATGCAAAATGTAGGTATGGGGCGAAGGTAATTGGTAACAGCCATGTAATTTTGTTAATTAAATGAATTAGATTGGTACTACAAAAGTCTATGGAAATTGAAAATTTTTTTTAAGAATTTTTTTGCAGTAACTATCTAATAATTGAGAATGTAAAATTTTTAAGAACTAGAACCGCTTGAATGTTATAATTAGAATTTTATATAAGATGCTACAAAATTTTACTATTCATACAAATCTAGATATAGTATCTTATGCTTTTATTGAATTTTATGAGTTTAACAGTTTCACGATTTTAAAATGAAATCAGAATGCTTAACTGAAACTCAGTAAATTATCTTAAATCCTGGAAGAGCTAAAATGTTGATTTTTAGATTAAATGAAATACATATGATCAAAGATGCATTTAATTTGATTGATTAAACTTGTAGAATGATTTATGTGTAGATATTATTAAACTATAGAAAAAGTATGAGCTTATTGAGATGGATTCATATTTTCAGTAAATAATAGAAGCAGGACTATACGAGATTTGTGTTTTATTGCATCTGTATTAATGAAATATGTATATATACTGTGTTGAAAAGAAGAAAAAAAAAGAGAAAAACTTTGAGAGTTTATTGACTTGTTTGATCACGAGTCTTTTGTACTTAAGCAGATAGGTATGTAAGGATTGTTGACCTAAAAAAGACTCTTTAAATCTAGCAACCTAAGGTCCTGATCAGATCTAGGATTGTTGACTAAAAGCTCGATACATGGGTACACTAGAAAGCTCTTGTATGATTCAAGCTTGTCAAATTAATTTTTAAAGTACAAATATGTATATACTATTTTGAAAAAATACAAGTGTTTTGTGAAATACAAATATCTTTTGAATCAAGTATATTTTCTATTATCTAAGATTACTGAAGTATGAATCTAGAATAGACTTTTGAAGTTGTTTATCTGAGATACAATTCTTTATTCTACTTGTCCTAATCATATTGAATTGGATTGTGTTTTGATTTGTATGTTGTTGAAATTTATTCTAGAAATCATTTTGGAAAATTCAGGATGACAGATGCTGAAAAGAAGAACAAATGATAATATAATGAAACTTATGTGATATTGATATATTTTGTATGTAATTTACATATATTCTAAGTATATTTGCAGGTTGAAGAGGAGAAAACAAAGTTAAAATAGATTACTGAAACATACAGAAAATTTATACAGTAATCTAATTTATTCTGAAGAAGAACGAAATGAAGAATTAATTCTAGCACTATAGAAAGACCAACTAGTTAAATCTTAGTTTGCTAAGGGACTAGCAAAATTTAGGTATGGGGGAAGTGTTTAGAATGAAAAAGTGCATAATAGTAACTGTTAAATGATGGTTAATTGCATAATATTTAGCTTATCATATGAGAATTAAGTCATTATGTTATAATTGCACTATTATATGCTTTAATGAAAGAATCTGCATAATTTCAGTGAATTAATGTTAATTTCGTATAATTTTGAACTGTTGGTAAATTACAGGCTGTGAAATTCTTAAGTATCTGAATTGTTTGTTATTTCGGAGAGTTATATTTAATGTACCGAATAGTTATGCTTTAAATGCTAAAAGAATATGCAGGTACACAGTAACAACTCATTGAGTTAAAGGCTTAAATGTGTAAAAGGTATAAGTAACAACTCGTTGAGTTAGTAAGTAAAAACTGTAAGTTGTATATCTTAACTCGTTAAGTTAGAATTATGCACGTGTTGAATTTAAATGCTTTAGCATGTCATGTGAGATGCACATGTTTAACCCGTTAAGTTAGCATAACTATACGCGTTGAGTTACATGAATACACACTAAGGTAACACGTTATGTTAGCAGCTTATTTCTTTATTGCACGTATTTTATAGTTAAATCAACGAAGTAAGTCCGTTGAGTTATCTATAACTCCACGGACCATATATTTTCTAATATGCCACTGTAGTAGTTGTAGAAACAGGACATTCGAAGGAAGACCACAATTACACATATCACGTAGGAATTCACTCGTGGAATGAAGAAGAAATCACCATCGTTGATATGAGTGAAGGAAATCTAACCAATCAATTAAGGGGGAGCTGTTACTATTGTAAGAAATATAAAAGACGTAGAAAAAGTGTATGCAAAGTGTGTTGGAGAACCGCGCTAACTATAGGTAGCGTCGGAAGTTCCCCGAAGCTCCACACCAACACCACACCATAATCACCAATTATCGGAGGTCTGTGAGGATACTTTCCTGATGTCAGGTCGATTCCGAGCCAAACACAGTGCCTAACAACCACTGTGAGGATTGATCGCATCGTGGGAAAGGAAGCCATTTTCACCAAGCACTGGTTCATATCTTAGGAGATCGTAAAGCTTCTAGCCTTGGTTTCGGGTTGATGCTAGTATGTTGAGGAGGAGATCATCTTGCAATTTTGGACTCACGATTCTATAGGGAGAGGAGACAGGATTGTAAGTGATTAAATTTTCAGTAGTATAATCGCGTCGCATGTAGTGACGGAAGTTTTTACTATTGATAGAGATTTTTACATTTCACCTTTCATTCATCTTTAGGAACACATTAAAAACAAAAAAACCAAAAATAACTACTTATTTGTGTTTATAGTTAGTATGTAAGTGTTGTATTGTTTGTTTTGTATTGTGATTAATGTTATAATTGTTCGTATTGTGAATGTTTTATGTTTAATTGATTGAGAAAATAGATGATAGTTTTACAGTTTACTAAAATTGATTCGTTCTAGATACATGAAGATTTCAATGATTATTGTTTGAAATATCTGAATGTTTGCATTGCTTAATGATTAATTTAATCTTAGCTAGCATCAAAGAGCTTAATTGATGTTATTTACAATTTATGGAATCGCCCAATGGTTGGCCGAATTCCTCTGTAATTAACAGTATTGTTAGACTCGTGGAGTTAACTTATGTCCACGAGGTTAGTTTGTTGAGTTAACCACAACTCCATGAACTAGGTCTGTTGTGTTAACTGTAATTCAACAGAGTGTTTTACTGAACACATAAATTCCAATATAAAAATTGAAATAGTACACAACTTTTATTCCATCTCTCCCTATGGGATCAACCTATACTTGCACACAACAAATACAATATACACTGTGCACTTGCAATTAAAGCACAAATTGGAATTAATAGCTAATTTGTGTGATAGGTTGTTAGTTTACTTCTAAAGGTAATTATTGATGTAAGCATAAAAATAGAAGTTAACTAAACTCCAAACAGCTATTGTTGATATAATCATAAAAACAGAAGTTAACAATCAATACAAGTTTTCTGGCGCCGTTGCCAAGGACCAATTTACATATTTAATCTTTCACATCAATACAAGTTTTCTAGTGCCGTTATTGGGGAGATTGAGAAGTTAAGCAACTATGAGTGCTGTTTTGTTTTAAGAACAGAGGGAGTGTAGTGTGTTTTATTTTATAATTGAGAATATGACATATGCTTATGCTCAAAGATTTCTGAAATTGTTCTTTTCAAGATGTGGTGGGCATTTTGGTTCAGGGAAAACTACTGCTAAAATTCTATAATGTGGACTTTATTGGCCAACACTATTCAAAGATGCTCATAAATATTGCTTACGTTGTTTAAGATGTCAATAAATAGGAAGAATATCAAAGAAGAATATGATGTCTCTCAATCCTATTATTGAAGTTAAAATCTTTGATGTATGGGGAATAGATTTTATGAGTCTATTTACTATGTCTAATTAATTTAATTATATATTATTGGGGGTGGATTATGTATCTAAATGGATAGAAGCTATTCCTACAAAAACTAATGACAACAAAGTGGTAATACATTTTATAAGAACTAATATAATTGCTAGATTTGGAATACCTAAAGCTATTATCAGTGATAGAGGAACTCATTTATGTAATAGAAATTTTGAAGCCTTAATGAAGAAATATGGAGTAAATCACAAAGTTGTAACATCATATCATCCGCAAACAAGTGGACAAGTAGAAATTGCAAACAAACAAATTAAATTAATCTTAGGAAAAGTAGTAAATCCTACTAGAATAGATTGAGCTAATAGACTAATAGATGCACTTTGGGCTTATAGAACTGCTTATAAGACAAACTTAGGTATGTCACCTTTTAGGCTAGTATATGGAAAAAGTTGTCATTTACTAGTTGAAATTAAACATAAAGCTTATTGGGCATTAAAAACTCTGAATACATTTAAATCAAGCTGTTGAAAATAGGAAAATGCAATTGATTGAGGTAGAAGAATTTAGGAATGAAGCTTATTCAAAAACTGTAAGAGAAAAAGAGAAAATGAAGTTTTAGCATGACAAGAAAATTATTCCAAAAACCTTTGAAATAGGACAAGAAATATATCTTTACATGACTAGATTTCATAACCATCTAGGAAAATTAAGATCTAGATGGGCAGGACCTTATATAATTCGAAATATTTATTCTTATGGAGCTATTGAAATTGAAAATCCTAAAAATCAGAATATATTTGAAGTAAATGGACAAAGACTTAAACCTATTCTGAAAATTCCAACAAGTTCCTTTGAAATTATAGAAGAAGTAAGAGTAGAGAACTACTCGAGCTTTACTTAATAAGAAATCACCTAAGTATATATAAAAAAAAACTTAATTAAACATAGTCACGGTTCAACCGATAGAAATTATCGATTTTATCGAAACATATATTAAAAAGAGAAAAATTGTTGCGGTTCAACCGACAAGATCCATCAGTTTGACTGAAACATAAAAACAAAAAGAAATCTATATATTATATTAAGTAAAATATCAGTTTTATCAAAGATAGTATTGGTTAAACTGGTAGGAAAAAAAAGAAAGAAAAGAAGTTAATTTTGGTTCAACTAAGGAAAATAACGGTTTGACCGCAAATTCTAAAATGTTGAAAAAATTAAGAGTTGGTTAGACTGAAAATTCTTCGGTCTTGACTGAAGTAAAAACTATTATTATAAGTATTTTTATTAGTTATAACTTTACGGAAGGTCCGTTGAGTTACACTTAACTCAATGAACTTACTCCGTTGAGTCGAGGATAAGTCAACGAACTTACTCCGTTGAGTTAACTGTAACTCAACGAAGTATTGTAGTTAAGTCCATGAACTTAGTCTGTGGAGTTAACTATAACTCCATAGAGAAGTGAGTGAGAGAAGGAGAGTTTGCACTAGAAAATGTCCCGATTACTTGCCTAAATTTAGGGCTTATTTATACTAAAACTTAGGATTTGGGGGCATTTTCTACAGAATCATTTAGAACTTATAACAGTGAAGATCAGAGCGATTCTGTTCCGTTCCATCACGCCACGATGACGCTAGAGTTTTGGGAAGAAATAGACACCACAAGATTTCTCAAAGAATCAGAAGAATAGCATACAAGACAAAATATTAGGAACACAACTCAAGAGAAAAAGCTACAAAAGGTAGAATCTGACATCTTCTACTAGAGGAAAGTCTTAGTAGATTTAGATATCATAATACCTCAAATTGTAGAAATAAGGATTATGGTAGCAAGTCAAGATTATGGTTCGTGAGACATTGGTGGACATGCCCGATGGGCAATCTGGGAGCAATAGAGAAAAGAAGCTAAAGAACATGCAGTTGAAGAACATGAGACACTGACTACTAAAAGACCTGTCCCTGAAGAACAGCAGCTAGGACCTTCAGTTCCACCAATAGAGCCTTTACAAAGAGTAGCATTTGCTTGGCCGAGAATTGAAGAAGAAGAGAAAGAGTTTGCTAGCTTGGTCAAAACAACAAAAGACCAAGGAGATGATGAAGAAATGGCTATGGCCAAGGCACATATTCTATATGATGCCATGAAGAAAAGAAGGGTCGTAGAAAAGTTGAGGGCCCAATATAAGATTAAGGTGGAGCAACATCAAGAAGCAGCTAGATCAAGAGCTACAAGAGAAACTAAAGCTGGTCCTTCGAGATCAGTAATTATAGAAAAAGTAAAACAGGAAGAGCTAGTACTTGTGGCTTGAGGGCATGCAAAGCCTATTTTAGTAGATTTAATCTCAGAGGAGGAAGAGGAAGGTCAAGCACAACTAATTAGAAGAAGGAAAGGAAAATAGATAGTGTCTGAACCTCAAGAAGAGATTAAACCTAAGCCAACAACATCGGTAAGACCTGTAGAGCTAATTTTTGTAGACCTGCTATCCGAATCTAAGGAGGAGCAAGAGCAGCAGCAACAAGAGCAAAGAGAAGAAGAAAAATAGGCTGAAACTAATCTGCAGCCTATACAAACAGAAGAAATGGAAATTAGGGTAGAAGCTAATTTGCTTGTAACTCCATCTCAATTTGTCACAGAATCAGAAAAAATAGTGACAATGTAGATTGGTAGTTAGGAGGAAGAAGAAAAAGAAGAAACTGAATAAGAAGTTGAACAAGAGCATATGGAATAAAAAGGAAATATCTCAACAGATTCCACTAAAGTGCAAGAGACTCTTCAACAAATTTTTGAAGGAGTTCAAGATAGAAGAGTGGAGAGTTATGCCAGCTCTCCACCTGTTTGGATGCGAAAGGTTAAATTAGAAAATAATTACTTTTAGAAGTAAACAAACAACCTTTCACATAAATTAGATATTAATTCCAATTTGTATTTTAACTGCAAGTGCACAGTGTATATTGTATTTGTGTGTAAGTACATGTCGAACCCATAGAGATTGAGTAAGAATTGTGTACTGTTCCAATTTTTATATTGGAGTTTATGTGTTCAGTAAACAATCCATTGAGTTACAATTAACACAACAGACTTAGTTCGTGGAGTTATGGCTAACTCAACAGACTAACCTCGTGGACTTATAGTTAACTCCACGAGCCTATCTTTCAAGTTAAATACTGCTATTTACAAAGGAATTCAGCCAACCATTGGGCAGTTTCATAGAATGTAAATAACATCAATTAAGCTCTTTAATGTTAGTTAATATTAGATTTATCATTAAGCAATACTAACATTTAGATATTTCAAATAGTAACCATTAAAATCTTTAAGTATCTGGAATGAATCAATTTCAGTAAACAATAAAACTATTTTCTATTTTTTGAATCAAACAACATAAAACATTCACAATACTAACAATGATAACATTAATCACGATACAAAACAAACAATACAACACTCTAATACTAAATGTAAACACAGATAATATGTTGTTTTTGGTATTTTTGTTTCGATATGTTCTTGAAGATGAGCAAAGGTGAAATGTAAAAATCTCTATCGATAGTAAATACTTCCGTCACTACATGCGACATGTAAAGTATCAATTTGTGCATTTTATATATGTTAATTCATGCATATTAAGGATTATAAGTCATCATTATATATGTTCTTATGAAATATTACATGAAAATCATATTTTAGAACTATGCATGTTTTATTGGTTAAATAGTCAATAATGCACAAATATATCCTTTATTAAATTAACACCTAGTCAATTAGCCCATGTGTAGATATAAGTAATTTATATATTGATTTCATGCATATCTTAAAAGAATTATCATTAAGATATGAAATTAAATAATCCTCAATTGAGCAAGCAATATATTATGCACATTTCATTTTTGCTTTATAATTGAGTAGCAATTTATGTGTAATGTGCATATGCATTTAATGTTATCTTTTGAGTTGTTGTAGGTGAGGACGTGGACCCTTGGATTAAATCATGGGAAATCAACAACTCATGGTCATCCAATTCAAACTCCAAATCAATCCACCAATCAATCAATGATTAAAGCTTGCCTAAATTAGACGCCACAAATTGGAAGGTATTTGAATTCTTTCCATAGATGAATGACAAGGGAAGAGAAAAGTGCATGGCCGACCAAGGAAACATCTCATCTCCTCTTTCCCCTCCATGCAAAGGACCAAGAAAAGAACTCCAAAGAAAAATTTCGTCCTCCCTTCTTCCAGCCAAGGTTGTGGACGAGCTCTCCTCCAAGGTTGGTGAGCTAGACGTCTTCCCCCTCATACTAGAAGACCTCCTTCTCTCTACTCCAAGCCGACATACGGAAGGACCTTCATAGGTGAAATCAGTGGTATTGGAGGCACGTGTGCAGCATTGGAAGAGCTTGGGACGTGATCTTCAAGATGAGGTAATAGGAAGCATCAACATTGAGAGGAAAGCCAACAACTTCATACATCTTGGAAGTGGTTGAAGACGTGCAACCACCACTTCAAAGCAACCCTAGAGACCTCTTTTGGACGTGCTACAGGTGGTGACAGCCCTCTGGTGTCTTGGTGTGACGTGATTCAAGGTTGAAAGGGAGCTCGTGCTTGAAGAAAGGTAGAGAACTCAAAGGTATATTGGAGAAGAGAGATCCTCATACTTGAATATCAAATTTTCATATCATATGTGTATGAGTATTTAGGTTTTCAATTCATTTGTTATGTGCACATGTAGTATGTTATTTAAATGATGATTTTGTTTAAGAATATTAGTTGTTTTACAATATATTTCATAGAAAATGGTTACTTCATGTGAATGTATGAATGTTGAGCATTAAACTAACTCTTAACCCTTGTGAATGCGAGTATATCTTATTTGCTGTAAATTCCAGTGCATGTTCCATTTTGTTGTATGTTGTACAACTTGATTTCTCTGAGTTATATGTTGTGTTATAGCTTTTTTTGTAAGTACTTCAAGTGTACAATATGTATGTAGAGTTTTTGGAATTTTTTAGAATTCATTTCTTTGGTTTTTCGATTTTTCTTTTGAAGGTAGCATCTGCTCTGTTTTACTGGTCGAGCAACAGAAATTGTGCTCGACGCCTTTGTGTTTCCTCGCTTTTTTGCGTTCCGAAATGTTTTCCTGTAAATTTTCCTGATTAGGGAAACGAGTTATCTTTCAAGGAGCGTTTATTTCATGGTGTTTCATAAAGATTTGATTGAGTTATGATTTTTACACCAACGATGCGTTTTTGGAAAGTTTTCAGAATCGTTTTGCGCACTTTTTGTATATCCCACTTTGGCAGCAACCTAGAGTGAATTAGTTCTGGAAATCACTTCCATTTTAAAGATAACTCGATGACCTTTCCAACCAATTTTTTTTTTGGATTGTTCAATGTCCAGGTTGGAAGGAAGAAGAGTTAGAATTCAGACTAATTTCTGTGATTCCAGAAATGTGAACTTAAGATTTTCTTGAGTTTTCTAGCTATTAGCTCTAGGAATTAACAAGTTTTATGCTACCTTTGAAATCTTTATTGTATTTTTGTAAATGGTAAGTTAATTACATGTAATTAGATTTTTAATTTTGGATTTAATGGTATGGATGTTTTATCGAACAATCATTTTAATAAAAATTATTTAAGACAAACTCCTTGTGGATTCGACCCGTACTTGCACATGCTTATTACAATGGGCACTGTGCGCTTGCGGTTATAAATGTAAAATTTGTGCTTTTGCCATTTAATTTAACAACACATAAAAGCATTACACGACACGATTACATCACTGAAAACTTAATCATTTATAATCTTGCCTCCTCTCCTTATAGAATCATGAGTCCAAAATTGCAAGATGATCACCTCTTCAGCATATTGGCATCAACCCAAAACTAAGGCTAGAAGCTTTACGATCTCCTGAGATATGAGTCGGTGTTTGGTGAAAATGGCTTCCCTTCCCACAACGCGATCACTCCTCACAGTGGTTGTCAATCACCATGTTTGGCTCGAAATCGACCTAACATCAGGAAAGTATCCTCATAGACTTCCGTTGGTTGATGATTTTGGTGGTGGTGTGGAACTTCAAGGAACTTCCGACGCTGCCTATAGTTAGCGCGGTTCTCCATGTCTACACATCCACTTTCTTCGTCTTTCTCCTCTTCTTTTATATTTCTTTCTATAGTAACTACTTCTGCTTAGATGATCGATTGGATTTCCTTCATTCATATCAACGATGGTGATTTCTTCTTCATTCCACGAGTGAATTCCTACGTGATATGTGCAATCATGGTTTTCCTTCGAAGTTCTTGTTTTTGTAACTACTACAGTGGTATATTAGAAAATATATGGTCTATGGAGTTATAGATAACTCAACGAACTTACTTCGTTGATTTAACTATAAAACACGTGCAATAAAGAAATAAGCTACTAACATAAGCATTACCTTAGTGTGTATTCAAGTAACTCAATACGTAGAGTTATGCTAACTTAACGAGTTGTACATGTGCATCTCACATGACATAATAAAGCATTTAAATTCAACACGTTCATAATTCTAACTTAATGAGTTCAGATATACAACTTATGGTTTTTACTCACTAACTCAATGAGTTGTTACTTGTACTTTTTACATCTTTAAGCCTTTAACTCAACGAGTTGTTACTGTGTACCTGAATATTCTTTTAGCATTTAAAATATAACTGTCCAGTACTTTAAATATAACTCTTTGAAATAACAAAAAATTTAGATACTTAAGAATTAAAAACCTAAAACTTACTGATAGTTCAGAAATGTACTTAATTAACGTTAATTTCCAGAAATTATGCAGATTTCTTCATTAAAGCATATAACAGTGCAAGTATAACATAATGGCTTAATTCTCATATGATAAGCTAAATATTTTGCAATTAACCATCATTTAACCTTTAATATTATGCACTTTTCATTCTAAACACTTCCTTCATACTTAAATTTTGCTAGTCCCTTAGCAAACTAAGATCTAATTAGTTGGTCTTTCTAAAGTGCTAGATTTAATTCTTCATGTTGTTCTTCTTCAAAATAATAAATTAGATTACTAGATAGATATTCTGTATTTTTCAGTAATCTGTTTTAACCTTGTTTTCTCCTCTTCAACCTGTAAATATATTTAAAACATATGTACATTACATACAAAATATATTAGTATCATATAGGTGTTAATTATATTATCATTTTTTCTTCTTTTTAACATCTGTTATCTTGAATTTTCCAATATGATTTCCAGAATAAATTTCAACTACATACAAATCAAAACACAATCCAATTCAATATGATTAAAACAAGTAGAATAATAAATTGTATCTCAGATAAACAACTTCAAAAGTCTATTTTAGATTCGTACTTCAATAATCTTAGATAATAGAAAATATACTTGATTCAAAAGATATCTGTATTTCACAAAACACTTTTATCTTTTCAAAATAATATATGCATATTTGTACTTTAAAAATTAATTTGAAAAGCTTAAATCATACAAGAGCTTTCTAGTGTACCCATGTATTGAGCTTTCAGTCAACAATCCCAGATCTGATCAGGATCTTAGGTTGCCAGATTTAAAGAGTCTTCTTTCAGGTTAACAATCCTTACATACCTATCTACTCAAGTACAAAAGGTTCGTGATCAAACAAGTCAATAAACTCTCAAAGTTTTTCTCTTTTTTTCCTCTTTTTTTTTTCTTTTCAACATAGTATATATACGTATTTCATTAATACAGATGCAATAAAACACAAATCTCGCATAGTCCTGCTTCTATTATTTACTGAAAATATGAATCCATATCAATAAGCTCATACTTTTTCTGTAGTTTAATAAGATTTACACATAAATCATTCTACAAATTCAATCAATCAAATTAAATGTATCCTTGATCATATGCATCTCATTTAATCCAAAAATCAACATTTTAACTCTTCTAGGATTTCAAATAAATTACTAAGTTTTAGTTAAGCATTTTAGTTTCTTTTTAAAATCGTGAAATTGTTAAACTCATAAAATTTAGCAAAAACATAAGATACTATATCAGATTTGTATTAATGGTAAAATTTTGTAGCATCTTATATAGGATTATAAATATAACATTCAAGCAGTTACAATTCTTAAAAATTTTACAGTCACAATTATCGGATAGTTACTACAAATTCATAAAAAAATTTCAATTTCTATAAAACTTTTGCAGTACCATTCTAATTCCTCTAATTAACAAAATTACTTGACTGCTAATTTAATTACCTCCCCCCCATACCTACATTTTGCATTGTCATCAATGTAAAAGATTTTACAGTAAATACAGTAAATGTTAGCAGGCAGGAATATTGTTTCATTGACTTAGTACCTAACTCAACGAACTGAGTTTAAATGTAAATTCAAGATAAGTAATCAATTACATACCTTGTTCTTTTGTATCTCTTTCAATATCTTCCAACTTTTGATTCTAAAAAACTTTTCATTCACAAATAAAAGCAGAATATATAACAAAATAACACTTACAACAAAACATAAATTGTTAAAATAGTACCTTGTGTGGAACCTAGGCTCCTATGCCTTTAGTGGCTCACAAGCAAGCCAGTTGGTTTCCTAGAATAGATACCAACAAACTAAATTGATATTTTATTTTTTTATTTTTCTCTCTATAAAATAAAATAAAAACTAAATTTAAAAAAAAAAAAAAAAAAAAAAAATGTAGAATACACAACATTAAAAGTACAGAAATGTAATTTAAGAACATGATTGAAAAGTAATAATAAATGGAATAAACGTGTCAGTCCAAGCAAATTTTTTAGGCATAATTCTTCTTGCTCTTAATTCTATTTCAATGTAGTCCATTTTCCTTTTTAACTTGTAAACTTGCAGTATGTTATCAATAGTAAATATGAGTGTATTACCATTAATGAATTGAAATGCAGAAAGGGATCCTCTTCTGTTCCAAGATAATGTAGCTATTTCTACATATATTTCAATATATTCCTCTTCCCACTTCCATTCATTTAGGTCTTTCATAATCCATATTTGAAATTTCCTCAATTCATCCCACCATCTTATCTAGTATCATCATATTCATTATACCACATTCCTAATTGAATTTTATCATATTCTGAAGATGGTGGTTTAACTATATCACTAGGTATAGGTAATATTTTTATAAAGTCATCATCATAACTATCTATGCTTACTATGTATAAATCAGATCTAAATGCAATTGATATATTTGTGACTAGATATATATATCCATCAAGTATGACATGTATGTTGTTAATTAATGCTTTCTGTCCTAGATATATCTTAGTATTTTCAATTCAAGATCTATTCAGAAAATCCTACACACTTAAACATAAATCTTCATCCCAATTTCCAGTTGGTCTCTAGTAATATAATTTTTTAGGAATGGTTGAATTTTTATCAGAAAATGTTAATGTTGACCTACAATTTTCAATTGGTACTTCAAATCTATTAGGCCTTCCTATATTCCATTCTTCTCTTGTGATAGGATTTCTAATCAAAATATCAAGTAACAGAATTGCATACCTTGGTTTGGTTTTGTAAATAATTAATCATTCGTCTATCCCCATAATATGATCTATTCCTTCTAATGTATTGGGTGGAATTCCAGTAGTTTCTTCCATATTCAGATATTCATAGCTGATTGAACTACGATTAAATGACTTTCATAAAAATCCATATCTAATCTTAGTCATTTTTGCAGCTTGTAATCCATCAAAATATTTTTCTCTAACACAGTCTTTGATTTCCTTTGATACACAACACAATCTGCACAAATCTTTAGCTGATAAGTTACTCAGTACTTCCCTCAGTGCATCAAGTGGTAATTTCATCAATTCCATCTGCTGTGATTTTGTATAACATAAACAAAAATTTAATAGAGACAAAATTAACATAGCTACTTACACACCCTCATGGAGTTAGGTCATAACTCAATGAACTTAGTTCATTGAGTTAAGTAATAACTCTACGATATTACTAACTATAATTAAACTTATATATATATATATATTTTATATATGTTCCTTACTATATTATACATTTTACATAATTACTTTAGTTATACTGCTTCATTCAGCTTCCCTCCCATAGGAGGTATCAATTTCATTAACAGTCTTGTTGACAAGGTTAGGTACTGCTTGCATTGACAATCCTCCAATAGGTCTAACTTCCATTGATTCCTTCTATCTAGTGGATATATTTCTATTCATATTTTGATATTGAATGGCAGCATTTCCAAATATAAGATCTATACGATTGTTTAATTGTTGAATTATCTTTTCTAATTTCTCTATTCTAGATCCTTGTTCAATTAATGCTTTATAACTTATATTTTTGTTATTTATATTTTCTCATCCCTAGAAATTGTTGTTTCTCCAAGATAGATTCGGGTGATTTCTCCAATTAGGGTTACAAGAATTTCCAAAGTTATCTTTCTGGTTTCTAGCATAAATAATATCTAAATCATTAATGTTTGCATTCTTTTCTACTAGTTTTTGATTTAATGATAACTCTTTGCTTGGATTTTTTAGAAGTTTTAAATTTGTAAACCGTAAGTGCATGGCATCCAATGAAGTACGTCGGCAAGTACTGGTCGAACCACAGAAAAATGGGGATAACTAGGATTTTAATTACAAGGATATGGCAAGTAAATACTTTCCAAATATAGATTAGACTACAAAAAAGGTAAGTCCATAGATTTTTAATTTATCGACCAATCAACAGATTAGACTGAAAATTTAATCTCAATTAGATCTGTTAATGTGGACTTTAGATAAAAATTTTCACACTTAAGAACGCACGAATGTTATGACTTAAAATTCAGAAATCGAAAATGATGCATAAAATTGGAAACTTCTGTGCGTTAACAACAATATATTAAAAACCTTATAAATCCAGAATTACTCAACCAAAAATTCCAAAATAAAATGCATTGCAAAATAGACAGGATGTAGATATTAATGAAATATTTATTATAATTTTTACTATCTGAGTTGTGAGAAAAACACATTACAATCACGACAAAAGAATTTCAGACCGAATTCTGTGCTCGATACAATTATAGCTTGAAAACAGCATCAAATCTTTTCTGATTGCTATGATATTTCAGAGAATCAAAACATACTTCTAATGGCATGATTACAGAATTTTTAAGAATTTTTAATCAAACAGATAAGCTCCAGAATGAATATCAATTCTCGGATTAAACAGAGAATAGAAAAATGTAGATCTGCAAACAAGCATGCGAGATCTTCATCATATACAAATTTTTTCACACATAACACAATAAGATTTCTTCATAGGAGCATCCGTAAACATCAATACATGATAATGGAGCATCAATCACGTCTATTTTTATGATTTTAGCAAAGAAATAACAAGGTTTTTTGGATACAAATGCATAAACACATAAAAATATGAATCTGTCTACTATGAACTATTTGATACAATAAAACTTGAAGAAACTTACATCTAAATACATAAATCTATTGTAAACTTAAAGATAAACATAGATCTGAAGTGTAGGAAGACGTGGAGTGAAGAAATGATGGAGGAAAAATGCTCACAACAACAAGGATGTGTGGCTGCCTTTGCTTGTATGTGAGGGATGAAGGATTGTTGGTGGAGATGACTTGTGGAATGAGCTTTGAAGAGGAATCCGAGTTGAAAGTGTGGAGAAATGGCTGCTGGTCTTCTTCCCACCTTCAAGATCACGAGCTCCCCTTTGGAAGTGTAGAGGTCGGTTGTTGGAATTAGGTGGAGGTCCAAAAGAGCAAGAGAGAAGCCCTAGACTTGCATCACTCTCTTTTATAAGGAGTGTGTAATGCATGTGTCTTCCATCAAGTATATGTATGTGTCTTTGTATATGGTTGTATTTCTTTGATAATTTGTATAGGGGCAAACTTGTCTTTTGTGTATCACCAACCGTTGCCCCTATATATATAAGGGGTCATCCACGTCCAAGGGATGCCATGCCAAACCATCCCTTGATTTTGTTCTCCCCCTTTTTTGTACCAGCAACCATACTGTTGAGTGTTTTTGTTTTGATGATGTGTGCTGAATGAAAATAATCATATTTGCTCAATTACTATTGCTTGTGAAAAGAAATTAAAATCATCAATTAATATAGAAAAAGTTTACTGATATAAATAATTGTCTGTATTGGATCTGAAGTTAATAACTAGTCGTTTCGTTGCATTAATTTCTCATTTAGCTAAACGTTAAGTTAATGTGTGTTTTTATTGAAAAGCATGATATGTTTTAAAGTTATATCTTCTGTATCATGAACAGTGCACGTTTAGACAACTCGTTAAGTTAGAGTTTTGTTTGTATAGAGGTCACGTGAGAACTCGTTAAGTTAGAGGCTTAAAGGTTAAAATAGGTCACGTGATAACTTGTTAAGTTAGTGAGTAAAAGAAGAGACGAACTCGTTAAGTTAGTGTTACACACGTGGTGAAATTATAAGTTACGAATGTTGTATTGTATCACGTGAGGTGCACATGTTTAACTCGTTAAGTTAACATAACTAAACACGTTGAGTTGCTATATTGAACACTAAGGCAACGCGTTAGGTTAGCGTTATAAACTTAAGTTGTTATTTTTGCACGTGGTAAAATTCATATTATAAAAATATTTGTTTATTACTGAATTGGTGAGTTAAAGTTTTTTAGAGACTTACAGTCGTAATTATCCGAAAGGTAACTTAAGTCATGTTTTCAGGTCTTGACACGTGTCTCACTAGTTTTATAATATAAAGAGTTTGTCAATGACTTACATCCGTAACTATCCGAAACTTAAACTGTTTTCGGTGAGTTATTGTTTAACCTTCCGAAAGAAAGGTTAAGCTGCTTCATTGAGTTAGCATAACACCATGGACTTAGTTCGTTGAGTTAGCTACAGTACTTGCCACGTGAAATGGCACATGAGGAACTTGTTAAGTTAGAAACGTTAAGTCATATATATATACTTGTCTTACTCATTTAGTTAACAATAAAGTAATGACTTCTTATTACACTGATGAAAAAGTTTTGGACGAGAAAGTTTATTTTGCAGGAAATTTTTTAGAGATCCAGGACTGATGATTAAAGAAAATTCGAAATATAAACGTAGGTTAGAACGTGTGTGTTTCGATGAAGGAAAAAGAAAAGATGTGGAGAAGTGGAAAACTGGTAGTGGTTAAACATGAAGGATATGCATGAAATGAAGATACAGTATAAAAGGCATAGAATTCTTGTTGATCAAACCATCCTTGCACACAAAACGAAAAATCTTTTCAAGGATCAAACCATTCCTGCACACCAAAAGAAAAATCTTTTTTAGGGATCAAAAACGCCTCTTCAGGCAAAATCTCTCAAGTGGAAGAAAATTCAGTGAAGCATAAAAAGGTAAGATTTTCATCACTGAAGATTTGAAGTATCAAGTGAAAGCAAATTCGGTGAAGTAGAGAAAGACAAGATATTTGTCACTGAAGAATTGCTGAAGAAGAAAAAGAAGAAAAAGAAAGTTCTCAAACAGAGAGAAAAGTTTTAAATTCCGCAAATTAGTTTTTTCTGTTTGTAGTTATGAAATTGTTTAGATGATACATGGTATCGAGTTATAATTGCATCTACAATTTCTGAGGAGAATTGAATTGTATATTGTAATTGAAACCTTGAATAAAATTGATTTTATGAAAACAATGTCTCGACTTATTTTTGAATTTTAAAGTTTCAATTATATTTCAGAAAATATTAAAAATACACAATTCACCCCCATCTTGTGTAGCCATACGATCCTACAAGTGGTATTAGAGCTTTGTTAATAATCTTTGATATAAAATTGATACCAACTTATTTAATATCATTGCTTATTCTACTTTCCTTGTTTTTAAACAGAAATTAATATCTGAGCATACGTTTAACTCTCTTGATTTAAGACTCAAGTTGTTTTAAAGCTTTTAGACTATTTAAAATCAAATAGGTTGAAAAATCTAAGGTAAGATGGCTACTGGAAATGGTAATTTTTCTTAATTTAGATTCTGATATATCTATTGATTCTGATGAGGATTTGATTTTGCTGACTAGGAAATTCAAGAAAGCATGGAAAGCTAGGAAACAGCAAAAGAACAAAAATGATAAACCCTCAACGTTAAAATCATTGAATGACAAGAATTCTTCATCCAAAAAGTATGTATGTTACAACTGTAAGAAACCTAGACATCTTTCTCCAAATTGTCCAATGAGGAAAAATGAAAAGCAAAGTAGGACAAATCAGAAGAAGATGGCTTAGAAAACTCAGAAAAAGTTTTACAAGAAAAAGACTTTGAAGGTCACTTGGGATGACACATCTGAAGAGTCTGAATCTGAGGAATCAGCAACAAAATCTTCACATTTAGAAGAAGAACAAGAGTTAGAAGACGTTGCTTATGTGTGCTTCATGGCAGATGCGTCTGAGGTAATATCTGATCCTGAAAGTCATTCAGATTTCAACTTTGATGAATTATTATATGCTTATCATGCATTATTACAAAAACTTAAAGTATGTAAACTGGAAAATAAGAATATTAGAAAATCTTCATCCATTATGGAAGAAGAAAATTGTTTCCTGTCTACTACTTTATAAAAGTTTAAATGTGATAATGATAATCATGCTAGAGATTTGCAAAAATTTAGATTTAATGAATGTATCTTGCATGAACAAATACAAAATATAAATGATGAAAAATTAAAGATAGAATCTGAAAATGAAATGTTGAGAAACAATATAAATGAACTTGAATTAGAGATAGATAAATTAAAATTGAGAGAGCAATATTTAAATTCTACCATTGAGAAATGGAATTTAAGTCAAACTAAGTTAGACAAACTAACTAGTACCCTTGCGGTGTCTTATAAATTTGGCTTAGGATTTGATTATCCTAAATATCTTGAATCTCAAGCCAATAAAGGATTTATTAGTTGCAGTTCAAGTAAATCTAAAACTATAATTCCTTTTATTATGAAACAAGGTAATAAATATGTAGAAGTAGGTACTTCAAGGGATGAATCATGTAGAAATAATATAAATCAATGTGATTTGTCAAATTGTACTTTTAACATGAATATAAATGTTTCTAAAAATCTTGTTTCTTGTTCTCGAAATTCAGTTTCTAACGTTTCTAAAATTTCAAACAATTGTAGTAAACTGAAAATTCAGAAACCTGAGCATGTAATTCAATACACTGGTATTAGACCAATTACTCATTCTGCATGTGATAAAACTAAAAATTCTTGTGTAGAAAAAGATTTTGTATGTACGAAAAATGTTAATATAAGTACAAAATCTTGGTATGAACTTACTGAAATGTATGAGCATGACCAAAATAAATTAACATCTGATAAAAATCTGTTTGGTCTTGATTATACTACATCTGAAAACAAAAAGAATGATTGTAAAAGCAATAATGCTATATGTGAGTATGAAGCTAATGATAAATCAATAGTACTTACAACTAATAAGAATATAAATGATAATGTTAAACTAATTTTAAACAAAAAGAAGAAATATGCATTTAATGAACTTGGTCCTCAACAACATTGGGTACCAAGAAAAAGTTTTTCTTAATTTGTGTTGTAGGAGGAAACAACATCAAAATGGATCTTGGACAGTGGAGCGTCAAGTCACATGACCAGACAGAAAAGTCTATTACAAAATTTTACAAATACCATGAAAGGAAGTGTAACATTTGGAAACAAAAGCAAAGATAAAATCATAGGTATGGGCAATGTTCAAATAACTTCTACTTGTGTTATTTCGAATGTACTATATGTAGAAAACCTAGGATTTAATTTGCTGAATGTCATAAAAGATAAAGGTATATTTTTAAATAAGGAAAAATATGTAGATGAAATGCTTAAGAAATTTAATTTTAATGATACAAGGATTCGAGGAACTCCTATGAGTACTACTTTAAAGTTAGATATTGATGACATAGGAAAATCTATAGATCAAAGAAAATACAGAAGTATGATTGGTTCTTTACTTTATTTGATTGCTAGTAGACTTGATATTATGTTTGCTGTGTGTGTTTGTGCTAGATTTCAATCTAATCCTAAAGAATCACACTTAATTGCAGTTAAAAGAATATTTAGATATATACAAGGAACTAAAAATTCCAGACTGTATTATTCTAAGGATAGTTCAATAGATCTTATAGGATATACTGATGTTGATTATGTAGGATCTAAATCTGATAGAAAGAGTACTAGTGGCACATGTCAATTATTGGGAAATAATTTGGTGTCATGGTTTAGTAAAAAGCAAAACTGTGTACCACTTTCTACTAGAGAAGTTGAATATGTTGCTGCTGCACTGTGTTGCACTCAGATTCTGTGGATAAGGCAAACTTTAGAAGATTTTGGATTATCTTATGATACAATTGAGATTTATTGTGACAGTAGTTCTGCAATAAATCTTTCCAAAAATCCTGTATTACATTCAAGAGCAAAGCATATAGAGGTTAGACATCATTTTCTAAGAGATAACGTAATTAAAGGAAAAATTAAATTAGAATTTGTGTCTAGTAAAAATCAATTAACTGATATATTTACAAAACCTCTAGACGAAAATACATTCTACAACATTAGATTAAATTTTGGTATTTGTAACCTATGTGATGTGTAAAATGCTTAAACTCCACATAAAAAGATAAATATTATTGATGATGTTGTTCACCTCATAGATATTATATACTTATTATAAATATCTAAAGTAACATCTAAACTACTACTTAAGATACTATGTATTTATTGTAATATCATAGTAGTATCTTATTGATTGAAAGTAGTTTATCAATTTTAATGGTTTTTACGATTTTAAGTGGAAGTGTAAATGAAAAACATTAAATACTTCGGACATTTTGAAATTTTGATTAAATGTTTTCTTTGAATCAAGGAAAATGCATATGATCATGCATAAATTTGACTTAATTGATTAAACTTGTAGAATAAGTTATATGTAACTCATCTTAAACTGTTAATCAAAAGTATAAACTTATTGCAACTGATTCATATTCTTAGTACAATCATAGAAGTAAAAATTATATGAGATCTGTGTTTTATTGCATTTGTATTAATGGAATACATATATACTGTGCTTAAAATGGAAAGTGCTTACAAAGTGAAAATCTTTGAGAGTTTATTGATCAGTTTGATCACGAGCCTTTTGTACATGAGCAGATAGGTATGTAAGGATTGTTGTCCTAAAAAAGGATTCTTTAAATCTGGCAACCTAAGGTCCTGATCAGATTTGGGATTGTTGACTGAAAGCTCATTACACGGGTACATTAGAAAGCTCTTGTATGATTCAAGCTTTTCAAACTAACTTTTAAAGAAAATTATCAATATTTACTGTTTTGAAAAGAATAAGTTGTTTCATTAATTATAGATATCTTTGAATCGCCTATAGTTTCTACCAATATGACTACTGATTTATTGAATCAACATTAGTACTTTTGAAAACGTTTATTTGAGATACATTCTTTTATTCTCCTTGAATTAATCACATTGAGTTCAAAGTTGTGTTTTGATTCATATACAGTAGGAATTGATTCTAGAAATCATTTTTGATGATGTTAGGATAACGGAAGTCTCTGAAAAGAAAATTTAAAAGTATAGTTATACTTAACATCTATTGTCACTACAAGTATATTTTGTATTTTGATTGAATATATTTGAAGTATATTTGTAGGGGGAGGATTAACAATGTCGAAAATAGGTTAATATAATTTAGAATACAAATCTTAGTTAATCTGAATTAATGTCCTCCTAAATCTTGATGAAATAATTTAAAAAGACAAATAAACTATTTTAGATTCAAAGGACAAAATGTTCAAATAGTTTACAATGTTCTCAAGATAATGTTAAGTTTAGCATGTGTGTTCTTTCGTAACGTTTTAGTTGGAAGCATCCAAAAATTGTTGTGTACTAACTAGACGTTATGTTAGATAAGGTAACGTGTAAAACTGCCTCTAGACAGCATTTTACTTGTTAGATTAGTTAACTCAACGAGTTATACTAGAATATTTCAAGTACCTTGATTGAATAAACTTTATTCAATATTTATTTAATTTCTAAACCCGACTTCTCTTTACGTTGAGTTATACGCCTAAAAACCCTATTTAAACACTTATTACATGGGCACTTAGATTATTTGTAAACTTTGTCAAGAAAATCTTTCCCGCTTGTTGCTGTTACAACCTGTGACGATGGTCTCCAAGTTCTACAAAGGTTGTGGCAGAGGAAAAGGCAAAAGCAGAAGAGATGCAAAAGGAAAAGAAATAGAGAATGATGAAGTTCCACGTACATGGTTCAAGAAAATATTTCGAGTGGACAAAAGGTTAGTAGAAATTTATAGAGATTACTTCTTTCCTCAGGGTATATTAGATGAAGTTAGACAAGAACTTCAACATACTGATGCAAATATTACATACATGGGTATTCGTAGTGAATTTGATAGAGAATACAGAATGAAATGTGCTGAGATTGCATTTTTGAAACAGTATGCAAAATATTTGGAAAAAGGTGTAGGTTCATCAAATAGAACTCCTCAAACTCCTATAAACGGTACAAGACTATATGCATTTGAGGAAGAGCATGAATCAGCTATCCCTACTAATTTATTTATTTCAAAACAAATAAAATCAGATATTGCTGTAGACAAAACAAAAGTTGACAGTCTTCGAAAGGCCGTTGCGATAGAAAGTGCCTTAGAAGAATTAAAGCAGAAAACTTTTATGGAGCAATTTGAAAAGAAAACAGCAATACTTTAAAAGGAGAAACAAAAATGTTATAGAAGAAAGAAAGTCAGAAAAATTATGTTTAAGGAAACAAAGTCTATTAAAAAAGGAAAATCAGATGAAAATTTATTTCCAAAGGATAATGTATGTTTAGGCATTGTACCTTATTGTGCATCTGATAAACTCATCAGTTCCGAACACACTGAAACTGATGAAGATAGTGAGACTTTATTTTCCCTTGCTAGAAAGCTTGAGAAGAAATACAAGTCAAATATGAGTTCAAGTTTTTCTATTAGTACAAGTCCTGATGATGCAGAAATTGACAAATCAGAGCATCAGACACCTAACATTGAACAAGTTATTGCAAATATAATTGACAATGTTGAAGCAGTAGCTAGTTCACATGCTGAATTGTCTAGAGTACCAAATATTGAAAATGTTAAGACTCCAGAAGAGCTAAAAGTTAACCAGCCTTCTACAGAATCTATAGAAGTAGAGTCTGAGAATTCATAGCATGAATCAATGAAATTATCTGTTGAACAAAATGAACAATTACAGATAGATACACCGGTTGTAGAATTTGTGGAAAAATTGAACTCTGAACATTCTATAGAGACTGAACAAATGAATGTTGAGCATATTGACAATGTTCGTAACACTATTGAAGTTGAAGAATCAAGCTTACCTGAGCAGCCTCAAGATAATATTTTAGAAGAGGAACAACATGACATTCATTTTTGTAGGATCGTATGGCTACACAAGAGGGGGGTGAATTGTGTATTTTTAATATTTTCTGAAATATAATTGAAACTTTAAAACTCGAAAACAAGTCGAGACATTGTTTTCATAAAATCATTTTTATTCAAGGTTTCAATTACAATATACAATTCAATTCTCCTTAGAAATTGTAGATGCAATTATATTTCGATACCATGTATCATCTAAACAATTTCATAACTACAAACAGAGAAAACTAATTTGCGGAATTTAAAACTTTTCTCCCTATTTGAGATCTTTCTTCTTCTTCTTTTTCTTCTTCAGCAATTCTTCAATGACGAATATCTTGTCTTTTCATGCTTCACCGAATTTGCTTTCTTCAGATACTTCAAATCTTCAGTAACGAAAATCTTACTTTTTTATGCTTCACTAAACTTTCTTCCACTTGTGAGATTTTTCCCGAAGAGGTGTTTTTGATCCCTGAAAAGATTTTTCTTTTGGTGTGCAGGGATGGTTTGATCCTTGAAAAGATTTTTCGTTTTGTGTGCAAGGATAAATTGATCAACAAGAATTCTATGCCTTTTATACTGTATCTTCATTTCATGCATATCCTTCACGTTTAACGACTACCAGTTTTCCACTTCTCCACGTCTTTTCTTTTTTCTTCATCGAAACACACACGTTCTAACCCACGTTTATATTTCGAATTTTCTTTAATCATCTGTCCTAGATCTCTAAAAAATTTCCTGAAAATAAACTTACTCGTCTAGAAATTTTTCATCAGTACAATAAGAAGTCGTTACTTTAATGTTAACTAAACGAGTAACACAAGTATATATATATAACTTAACGAGTTCACCATGTGTTATTTTACGTGACAAGTATTGTAGCTAACTCAACGAACTAAGTCCATGGTGTTATGCTATCTCAACGAACCATCTCCGTTGTGTTATGATAACTCAACGAACCAGTAATAAACAAATGTTTTTATAATAAGAATTTTACCATGTGCAAAAATAACAACTTAAGTTTATAACGCTAACCTAATGCATTGCCTTAGTATTCAATATAGCGACTCAACGCGTTTAGTTATGTTAACTTAACAAGTTAAACATGTGCACCTCACGTGATACAATACAACATTCGTAACTTATAATTTCACAACGTGTATAACACTAACTTAACGAGTTCATCTCTTCTTTTACTCACTAACTTAACGAGTTATCACGTGACCTATTTTAACCTTTAAGCCTCTAACTTAACGAGTTCTCACGTGACCTCTATACAAACAAAACTCTAACTTAACGAGTTGTCTAAACGTGCACTATTCATGATACAGAAGATATAACATTAAAACATATCATGCTTTTCAATAAAAATACACGTTAACTTAACGTTTAGCTAAATGAGAAATTAATGCAACGAAATGACTAGTTATTAACTTCAGATCCAATACAGACAAGTATTTATATCAGTATGCTTTTTCTGTATTAATTGATGATTTTAATTTCTTTTCACAAGCAATAGTAATTGAGGAAATATGATTATTTTCATTCAGCACACATCATCAAAACAAAAATACTCAACAATCTCCCCATTTTTGATGATGACAAAACCATATTAAATCAATTATGAAATATGTTTAACTCAACAAAGCACCTTCCTTGGGTTAACTTTTAATTCAACAAACTTGTTTGTTGACTTAAGTTCACTTAAGCTTATTTCTATTGTTTGTGTAAATTTTACCTCTCATAACTAAAGATCTCAGATGTCAATAATTATATAAGTATCAGTTTTCTAATTATCATCTGTTAGATTACAATAACCATTTAAATAGCATCTCCTTTTATAATATATATATGCAATTAAGATCATAATCATCTTTTTATAATATTTCTCCCCCTTTTTGTCATTAATCAAAAAGATAATTATAGAGAATATATATATATATATAAGAGAGATATAATTACAAACAACTCTTTCTGTAAACAAGAATAATAATTGAAGACATTTACAGAAAAATGTATTGTTCAATCAAATCAAACAAGTAATACAAACATTACATTTTGTATTCAGAAACAAACAAAAACAGTTATCGACCCCTCCTAAGTACATCACTTACAGCATTACATATTTTATCTCCTAGATGCCTAATATCATTTCTGATCTCGTTAAGCACTACATCTAAGTCAAGAGGTAGCTGGGTTTGCTGTTTTGCTTGAATTGAATAACTTTGTTGTTGTTGTTGTATATGGTCTGTATCAGGTTGTTGTTGTTGTTGTTGTCGTTGAGGTTTATGCATGACCTAGAATTTTTGCAAATCTTTGACACTAAATGCTCTCGTACCTTTAGTTTCAGAGGGCCAATCAGATAAAGTCAATTGGCTTGCAAGGATTCTACATACAGAATCACCATAAAATAACTTTGAACTCATATGCTATAGTTGAGACATAAAAACATCAAACCAATTTATTTGAATTCTATTCAGTAGGCCATAAGTTGCATATAAACAGCTTCTGCTGACTTCCAAATTGTGTCCAACTCTCTGAAATAAATTTGCATGCAATATATTTGCAATAAACCTTGCCTCTGCATTCAAATTTTCCATTAATCTCATTTCAGAATATACATCTGAAATTTTTGATAAAGACTGAATGTTCCATTCCAGTTGTCTTATTATGTCAAATCTGTTGGTAACAACAACACCTTCATTCTTTAATCCTAAAACTTCAAAAATTAACTCAGGAGACAACATAAACTCTTGTTCATTTATTTGAGTTTTCAAAAAATTTCCATTCTTGACCAGATTGCTATAAAAAGCTGCAAGAAGCTCTATGTATTGCTTCCATTTCGTTCCTACTGGCAAGAATTTAATGAGGCCCTTGAAACTCAAACAGATCTCTTATTTCCATCAAATTTCTGAATTTTATTGGACGAGCATGCAGAATCTGACATGTAATCAGATTATTGTATTTCTGCAATGCTTCTTCAGATCTAAAATGAATTGCATTACCTTGAATTTTTAATATTGTACACAAAGAAGGTGATACCTGAAGCCGTGATTCAGATTTTAATTCATCTTCAGGAACCTCTTCTTTAAAATGAATGTCATGTTGTTCCTCTTCCAAAATATTATCTTGAAGCTGCTTAGGTAAGCTTGATTCTTCAGCTTCAACAGTGTTAGGAACATTGTTAATATGCTTAACATTCATTTGTTCAATCTCTATAGAATGTTCAGATTTCAATTTTTCCACAAATTCTATAGCCGGTGTATTTGTCTATAATTGTTCATTTTGTTCAACAGATATTTCCATTGATTCATGCTGTGAATTCTCAGACTCTACTTCTATAGATTCTGTAGAAGGCTGGTTAACTTTTAGCTCTTCTAGAGTCTTAACATTTTCAATATCTGCTACTCTAAACAATTCAGCCTTTGAACTAGTTACTGCCTCAACATTGTCAATTATATCTGCAATAACTTGTTCAATGTCAGGTGCCTGATGCTCTGATTTGTCAATTTTTGCATCATCAGGACTTTTACTAATAGAAAAACTTGAGCTCATATTTGACTTGTATTTCTTCTCAAGCTTTCTAGCAAGGAAAAATAAAGTCTCATTATCTTCATCAATTTCAGTATGCTCAGAACTAATGAGTTTATCAGATGCACAATAAGGTACAATGTCTAGACATACATTATCCTTTGGAATTAAATTTTCATCTGATTTTCCTTTTTCAATAGACTTTGTTTCCTTAGACATAATTTTTCTAACTTTCCTTCTTCTATAACATTTTTGTTTCTCCTTTTCAAGTATTGATGTTTTCTTTTCAAATTGCTCCATAAAAGTTTTCTGCTTTAATTCTTCTAAGGCACTTTCTATTGCAACGGCCTTTCAAAGACTGTCAACTTTTGTTTTGTCTACAGCAATATCTGATTCTTCTTGTTTTGAATATAAAGGAGTAGGGATAGCTGATTCATGCTCTTCCTCAAATGCATGTAGTCTTGTACCATTCATAGGAGTTTGAGGAGTTCTATTTGATGAACCTACACCTTTTTCCAAATATTTTGCATACTGTTCCAAAAATGCAATCTCAGCACATTTCATTCTGTATTCTCTATCAAATTTACTACGAATACCCATGTATGTAATATTTGCATCAGTATGTTGAAGTTCTTGTCTAACTTCATCTAATATACCCTGAGGAAAGAAGTAATCTCTATAAAGTTCTGCTAACCTTTTGTCTACTCGAAATATTTTCTTGAACCAAGTACGTGGAACTTCATCATTCTCTATTTATTTTCCTTTTGCATCTCTTCTGCTTTTGCCTTTTCCTCTGCCACAACCTTTGTAGAACCTGGAGACCATCGTCGCAGGTTGTAACAGCAACAAGCGGGAAAGATTTTCTTGACAAAGTTTACAAATAACCTAAGTCCCCGTGTAATAAGTGTTTAAATAGGGTTTTTAGGTGTATAACTCAACGTGAAGAGAAGTCGGGTTTAGAAATTAAATAAATATTGAATAAAGTTTATTCAATCAAGGTACCCGAAATATTCAAGTATAACTTGTTGAGTTAACCAACCTAACGAGTAAAACGCTATCTAGATGCATTTTTACACGTTACCTTATCTAACATAACGTCTAGTTAGTACACCAATTTTCGGATGCTTCCAACTAAAACATTCTGAAAACAACACACATGCTAAACTTAACATTATCTTGAGAACATTGTAAACTATTTGAACATTTTGTCCTTTGAATCTAAAATAGTTTATTTGTCTTTTTAAATTATTTCATCAAGATTTTAAGAGTACATTAATTCAGACTAACTAAGATTTGTATTCTAAATTATATTAATCTATTTTCGACATTGTTAATCCTCCCCCTACAAATATACTTCAAATATATTCAATCAAAATACAAAATATACTTGTAGTGACAATAGATGTTAAGTATAACTATACTTTTACATTTTCATTTTAGAGACTTCCATTATCCTGACATCATCAAAAATGATTTCCAGAATCAATTCCTACTGTATATGAATCAAAACACAACTTGAACTCATTTCGATTAATTCAAGGAGAATAAAAGAATGTATCTCAAATAAACGTTTTCAAAAGTACTAATGTTGATTCAATAAATCAGTAGTCATATTGGTATAAACTATATGCGATTCAAAGATATCTGTAATTAATGAAACAACTTATTCTTTTGAAAATAGTAAATATTGATAATTTTCTTTAAAAGTTAGTTTGAAAAGCTTGAATCATACAAGAGCTTTCTAATGTACCCGTGTAATGAGCTTTCAGTCAACAATCCCAGATCTGATCAGGACCTTAGGTTGCCAGATTTAAAGAATCCTTTTTCAGGACAACAATCCTTACATACCTATTTGCTCAAGTACAAAAGGCTCGTGATCAAACTGATCAATAAACTCTCGAAGATTTTTACTTTGTAAGCACCTTTCATTTTAAGCACAGTATATATGTATTCCATTAATACAGATGCAATAAAACACAAATCTCATACAATTTTTACTTCTATGATTGTATTGAGAATATGAATCAGTTTCAATAAGTTTATACTTTTGATCAACAGTTTAAGATGAGTTACATATAACTTATTCTACAAGTTAATCAATTAAGTCAAATTTATGTATGATCATATGCATTTTTCCTTGATTCAAAAGAAAACATTTAATCAAAATTTCAGAATGTTAGAAGTATTTAATGTTTTTCATTTACACTTCCACTTAAAATCGTAAAAACTATTAAAATTGATAAACTACTTAAAATCAATAAGATACTACTATGATTTTACAATAAATACATAGTATCTTAAGCAGTAGTTTAGATATTACTTTAGATATTTATAATAAGTATATAATATCTATGAGGTGAATAACATCATCAACAATATTTATCTTTTTATGTAGAGTTTAAGCATTTTACACATCACATAGCCTACAAATACCTAAATTTAATCTAATGTTGTAGAATGTATTTTCGTTTAGAGGTTTTGTAAATATATCAACTAATTGATTTTTACTAGACACAAATTCTAATTTAATTTTTCTTTTAATTACGTTATCTCTTAGAAAATGATGTCTAACCTTTATATGTTTTGCTCTTGAATGTAATACAGGATTTTTAGAAAGATTTATTGTAGAACTATTGTCACAATAAATCTCAGTTGTATCATAAGATAATCCAAAATCTTCTAAAGTTTGCCTTATCCACAGAATCTGAGTGCAACACAGTGCAGCAGCAACATATTCAACTTCTGTAGTAGAAAGTGCTACACAGTTTTGCTTTTTACTAAACCATGACACCAAATTATTTCCCAATAATTGACATGTGCCACTAATACTCTTTCTATCAGATTTAGATCCTGCATAATCAGCATCAGTATATCCAATAAGATCTATTGAACTATCCTTAGAATAATATAGTCTGAAATTTTTAGTTCCTTGTATATATCTAAATATTCTTTTAACTGCAATTAAGTGTGATTCCTTAGGATTAGATTGAAAGCTAGCACAAACACACATAGCAAACATAATATCAGGTCTACTAGCAGTCAAATAAAGTAAAGAACTAATCATACTTCTGTATTTTCTTTGATCTATAGATTTTCCTATGTCATCAATATCTAACTTTAAAGTAGTACTCATAGGAGTTCCTCGAATCCTTGTATCATTAAAATTAAATTTCTTAAGCATTTCATCTGCTTATTTTTCCTGATTTAAAAATATAACTTTATCCATTTATGACACTTAGCAAATTAAAACCTAGGTTTTCTACAAATAGTACATTTGAAATAACACAAGTAGGAGTTATTTGAACATTGCCCATACCTATGATTTTGTCTTTGCTTTTGTTTCCAAATGTTACACTTCCTTTCATGGTATTTGTAAAAATTTTGTAATAGACTTTTTGTCCGGTCATGTGACTTGACGCTCCACTGTCCAAGATCCATTTTTGATGTTGTTTCCTCCTACAACACAAATTAAGAAAAACTTTTTCTTGGTACCCAATGTTGTTGAGGACCAAGTTCATTAAATGCATATTTCTTCTTTTTGTTTAAAAATAGTTTAACATTATCATTTATATTCTTATTAGTTGTAAGTACTATTGATTTATCACTAGCTTCATACTCACATATAGCATTATTGCTTTTGCAATCATTCTTTTCGTTTTCAAATGTAGTATAATCAAGACCAAACATATTTTTATCAGATGTTAATTTATTTTGGTCATGCTTATACATTTCTATAAGTTCATACAAATTTTGTACTTGTATTAACCACTTTCCGTACATACAAAATCTTTTTCTGCACAAGAATTTTTTGTTTTATCACATGTAGAATGAGTAATTGGTCTAATACCAGTGTATTGAATTACATGCTCAGGTTTTCGAATTTTCAGTTTACTACAATTGTCTGAAATTTCAGAAACAATAGAAACTGAATTTCTAGACAAGAAACAAGATTTTTAGAAACATTTATAGTCATGTTAGAAGTACAATTTGACAAATCACATTGATTTATATTATTACTGCATGATTCATCCCTTGAAGTACCTACTTCTACATATTTATTACCTTATTTCATAATAAAAAGGAATTTTAGTCTTAGATTTACTTGAACTGCAACTAATAAATCCTTTATTGGCTTGAGATTCAGGATAATCAAATCCTAAGCCAAATTTATAAGACACCGCAGGGGTACTAGTTAGTTTGTCTAACTTAGTTTGACTTAAATTCCATTTCTCAAAGGTAGAATTTAAATCTTGCTCTCTCAGTTTTAATTTTTTCTATCTCTAATTCAAGTTCATTTATATTGTTTCTCAACATTTCATTTCAAATTCTATCTTTAATTTTTTAGCATTTATATTCTGTATTTGTTCATCGCAAAATACATTCATTAAATCTAAATTTTTGCAAATCTCTAGCATGATTTTCATTATCACATTTAAACTTTTCTAAAGTAGTAGACAGGAAACAATTTTCTTCTTCCATAATGGATGAAGATTTTCTAATATTTTTATTTTCCAGTTTATATACTTTAAGTTTTTGTAATAATGCATGATAAGCACATAATAATTCATCAAAGTTGAAATCTGAATGACTTTTAGGATCAGATATTACCTCAGACTCATCTGCCATGAAGCACACATGAGCAACTTCTTCTAACTCTTGTTCTCCTTTTGAATGTGAAAATTTTGATGCTGATTCCTCAGATTCAGACTCTTCAGACGTGTCATCCCAAGTGACCTTCAAGGCCTTTTTCTTGTAAAACTTTTTCTGAGTTTTTTAAGCCGTCTTCTTCTGATTTGTCCTACGTTGCTTTTCATTTTTCCTCATAGGACAATCTGGAGAAAGATGTCCAGGTTTCTTATAGTTGTAACATACATACTTTCTAGATGAGGAATTCTTGTCATTCAATGATTTTGACGTTGAGGGTTTATCATTTTTGTTCCTTTGCTGTTTCCTAGCTTTCCATGCTTTCTTGAATTTCCTAGTCAGTAAAATCAAATCCTCGTTAGAATCAGTAGATATATCAAAATCTGAATTAATTTCGAAGGCTATTTCTTTCTTCATTTTTAGTTTGTTGTGACTTAGTGATTCATTTAATTGAACTTCATAAGCTGTTAAATTTCCTATAAGTTCATTCATAGTATAAACATTTAAATTTTGTGATTCCTTAATTGATGTTACTTTCTGAGACCATTTAGAACTTAGGGATTTGAGAATTTTCCTCACTAAATCCTTCTGTTCAAAATTCTTTCCTAAACATTTTAAAGAGTTTATGATATCAAGAAATCTGGAAAACATCTCAGAAATATTTTCGTCTTTATGTATCTTAAAGAGTTCATACTTATGAATCAACATGTTTATTTTTTGTCTCTTTAACTTGAGAAGTACCTTCATGTGAAACTTCTAATGCATGCCACACCTCATAAGCAGATTTATATGCCGACACTTTACTGAACTGTTCATAACTCAATGCACAAAATAAAATATTTAAGCCCTTAGCATTCAGAGTTTCATTTTCTTTTTCAGTAATTGTCCAAGTATTATAAGGAGTAGTTAACGGAGTATATGGTTTAGAAATCATGAACCACAATTTATGATCTATACTTTGAAGAAAAAACAGTCATCCTATATTTCCAATATTCAAAATGTATTCCATCAAATAAAGGACGATTAAGATTTTGGCCTTCATATAAAGAAAAATTACCATTTCCAGTAGCCATTTTACCTTAGATTTTTCAACCTATTTGATTTTAAAACAGTCTAAAAAACTTTAAAGCAACTTGAGCCTTAAATCAAGAAAGTTAAACGTATGCTCAGATATTAATTTTCGTTTAAAAACAAGGAAGGTAGAATAAGCAATGATATTAAATAAGTTGGTATCGATTTTATATCAAAGATTATTCACAAAGCTCTAATACCACTTGTAGGATCGTATGGCTACACAAGAGGGGGGTGAATTGTGTATTTTTAATATTTTCTGAAATATAATTGAAACTTTAAAACTCAAAAACAAGTCGAGACATTGTTTTCATAAAATCATTTTTATTTAAGGTTTCAATTACAATATACATTTCAATTCTCCTCAAAAATTGTAGATGCAATTATATTTCGATACCATGTATCATCTAAGAAATTTCATAACTACAAATAGAGAAAACTAATTTGCGGAATTTAAAACTTTTCTCCCTGTTTGAGATCTTTCTTCTTCTTCTTTTTCTTCTTCAACAATTCTTCAGTGATGAATATCTTGTCTTTTCATGCTTCATCGAATTTGCTTTCTTATGATACTTCAAATCTTCAGTGACGAAAATCTTACCTTTTTATGCTTCACTGAACTTTCTTCCACTTGAGAGATTTTTCTCGAAGAGGTGTTTTTGATCCCTAAAAAAGATTTTTCTTTTGGTGTGCAGGGATGGTTTGATCCTTGAAAAGATTTTTCGTTTTGTGTGCAAGGATAAATTGATCAACAAGAATTCTATGCCTTTTATACTGTATCTTCATTTCATGCATATCCTTCATGTTTAACCACTACCAGTTTTCCACTTCTCCATGTCTTTTCTTTTTCCTTCATTGAAACACACACGTTTTAACCCACGTTTATATTTTGAATTTTCTTTAATCATCAGTCTTGGATCTCTAAAAAATTTCTTGAAAATAAACTTTCTCGTCCAAAAATTTTTCATTAGTGTAATAAGAAGTTGTTACTTTAATGTTAACTAAACGAGTAACACAAGTATATATATATAACTTAACGAGTTCACCATGAGCTATTTCATGTAACAAGTACTGTAGCTTACTCAACGAACTAAGTCTGTGGTGTTATGCTATCTCAACGAACCATCTCCGTTGTGTTATGATAACTCAACGAACCAGTAATAAACAAATGTTTTTATAATAAGAATTTTACCACGTGCAAAAATAACAACTTAAGTTTATAACGCTAACCTAACGCGTTGCCTTAGTGTTCAATATAGCAACTAAACGCGTTTAGTTATGTTAACTTAACGAGTTAAACATGTGCACCTCACGTGATACAATACAACATTCGTAACTTATAATTTCACAACGCGTATAACACTAACTTAATGAGTTCGTCTCTTCTTTTACTCACTAACTTAACGAGTTTTCACGTGACCTATTTTAACCTTTAAGCCTCTAACTTAACGAGTTCTCACGTGACCTCTATACAAACAAAACTCTAACTTAACGAGTTGTCTAAACATGCACTGTTCATGATACAGAAGATATAACATTAAAACATATCATGCTTTTCAATAAAAACACACGTTAACTTAACGTTTAGCTAAATGAGAAATTAATGCAACGAAACGACTAGTTATTAACTTCAGATCCAATATAGACAAGTATTTATATCAGTAAGCTTTTTCTATATTAATTGATGATTTTAATTTCTTTTCACAAGCAATAGTAATTGAGGAAATATGATTATTTTCATTCAGCACACATCATCAAAACAAAAATACTCAACAATTTTGAAGAAGAGGTTCTTGAAGATGAATTAAACTCTGAATCACGGCTTCTGGTATCACCTTCTTTGTGTACAATATTAAAAATTCAAGGTAATGCAATTCATTTTAGATCTGAAGAAGCATTGTAGAAATACAATAATCTAATTACATGTCAGATTCTGCATGCTCGTCCAATAAAATTCAAAAATTTGATGGAAATAAGAGATCTGTTTGAGTTTCAAGGCCTCATTAAATTCTTGCTAGTAGGAACGAAATGGAAGCAATACACAGAGCTTATTGTAGCTTTTTATAGCAATCTGGTCAAGAATGGAAATTTTCTGAAAACTCAAATAAATGAATAGGAGTTTATATTGTCTCCTGAGTTAATTTTTGAAGTTTTAGGATTAAAGAATGAAGGTGTTGTTGTTACCTACAGATTTGACATGATAAGACAACTAGAATGGAACATTCAGTCTTTATCAAAAATTCTAGATGTATATTCTGAAATGAGATTAATGGAAAATCTGAATGCAGAGGCAAGGTTTATTGCAAATATATTGCATGCAAATTTATTTTAGAGAGTTGGACACAATTTGGAAGTCAACAGAAGCTGTTTATATGCAACTTATGGCCTGTTGAATAGAATTCAAATAAATTGGTTTGATGTTTTTATGTCTGAACTACAGCATATGAGTTCAAAGTTATTTTGTGGTGATACTGTATGTAGAATCCTTGCAAGCCAATTGACTTTATCCGACTAGCCCTCTGAAACTAAAGGTATGAGAGCATTTAGTGTCAAAGATTTGCAAAAATTCCAGGCCATGTATAAACCTCAACAACAACAACCTGATACAGACCATATACAACAACGACAACAAAGTTATTCAGTTCAAGCAGAATAGCAAACCTAGCTACCTCCTAACTTAGATGTAGTGTTTAACGACATCCGAAATGATATTAGGCAGGTAGGAGATAAAATATGTAATGCTATAAGTGATATACTTAGGAGGGGTCGATAACTGTTTTTGTTTGTTTCTGAATACAAAATGTAATGTTTGTATTACTTGTTTGATTCATTGACCAATACATTTTTCTGTAAATGTGTTCAATTATTATTCTTGTTACAGAAAGAGTTGTTGTAATTCTCTTATATATATATATATATATTCTCTGTAATTATCTTTTTGATTAATGACAAAAAGGGGGAGAAATATTATAAAAAGATGATTATGATCTTAATTGCATATATATATTATAAAAGGAGATGTTATTTAAATGGTTATTGTAATCTGATAGATGATAATTAGAAAACTGATACTTATATAATTATTGACATCTGAGAGTTTTAGTTCTGAGAGGTAAAATTTACACAAACAATAGAAATAAGCTTAAGTCATAATTGATTTAATATGGTTTTGTCATCATCAAAAAGGGGGAGATTGTTGAGTATTTTTGTTTTGATGATGTGTGCTGAATGAAAATAATCATATTTTCTCAATTTCTATTGCTTGTGAAAAGAAATTAAAATCATCAATTAATACAGAAAAAACTTACTAATATAAATACTTGTCTGTATTGGATCTGAAGTTAGTAACTAGTCGTTTCGTTGCATTAATTTCTCATTTAGCTAAACGTTAAGTTAACGTGTGTTTTTATTGAAAAGCATGATATGTTTTAAAGTTATATCTTCTGTATCATGAACAGTGCACGTTTAGACAACTCGTTAAGTTAGAGTTTTGTTTGTATAGAGGTCACGTGAGAACTCGTTAAGTTAGAGGCTTTAAGGTTAAAATAGGTCACGTGATAACTCGTTAAGTTAGTGAGTAAAAGAAGAGACGAACTCGTTAAGTTAGTGTTATACACGTGGTAAAATTATAAGTTACGAATGTTGTATTGTATCACGTGAGGTGTACATGTTTAACTCGTTAAGTTAACATAACTAAACGCGTTGAGTTGCTATATTGAACACTAAGGCAACACATTAGGTTAGCGTTATAAACTTAAGTTGTTATTTTTGCACGTGGTAAAATTCTTATTATAAAAATATTTGTTTATTACTGAATCGGTGAGTTAATGTTTTTCAGAGACTTACAATCGTAACTATCTAAAAGGTAACTTAAGTCATGTTTTCAGGTTTTGACACGTGTCTCACTAGTTTTATAATATAAAGAGTTTTTCGGTGACTTACATCCGAAACTTAAACTGTTTTCAGTGAGTTATCATTTAACCTTCCAAAAGAAAGGTTAAGCTGGTTCGTTGAGTTACCATAACACCACAGACTTAGTTCGTTGAGTTAGCTACAGTACTTGTCACGTGAAATGACATATGAGGAACTCGTTAAGTTAGAAACGTTAAGTTATATATATATACTTGTGTTACTCATTTAGTTAACATTAAAGTAATAACTTCTTATTACACTAATGAAAAATTTTTGGATGAGAAAGTTTATTTTGAAGGAAATTTTTCAGAGATCCAGGACTGATGATTAAAGAAAATTTGAAATATAAACGTGGGTTAGAACGTGTGTGTTTTGATGAAGGAAAAAAAAAAGACGTGGAGAAGTAGAAAACTAGTAGTGGTTAAACGTGAAGGATATGCATGAAATGAAGATACAGTATAAAAGGCATAGAATTCTTGTTGATCAAACCATCCTTGTATACAAAACGAAAAATCTTTTCAAAGATCAAACCATTCCTACACACCAAAAGAAAAATCTTTTTCAGGGATCAAAAACACCCCTTCGAGCAAAATCTCTTGAGTGGAAGAAAATTTAGTGAAGCATAAAAAGGTAAGATTTTCATCACTGAAGATTTGAAGTATCAAGTGAAAGCAAATTCGGTGAAGCAGAGAAAGACAAGATATTTGTCACTGAAGAATTGCTGAAGAAGAAAAAGAAGAAAAAGAAAGATCTCAAATAGGGAGAAAAGTTTTAAATTCTGCAAATTAGTTTTCTCTGTTTGTAGTTATGAAATTGTTTAGATGATACATGTTATAGAGTTATAATTGCATCTACAATTTCTGAGGAGAATTGAAATGTATATTGTAATTGAAACCTTGAATAAAAATGATTTTATGAAAACAATGTCTCGACTTGTTTTTGAGTTTTAAAGTTTCAATTATATTTCAGAAAATATTAAAAATACACAATTCACCCTCCTCTTGTGTAGCCATACGATCCTACACATACAGCAAGGAATCACGATAGATTGATCACCCGTGGATGTACCTGTGTTGGAGAACCACGTAAATATGTTGTTCTTTGAATTCTCTAGTTGTAATCCTCTCTTCCATGCAGATCTCTTCTCCATGCCACCCCTAGATGCTCCACGTTTGTTTGATCTTTCCGCACAACAACTTGTATTAGAGCGAGGTTGGACATCTTTGGGTTTGCATCTGAAGTTTCGAAGAGTTTCATCAATGTTCAAGCCATTTCCGTAAGGGTATCCCCCATTGCCGCAACTGCCGTCGTTGCCGACACTAGTTTGCACACTCCGACACCAAGTTATGCACCTTCCTCGTTCATGCTCTATTGCATCTCAAATTTTGAGGACATGTAGTAAGCTTCCTGAAATTCCTTTCTTTAAAATTTCGTGGTCAGAAGTTTTGTATTCAGAGAGATATAGCAAGAGGCGTCTGGCTAGGGCACAGTAGTTTTCTAGATGAGTGACTCTTTGATTGTCGGATTTTGGGCATTTTGTGATTGTGGTTTTGTGCTTGGTTTGTGCGAGTATTTGCTACTGTTTTGTGATAAGTAGTGTGCTTGGCTTGTGGCTGATTGCATTTCATTGAAATCAGTAGTTTTAGTAGCATATTGTTGTTGAGATATTGCTTGCTATTGTGTACCTTGCTGCAGAATTGTGTTTGTTGAAATCACATTGTATCTCATGTGTATTGCTGGTTGTTTTGAAAACATGAATACTTTAGGGTTGAAAATAAAAAAGTTTGATGGTAAGAATAGCTTCAGCTTATGACAAATTAAGATGAAAGCACTTCTAAAGCAACAAGGTATTTGGGCTCCTTTAAATAAGGAAACTACTCTAAACAGAAATTCACCAAAGTTTGAATTGCAAGAGGAGAAAGCTCACTCCACCATCTTGTTGTGTTTGTCTGATGAAGTTATAATAGAAGTTGTTGATGAATCTACCTTGTTTCTCTTTAAAGATGATAGAAGGTGTACCTCTTAAGCAGCATTTAGATCAGCTAAATGCTATTCTAATGGAACCCAAGAATATTGGAGTAATCATAGAAGTTGAAGATGCAGCTCTTATCTTGCTTTGTTCACTCCCATTGAGTTATGAAAACTTTGTTTAGTCTTGTGTAGTTGGAAGAGATTCAATTACACTGGAAGAAGTGAGGTCCAGCCTTCATTCTAGAGAGCTCAGGCACAAGGTGCATGGTAGAAACGAGGCAAGTGGTGTTGGCCTCTCAGCTCAGCAACAAGAGAACAGGGGAAGAAGCCAGAGACAAGGTGGAGGGAAGAATAGAAGCAGAAGCAAGTCGAAGGGCAAGTACTCTAGGGATACTTGCCATTATTGTAAGGAGAAAGGACAATGGAAATCACATTGTCCCAAACTTATGAACAAAGGAAAGGCTGCTGTGGCAGAAACTAGTTCTGCGTCAGGTGATGACTTTTCTCTTATAGTTTGTTGCAGTGCCAATTCTGATGATCAGTGGATTATGGACTCAGGAGCTTCACATCATATGACTCCTACTAGGGTGTATTTTGACACCTACGAGCAGGTGGAGGGTGGTCAAGTGACTTTGGCTAATGATGATGTGTGTTCTAGAGTTGGTGTGGGCACTATAAATTTTAAACTACATGATGGCACAATTAGAATTCTGGAGGACGTTTGGCACGTCCCAAAGCTTGGAAAAAGTCTGATCTCACCGATGGCCCTTGATGCTAAGGGTTATAGATATACAGGTGGTGAGGGGAAGATCAGCATACTGAAAGGCTCATTAGTTGTTATGAAGGGAACCAAATCTGGTCCCTTATACATTTTGCATGGCACTCCAATTGTTGGTGCAGCTACATCAGCTATATCTGGTCAGCATGATTTTTCTATCATATGGCACTCAAGGATGGGTCATTTGGGGTAGAAAGGAATGCAGAAACTGAGTAGTCTGGGCAAGTTTGATGGGCACAAGGTTGCTTGTATTGACATGTGCAAGCATTGTGTCTTTGGCAAACAGAAAAGAGTGTCATTTGCACGCAGTCAACATAGCTCCAAGGGAGTTCTGGATTATATTCATGCTGATTGTTGGGGGCCTTCACGTCAACCTTCTATTGTAGGTTCTAGATATTTTCTTTCTATCATTGACTGTCATTCAAGGATGAACTAGGTTTTCTTTTTGACACACAAAAGTGAAGCTTTTTCTTGCTTCAAGCATTGGAAGAAGCAGGTAGAAAACCAAATTGACAGAAAGGTAAAATATCTTAGAACTGATAATGGTCTTGAGTTTTGTTCTCCAGAATTTGATAACTTTTGTAAAGATGAAGGCATTACACGGCATAACACTGTCAGGTATACCTTTCAGCAAAATGGAGTGGCTAAAAGATTGAACAAAACACTCCTAGAAAAGGCACGTTGTATGCTGTCTCATGTAGGTTTGAGCAAGAAGTTTTGGGCAGTGGCTGTTAACATAGCTTCCTATCTAGTGAACAGGTCTCCTTCTAGTGCCTTAGATGGGAAGATACCTCTTGAGGTATGGTTGAAAAGATCTGCTAGTTATTCAAAGCTCAGAATTTTCAGGTGTCCAGCTTACTATCATGTGAACAATGGCAAGCTGGAACCATGTGCCAAGAAAGGCATATTTGTGGGCTATGGTGTTGGTGTAAAGGGATATAGGATATATGATATTGAATCTCACAAAGTAATATATAGCCGTGATGTTACTTTTGATGAGAATTCTCTTTTACAGGCAATAGATAAACTAGCAGGTGAAACACCAGAAATTGAGCACATCCTTCCTGAACAGATGGAGATAGATGACGCACAGCAGCCGCCTATCACTGATCAAGTTGAAATTAGAGCAATCTCATCTGAAACTCAGGAAAATGAAGTTGAGGAGGAAGAGGTGGAGCAACCACCACCAAGAACTATTGGCAAAGATCGTCCTAGAAGAGATGTTAGACCTCCGATTAGATATGGCTACGATAGTTTGGTTGCTTTTGCTTTACAAGTAGCAATTGAAGTGGAGGATTTTGTTGATCCACCTACATATGAAGCTGCAATGAAAGATTCAGAAGTTGGTCTTTGGATATCTGCTATGGAGGAGGAACTCTAATCTCTCCATAAGAACAAGACTTGGGAACTAGTGAAACGTCCAAAGAATACAAATATTGTTGGTTGCAAATGGGTCTATAAGAAGAAGATTGGGACTCAAGGCAACGTAGGTGTGTAGCACAAGGCAAGATTAGTCGCCAAAGGTTATTCACAGCGAGAAAGAGTTGACTTAAATGAGGTATTTGCTCCTGTTGTACGTCATACATCTATTAGAATTTTGTTATCCATTGGTGCAGCACAAAATTTAGAATTGGAACAACTAGATGTAAAGACGGCCTTCTTGCATGGTGAGTTGGAAGAAAATATTTGGATGGAACAACCAACAGGGTTTGTGGTGAAAGGTAAATCTGATTGGGTGTGCAAATTAAATAAGTCCTTGTATGGACATAAATAGTCACCATGCCAATGGTACAAAAGGTTTGATGCCTTTATAGTTAAAGTTGGTTTTAGACGCAGCAACTATGATTCATGTGTATATGTTAAAACTCTTGATAAGAGTACACATGTTTATTTGTTATTGTATGTTGATGATATTCTTATAGCTGCGAAGAATATCGAAGTGATACAGGAGCTAAAGGACACGTTAAAATCAGAATTTGATATGAAGGATCTTGGTCCAACTGGCAGAATTCTTGGAATGTAGATTAGGTGTGAAAGAAATTTTGGTAAGTTGTTTTTGAATCAACAGAAGTATATTGAGAAGATCCTTAGTAGATTTGGTATGGCTTCATGCAAAGCCATTAGCACGCCTTATGATAGAAATGTCAAATTATCATTTGCGATGTGTCCACAAACTGATTCTGAAAAGCTTGATATGTAGTGAGTTCCTTATGCATAGGCAGTTGGAAGTCTTATGTATGCTATGGTATGCACTAGGCTTGATCTAGCATATCCTTTGAGTGTTGTTAGTAGGTTCATGTCCAATCTGGGCAGGGAACATTGGAAAGCAGTTAAAAGGATATTCAGATATTTGAAAGGAACTCTAGGTGTTGGCTTGATGTATGTAGTAGATCAGGGTTGTACTATGGCTGGTTATATAGACTCAGACTATGTAGGTGATGTTGATAGAAAGAGATCATTATCTGGTTATGTCTTTACATTTGCAGGTTCTATTGTGAGTTGGAAATCAACTCTTCAGCCTACAGTATCTCTGTCCACAATTGAGGCTAAATATGTGGCTATGATAGAAGCTACAAAGGAAGGGATTTGGTTGAAAGGCTTACTTGGAGACTTTGGTTGGTGCATTGATAAAGTTGATATCTTCTGTGATAGTCTTAGCGCTATTTGTCTCTCCAAAGATAATGTCTTTCATGATAGAACTAAACATATTGATGTTAAGTATCACTTCCTCAGGAATGAAGATAGGATAAAGATTATGAAGGTCAACACAAAGGACAATCTGGCTGATATGTTTACAAAGGGCGTTGTTGAAAGCAAGTTCAAGCATTGCTTGGACTTACTCAACGTCTATTGTTGCTGCTGACCCAAGTTGGGTCTTGGTGATCCAACACCTGTTCGTGGTGAAGATTGATGAAAGACAATGTGGAGATTTGTGATGTGTGTGTCTTCCATCAAGTATATGTATGTGTCTTTGTATATGGTTGTATTTCTTTGATAATTTGTATAGGGGCAAACTTATCTTTTGTGTATCACCAACTATTGCCCCTATATATGTAAGGGGTCATCCATGTCCAAGGGATGTCATGCCAAACCATCCCTTGATTTCGTTCTCCCCCTTTTTTGTACCAGCAACCATACAGCAAGGAATCACGATAGATTGATCACTCGTGGACGTACCCGTGTTGGGGGACCACGTAAATTTGTTGTTCTTTGAATTCTCCACTCGCAATCCTCTCTTCCACGCAGATCTCTTCTTCACGCCACCCCTAGATGCTCCACGTTTGTTTGATCTTTCTGCACAATAGAGTGTTTCCAAGTTTGGATATCTATCTTTGATTCAATGATTGGGATTAAATCCCACTTGATTTTCTTCCTCCAATCTTCAATTTCCATGATCTTCTATTGGATTATAAGCTTTTCATAACAATAAATACATCAAAGTATCAAGTCATCCATAAAATTCATAAATGATGCATGTTTGAAATAATTTCCTACTTTTAATTGTATAAAATGGGGATTGGTTCTTATTGGTTAAATAATGAAATAAATGTATAATATGACTTTAATAAATCTCATGTAAATCTATTTAATCAATAAGATCCTATAAAAATATGCAACATTTTAATCCAAACAAACTCCCCCATGCTTAAACTTTTACACGTTCTGAGTAATAAAAACAACTAAAAGTCAAGAACTTGAAACCACACGAAAAGTTATTCAATTCACTTGTCACTATTGAACTCATTGGGCATGGTGGTGGCTCAAACTAACATCACAATCTCTCACAATGTCCTCCAGATTCAACAAGTTTACACTATTGGAATGAGAAGTCACCTGTCCACAAGAACTATTTTGCCTTGAACAAAGGGATTCACACCCTCACTACTCAAGAAAAATCTCATTGTATAACAATATGACAATGAATTGAATGAAAGAAATATGTGGTAGTGACTAACTTCCTCCCTTCAAATGAGATAAGTTAGAAAATGCTTAGAATGAACAACCAAAGTATTACATCATAGCGTGTTAATCAATCCACTCTCAAGAAAATAAAAGGATAAGCTAGACACTTGAGAAAGCCCACTACTTCCTCACATCCCATATATCTCCAAGCCCCCTTTCTACATTGAAAGCTCTTGTTTTTCTTTTCTACTTTTTTTTTTCCTTTCTCTTTTCATTTCAAATTCTTTTCTTTTCTTTTTGGGCCACTTTGGCCTCTCTCTTCTTCTTTTTTTTTTTTTTTTTTCAAAAAATTCTATTTTCCAATGGTATCAAACACCTTATTTCACCATTAAGCCTAACCTACCCCAAGAAACTCCTTAGCACGCCAGATGTGATAACTTAGGTGTTTTCCTAAACATATCCTTCAAAATCTCATAGAAGTTTGGGATGGTCCTAAATATCTCACCAAAGGTCATGTAATGAATAACCTGACTATGGTGGCTCTCGGCTTAGGGATTAGTTAGAAAGGTGTATAAAATTACAAGGCATAAGTTCAAGTGACCAGGAAGACTCAACTCAAAACACAAATAGCTTAAACTCATCTTCTTTGGAGAACATCACTATTAGGTCCTATGCTTTTGGTCCTAGAGTCTCACCACTCAAAAAGGAAATGGGGTTGTCCCATAAAATCTAATAGTGACAACTGAATAGGCAATCTCATCAAGTGTGTTTTTCAAGTAAAAATACAATAAAATCATGCATCTAGATATACAATAAAATATGAGTCTATCAAAGCAATTGTACTGAAATGAAATTCACCTTCAACTCCCCCATGCTTAAACTTGACATTGTCCTCAATGTAATATAAAAGAGGGGATAAAGATATCATACCAGACTGAAGTCACATAAAGTCAAACCTTATTCTATACCTGTGATGCCTGCGTGGAATTCTTGTTAGAAAAATATCTTGAGAATTACATATAAGGCATGTACTAAAGGTTATAAGTTGAAGATAATACAACATAATCTGTAATGAAATAATTGTTTTAGCCTACTACATGTTGTCTTATTCATGTATCATTAAATTATATGCTAATCAAAGAAAGAAAAACCCTGATCAATCTGATCAATAAAGCGTTGAATTTCTACATCCATTTTCTTTCGTGGTTTCACATTCGTCATCTTTGCCTCTTTGTCTTTGTTTGTCCTATCAAAGTAATAGATGTAATCATCTTCATAGCGCTTCTCAAAGGTGAGCACATGCTTTTCCATTATAGCATTGGAATTTCTTGCGCTTTTAGATGGTTGAGCTGCAGTGACAGGAGCTTTTCCTTTTTCTATCCATGTTGCTTTTGCTGGTTGTGCTTGTTGTGTTGCCTTCCCCTTTGATTGACGATTTTTCTTAGCTTTTGTAATCTCCATGTGTTAAACCTGTGAAGAACTTCTACAAGAGCTACATGTGGATAAGCAATAGTTATGATAAAACAATAATAAGTATTTTAACACATGAAATAATAAACATGAATTTTAGCAATGAAACAACAATTATAACAATAATGCACATTAGATAATCTCCATACAATAAAATAAGATCGCACTCCACAATACCATAGATAAGAAAAATAGTCAACAAAAGAGTAAAATAAAATAAAACATCTAACTACTAAACTAAACTAAGATAGTGAAACAAACTAAAAGAAAACACACAAAACAAAGATAAAAGGAAAAGAAAAACAAAATCTACTATTTCATTTATTCATATTGAGGTTCTTGCAAATTCTCCTCTCTAGCTCTAAAATCAATACTAGTAGGTGTCTTCAAAATAGGCTTGAGCCTTCGTCCATTAACTTTGAAAATGGTGTGGTCTTTAGGATTCTTGATATCTATGGAACCATAGGAATATACCTTATGCACCACAAAAGACCCAGCCTAACGAGATCTTAACTTACCAGGATGAGTATGAAGCCTAGACATATACAACCAAACATCCTGTCCAGGGACAAATGATTTCTTACTTATCTTTTTATCATGAACAACTTTCATTTTCTCTTTCCCTGAGACAGTTCTTACATATGCTTCATCCCTCATCTCCTCTAATTCTGCCAATTGAAACTTCCTATGTGGGCCTGCTACTTCTAAATCCAAATTGAGTTTCTTTATAGCCCAAAAAGCTTTATGCTCCACTTTTGCCAACAAGTGACAAGCTTTCCCATATACCATTCTATAGGGGGTCATTCCAAGGGTAGTCTTGTAAGTAGTTCGGTATGTCCATAGTGCATCCACTAACTTGTCTGCCCAATCCCTTCTTGTGTAGTTAACCATCTTTTCCAAAATTGTCTTAATTTGTTTATTAGCACTCTCAACTTGACCACATGTTTGGGGGTGATAAGGGGTAGCAATTTTATGCACAATTCCATATTTTCTCATTAAAGCTTCAAAACTTCTGTTGCAGAAATGCATGCTCCTATCACTTATAATAGCTCTAGGCATATCAAACCTTGATATAATATTATTTCTTACAAATTTCACAACTACCTTGTTATCATTAGTTTTGGTAGGGATAGTTTTAATCCACTTGGAAACATAATCAATTGCCAACAACACATAAAGATATCCTACTAAAATGGAAAATGGGCCCATGAGGTCAATCCCCCAAACATCAAATACTTCAACTTCAATAATGGGGTTGAGAGGCATCATGTTCCTCTTTGAAATTTTTCCCAGTTGTTGACATTTGGCACAACTTATACAATACTGATGTGCATCCTTAAATAAAGTTGGCCAGTAAAATCCACACTATAGCACCTTGGCAACAATCTTCCTAGAGCCGAAATGTCCCCCACATGCTTTGTCATGGCAAAAGGAAAGAACACTCCTAACCTCATTGTTAGGGATGCAACGTCTCAAGATCAAGTCTGGGCATTGCTTAAACAAATAAGGATCATCCCAATAAAAATACTTGACTCGAGACAAGAAGATCTTCTTATCCTGCCTTGTCCAATCATGTGTCATCGATCCCATGACTAAATAATTAAAAATATCTGCAAACCGTGGGATGGCATTAACCATTAAAACTTGCTCATTAGGAAATGACTCTCCAACTTTTGAATTTGAGGGTGTTAACTGTAGTCTGGATAAATGATCAACTACAACATTTTCACATCCTTTCTTGTCTTTGATTTCAATGTCAAATTCCTGTAGCAATAAAATCCATCTCATCAAACGTGACTTGGCATCCTTCTTTGCCAACAAATACTTTAATGCTGCATGATCTATACAAACAATTACTTTGACTCCAATCAGATATGATCTAAATTTCTCCAAAGCAAATACAACAGCCAAAAGCTCTTTCTCAATGATTGCATAATTGAGTTGAGCATCATTGAGGGTTTTACTGGCATAACAAATTATATATGGAAGCTTATCAATCTTTTGTCCCAATACTGCCCCTATTGCAAATCAGAAGCATCACACATAACCTCAAAAGGATATGCCCAATTAGGGGATTGGACAATAGGGGATGAAACAAGCTGATTCTTAATCTTGTAAAATGCTACCTTGCACTCTTGGTTGAAAAAAAATGGGACATCTTTTAACAAGTTCATTAAGGGTCTAGCTATCTTGCTAAAATCCTTAATGGACCTCTTGTAAAATCCAGCATGGCCTAGAAAGGATCTTATATCTTTAACTATTTTAGGCTCAGGTAGATTGGCAATTAATTCCACTTTTGCCTTATCCAATTCTAATCCTTTCTTAGAGACCACGTGTCCCAACACAATTCCACTCTGGACCATGAAATGGCACTTTTCCCAATTTAAGACCAACTTCTTCAATTTGCACCTTTCTAGTACTAATCTTAAATTCTTCAAACATACATCAAATGAAGATCCAAAAATAGAAAAATCATTCATGAAAATCTCAAGACAACTCTCAGTCATTTCATTAAAAATGCCCATCATGCACCTTTGGAAAGTTGCTGGTGCATTACAAAGTCCAAAAGGCATTCACCTATATGCAAACATTCCAAAAGGGCATGTGAAGGTTGTCTTCGCTTGGTCTTCAGGTTCCACAGCAATCTGATTATAACCCGAGTATCCATCAAGAAAGCAATAATATTCTTGCCCTGCTAATCTTTCTAACATTTGATTAATAAAGGGCAATGGAAAATGATCCTTCCTGGTTCTCTTCTTAGTGCACCACCCCTTAAGAAATTTAGCACAGTTAAGCATTTGTTTTAATAAATCAAGGAGAGGTATATTAACTTGCACCTGTTTAAAAATTCTTTCAATATCTTCATTTTTTATATTTCATTTGATTTTAACCTATCAGGATAAGGTGCTAAAGCTATGGGTTGAGTAGGTTCTAAATGATTTTCTTTAGGTTCTAAATCTACTCCTTCTCCATCTAAGTTACTATGTTGATTTTCAATATCCTCATTTTCCTTATTTTCTTCTTCTTGTCTAATTATTTCATTTTCTTCTCTTATGGGTGGGGTCTTATAAGTGACATTACCTGATCTAAGTGTTACATAAGCATCTACTAAGTCACTTTCTTCACTTAAATTTTTCCCACTATTTTCATTATTTTCTTCAATTATTATAAAATTTTCTAAATTATCCTCTCGTTCTCTTTCTATATTAATTTGAAATTGGTGCCCTACCTCTTCACTAGGTTGGATTGAAGACTCCTCTAATCCTATGGATGGATTTATCTAATAACCTCCTTCTTCTACCGTCCTAGCTAGATCTTCAATTTGTTTACCTAAGGCTTGCACCTCACTCATAATTCTAAATTCTCTTTCCTCAATTGGTTTTTCATAAGTAGTTGGTTGAGTATAATAATTTTGACATTCATTTTCTTCATGATAGTAATTAATTGAATTAATAGCTTTTACTATTTCATCTTCAGGATTTTGTAGACATTCTTCTTCATTATGTCCTAACATTAAACATTTATTACATTGTTTAACATTTTCTGATGGTTGTGGTGAATAATAATAAAAATTGCAATTGGTTGTGGTATGCCCCTCTACATGACATAAGTCACAATAAAGAGAACATTCATCTCCAAAGGCATAGAAATTATTCTCCATAATTGCCTCCTTTGAAGATGCATAACCAAAACACTTAAAAGCTCAAGTTTTATCCAAAAAAATTAAAACCTAGATTATACCATGCCAAATCCCCAACAACGGCGCCAAAAACTTGTTTCGAATTTTTAAAAGTTTTAAATTTGTAAATTGCAAGTGCATAGTGTCCAATGAAGTACGTCAGCAAGTACAGGTCGAACCACAGAGAAATAGGGATAATCTAGGATTTTAATTACAAGAATATGGCAATCAAATACTTTCCAAATATAGACTAGACTACAAAAAAGGTAAGTCCACGAATTTTTAATTTATCGACCAATCAACAGATTAGACTTAAAATTTAATCTCAATTAGATCTGTTAATGTGGACTTCAAATAAAAACTTTCACACTTAAAAACGTACGAATGTTATGACTGAAAATTCAGAAATCGAAAATGATGCATAAAATTGGAAACTTCTGTGCGTTAACAATTAATATCTTAAAAACCTTATAAATCTAGAATTACTCAACCAAAAATTCCAAAATCAAATGCATTGCAAAAATATAGGATGTAGACATTAATGAAATATTTATTCTAATTTTTACGTTATCTGAGTTGTGAGAAAAACACGTTACAATCACAACAAAAGAATCTCAGACCGAATTTTGTGCTCGATACAGTTATAGCTTGAAAACAGCATCAAATCTTTTCTGATTGCTATGAAATTTCATAGAATCAAAACATACTTCTAATGGAACGATTACGAAATTTTTCAGAATTTTTAATCAAACAGATAAGCTCCAGAACGAATATCAATTCTCGGATTAAACACAGAACAGAAAAACGAAGATGTGCAAACAAGCATGCAAGATCTTCATCATATACGAATTTTTTCACACATAACACAATAGGATTTCTTCATAGGAGCATCCGTAAACATCAATACATGATAATAGAACATCAATCACGTCTGTTTTTATGATTTTAGCAAAGAAATAACAAGGTTTTTCGGATACAAATGCATAAACACATAAAAATACGAATCTGCCTATTATGAACTATTTGATACAATAAAACTTGAAGAAACTTACATCTAAATACATAAATCTATTGTAAACTTAAAGATAAACATATATCTGAAGTGTAGGAAGACGTAGAGTGAAGAAATGATGGAGGGAAAACGCTCACAACAACAAGGATGTGTGGCTGCCTTTGCTTGTATGTGAGGGATGAAGGATTGTTGGTGGAGATGACTTGTGGAATGAGCTTTGAAGAGGAATCCGTGTTGAAAGTGTGGAGAAATGGCTGCTGGTCTTCTTCCCTCCTTCAAGATCACGAGCTCCCCTTTGGAAGTGTAGAGGTCGGTTGATGGAATTAGGTGGAGGTCCAAAAGAGCAAGAGAGAAGCCCTAGACTTGCATCACTCTCTTTTATAAGGAGTGTTTCCAAGTTTGGAGATCCATCTTTGATTCAACGATTGGGATTAAATCCCACTTGATTTTCTTCCTCCAATCTTCAATTTCCATGATCTTCTATTGAATTATAAACTTTTCATAACAATAAATACATCAAAGTATCAAGTCATCCATAAAATTCATAAATGATGCATGTTTGAAATAATTTCCTACTTTTAATTGTATAAAATGGGGATTGGTTCTTATTGGTTAAATAATGAAATAAATGTATAATATGACTTTAATAAATCTCATGTAAATCTATTTAATCAATAAGATCCTATAAAAATATGCAACATTTTAATCCAAACACTCTTATATTTTCTTTGTTAATTCAGTTAATTTAACTTCAAGCATAGTGATTGAATCTATTTCATGCATTCCCCTTGGCAATATTCTTTTATTTGTAATAGCTTCAACTGAATTTTCTCACTGTGCAATTCTTTTTACAAAGTTTCTAAATATGCCCATGTTTCTTCACTACATAGTTTTAAAAATCCATTTTGACAAGTAGATTCTAATAAAGATTTCGTTGAAACATCTATACCTTCATAAATTATACCTATTAATTGTGCTTTACTCATTGCATGATGTGGACATTGAGTCAGTAAATCTTTAAATCTTTCAAAATATTTCCAAAATGATTCTCCTTATTTTTGAATACACATTAATATTTCCTTTTTCTTTTTAATTGTTTGATGTGTTGGATAATATTTTTCCAGAAAAATAGAACAAAATTTAGTTCATGCAGAAATTGAATCAGGCGATAGAGTATATAACCATCTCTTAGCTGTCTTTTAAAGAAAAAGGGATATATCTAAGTTTAATAGCATCAATACTCATGTTCGACATTTTCATCATTTGACAAACTTTGTTAAATTCTCTAAGGAAATAATAGGCATGCTCTCTTTCTAATCCATGAAAATGTGGCAATTGACTAATATAATTAGATTTCAATTCAAACCTATCTCCCTCAAAGTTTGGCAATCGAATACATGAAGGTTCATCAACTAATTCAGGATACAGAATTTCCCCTAATGGTTTTTCTATTAGAGTAGCTATATCTTCGTTCTCTTTTAAAGAAAGGTTAGCTACACCCCTAAGGATTTCGTTAAATTCCAATTCAAAAAATATTTGAGTACGCCTTTATGTTGAATAATCCAGTGTAGGTGTTCTTATTAATCGTTTAGTGCTAGGAGAATAAATCCATGTGCTCATAAACTCTTAACATAAAGTAAAATAGTAGAAGATTAATTACATATTAGTCTGAAGCTTTGTATTCAGTAAATAGTTGTTGACGGATGAAGTTGAATCAGCTGCTTCTCCTTCCAGTTCCCCAAAAAATTTCCTTTCCTCTCCTTGAGTGCTAGTAACTTGTAAATAACATTCTGTTCTCTATTTATAATGCACATCCATAAAGAAAATGAATCTCGTTGCAAGAACATGTCTTGTAACGTGCAGTGTGGTTCCTATTTTTATGGATACGTGTTCCACTTCTAATTTCAAATTTCAGTAACCGCTAAACCCATGAAGTTTCGTTCGTGACTAAAAGAATAACTGTTTAGCTTAATTCACGAACTAACCTTGTTGAGTTACAGTTAACTCAACGGACTAGCTTCGGTTACTGCTGCTAACTCCACGGACTAACTTCGTTGAGTTACAGTTAACTCAACAGAGTGACCTTATATTTTATTATTGACCTCGTGGAGTTAAGGTTAACTCAACGGACTTACTTCGTTGAGTTAACACTTAGCAAATTTCTCTAAAACTCACTTGTATTAACTTCTATATTATTTTTTTTCTGCTGCATTTTGTCAACTTAAACAAAGTTAAATACATGTCATTAATGTAGTGTTCTCAATAAAACTCATTTAAATCTGATCATTATATGCATATTTAACTTACAGTTCATTTCCTATTGTGTAGAATTTACATTTTACTTTTCAGCATGTAGATATTTTCAGCATTAAATTATTATCATGTATTTAATCCTGTCATGCAGAAAATTTGTAAATCTTTTAAACAGTCTTGCACATTGTTTAAACAATTATATAATATTCAAGATAATTCATCCATTACATCATTCATTCTCAAACAAAAATGTAAAAACATCTGAAAAATGTTCATTCATTTATATGAATAATTTACATTTACATTCAATTAGATATTTTCTATACAAATATAAGTATAAGTAGATGAACAATACAATTTAATCTTTCTTCCTAAGTTCATCTACTTTCTTCTGGAGTTTTTCTAATTGATTTATCTGATCTATAGCTCCAATAATCTCTCCAAAAGGTACAGATACTTCAGCAGCTGCAGCATTGTAGTTTCTGTATTCCTTTACTGAAATGACTCTTGATTTATCCTTTTAGATATCCATCTCGTGAAGTCAATACAGTCCACCATTAGCAGTGGAATCATATCTCCATAAAATAATTTCTTCTTTACTATTCTCAGCTTGGAGATAAATACTTTGTACCAATTAACTTGAATTTTGTTTACAACTGCATACGTGGCCCATTTGACAAATTGACTAAGTTCAATGTCGTGGCCCTGTATTTGATAAATAGTTATTACATATTTAATTTTGATGATGTATGCTTTATTAACGTATTTAAATAAGTCTACATAATATTCTCTAAGTATATTTCTTTAAGTATAATAGTTAACAAATTATCGGAAAGTTTCATTTTTACGTCGGATAAATTAAAGATTTCCGAAGAGCTAGATTTGCAACAGTTAAACTTTTGAATAGTTAACGTTTCGTTTTTGTCGAATACTTTATGTTAAAAACTCGTATAGTTAAGTTATCCGCATGTGTGTTTTTAATGTTTTAAGTTGTCACGTGTTTTCCATGTGCATTCGGTAATGAAAAATCGAATAGTTAGATAACTGTTCGACTTTTTATATGCATGGATAGATAACTGTTCGAGTTTTATAAAAGGACTAACGAACAGATAAGTTTTCTTGTTTAGTCACGTGTTTTGCAGGTGCAAGAACTCGAAGAGTTAAAGGATAAGTGTTCGAGTTTTTACAGGAGTTAAAGGATAAATGTTCAACTAAATCGAAGACTTAGAAGATATTCTACAAGACTCCAGGAAGATAAAATTTTGGTGAATCTACGAGTGGAGATCGTGGAAACTCAAATTGTTAGTGAAGAAAGTGGAAATTTAAATAGAAAGTAATTTGGATTAAAGAGAAAATTAGTACGTGGATTATGGATTATGGATTGTGGATCAAGTGGATGAACATGCTGAACGTGAAAGACAACAGAGTTCGACTACTAATAGAGAGTACGAGCTACATTACAATAGAGGATCCCAATCTCAAAAACCAAGTCTGAATATTCAATCTGGATCCCTAACTGAAAAGTTAGGTTTGAATATTCATATTCTGAAAAGTTCTCCGACATTAGAAGAAGTTCGAAATTCCAAGCAATTTTAGAAAAGAAGCTGCAAACGCAAGAAGTCTGGAAATTCGACAACTAGAGAAGAAGAGATACAAAAGCTAAGCAAAGAGAAAGAAAAGAGCTGTGTGCATAAAGATCAGGTTTTATACAATTCAAAATTAGTTTTGAAAAAGAGCTTTGTTTTCCTATTTGAATTGTATATCAAAAATTACTGTATCAAAACCGTCAAGAAGGGAATTGAGCTGAAAAGATATTGTAAATTCTGTCTTGAAATAAAAGAATAGAATTTCATTTACGAGTGTTTTGTGCTGTTGTTTTATCCGCTAGTTTAATTACTAAAGACACAATTCACCCCCCCTCTTGTGATACAGATGATCCTACAATTGGTATCAGAGCGGATTAAACTGTTTAAAACATTCGAAAGCCTTCATTTCTCTATTTAGGAATTGGTTTTTCCTGTCATTTACTTCGGATCATCTGTTTAAAATGGATAATTCTGAAATCTTAGCATTAGAAGTTGCCAACGAAGGTACTAATCAGGTCAAGGAATCTAAGATCAATATGTTAGTACATAAATATGAGCTTTTTAAAATGCACGAAAATGAATGTATCTCTGACATGTTTTCCCGTTTTCTTGAGATTGTAAATTCATTAAAATCTTTAGGCAAGAAATTCGAGGAAAAAGACTTGGTAAGAAAGATCCTTAGATCTTTAACTAAAATTTGGGCTCAAAAGACAACATCTATTGAAGAGTCCAAAGACTTAAATACATATACTCTCGATGATCTCATAGGAAATCTAACAGCCTATGAAGTACAACATTTAGATCCAAAAGGGAAAAATCCTAGAAGGGATCTGGCTTTTGAGGCTGATAAAGTCTCAGAAGTCACTAGTGATTCTAACGATGATTTATTGTTGTTGACCGGAAAGTTTAGAAATCTGTTGAAGAAACGCAAGAACTTCAGGTCAGCAAAGACATCTAGAGATATGGAGAAGAAGTCATTCACGAAAGACAAAAGTATATGCTACAAGTGCAATAGGCCGGGTCACTTTCAAACTGATTGTCCTCTCAACAAAGATAAGAAGAATTCGAGGAGGAATTTCAGGAATAAGAAATTCAGAAAGAGAAGGGCGCTTAAAGTGACATGGGATGACTCTTCAGCTTCACAAAGTGAAGAAACAAAGGATTCAACATTAGACAATGAATCCTCATCAACATCAGATTTAGAAGAAAACCTGGCAAATGTATGCTTTATGGCAAAATCCAGTGAGGTATCCTCTGATCAAAATGCTAATTTTGATAGTTTTGATGGATTACTTGTTGAATACAATAGACTGGCCAGAAAATATAAGAAAGTTAAAATAGAAAGAAAGGACACTAGGAAAATGCTAGATGAATCTAAAAATATGATTGATTTTCTGAACTCTACGCTGAATAAATTTAAAGAAGAAAATCAAAGGCATGAATAGGAAATTTTAAAGTTCACTACTATAGAAAGAAAATTGCATACTGATTGTGAAAATTTAATTGTTGATAAGAAGAAAATGATCTGTGAAATTGAAAAACTAGAACTGACTATTACTGATTTAAATTCAGAAATTGATGTGTTAAAGATTAAAGTCTGCGATCAAAAGGCTATATTAAGTAAATGGAATAATAGTCAAACTTTAACAAATGAACTCAGTAGTAAAATATCAAATGTAGAAAAACATGGTATTGGTTTACACGATGCATCTTTTGAAAATTATATATTGCATGATGGTGGTGCTAAAAATAATGTCTTTATTTCCAGTATTAAGAATAGTAAGAGAAAAACTATTCCGTGTGTAATCAAAAAGGGAGAAAAATATGTGCAAATTGATGAAATGCAACATATAAATGATAGCACACGATGCAAGAATTTCAAAAGAAATCTTTAGAAGAATCAAGCTAAGACATTTGAGAATTTTAATATTCTTTGTCAATTTTCTTCATATTTAAAGAATATCGGATATTGGAAATCAAATAATGTTAGAAATGAAAATTTTCTAAAATAGATAGTTGAAGTCTAAAAATATGAATTATTTTGATATGACTCTCTCTAAAATTCGTGGACCCACTCAAAAATGGGTTCCAAGAGATAAAATCTCTTTTTGACTGTTTTGTAGGTACACAAATCAAAATGGATAATGGACAGTGGAGCATCCAGCCACATGACTAGAGATATACGATTACTTACAGAAATAACAAAGACCAAGAACGAACAAGTTACCTTTGGAAATAAAAGCAAAACAAATATCCTTGGGTTTAGCAAGGTTCAGGTAACTGAGAAATGTTTTATAAATGATGTCTTATTAGTTGAAAACTTAGGTTTTAATTTATTGAGTGTTCCTATTTTAATGAAGATTTACAGAGTAATTTTTGAAAAAGATTCTTGTAAAATTATGGACATGACTACAAACAAAATTTTATTCATTGCATACAAGAAAGGATCTGTTTGTATTCTAAATTTGCCTTCTGATATTATTAAAGACAATGCTTGCTTAATTGTAAAATCGGATGAAGTCATTTTATGGCATAGAAGGCTAGGGCACTCAAACTTAAAATTATTACAAAAGCTGTCTAAAAAGAATCTAGTTAGAGGTTTACCTAGTATTAAGTACTCGAAAGAGTTTATGTGTGATGTGTGTCAACTAGGTAAATTACATAAAACATCCTTTAAAAGCTTAAATGAAATAACAAGCAAAAGAGTATTAGAACTAGTGCATATGGATTTATTTGGACCTACTAGAACAACTAGTCTAGGAGGTAAACATTATGCTTTTGTACTAGTTGATGACTATTCTAGATTTACTTGGGTCTATTTTCTAGCTAATAAAACTGAAGTTTTTGAAATATTTAAGATATTCTATAATAAAGTTCAGAATGAGCAAAATGTTAAAATTCAAAAACTTAGGAGTGATCATGGTACAGAATTTGATAATGATCAAATGGACACCTTTCATGAAGAATTAGGCATAGATCATAGGTACTCATTTCCAAGAGCTCCTTCACAAAATGGGATAGTAGAACGAAAGAACAGATCACTTCAGGAAATGTCCAGAACCATGTTAAATGAGAATAAGTTACCCCTTTTTCTCTGGGTAGAAGCAGTTCATACAGCATGCTATGTTATAAATAGAGTACATCTAAGACCAATTTTAGATAAAACTCCTTATGAGATATGGTATAACAGGGTTCCCAAAATAAGTTATTTAAAACCCTTTGGCTGTAAGTGTTTTATTTTAAACACTAAGGAACGAAGAGACAAATTTAAAGCCAAATCAGATGAAGGGATTTTTGTTGGTTATTCCATTAGAAGTAAAGCATATAGAGTTTATAATAAATCAATAAAAACCATTGAGGAAACCCTGCATGTGAAATTTCATGAAAATTCTCATTTGGATTTAAGACATGCTGAAAACTTTGATTTATAAATTCTCCCAGAAATAGTACTAAATGATGTTGACAAAGAAATTGATAGATTATCTGACGGAATAAGAAATCTAAGTTTGAATGATGAAAATTTAGAAGAAAATAATGTCATACCTATAGAAAATATGGAACAACATAGAAATTGGCGTTATGCTTCATCTCATCCTATTGATCAGATAATAGGCGATCCTAATTAAGGAGTTAGGACTAGGTCATCAGTAGTCAACATTTGTGGTGCTTATTCATTTGTTTCTTTACTAGAACCTAAGAAAATTGAAGATGCCTTAGAAGATGAATTTTGGTTTTTAGCTATGCAAGATGAGCTAAATCAATTTATAAGAAATGAGGTATGGGATCTAGTTCCACCACCTAAAAATCAATCTATAATAGGAACAAGGTGGGTATTTAGAAACAAAGTAGATCAAGATGGACATATAGTTAAAAACAAAGCTAGATTAGTTGCTCAAGGTTACAAGCAAGAGGAAGGAATTGACTATGATGAAACATTTGCTCCTGTTGCTAGACTAGAATCAATACGAATTTTGTTAGCATATGCTTGTTATATGGATTTCAAATTATATCAAATGGACGTTAAGACTGCTTTTTTAAATGGATATATAAAAGAAGAAGTGCATGTAAAACAATCTCCAGGTTTTCATAATTAGTATTTTTAATATTGACCCTAATATTGAACTAGTTATATATATTTTTAACATTGATTTCTAACAAATTTACCTCGTTGAGTTAACTATAACTCAACGAAGTACTGTAGTTAAGTGCACAAACTTAGTTTGTGGAGTTAACCGTAATTCCATAGAGAGGTAGATGTGAGAGCGAGAGTTTGCACGGGATAATGACCCGATTACCCACTTAAACTTAGGGCTTATTTATACTAAACATAGGGTTTGGGGGCATTATCCGCAGAATCATTTAGAACAGTAGAGATCAGAGCGATTTTGTTCCATTTCGTAATTCCACGATGAAAAAGATGACACTAGAATTTTGGGAGGAAGCAGTTGACACGACAAGATTTCTTAATGAATCGGAAGAATGGCACACAAGGTAGAAGATCAGAAATACGATGAGGGAAAAAGAGCTACAAAAGGTAGAATCTGGCCTTTTCTACTAGAGAAAAGTTTTAGTGGATTTAGGCATACAAATACCTTAGATTACAGAAATGAGAATCAGAGTAGCTATAAAAGTTGCATTAAATAGAGAGAAAAATTAGACCAAATAATGAAGTTGCCCTAGAATTGATCCAACGTAAGTCCCGACTATGGTTCAAAAGATGCATAGGTGGACATGCATGGTGGGCAATCTGGGAGCAACAGAGGAAAGGAACTGAAGAATTTGCAACTGAAGAATAAGAGGAACTGATTGCTAAAAAACCTGTACCTAAGGAACAACAGCCTAGACCTTTAGTTCCACCACCAAGGCTATTAGAAAGAGTAGCATTGATGGGGCCTTCTACTGAGGAGGAATTAAGAGAATTTGAAGAACTAGTTCAAGTTGGAAAAAACCAAGGAGAACTACAAGATTTGGTAATAGCTAAAGTACATCTGGTGTTTGATGCACTTTACAAAAGGAGGGCTACAAAAAAGTTGAAGGTCCGATACAAAATTAAAGTTAAATAGCATCAAGAAGTCACTACCATACCTATTGCAAAAGAAGCTGAAGCTAGTCCTTCGAGACCAGCAATTGTAGAAAAAGTTAAATAGGAAGAGCTAGTACTTGTGGCTCGAGAGCCTGTAGAGCCTATTTTTGTAGATTTAATCTCAAAAGAAGCAGAGGAAGACGAGACACAATTAATTAGAAGAAGGAAAGGAAAAGAGATAGTACCTAAACATCAAGAAGAGATTAAACCGAAGCCAGCAATATTAGTAGGACCTGTAGAGCTAATTTTTGTAGACTTGTTATCCGATTCTGAGGATGAGCAGGAGCAGCAGTAGTAAGAGCAAAAGAAGAAGAAAATCAGGCTGATATTAATCTGTAGCTAGTACAAACAGAAATTAGGGTAGAAGATGATTTGCCCGTAACTCCATCCCAATCTACCACAAAATCAAAAAGAACAGTGACAATGAAGATTGGTAGTCAGGAGGAAGAAGAAAAAGAGGAAACTAAACAAGAACATGAATAAGAGTATATTAAACAAGAAAGAAATGACTCAACAAATTCCACTAAAGAGCAAGAAACTCTTCAGCAAATTTTGGAAAGAATTTAAAACAGAGTGGAGAGTTCTTCTGGCTCACCACCACAAATAGAAGTAGAAGCAAAAATGCAAAAATCTCCAGAGCATTTTCAACCAATTCAAGTTCAGCACATGGAAGAGGAAGTTCAAGAATAAACCCCTCTAGAGCAACAAATTCAAATTCCTGACCTAACTAAAGCAATAGTTTTGAATGAAGTACACTTTTGGAGTCAGGAAGCATATAATAAATATCAAGAGATTAGGGATTATAATATCATTTATAGTAGACCAGTAAACTGGGACGGTATGCAAGAAATTAAGGATTTATTTGAGTTCCAGGGTCTACTGCAATTTATTTCTCAACAGAGAGGGCATGTAGTATATGAGAATCTAGTGCCCTACTTCTATGCAAATTTAAGAGAAGGAGAAAGTGGATTAATTTCCAACATGGAGCAAGTTGATGTACAGATAACACCAGAGCTTCTCCACAACATTTTAGGACTGAAGAATGAAGGAATAGAAAATCTGGAAAGTACAACTGCAATCGAGTGGACAGAACAAATAATAAAGGATTGTTTAGCTATCAATCTTGGTGTGCCATTGTTGAATAGACTGAAGCACTTAAATGGTAAAGCACACATGATAGCTAACATTTTAATTAAGAATGTCTACTAACGACAAGGCCATGATATAGAACTGAGCCAATTTGTCAAATGAGCCACATATGCAGTTGTGAACAAAATTCAGGTTAATTGGTCTGCAATTTTTATCTTCAAGCTTAGAGCAGTAAAGAAGAAATTATTTTATGGAGATTTGACTCCACTATTGATGGTGGATAATATTGATTTCACGAGATGGACATCCAAAAGGATAAGATCAAGAACCATTTTAGTGAATGAATACAGAAATTATGCTGTTGTTGAGATTGCTGAACCTTTTGGAAGCATTATTGGAGCTGTAGAGAGGATAAATCAATTTGAGCAACAATTAGAAATTAGAAGTGGAACACGTATCCATAAAAATAGGAATCATACTACACGTTTCAAGACACGTTCTTGTAACAAGTTTCATTGGCTTTATGGACGTGCATTATAAATATAGAACATAATGTTATTTACGAGTTACCAGCACTTTTAAAAAAAAAGGAAATTCATTGGGGAACTGGAAGGAGAAGTAGCTGATTCAACTTCATCCGTCAACAACTATTTACTGAATACAAAGCTTCAGTTTGGTATGTAATTAATCTTCTGTTATTTTACTTTATGTTAAGAGTTTATGAGCACATGGATTCATTCTCCTAGCACTAAACGATGAGTAAAAACACCTACACAGGATTATTCAACACAGAGGCATATTGAAATATTTTCTGAATTGGACTTTAACGAAATCCTTAGAGGTGTAGCTAACCTTTCTTTAAAAGAGAATGAAGATGCGGTTGCTCTAATAGAAAAACCATTAGGGGAAATTCTGCATCCTGAATTAGTTGATGAACCTTCATGTATTCGATTGCCAAACTTTGAGGGAGATATGTTTGAATTGAAATCTAATTATATTAATCAATTGCCACATTTTCATGGATTAGAAAGAGAGGATGCCTATTATTTCCTTAGAGAATTTAACGAAGTTTGTCAAATGATGAAAATGTCAAACATGAGTATAGATGCTATTAAACTTAGATATATCCCTTTTTCTTTAAAAGACAAAGCTAAGAGATGGTTATATACTCTATCGCCTGATTCAATATCTGCATGGACTGAATTTTGCTCTATTTTTCTAGAAAAATATTATCTGACACATCAAACGATTAAAAAGAAAAAGGAAATATTAATGTGTAGCCAAAAATAGGGAGAATCATTCTAAAAATATTTTGAAAGATTTAAAGATTTACTGACTCAATGTCCACATCATGCAATGAGTAAAGCACAATTAATAGGTATAATTTATGAAGGCATAGATGTTTCAACGAAATATTTATTAGAATCTACTTGTAAGAATGGATTTTTAAAACTGTGTAGTGAAGAAGTATGGGCATACTTAGAAAACTTTGCAAAAAGAACTGCATAGTGGGAAAACTCGACTAAAGCTATTACAAATAAAAGAATATTGCCAAGGAGAATGCATAAAATAGATTCAAGCATTATACTTGAAGTTAAATTAACTGAATTAACAAAGAAAATAGAAGAGTTATCATTAAATCAGAAGCTAGCAGAAAAGAATGCAAACGTTAATGATTTAGATATTATTTATGCTAGAAACCAGAAAGATAACTTTGGAATTCTTATAACCCTAATTAGAGAAATCACCCGAATCTATCTTGGAGAAAAAACAATTTCCAGGGAGGAGAAAATATAAATGACAAAAATATAAGTTATGAAGCATTAATTGAACAAGGATCTAGAATAGAGAAATTAGAAAAGATAATCCAACAATTAAACAATCGTCTAGATCTTGTATTTGGAAATGTTGCCATTCAAAATCAAAATATGAATAGAAATATATCTCCTAGATAGAAGGAATCAATAGAAGTTAGACCTACTAGAGGATTGCCAATGTAAATAGTACCTAACCCTATCAACAAAACTATTAATGAAATTGATACCTCCTATGGGAGGGAAGCTGAATGAAGCAGTAGAACTAAAGTAACTATGTATAATATAGTAAGTAGAAAATATAAAAAGAAAAAAAAATGTAAGTTTAATTATAGGTAGTAATATCGTAGAGTTATTACTTAACGAACTTAGTCCGTTGAGTCATGACCTAACTCCACGAGGGTGTGTAAGTAGCTATGTTAATTTTGTCTCTGTTAAATTTTTGTTTATGTTATATAGAATCACAATAGATGGAATTGATGAAATTACCACTAGATGCACTAAGGGAAGTACTAAGTAACCTATCAGCTAAAGATCTATGCAAATTATGTTGTGTATCAAAGGAAATCAAAGACTACGTCAGAGAAAAATATTTTCATGGACTACAAGCTGCAAAAATGACTAAGATTAGAGATAGATTTTTATGGAAGTCATTTAATCGTAATTCAATCAGCTATGAATATCTGAATATGGAAGAAACTACTGGAATTCCACCCAATACATTAGAAGGAATAGATCATATTATGGGGATGGATGAAGGATTAATTATTTTCAGAACCAAACCAAGGTATGCAATTCTGTTACCTAACATTATGATTAGAAATCCTATCACAAGAGAAGAATGGAATATAGGAAGGCCTAATAGATTTGAAGTGCCAACTTAAAATTGTGAGTCAGCATTAATCTTTTCTGATAAAAATTTGACCATTCCTAAAAAATTGTATTACTGAAGACCAACTAGAAATTGAGATAAAAATTTATGCTTAAGTGTGTATAATTTTCTAAATGGATCTTAGACTGAAAATACTATGATATATCTAGGATAGAAAGCATTAATTAACAACATACATGTTATACTAGATGGATATATATATCTAATCATAGATATATCAGTTGCATTTAGATCTGATTTATACATAGTAAGCATAGACAGTTATGATGATTTTATAGAAATATTACCTATACCAAGTGATATAGCTAAACCACTATCTACAGAATATGAAAAAATTCAATTAGGAATGTGGAATAATGAATATGATGATCCTACTTTATGTCTGATAAGATGGTGGGATGAATTAAGGAAATTTCAAATATGAATTATGAAAGACTTAAATGAATGGAATTGGGAAGAGGAATATGTTGAAATAGATATAGAAATAGAAACAGCTACATTATCATGGAACATAAGAGGATCCCTTTCTACATTTCATTTCATTAATGGAAATACACTTATATTTAGTATTGATAACATACTGCAAGTTTACAAGTTAAAAAGAAAAGCAGATTGCATTAAAATAGAATTAATAGAAGAAGAATTATGCCTAAAAAGTTTGCTTGGACTGACACGTTTATTCCGTTTATTACTACTTTTCAATCATGTTCTTAAAGTGTGATTTTGTACTTTTAATGTTGTGTGTATTTTGCATTTATTTTTTAAAAAAAAAGAAGAAAAGGAAAATTTTAGTTTTACTTTTATTTTATAAAAAAAAAAAATATATCAATCTAGTTTGTTGGTATCTATTCTGAGAAACCAACTGGCTTGCTTGTGAGCCACCAAAAGCATAGGAGTCTGGGTTCCACACAAGACACTGAGTTAACAATTTATGTTTTGTTATTTTGTTATATATTTTGCTTGTATGTGTGAATGAAAAGTTTTTCAGAATCAAAAATCAGAAGATATGGAAGGAGATACAAAAGAACAAGGTATGTAATTAATTACTTATCTTGAATTTACATTTAAACTCAGTTAGGGGAGTTATTCATTAACTCAACGAATTAAGTTCGTTGAGTTAGGTGCTAAGTCAACGAGAGAATATTCATGCCTACTACAATTATTGTATTTACTGTAAAATCTTTTACATTGAGGACAATGCAAAATGTAGGTATGGGGGGGAGGTAATTAAAGTAACAGCCATGTAATTTTGTTAACTAAAAGAATTAGAGTGGTAGTGCAAAGTTTTGTGGAAATTGAAATTTTTTTTTGAATTTACTGTAACTATTTGATAATTGAGACTGTAAAATTTTTAAGAACTATAACTACTTGAATGTTATATTTATAATATTATATATAAGATGCTACAAAATTTTACTATTCATACAAATCTAGATATAGTATCTTATGTTTTTGCTGAATTTTATGAGTTTAACAGTTTCATGATTTTAAAAAGAAAAGAATGCTTAACTAAAACTTAGTAAATTATCTGAAATCCTAAAAGAGCTGAAATGTTGATTTTTGGATTAAATGAGATACATATGATCAAGGATACATTTAATTTGATTGATTAAACTTGTAGAATGATTTATGTGTAAATCTTATTAAACTACAGAAAAAGTATGAGCTTATTGATATGGATTCATATTTTCAGTAAATAATAGAAGCAGGACTATACGAGATTTGTGTTTTATTGCATCTATATTAATGAAATACATATATATACTATGTTGAAAAGAAAAAAAGAGGAAAAAAAAGAGAAAAACTTTGAGAGTTTATTGACTTGTTTGATCACGAGCCTTTTGTACTTAAGCAAATAGGTATATAAGGATTGTTGACCTGAAAAAGGACTCTTTAAATCTGGCAACCTAAGATCCTAATCAGATATGGGATTGTTGACTGAAAGCTCGATACATGGGTACACTAGAAAGCTCTTGTATGATTCAAGCTTGTCAAATTAACTTTTAAAGTACAAATATGCATATACTATTCTGAAAAGATACAAGTGTTTTGTGAAGTACAGATATCTTTTGAATCAAATATATTTTCTGTTATCTAAGATTGCTGAAGTATGAATCTAGAATAGACTTTTGAAGTTGTTTATCTGAGATACAATTCTGTATTCTACTTGTCTTAATCATATTGAATTGGATTGTGTTTTAATTCGTATGTAGTTGAAATTTATTCTGGAAATCATATTCAAAAATTCAGGATGACAGATGCTGAAAAGAAGAAAAAATGATAATATAATTAACACCTATGTGATGCTGATATATTTTGTATGTAATTTACATATGTTTTAAATATATTTACAGGTTAAAGAGGAGAAAACAAAGTTAAAACAGATTACTCAAAAATACAAAATATCTATGTAGTAATCTAATTTATGTATTTTAAAGAAGAATGAAATGAAAAATTAATTCTAGCACTTTGGAAAGACCAACTAGTTAAATCTTAGTTTGCTAAGGGACTAGCAAAATTTAAGTATGGGGGAAGTGTTTAGAAAGAAATAGTGCATAATATTAACGGTTAAATAATGGTTAATTACATAATATTTAGCTTATCATATGAGAATTAAGCTATTATGTTATAATTGCACTATTATATTGTAGAGGCAAAATTTGTGCATTTTATTAGATATTATTGCATTATAGTTATGGACTTAATTGTGTTAAATATATGTTTTTGAATGAGATTACATGTCAACTGTATTTGAGGCTATTGCATGTCAAATGAGCTAAGTGTTGGAAAAATGCACAAATTTATCACTATTCTAGTTGCATCACATTAAATAACCCACGTGTAGGATTATAGTTAAGTATAGAATTGATTTCATGAAATATGCAACTAATGATTTATTATTATTATTTCATGAAATCTTATGCATGTAACACATTTATTTTGACAACACCAACGTAAGAGTAAAGTTATCGTGGAGGAATTTCATTTAGCAACACACAACATTACTTCCATGCAAATGAATTGTGAATTAAATTTCTCATACATGTCAATGTCGTCAATTGATAATTATTGCATGTATGTATATTTTTAGTACAAATTTAATGTTCCTTATGCATGCCACATATTTATTGTATTAGTTATCAAGTTTCATTTAAAGTGTGACATTTAACATTATTTGTAAGTGGTTAGCAAAGGAAAAGTAAAGCATGGAAAAATGAGAGCCATTGATCTTCCTTGGGATCATCTAAAGCACTTTTGAGATTCTAAATCTAGATCTAGAATCTCACTATATATGGCCCAAGGCATTCTCGTTGGAGCCCATCTCATCCAACACACAAGGGCAACTATTCTTCATCTCCAAAACAGCAAGGACGTCTTCCATTCTCTTCTCTCCTTCCAAGCTCAAGGAGCCAACTACATAGGCAAGGTGAGCCAAGGGTCTTAATGTCCTCCCCCATCTTGCTTCCACCTCCATTCTCTTGCAAGGAGATCCACGTCCAAGGCTTCATGGTGAAGTGGATGGCGTCCTTGGGAGAATCACGTTGAAGACATTGGTGGATTGAGGAGGCACTATTGCTCTATCCCTAGAAAGAGTTACTTGTGCTAAGCTTGAGGAGCTTGAGAGAAAGGTGGCCACTCCATTTTCAGCCCAACGAAGGTGCATCTCAAGGGAGGAATTCCAACGTGTGATAGCCATTGGAGCTACTGACTTGAGATGGAAAACATCCTCAAGGGAGCACGTGAAGTTGGAGTGGAATTGCTTCAAAGGTATAAGAGGACTTGGGTGGGATCCCTATGCTTATTTTGTGTTAAATTGTGTTGTAATATGAGCATAAGTAGTTCTTATTTGTTATATGTGTTGATTGTTGTATTTCCACTTGTTGTCGTGGATCTTGTTTGTGTGTTCTTGCATGTTATATTAGGAGTAGGAGTAGTGGTAATTACAACATTTTACTATTAGACTTTGATATAAAATAATGGTGAAAACTTGTGATTATGTTAATAGAATTTTGTGCATATGTGGTGTTTGTGTATATGCCTAACTATAGCTAACTTACTATAGTTTTTAATTCGTTGTGAATGACTATTCCTTGCTATAATTATGATCATATTCATGTGGTAGTTGCACATACATTTAGAGGATAATGTTACATGTGAATGCACGCACACTCGTTGAAGTGTTGAAATGTAAATTTCAGATTGTATTGTTGGAGGTTGTATGCCTTTTATGTATATTCTCTTGGAATTTGATACCCCTTTTTAGATTTCTATTAATAGCCATTTACTCTCTCCTTTAGTGGCTAAATTGCTATAGCCAAACTTGTATTCATTCAATATATCATTGATACAACAAATTAAAATCCTTGTGGAGATGACCCATACTTGCACTACTTAATACAATAGGCACCGTGTGCTTGTGGAAAATTTATAAATGTAAAATTTGCGGTTATTGTGTTAACAACAAAAATCATTATATATATGCTTTAATGAAAGAATCTACATAATTTTAGGAAATTAGCGTTAATTAAGTACATTTCTAAACTATCGGTAAGTTGTAGGTTTTTAATTATTAAGTATCCGAATTTTCTGTTATTTTAGAGAGTTATATTGCATATATCGGATAGTTATGTTTTAAATGCTTAAAGAATATTTTATTATTTCTTAGAGTACATGTGTTGTAACCATAGTGCATGACTTAAGTGAATGTTCGGTAAGTTATTTGTTAACTATCTAAAAAGCATCTAAGCATCGGATAGTTAGGTTCGTAAGTATCTGAAATATCTAAACTTGTTAAGTTAGAATTATGCACGTGTTGAATTTAAATGTTTTATTATGCCATGTGAGTGCACATGTATAACTTGTTAAGTTAGAATAACTATATGCATTGTGTTAGTGTTATGCAGAAATAGGAAAAGTAAACTTTTGGATAGTTAACATTTTGTTTTAGTCATAGAATTATGTTAAAAACTTGTATAGTTAAGTTATCTACATGTGTGTTTTTAATGTTTTAAGTTGTCATGTGTTTTCCATGTGCATTCGGTAAGGAAAATCGAAGAGTTAGATAACTGTTCAAGTTTTTATTAGATAACTGTTTGAGTTTTATAAAATGAGTAACGAATAGATAAGTTTTCTATGTTTAGTCACGTGTTTTGCAGGTGCAAAAAACTCGAAGAGTTACAGATAAGTGTTCAAGTTTTTACAAGACTTAAAGGATAAGTGTTGGACTAAAACGAAGACTAATATACCACTGTAGCAGTTGCAGAAACAGGACATTCGAAGGAAAACTACAATTACACGTATCACGTAGGAATTCACTCATGGAAGGACGAAGAAATCACCATCGTTGACATGAATGAAGGAAATCCAACCGATCATTTAAGCAGGAGCAGTTACTACTATAAGAAATATAAAAGACGAAGAAAAAGTGTGTGTGCAGAGGTGGAGGACCACATTAACTACAGGGAGCGTCGAAAGTTCCCTGAAGCTCCACACCACCACCATAATCACCAATCATCGGAGGTTTGTAAGGATACTTTCCTGATGTCGGGTTGATTCTGAGCCAATCATGGTGCATGACAACTATTGTGATGAGTGATCGCGTCGCGGGAAGGGAAGCCATTTTCACCAAGCACCGACTCATATCTCAGGAGATCGTAAAGCTTCTAGCCTTGGTTTCGGGTTGATGCCAGTATGCTGAAGAAGAGATCATCTTACAATTTGGATTCACGATTCTATAGGGAGAGGAGGTAGGATTGTAAGTGATTAAGTTTTCAGTGGTGTAATTGTGTCGCATATAGTGACGGAAGTATTTAGTGTCGATAGAGATTTTTACATTTCACCTTTCATTCATCTTCAAGAACATATCAAAACAAAAATACCAAAAATAATAAATTATCTATGTTTACATTTAGTATTTAAGTGTTGTATTGTTTGTTTTGTATCATGATTAATGTTACCATTGTCAGTATTATGAGTGTTTTATGTTTGTTTGATTTAGAAAATAGAAAATAGTTTTACAGTTTACTGAAATTGATTCGTTCTAGATACTTAAAGATTTTAATGGTTACTGTTTGAAATATCTGAATGTTAGTATTGCTTAATGAAAAATCTAATATTAACTAGCATTAACGAGCTTAATTGATGTTATTTACAATATGTGGAATTGCCCAATGATTGGCTGAATTCCTCTGTAAATAGTAGTATTTAACTGGAAAGATAGGCTTGTGGAGTTAACTTAAGTCTACGAAGTTAGTCCATTGAGTTAGCCATAACTCCACAAACTAAGTCCGTTGTGTTAACTGTAACTCAATGGAGTGCTTACTAAACACATATACTCCAATATAAAAACCAGAACAATACACAATTCTTATTCAATCTCTGTGGGATGTACTTGCACACAAATACAATATACACTATGCACTTGTAGTTAAAATACAAATTGGAATTAATATCTAATTTGTGTGAAAGGTTGATAGTTTACTTCTAAAAGTAATTATTGATATAAGCATAAAGACAAATTAAATAAGTTTAAAAATAGAAGTTAACAAAACCCTAACAAATGTCGTGACCTTCCAAATTGCAGAATTTACATATGCTAACTACAGGTTTCAGAAATCTTTGAGCATAAGCATATATCATATTCTCAATTATAAAATAAAACACATAACACTCATCTGCTATTAAAACAAAATAGCACTCACAATTGCTTAGCTTCTCAATCCCCAACAATGACGCCAAAAAACTTGTATTGTTGTGAAAAGTTAAATCATAAACTTGTTTATACAGCAGTGCTAGAAAACTTGTTTAATTTATTTTTATGCTTATATAAATAAGTACTTTTAGAAGTAAATAAACAACCTTTCACACAAATTAGATATTAAATCCAATTTGCATTTTTAACTGCAAGTGCATAGTGTATATTGTATTTGTATGCAAGTAAAGGTTGATCCCATAGAGATAGAGTAAGAATTGTGTACTATTTCGATTTTTATATTAGAGTTTATATGTGTTTAATTAAGCACTCCGTTGAGTTACAGTTAACACAATGGACCTAGTTCGTGGAGATATGGTTAACTTAATGGACTAACCTCATGGACTTAAGTTAACTCCATGAGCCTATTTTTCCAATTAAATACTGCTATTTACAGAGTAATTCGGACAACCATTGGGCGGTTCCATAGATTGTAAATAACATCAAATAAGCTCTTTAATGTTAGTTAATATTTGATTTATCATTAAGCAACACTAACATTCAGATATTTCAAACAGTAACCATTAAAATCTTTAAGTATCTGGAATGAATCAATTTCAGTAAATAATAAAATTATTTTCTATTTTCTGAATCAAACAAACATAAAACATTCACAATACTGATAATGATAACATTAATCACGATACAAAATAAACAATACAACACTTTAATATTAAATGTAAACACAGATATTTTGTTGTTTTTGGTATTTTTGTTTTAATATGTTCTTGAAGATGAGCGAAGAGTGAAATGTAAAAATCTCTATCGACAGTAAAAACTTCCATCATTACATGCGACGTGATTACACCACTAAAAACTTAATCACTTACAATCTTGCCTCCTCTCCCTATAGAATCGTGAATCCAAAATTATAAGATGATCTCCTCTTTAGCATACTAGCATCAACCTGAAACCAAGGCTAGAAGCTTTACAATCTCTTGAGATTTGAGTTGGTGCTAGGTGAAAATAGCTTCCCTTCCCACGATGCAATCACTCCTCACAGTGGTTGTCAGTCACCGTGTTTGGCTCGGAATCGACCTGACATCAAGAAAGTATCCCCACTAACCTCTGATGGTTGGTGATTTTGGTGGTGGTGTGGAGCTTTAGGGAACTTCCGATGCTTCCTACAGTTAGCACGGTTCTCCACTTTGCACACACACTTTTTTTTCATCTTTCTCCTATTCTTTTATATTTCTTTTCGTAATAATTGCTTCTATTTAAATAATCAGTTAGATTTCCTTCATTCATGTCAACGATGGTGATTTCTTCTTCATTCTACGAGTGAATTCCTACATGATACGTGCAATCATGGTTTTCCTTCGTATTGTATCTTCTTGTAACTCTTCTAATTCTTGTATGTCTTCATTTTAGTCAAATACTTATCCTTTAAGTCCTGTAAAAACTTGAACACTTATTTATAACTCTTTGAGTTTTTGCACTTGCAAAACATGTGACTGAATATAGAAAACTTATCTATTCGTTAGTCATTTTATAAAACTCAAATAGTTATCTATCCATGTACATAAAAACTCAAACAGTTATCTAACTCTTCGATTTTCATTACTAAACGCACATGGAAAACACGTGACAACTTAAAACATGAAAAACACACATGCAGATAACTTAACTATAGGAGTTTTTAACATAACTCTTCGACTAAAACAAAACGTTAACTATCCGAAAGTTTACTTTTCCTATTTTTGCATAACACTAACACAACACGTTACTTCAGTGTATATTCAAGTAACTCAACGCGTATAATTATGCTAACTTAACAAGTTATACATGTGCAATTCACGTGATATACTAAAGCATTTAAATTCAACATATGTACTCTAGGAAATAATAAAATATTCTTCAAGCATTAAAAATATAACTGTTCGATACATGCAATATAACTCTTCGAAATAACAGAAAATTCAGATACATAGGAATTTCAAAGCTTGTAAGTTACCGACAGTTCAGAAATGTACTTAATTAACGCTAATTCCTTGAAATTATGCAGATTCCTTCATTAAAGCATATAATAGTGCAATTATAACATAATGGCTTAATTCTCATATGATAAGCTAAATATTATGCAATTAACCATCATTTAACCATTAATATTATTCACTTTTTCATTCTAAACAGGGTGAATTGTGTTTTTCAACATTTTCAACATTTTCAATTATAATTGAAACTTCAAAATTAAAAACAAGTCGAGACACTATTTTAATCAAATCATTTTATTCAAGGTTTCAATTACAATATACAATTCAATTCTCCTTAGAAATTGTAGATGCAATTATATAACGATATCATGTTTCATCTAATCAATTTCATAACTACAAATAGAGAAAATTAATTTGTGGAATTTAAAATATTTCTCCTTGTTTGAGATTTTTCTTCTTCTTCTTCTTTTGCAAATCTTTAGTGACTAATATCTGACTTTCTCTTCTTCACCGAATTTGCTTTCTTTTGATTCTTCAAATCTTTAGTGACATATATCTAACTTTTTCTTCTACACTGAATTTTCTTCTATTAAAGAGCTTTCCCTGGAGAGGTGTTTTGATCCCTGAAAATATATTTTGTTTAGTGTGCAAGGATGATTGATCAACAAGAATTCTGTCTTTTATACTATATCTTCATTTCATGCATATCCTCCACGTTTAACCATAATCAAATTTCCACTCTTCACGTCTCTTATTTTTCCTTCATCGAAATACACACATTCTAACCCATGTTTCCCTCTTAAATTTTCTTTAATCATCAATCCTAGATCTCTAAAAAATTTCCTACAAAATAAACTTTCTCGTCCAAAAATTGTGTTAATGTTAACTAAACGAGTAAAACAAGTAGATTTATAACTTAATGTATCTAACTTAATGAGTTCATCATGTGCCAAATCACATGACATGTATTGTAGCAACTCAATGAACTAAGTTCGTGGTGTTATGCTAACTCAACGAACCAGCTTCATGGTATTATAGTTAACTCAACAAACCAACTTCGTTGTGTTACTAATAACTCAACGAACCAACAAATAAATGTTTTAAACAATAAAGTATTTACCACATGCAATAATAATAACTTTTGTTTGTAATGCAATATAACTCATGTGATACAATATAACATTCGTAAACTTTAATTTCACCACATGCATAATACTAACTTAACAAGTTTGTCTCTTCATTTTAACCTTTTGTTCACTAACTCAACGAGTTCTCACGTGACCTATTTTAACCTTTAAGCCTATAACTCAACAAGTTCTCACGTGACCTTTATACAAATAAAGCACTAACTCAACGAGTTGTCTTAACGTGCACTGTACATGATACAGAAAATGTAACTTTAAAACATATCATGCCTTTAGACTCTTCATACAGAAGGTTAGGTTGTTGTTGTTACTATTGTTGGTGTTTTTGCAAATCTTTTAAACTGAATGCTCTCATGCCTTTAGTTTCAGAGGGCCAGTCAAATAAATCCAGTTGGCTTGCAATAATTTGACATACATCACCAAAAAATAACTTTGAACTCATATGCTGTAGTTGATATATGAAAATATCAAACCAATTTATTTGTATTCTGTTCAGTATGCCATAAGTTGCATAAAAACAACTTCTACTTACTTCCAAATTACGTTCGACTCTCTAAAATAAATTTGCATGTAGAATATTTGTAATAAACCTAGCTTCTACATTTAGATTTTTCATTAATCTCATTTTTGAATATACATCTAGAATCTATGATAAAGATTGAATGTCCCATTCTAGTTGTCTAACAATGTCAAATCTATTGGTAACGACAACACCTTCATTTCGTAATCCCAAAACTTCAAAAATTAATTCAGGAGATAAAGTAAACTCCTATTGAGTTATTTGAGTCTACAAAAGATTTTCATTATGTACTAGATTGCTGTAAAAAGTTGCAATGAACTGTTTATATTGCTTTCATTTCGTTCCAACTGGTAAGAATTTTATTAAGTCTTCAAACTCAAATAGATCTTTTATTTCTAGTAAACTTCTAAACTTTATTGGTCAAGCATGTAGAATTTGACATGAAATCAAACTATTGTATTTCTGCAATACTTCCTTAGATCTAAAATAAATTGAATTACCTTGAATGTTTAGTGTCCTATATTCAGAAGGTGATACTTGAAGCCTTGATTCAAAATTTAATTCTTCTTTAGGAATCTCTTCTTCAAAATGAATGTCATGTGGTTCCTCTATCAAAATATTTTCTTGAAGCTACTTAGGTAAGCTTGATTCTCCAACTTCAATAGTGTAAGGAACATTTTCAATAACTGCAACATCCATTAATTCAGTTTCTATAGAATGTTCAGAGTGCAAATCTTCAACAAATTCAACAACTAGTATATTTGTCTATAATTCTTCAGTTTCCTCAATAGATATTTCCATTTCTACATGCTATATGAATTCTCAAACTCTATTTCTATAGATTCTGAAAAAGGCTGATCAACTTTAAGCTCTTCTAGAGTCTTATCTTTTTCAATAGCAACTACTCCAAACAATCTAGCCTCTAAACTAGTTATTGCCTCAATATTTTCAGGCACTTCTGCAATAACTTATTCAATATCGTTTGCCTAATGCTTTGATTGTTCAATTTCCTTATCATCAAGGCTTGATGCTATAGAAAAACTTGAACTAATTTGTTGCTTTAATCTCTTTTCAAGTTTTCTAGAAAAAGATAATAATGTTTCATTGTCATCATCAATTTCAGTGTGTTCTGAACTAATGACCTTGTTAGATGCAATGTAAGGCACAATGTCTAAACATACATTGTCCTTTGGAATTAAATCCTCATCTGATTTTTCTTTTCTATCTAAATTTGTTTCCTTAGAAATAATCTCTTTTTGTGTTGATTTTCTGACTCTTTTTCTTTTATAACAAGTCAGTTCCTCTTCTACTGTATTATTGCTGTTTTCTTCTGAATTTGTTCTAAAAAAGTTTTCTGTTTCAGTTCTTCTAAGGCAATTTCTATAGCTAGTTCCTTGTGAAGACTTTCAACTTTTTCTTGATCTACAACAATATTTGTCTCTTTTGAAAATAAAGGTGTAGGAATTACATATTCATGTACTTCCTCAAATGATGTAAGTTGAGTTCCATTTATAAGAGTTTAAGGAATTCTATTTGATAAACCTACTCCTTTTTCCAAGTATTGAGCATATTGTTCTAAAAATGCTATCTCAGCACATTTCATACAATATTCTTGATTAAATTTACTTCTAATACTCACGTATTGTATACTCTTAATAATATTTTTAAGTTCTAGCTGAACTTCATCAAGTATTTCTTCAAAAAAGAAATAGCCACTATATATTTGAGCTAACCTTTTGTCAACTTGAAAAATCTTCTTAAATCATGAACGTGGAACTTCATCTTCGTCTATCTATTTTCCTTTTGCATTTCCTCTACCTCTTCCTTTTCCTCTACCACACCCTTTGTAGAACTTTGAATACATCATCGCAAGTGCTTATAGGTGTTAGGATCGATAGGCTCACCAAAGGGGGGGTGAATGGTGAAGGTGTGTAAATTTTACTTCTTTTAAAATAGAATCGATTGATTCTATTAAACAATGAGTTGAAATAATTTAAATGGATGCAAAACAGTAAGAAGAAAATAATACACAACAAATTTTTAGGTGGTTCACCAACTCGGCTAGTCCACCCCCAAGATACACTTGGGCTTCACTAAGTAGACAAGTACTTACAACACTTACTTTTAGGTTGAAGCAAGAACCAACACTTAGAGCTTTCAAGTATAAGCTCAATAACCAACCTTTCTTCGAGCTTTTAGGTTAAAGCTCTCAACCAACAATGAGTTTTCAAGTTGAAACTCATGAACAAACAACTTTGAACTTTCTATCAAAGTTTGAGCATAGGGAGCTTTTCTACTATAGTAAATCTTTTAAGAGTATTCTTGAATGTTGCAAACTTGAGAGTGTATCTGGAATTTTTGTATAGCTCATAGTATGATATGATCTTTATCTCTATCTAATCTTGACTTCACTTCTTATATTTATACCAAAAGGTATAACGATCATATTTTTCTTCCAACGGATGTATTTTGCTGTACTTGTTAAGAAATCAGACCTAAATATGGTAAGTTACTGTTCAGGGAGTTATTTCAAGATACCCTTCCGATTTTCTCAAACTTTCGGATAGTTAGCTGTGTAACTTTCCGAAGGATGTTTGTAACTCATCGAAAATCACTTAAGTCTTTCTGCCATGTAGCATTTCAGATCATACATATGAGCTGTCATTTGATCAGATACTTGTAACTATAACTTACCGAACTATCCTTTGACTGTTGGATAGTTAGCTACAGTAACCTTTCGAAACCGTTCTTTAAGTTTCCAACTGCTTTCTTATTCCAGCACGTGCATAAAAGAATAACTTAAGTTTCCGATAGATAAGTCTATAACCTTCTGAAAATTCCTGTTTTTCGGATAGTTAGCTTTCTAATTCACTGAAAACTCCTTTAAGCTTCTGTTCTGGATTTCTACACGTGGTTAATTGAATGATTTAAGTTTCGGATAGTTAGCCTTTCTAACTTTCCAATTTTTCTTGAGCTTCCAAATAGATTAACTCCTTAACTCTCCAATCATTCAACCAACTATCTTATCTCTCCGATCATTTAACTCTCCGAAGGCTTTGTAATTTCGGATAGTTATTCTTCTAACTGTCCGACGGTATTTCTACTACTTTAAATTTACTCTCCGGATACTTAAGCATGTAACTTACCGAAAATTAACTTTCTTCTGGATATTTAGGTTTGGTAACTATCTAATTTTCTTGTAGCTTTATAGTAGTAATTTTTGAACTACCTATATCTGTTTATCTGCCTTTCGATCTTTTGCTGCATTGTCTTATCTGTGAAATACAATATGTTTCCTCACACAAGTTTTTTGCATTATCAAAATACTAGGGTCCTAACAATTTCCCCCTTTTTGATAATGATAAAATCCTTTACATTTAATTACATGTATGTCACTCCCTAGATTGTTTCTATACATTCAGTCATATAGAAACTAAGTAAAGCAAAGATTTATAGGGAATACAATAACATGGAGTTAATTCCTCCCCTTAACTATGTGCTAGAAATGGTGTAATTTCCATACTCTTCTCCCCTTGTCTGTGTTCTGGGATTTTCCTCGCCCTTTTTATACTTCTCCCTTTATCTATGTTGGAAATACTGTAATTTCCATATTCTTCTCCCCCTTTTTGTCATTATATAAAAAATGTAACTAATATCTATAAAATTGTAAAACTGATATCTAATATGTCCTGCACGAGTACATGTTAGTAGAAAGCAAGCTCCCATATGGTAAGCTTGAGTAATAATAGATGAAAGCATTTAAAGATCATGTAATGAACATATGCCTAGATTTCTTCTAATATTATTAAAGGTTGATTCATTTAAGGGTTTTGTGAAAATATCTGCAAGTTGATTTTGTATTAGAACAAACTTGAGTGAGATGTTCCCTTTTTCCACATGATCTCTCAAAAAATGATGTTTGATCTCGATATGCTTGGCTCTGGAATGAAGTACTGTATTCTTAGATAAACTTATTGCATTGTTGTTATCACAAAATATGACTATATTTTGAATTTTTAGTCTATAGTCTGCTAAAGTTTGCTGCATCCAAAGAATTTGAGCACAATACAGACCTTCTGCAATATATTCAGCTTTAGTAGTAGATAATGCAATATTGTTTTGTTTCCTATTGAACCACGAAATTAATGAATTTCCAATTAGATGACATGTACCACTAGTACTTTTTCTGTCAGATCTGCTGCCTGCATAATCTGCATCACTATAGCTTGTTAACATTAGGCTGCTGCTAATTGAGTAGTATAATCTGAATTCTTTAGTACCTTGTAGATATTTGAAAATTCTTTTAACTGATTTCAGATAATATTCCTTTAGTGATACTTGAAATCTAGCACACAAGCATACACTAAACATGATGTCTGGCCTACTTGCTAAAAGATACAATAGAGATTCAATCATGCCTCTATATTTTTTTTGATCTACTACAACACTTGAATCATCAATTTCAAGTTTAGTGCTTGAAATCATTGGAGTATTTGCAAATTTGATGTTTTCATAGCCAAACTTCTTTAACATCTCTTTGCAATATTTCTCTTGGTTGACAAAGATGCCATTTTACACTTGATGGATCGTAAACCTAAGAAAAACTTCAATTCTCCCATCATGCTCATTTCAAATTTATTTTTCATCAAATTTTAAAATCCATGACAAAGTTTTTATAATGTAGCTCCAAAAACTATATCATCAACATATATCTGTATGATCAAAATGTGTAAATCAAAAGTTTTGATAAACAAAGTGCTGTCCACTTTGCCTATAGAGAAATTATTTTCAATTAAGAATTTTTTTAGTTTCTCATACCATGCCCGAGGTGCCTGTTTCAAACCATATAAAGCTTTGTTTAATTTGTAGACATGATCTGGCTTGACTTCATCTTCAAATCTGGGAGGTTGTTTAACAAAAATTTCTTCTTGAATTTCTCCATTCAAAAATGCACTTTTCACATCCATCTGAAACAATTTTATTCTCATACTACTTGCAAAGGCAAGCAACATTCTAATAGCTTCTATTTGGCTATAGGTACAAAAGTTTCTTCATAGTCAATACCTTCTTGCTGATTATAACCCTGTGCAACTCGTCGAGCTTTATTTCTGAGTATGTTTCCTTCTTCATCTAATTTTTTTCTAAAAATCCATTTAGTTCCAATGATGGATTTTCCTACAAGTTTTTCCACTAATTTCCAGACATTATTTTTCTGGAATTGATTTAATTCTTCTTACATGGCCATTGTCCAGTAAATATCCTTACAAGCTTCATCTACTGATTTTGGCTCTATTTCTGACACAAATGCACAGTAATTGCAAATATCTTGTGCTTTGCTTCTAGTTTGTACCCCTTTGGATATATTTCCAATTATTTAATCCATGGGATGATCAGATTTGAACTTCCAACTGTTTTGATTCTAATATGAAGCTTGGGGTTTGAGTTTCTGCTTGTAGTTACCTTTTTCCAAATATTCATTTTCACTATCACTATAAATCTTCAAATTTTTGAAATTCTGTGTCAGATATTCATCAAACTGAACATTTATACTTTCCTCTACTCTTCTATCTTTAGCAAAATATACTCTGTAAGCTTTGCTTCTGGATGAGTATCCAACAAGTATGGCAGGTTCAGATTTTGCATCAAACTTGTCTTTAGCATTTCCAGTGTTTAAGACAAAGCATTTGCATCCAAATGTCTTAAAGTAACCAACATTTGGAGTCTTATCAAATCAAATTTCAAAAGGTGTCTTATTCATCATAGATCTGATGTGAGTTCTATTGGAGATGTGATAAGCTGTTCCTACAGCTTCAGCCTAGAGAAATTTTGGCAAATCAGTGGCATTCAACATAGTTCTAGCCATTTCTTGCAATGTCCTATTCTTTCTTTCCACTACTCCATTTTGAGCGGAAGTTCTAGGGCAAGAGAAATTCCTAATGAATTGCAAAGATTTTCGAACTCATAGTTTTCAAATTCTCCTCCATGATCACTTCTGATTTTCTTTACTGTTAGCTCCTTCTGGTTTTGAATTCTAATGCAAAAATTTCAGAATTCACTACATGTCTCATTTTTGTGAGTCAAAAATATTACCTAGGTTAATCAAGAAAAATCATCTACAATAACTAGAGTATATTTTAGACCTCCAAGGCTTGAAATTTGAGTTGGGCCAAATAGATCTAGATGTAAAAGTTCCAATGGCCTTTTGCTATTATGTGCTTATCATGCATTATTACAAAAACTTAAAGTATGTAAACTGGAAAATAAGAATATTAGAAAATATTCATCCATTATGGAAGAAGAAAATTATTTCCTATCTGCTACTTTAGAAAAGTTTAAATGTGATAATGAAAATCATGCTAGAGATTTGTAAAAATTTAGATTTAATGAATGTATCTTGCATGAACAAATATAGAATATAAATGCTGAAAAATTAAAGATAGAATCTGAAAATGAAATGTTGAGAAACAATATAAATGAACTTGAATTAGAGATAGATAAATTAAAATTGAGAGAGCAAGATTTAAATTCTACCATTGAGAAATGGAATTTAAGTCAATCTAAGTTAGACAAACTAACTAGTACCCCTGCAGTGTCTTATAAATTTGGCTTAGGATTTGATTATCCTGAATATCCTGAATCTCATACCAATAAAGGATTTATTAGTTGCAGTTCAAGTAAATCTAAGACTAGAATTCCTTTTATTATGAAACAAGGTAATAAATATGTAGAAGTAAGTACTTCAAGGGATGAATCATGTAGTAATAATATAAATCAATGTGATTTGTCAAATTGTACTTCTACATGACTATAAATGTTTCTAAAAATCTTGTTTCTTGTTCTGGAAATTCAGTTTCTAATGTTTCTAAAATTTCAAACAATTGTAGTAAAATGAAAATTCAGAAACCTGAGCATGTAATTCAATACACTGGTATTAGACCAATTACTCATTCTGCAAGTGATAAAAAAAAAAATTATTGTGCAGAAAAAGATTTTGTATTAGCGGAAAGTGTTAATACAAGAACAAAATCTTAGTATGAACTTACTGAAATGTATGAGCATGACCAAAATAAATTAACAGCTGATAAAAATCTATTTGGTCTTCATTATACTACATTTGAAAACAAAAAGAATGATTGTAAAAGCAATAATGCTATATGTGAGTATGAAGCTAATGATAAATCAATAGTACTTACAACTAATAAGAATATAAATGATAATGTTAAACTATTTTTAAACAAAAAGAAGAAATATGCGTTTAATGAACTTGATCCTCAACAACATTGGGTACCAAGAAAAAGTTTTTCTTAATTTGTGTTGCAGGAGGAAACAACATCAAAATGGATCTTAGACAGTGGAGCGTCAAGTCACATGATCGAACAAAAAACTCTATTAAAAAATTTTACAAATACCATGAAAGGAAGTGTAACATTTGGAAACAAAAGCAAAGATAAAATCATACGTATGGGCAATGTTCAAATAAATCCTACTTGTGTTATTTCGAATGTACTATATGTAGAAAACCAAGGATTTAATTTGCTAAGTGTCATAAATGGATAAAGGTATATTTTTAAATCAAGAAAAATATGCAGATGAAATGCTTAAGAAATTTAATTTTAATGATACAAGGATTCGAGGAACTCCTATGAGTACTACTTTAAAGTTAGATATTGATGACAGGAAAATCTATAGATCAAAGAAAATATAGAAGTATGATTGGTTCTTTACTTTATTTGACTGCTAGTAGACCTGATATTATGTTTGTTGTGTGTGTTTGTGCTAGATTTCAATCTAATTCTAAGGAATCACACTTAATTGCAGTTAAAAGAATATTTAGATATATACAAGGAACTAAAAATTTCAGACTGTATTATTCTAAGCATAGTTCAATAGATCTTTTAGGATATACTGATGCTGATTATGTAGGATCTAAATCTGATAGAAAGAGTACCAGTGGCACATGTCAATTATTGGGAAATAATTTGGTGTCATGGTTTAGTAAAAAGCAAAACTATGTAGCACTTTCTACTACAGAAGCTGAATATGTTGCTGCTGCACTATGTTGCACTCAGATTCTATGGATAAGGCAAACTTTAGAAGATTTTGGATTATCTTATGATACAACTGAGATTTATTGTGACAGTAGTTCTGCAATAAATCTTTCTAAAAATCCTGTATTACATTCAAGAGCAAAACATATAGAGGTTAGACATCATTTTCTAAGAGATAACGTAATTAAAAGAAAAATTAAATTAGAATTTGTGTCTAGTAAAAATCAATTAGGTGATATATTTACAAAACCTCTAGAAGAAAATACATTCTGCAACATTAGATTAAATTTAGGTATTTGTAGGCTATGTGATGTGTAAAATGCTTAAACTCCACATAAAAAGATAAATATTATTGATGATGTTGTTCACCTCATAGATATTATATACTTATTATAAAATATCTAAAGTAATATCTAAACTGCTGCTTAAGATACTATGTATTTACTGTAAAATCATAGTAGTAATTTATTGATTTTAAAGTAGTTTATCAATTTTAATGGTTTTCACAATTTTAAGTTGAAGTGTAAATGAAAAACATTAAATACTTCTGACATTCTGAAATTTTGATTAAATGTTTTCTTTGAATCAAGGAAAATGCATATGATCATGCATAAATTTGACTTAATTGATTAAACTTGTAGAATAAGTTATATGTAACTCATCTTAAACTGTTAATCAAAAGTATATGCTTATTGAAACTGATTCATATTCTCAGTACAATCATAGAAGTAAAAATTGTTTGAGATTTGTGTTTTATTGCATCTGTATTAATGGAATACATATATACTGTGCTTAAAATGAAAAGTGCTTACAAAGTAAAAATCTTTGAGAGTTTATTGATCAGTTTGATCAGGAGCCTTTTGTACTTGAGCAGATAGGTATGTAAGGATTGTTGTCCTAAAAAAGGATTCTTTAAATCTCGCAACCTAAGGTCTTGATTAGATCTGGGATTGTTGATTGAAAGCTCATTACATGGGTACATTAGAAAGCTCTTGTATGATTCAAGCTTTTCAAAATAACTTTTAAACAAAATTATCAATATTTACTGTTTTGAAAAGAAAAAGTTGTTTCATTAATTACAGATATCTTTGAATCGCATATAGTTTATACCAATATGATTACTGATTTATTGAATCAACATTAGTACTTTTGAAAACGTTTATTTGAGATACATTCTTTTATTCTCCTTGAATTAATCGCATTGAGTTCAAAGTTGTGTTTTGATTCATATACAGTAGGAATTGATTCTGAAAATCATTTTTGATGATGTCAGGATAACAGAAGTCTCTGAAAAGAAAATTTAAAAGTATAGTTATACTTAACATCTATTGTCACTACAAGTATATTTTGTATTTTGATTGAATATATTTGAAGTATATTTGTAGGGGGAGGATTAAGATTGTCGAAAACAAATTAATATAATTTAGAATACAAATCTTAGTTAATCTGAATTACTGTCCTCTTAAAATCTTGATGAAATAATTTACAAAGACAAATAAACTATTTTAGATTCAAAGGACAAAATGATCAAATAGTTTACAATGTTCTCAAGATAATGTTAAGTTTAGCTTGTATGTTGTTTTCAGAATGTTTCAGTTGGAAGTATTCGAAAATTGTTTTAAGTGTACTAAATAGACGTTATGTTAGATAAGGTAACGTGTAAAACTGCCTCTAGACAGCATTTTACTCGTTAGGTTAGTTAACTCAACGAGTTATACTTGAATATTTCGGGTACCTTGATTAAATAAACTTTCTTCAATATTTATTTAATTTCTAAACTGGACTTCTCTTCATGTTGAGTTATATGCCTAAAAACCCTATTTAAACACTTATTACATGAGCACTTAGGTTATTTGTAAACTTTGTCAAGAAAATCTTTCCCACTTGTTGCTGTTCCAACCTACGACGATGGTCTCCAAGTTCTACAAATGTCGTGGTAGAGGAAAAGACAAAAGCAGAAGAGATGCAAAAGGAAAAGAAATAGAGAATGATGAAGTTCCACGTACTTGGTTCAAGAAAATATTTCGAGTGGACAAAAGGTTAGCAGAAATTTATAGAGATTACTTCTTTCCTTAGGGTATATTAGATGAAGTTAGACAAGAACTTCAACATACTGATGCAAATATTACATACATGGGTATTCGTAGTAAATTTGATAGAGAATACAGGATGAAATGTGCTGAGATTGCATTTTTGGAACAGTATGCAAAATATTTGGAAAAATGTGTAGGTTCATCAAATAGAACTCCTCAAACTCCTATAAACGGTACAAGACTACATGCATTTGCGGAAGAACATGAATCAGCTATCCCTACTCCTTTATATTCAAAACAAGTAGAATCAAATATTGTTGTAGACAAAGCAAAAGTTGACGGTCTTCGAAAGGCCATTGCAATAGAAAGTGCCTTAGAAGAATTAAAGCAGAAAACTTTTATGGAGCAATTTGAAAAGAAAACAGCAATACTTGAAAAGGAGAAACAAAGATGTTATAGAAGAAGGAAAGTCAGAAAAATTATGTCTAAGGAAACAAAGTCTATTGAAAAAGGAAAATTAGATGAAACTTTATTTCCAAAGGGCAATGTATGTTTAGATATTGTACCTTATTGTGCATCTGATAAACTCATCAGTTCCGAACACAGTGAAACTGATGAAGATAATGAGACTTTATTTTCCCTTGCAAGAAAACTTGAGAAGAAATCCAGGTCAAATATGAGCTCAAGTTTTTCTATTAGTACAAGTCCTGATGATGCAGAAATTGACAAATCAGAGCATCAGGCACCTGACATTGAACAAGTTATTGCAAATATAATTGATAATGTTGAAACATTAACTAATTCAAAGGCTAAATTGTCTGGAGTAGCAGATATTGAAATTGTTAAGACTCCAGAAGAGCTAAAATTTAACCAGCCTTCTACGGAATCTATAGAAGCAGAGTCTGAGAATTCACAGCATGAATCAATGGAATTATCTATTGAACAAAATGAACAATTACAAATAGATACATCAGTTGTAGAATTTGTGGAAAAATTGAACTCTGAAAATTCTATAGAGACTGAACAGATGAATGTTGAGCATATTGACATTGTTCCTAACATTGTTGAAGTTGAAGAATCAAGCTTACCTGAGCAGCTTCAAGATAATATTTTGGAAGAGGAACAACATGACATTCATTTTGAAGAAGAGGTTCCTGAAGATGAATTAAACTCTGAATCACGGCTTCAGGTATCACATTCTTTGTGTACAATATTAAAAATTCAAGGTAACGCAATTCATTTTAGATCTGAAGAAGCATTGCAGAAATACAATAATCTGATTACATGTCAGATTCTGCATGCTCGTCCAATAAAATTCAGATATTTGATGGAAATAAGAGATCTGTTTGAGTTTCAAGGCCTCATTAAATTCTTGCCAGTAGGAACGAAATGGAAGCAATACATAGAGCTTATTGCAACTTTTTATAGCTATCTGGTCAAGAATGGAAATTTTCTGAAAACTCAAATAAATGAACAGGAGTTTATATTGTCTCCTGAGTTAATTTTTGAAGTTTTAGGATTAAAGAATGAAGGTGTTGTTACCAACAGATTTGACATAATAAGACAATTGGAATGGAACATTCAGTCTTTATCAAAAATTCCAGATGTATATTCTAAAATGAGATTAATGGAAAATCTGAATGCAGAGGCAAGATTTATTGCAAATATATTGCATGCAAATTTATTTCAAAGAGTTGGACACAATTTGGAAGTCAACAGATGCTATTTATATGCAACTTATGGCCTGCTGAATAGAATTCAAATAAATTGGTTTGATGTTTTTATGTCTCAACTACAGCATATGAGTTCAAAGTTATTTTATGGTGATGTTGTATGTAAAATCCTTGCAAGCCAATTGACTTTATCTAACTGGCCCTCTGAAACTAAAGGCATGAGAGCATTTAGTGTCAAAGATTTGCAAAAATTCCAGGCCATGCATAAACCTCAACGACAACAACAACAACAACCTGATATAGACCATATACAACAACAACAACAAAGTTATTCAGTTCAAGCAGAACAGCAAACCCAACTACCTCCTGACTTAGATGTAGTACTTAACGACATCAGAAATGATATTAGGCATCTAGGTGATAAAATATGTAATGCTATAAGTGATATACTTAGGAGGGGTCGATAACTATTTTTTTTCTGAATACAAAATGTAATGTTTGTATTACTTGTTTGATTGATTGAACAATACATTTTTCTGTAAATGTGTTCAATTATTATTCTTGTTTACAGAAAGAGTTGTTGTAATTCTCTTATATATATATATATTCTCTGTAATTATCTTTTTGATTAACGACAAAAAGGGGGAGAAATATTATAAAAAGATGATTATGATCTTAATTGCATATATATATTATAAAAGGAGAAGCTATTTAAATGGTTATTGTAATCTGACATATGATAATTAGAAAATTGATACTTCTATAATTATTGACATTTGAGAGTTTTAGTTTTGAGAGGTAAAATTTACACAAACAATAGAAATAAGCTTAAGTGAACTTAAGTCAACAAACAAGTTTGTTGAATTAAAAGTTAACCCAACGAAGGTGCTTTGTTGAGTTAAACATATTTCATAATTGATTTAATATGGTTTTGTCATCATCAAAAAGGGGGAGATTGTTGAGTATTTTTGTTTTGATGATGTGTGCTGAATGAAAATAATCATATTTGCTCAATTACTATTGCTTGTGAAAAGAAATTAAAATCATCAGTTAATACAGAAAAAGCTTACTGATATAAATACTTGTCTATATTGGATCTGAAGTTAATAACTAGTCGTTTCGTTGCATTAATTTCTCATTTAGCTAAACGTTAAGTTAACGCGTGTTTTTATTGAAAAGCATGATATGTTTTAATGTTATATCTTCTGTATCATGAACTGTGCATGTTTAGACAACTCGTTAAGTTAGAGTTTTGTTTGTATAGAGGTCACGTGAGAACTCGTTAAGTTAGAGGCTTAAAAGTTAAAATAGGTCACGTGATAACTCGTTAAGTTAGTGAGTAAAAGAAGAGACGAACTCGTTAAGTTAGTGTTATATACGTGGTGAAATTATAAGTTACGAATGTTGTATTGTATCACGTGAGGTGCACATGTTTAACTTGTTAAGTTAACATAACTAAACGCGCTGAGTCGCTATATTGAACACTAAGGCAACGCGTTAGGTTAGCGTTATAAACTTAAGTTGTTATTTTTGCACGTGGTAAAATTCTTATTATAAAAAACATTTGTTTATTACTGAATCGGTGAGTTAAAGTTTTTTTGGAGACTTACAGTCATAACTATCCGAAAGGTAACTTAAGTCATGTTTTCAGGTCTTGACACGTGTCTCACTAGTTTTATAATATAAAGAGGTTTTCGATGACTTACATCTGTAACTATCTGAAACCTAAACTGTTTTCGGTGAGTTATCGTTTAACCTTCCAAAAGAAAGGTTAAGCTGATTTGTTGAGTTAGCATAACACCACGGACTTAGTTCGTTGAGTTAGCTTCAGTACTTGTCACGTGAAATGGCACATGGTGAACTCGTTAAGTTGGAAACGTTAAGTTATATATATATACTTGTGTTACTCGTTTAGTTAACATTAAAGTAACGACTTCTTATTACATTGATGAAAAATTTTTGGACGAGAAAGTTTATTTTTCAGGAAATTTTTCAGAGATCCAGGACTGATGATTAAAGAAAATTCAAAATATAAATGTGGGTTAGAACGTGTGTGTTTCGATGAAGGAAAAAGAAAAGTCTTGAAGAAGTGGAAAACTAGTAGTGGTTAAACGTGAAGGATATGCATGAAATGAAGATACAGTATAAAAGGCATAGAATTCTCGTTGATCAAATTATCCTTGCACACAAAACGAAAAATCTTTTCAAGGATCAATCCATTCCTGCACACCAAAAGAAAAATCTTTTTCAGGGATCAAAAACACCTCTTCGAAAAAAATCTCTCAAGTGGAAGAAAATTCAGTGAAGCATAAAAAGGTAAGATTTTCGTCACTGAAGATTTGAAGTATTAGAAGAAAGCAAATTTGGTGAAGCATGAAAAGACAAGATATTCGTCACTAAAGAAGAAAGATCTCAAACAGGGAGAAATATTTTAAATTCCACAAATTAGTTTTCTTTGTTTGTAGTTATGAAATTGTATAGATGAAACATGGTATTGAAATATAATTGCATCTACAATTTCTGAGGAGAATTGAATTGTATATTGTAATTGAAACCTTGAATAAAAATGATTTTATGAAAACAATGTCTCGACTTGTTTTTGAGTTTTAAAGTTTCAATTATATTTCAGAAAATATTAAAAATACACAATTCACCCCCCTCTTGTGTAACCATACGATCCTACATTTCTTGATAAAAAGAGTATGGTCTACTTTGCCTATAATATATCCTTGTTCTACAAGAAAAATAGATAACCTTTCATACCACGATCTATGTGCTTGCTTCAAACCATATAAGGCTTTCTTTAGTTTATACACATAGTCAAAATTATTAATATCTTCAAATCCAAGTGGTTGTTTTACATAAACTTCTTCATTAATTAAACAATTTAGAAATGCACTCTTTACATCCATTTGATAAAGTTTAAAATCCAAATAGCAAGCATAGGCCAATAATATTCTAATACTTTCTAACCTTACCATAGGAGCAAATGTCCTTCTTGTGTATACCTTTGTGCAACTAATCTAACTTTATTTCTTATAACTTGACTAGTCTCATTAGTTTTGTTTCTAAAGATCCATTTTGTACCTATTATGGATTGATTTTCTGGTGGAGAAACTAATTCCTAAACATCATTTCTTATGAATTGATTTAGTTCATCTTGCATTGCCACTATCCAATTTTCATCAGATAATACTTCTTCTATATTCTTTGGTTCCACCATAGAAACAAACATACCCATACTATTCAAATTTACTAAAGCTCTTATTTTAACTCTGTCATTAATATTACCAATGACTTGAGTGATGAGATGTGATGAAGAATAATGCCAATTTCTATGATTTTCCTCAATATTCTCATCAACATCTGAAAGTACATTACTTTGATCATTTAAGTTCATATTTTTAATTTTCTCAGATAAATCTTCAATCTCTCTATTAATCTCTAATTCTTTTGGGAAATTGATAATACCATCATTATTAGCTTTAGATTTTGATTCTTTAAAAGAATTTTCATTGAATCTCACATGAAGGGTTTCTTTAATGGTTCTAGAAGTCTTATTATAAACTCTATAGGCTTTACTTCCAATAGTGTTACCTACAAAAATTCCTTCATCCACTTTGGCTTGAAATTTATCTCTTTTATCCCTAGTGTTAAGAATAAAACACTTACAACCAAATGATTTCATATAGGAAATTTTTGGAATCCTATCATACATAATTTCAAAAGGAGTTTTATTAGCAAGAGGTCTTAAGTGACTTTCGTTAATAATATAACAAGTTGTATTTACTGCTTCAACCCAAAGGTTTTGAGGTAAATTATGTTCATTTAGCATAGTTCTGACCATTTCCTGAAGTGATCGATTCTTTCTATCAACAACACTATTTTGAGAATGTGCTCTTGGAAAAGAATATCTGTGATTAATGCCATGATCTTTACAGTAATTATCTATTTGATCATTTTCAAATTCAGTATCATGATTACTCTTAAGTTTTTGAATAGAAACACTTTGTTCATTTTGAACAAGATTGCAATACATTTTAAACATTTCAAAAACTTCTGTCTTAGTTGTTAGGGCAAGTAGTACAAGTGTGGAGTATGCCACAAGAAGTTCAAGTTCAGTCAGAAGCTTGTTAGCAATAAGTCTTTGGCAGATTTCTGTTTTTAGAAGGTTACTAGGTCGAAGTATCTAAAATAACATTTTAGTTAGAAGGCTTTGAGATAACTATCCAAAAGTTAAGAGATTTTGGAGGATTACTAGCTGTAACCATCCAGAATGACTTAAAGGACACTTAAGTAGATGTTTGGACAGTTATGAAGGCTAAGTATCTGAAAGTCAGACACTTAAGTAGATGTTCGGATAGTTAAGAAGCTAAGTATTTGAAAGACAGTGACTTAAGTGGATCTTTGGATAGTTAGGTAGTAACTATCTGAAAGTCATGAGTTTTTCGGAAGGTTATAGCTACAACCTTCTTAAGTGACTAAAGAGACACTTAAGTGAGTTTTCAGATAGTTAAGTTCATAACTATCCAAAAGGCATGTAGTTTTCAAAAAGTTAATGACAGAACCCTTCAAATAGACTAAGAGAGACGTAAGTGGGATTCCAGACAATTAACTCTGTAACTATTTAAAAGACCAAAGCTCTCCGAACAGTTAGCTACAGTAACGCCCGTTATGAAAAATGAAGAAAGAAGATTATTCTTCAGATAGTTAAGCTCTGTAACTATCCAAAGTGTTGCAAATTTTGAAAAGATAGGAAGATAAGGCTTCAAAATTGAGAGTTCCTTCTTCGAAGCATTTTCTCTCCACTATAATGGCTCAAGTGTAATTAAAGGTTTATTAACTCTTGAGTATTTTTGTTTTGAAGATGTGTGCTGAATGAAAATAATCATATTTGTTCAATTACTATTGCTTGTGTAAAGAAATTAAAATCATGAATTAATACAGAAAAAGCTTATTGATATAAATACTTGTCTGTATTGGATCTGAAGTTAATAACTAGTCGTTTCATTGCATTAATTTCTCATTTAGCTAAACGTTAAGTTAACGTGTGTTTTTATTGAAAAGCATGATATGTTTTAATGTTATATCTTCTGTATCATGAATAGTGCACGTTTAGACAACTCATTAAGTTAGAGTTTTGTTTGTATAGAGGTCACGTGATAACTCGTTAAGTTAGTGAGTAAAAGAAGAGACGAACTTGTTAAGTTAGTGTTATACACATGGCGAAATTATAAGTTACGAATGTTGTATTGTATCACGTGAGGTGCACATGTTTAACTCGTTAAGTTAACATAACTAAACGCATTGAGTTGCTATATTGAACACTAAGGCAATGCGTTAGGTTAGCGCTATAAACTTAAGTTGTTATTTTTGCACGTGGTAAAATTCTTATTATAAAAACATTTGTTTATTACTGAATCGGTGAGTTAGAGTTTTTTTCGGAAACTTACAGTCGTAACTATCCGAAAGGTAACTTAAGTCATATTTTCAGGTCTTGACATGTGTCTCACTAGTTTTATAATATAAAAAGTTTTTCGGTGACTTACATATATAACTATCCGAAACTTAAACTGTTTTCGGTGAGTTATCGTTTAACTTTCCGAAAGAAAGGTTAAGCTGGTTCGTTGAGTTATGTAGGATATACTAATGCTGATTATGCAGGATCTAAATCTGATAGAAAGAGTACCAGTGGCACATGTCGATTATTGGGAAATAATTTGGTGTCATAGTTTAGTAAAAAGTAAAACTGTGTACCACTTTCTACTATAGAAGCTGAATATGTTGCTACTGCACTGTGTTGCACTCAGATTCTATGGATAAGGCAAACTTTAGAAGATTTTGGATTATCTTATAATACAACTGAGATTATTGTGACAGTAGTTCTGCAATAAATCTTTCCAAAAATCCTGTATTCCATTTAAGAGCAAAGCATATAGAGGTTAGACATCATTTTCTAAGAGATAATGTAATTAAAGGAAAAATTAAATTAGAATTTGTGTCTAGTAAAAATCAATTAGATGATATATTTACAAAACCTCTAGACAAAAATACATTCTACAACATTAGATTAAATTTAGGTATTTGTAGGCTATGTGATGTGTAAAATGCTTAAACTCCACATAAAAAGATAAATATTATTGATGATGTTGTTCACCTCATAGATATTATATACTTATGATAAATATCTAAAGTAATATCTAAACTACTGCTTAAGATACTATGTATTTATTGTAAAATCATAGTAGTATCTTATTGATTTTAAGTAGTTTATCAATTTTAATGGTTTTTACAATTTTAAGTGGAAATGTAAATGAAAAACATTAAATACTTCTGACATTCTGAAATTTTGATTAAATGTTTTCTTTGAATCAACAAAAATGCATATGATCATGCATAAATTTGACTAAATTGATTAAACTTGTAGAATAAGTTATATGCAACTCATCTTAAACTGTTAATCAAAAGTATAAGCTTATTGAAATTGATTCATATTCTCAGTACAATCATAGAAGTAAAAATTGTTTGAGATTTGTGTTTTATTGCATCTGTATTAATGGAATACATATATATTGTGCTTAAAATGAAAAGTGCTTACAAAGTAAAAATCTTTGAGAGTTTATTGATCAGTTTGATCACGAGCCTTTTGTACTTGAGCAGATAGGTATGTAAGGATTGTTGTCCTAAAAAAGGATTCTTTAAATCTGGCAACCTAAGGTCTTGATCAGATCTGGGATTGTTGACTGAAAGCTCATTACACGGGTACATTAGAAAGCTCTTGTATGATTCAAGCTTTTCAAACTAACTTTTAAAGAAAATTATCAATATTTACTGTTTTGAAAAGAAAAAGTTGTTTCATTAATTACAGATATCTTTGAATCGCATATAGTTTATACCAATATGACCACTGATTTATTGAATCAACATTAGTACTTTGAAGACGTTTATTTGAGACACATTCTTTTATTCTCCTTGAATTAATCGCATTGAGTTCAAAGTTGTGTTTTGATTCATATACAGTAGGAATTGATTTTGGAAATCATTTTTGATGATGTCAGGATAACGGAAGTCTCTGGAAAGAAAATGTAAAAGTATAGTTATACTTAACATCTATTGTCACTACAAGTATATTTTGTATTTTGATTGAATATATTTGAAGTATATTTGTAGGGGGAGGATTAACAATGTCGAAAATAGGTTAATATAATTTAGAATACAAATCTTAGTTAATCTGAATTAATGTCCTCTTAAAGTCTTGATGAAATAATTTAAAAAGACAAATAAACTATTTTAGATTCAAAGGACAAAATGTTCAAATAGTTTACAATGTTCTCAAGATAATGTTAAGTTTAGCTTGTATGTTGTTTTCAGAATGTTTCAGTTGGAAGTATTCGAAAATTGTTTTAAGTGTACTAAATAGACGTTATGTTAGATAAGGTAACGTGTAAAACTGCCTCTAGACAGCATTTTACTCGTTAGGTTAGTTAACTCAACGAGTTATACTTGAATATTTCGGGTACCTTGATTAAATAAACTTTCTTCAATATTTATTTAATTTCTAAACTGGACTTCTCTTCACGTTGAGTTATATGCCTAAAAACCCTATTTAAACACTTATTACATGAGCACTTAGGTTATTTGTAAACTTTGTCAAGAAAATCTTTCCCACTTGTTGCTGTTCCAACCTACGACGATGGTCTCCAAGTTCTACAAATGTCGTGGTAGAGGAAAAGGCAAAAGCAGAAGAGATGCAAAAGGAAAAGAAATAGAGAATGATGAAGTTCCACGTACTTGGTTCAAGAAAATATTTCGAGTGGACAAAAGGTTAGCAGAAATTTATAGAGATTACTTCTTTCCTTAGGGTATATTAGATGAAGTTAGACAAGAACTTCAACATACTGATGCAAATATTACATACATGGGTATTCGTAGTAAATTTGATAGAGAATACAGGATGAAATGTGCTGAGATTGCATTTTTGGAACAGTATGCAAAATATTTGGAAAAATGTGTAGGTTCATCAAATAGAACTCCTCAAACTCCTATAAACGGTACAAGACTACATGCATTTGCGGAAGAACATGAATCAGCTATCCCTACTCCTTTATATTCAAAACAAGTAGAATCAAATATTGTTGTAGACAAAGCAAAAGTTGACGGTCTTCGAAAGGCCATTGCAATAGAAAGTGCCTTAGAAGAATTAAAGCAGAAAACTTTTATGGAGCAATTTGAAAAGAAAACAGCAATACTTGAAAAGGAGAAACAAAGATGTTATAGAAGAAGGAAAGTTAGAAAAATTATGTCTAAGGAAACAAAGTCTATTGAAAAAGGAAAATTAGATGAAACTTTATTTCCAAAGGGCAATGTATGTTTAGATATTGTACCTTATTGTGCATCTGATAAACTCATCAGTTCCGAACACAGTGAAACTGATGAAGATAATGAGACTTTATTTTCCCTTGCAAGAAAACTTGAGAAGAAATCCAGGTCAAATATGAGCTCAAGTTTTTCTATTAGTACAAGTCCTGATGATGCAGAAATTGACAAATCAGAGCATCAGGCACCTGACATTGAACAAGTTATTGCAAATATAATTGATAATGTTGAAACATTAACTAATTCAAAGGCTGAATTGTCTGGAGTAGCAGATATTGAAATTGTTAAGACTCTAGAAGAGCTAAAATTTAACCAGCCTTCTACGGAATCTATAGAAGCAGAGTTTGAGAATTCACAGCATGAATCAATGGAATTATCTATTGAACAAAATGAACAATTACAAATAGATACATCGGTTGTAGAATTTGTGGAAAAATTGAACTCTGAAAATTTTATAGAGACTGAACAGATGAATGTTGAGCATATTGACAATGTTCCTAACATTGTTGAAGTTGAAGAATCAAGCTTACCTGAGCAGCTTCAAGATAATATTTTGGAAGAGGAACAACATGACATTCATTTCGAAGAAGAGGTTCCTGAAGATGAATTAAACTCTGAATCACGGCTTTAGGTATCACCTTCTTTGTGTACAATATTAAAAATTCAAGGTAACGCAATTCATTTTAGATCTGAAGAAGCATTGCAGAAATACAATAATCTGATTACATGTCAGATTCTGCATGCTCGTCCAATAAAATTCAGATATTTGATGGAAATAAGAGATCTGTTTGAGTTTCAAGGCCTCATTAAATTCTTGCCAGTAGGAATGAAATGGAAGCAATACATAAAGTTTATTGCAGCTTTTTATAGCAATCTGGACAAGAATGGAAATTTTCTGAAAACTCAAATAAATGACTAGGAGTTTATATTGTCTCTTCAGTTAATTTTTGAAGCTTTAGGATTAAAGAATGAAGGTGTTGTTGTTACCAACAGATTTGACATAAGAAGATAATTGGAATGGAACATTTAGTCTTTATCAAAAATTCCAGATGTATATTCTGAAATGAGATTAATAGAAAATCTGAATGCAGAGGCAAGGTTTACTGCAAATATATTGCATGCAAATTTATTTCAGAGAGTTGGACACAATTTGGAAGTCAGTAGAAGCTGTTTATATGCAACTTATGGCCTGCTGAAAAGAATTCAAATAAATTGGTTTGATGTTTTTATGTCTCAACTACAACAAATGAGTTCAAAGTTATTTTATGGTGATGCTGTATGTAGAATCCTTGCAAGCCAATTGACTTTATCCGACTGGCCCTCTAAAACTAAAGGCATGAGAGCATTTAGTGTCAAAGATTTGCAAAAATTCCAGGCCATGCATAAACCTCAATGACAACAACAATAACAACCTGATATAGACCATATACAACAATGACAACAAAGTTATTCAGTTTAAGCAGAACAGCAAACCCAGCTACCTCTTGACTTAGATGTAGTGCTTAACGACATTAGAAATGATATTAGGCATCTAGGAGATAAAATATGTAATGCTATAAGTGATATACTTAGGAGGGGTCGATAACTGTTTTTGTTTGTTCCTGAATACAAAATGTAATGTTTGTATTACTTGTTTGATTGATTCAACAATACATTTTTCTGTAAATGTGTTCAATTATTATTCTTGTTTAGAGAAAGACTTTCCTTTGTCTATAACATTTATGTTTCTCCTTTTCAAGTATTGCTATTTTCTTTTCAAATTGCTCCATAAAAGTTTTTTGCTTTAATTCTTCTAAGGCACTTTCTATTGCATCGGCCTTTTGAAGATTGTCAACTTTTGTTTTGTCTACAGCAATATCTGATTCTACTTATTTTGAATATAAAGGAGTAGGGATAGCTGATTCATGCTCTTCCTCAAATGCATGTAGTCTTGTACCATTTATAGGAGTTTGAGGAGTTCTATTTGATGAACCTACACCCTTTTCCAAATATTTTGCATACTGTTCCAAAAATGCAATCTCAGCACATTTGATTCTGTATTATCTATCAAATTTACTATGAATACCCATGTATGTAATATTTGCATTAGTATGTTGAAGTTCTTGTCTAACTTCATCTAATATACCCTGAGGAAAGAAGTAATCTCTATAAATTTCTGCTAACCTTATATCCAATCGAAATATTTTCTTGAACCAAGTACGTGGAACTTCATCATTCTCTATTTCTTTTCCTTCTGCATCTCTTCTGCTTTTGCCTTTTCCTCTGCCACGACCTTTGTAGAACTTGGAGACCATCGTCGCAGGTTGTAACAGCAACAAGCGAGAAAGATTTTCTTGACAACATTTACAAATAACCTAAGTGCCCGTGTAATAAGTGTTTAAATAGGGTTTTAGGGCGTACAACTCAACGTGAAGAGAAGTCGAGGTTAGAAATTAAATAAATATTGAATAAATTTTATTTAGTCAAGGTACCCGAAATATTCAAGTATAACTCATTGAGTTAACTAACCTAACGAGTAAAACGCTGTCTAGAGGCAGTTTTACACGTTACCTTATCTAACATAACGTTTAGTTAGTACACTTAAAATAATTTTCGAATGCTTCCAACTGAAACATTCCGAAAACAACACACATGCTAAACTTAACATTATCTTGAGAACATTGTAAACTATATGAACATTTTGTCCTTTGAATCTAAAATAGTTTATTTGTCTTTTTAAATTATTTCATCAAGATTTTAAGAGGACATTAATTCAGATTAACTAAGATTTGTATTCTAAATTATATTAATTTGTTTTCGACAATGTTAATCCTCCCCCTACAAATATACTTCAAATATATTCAATTAAAATACAAAATATACTTGTAGTGACAATAGATGTTAAATATAACTATACTTTTAAATTTTCTTTTCAGAGAATTCCGTTATCCTAACATCATCAAAAATGATTTCCAAAATCAATTCCTACTGTATACGAATCAAAACACAACTTTGAACTCATTGCGATTAATTCAAGGAGAATAAAAGAATGTATCTCAAATAAACATTTTCAAAAGTACTAATGTTGATTCAATAAATCAGTAGTCATATTGGTATAAACTATATGCGATTCAAAGATATCTGTAATTAATGAAACAACTTTTTCTTTTCAAAACAGTAAATATTGATAATTTTCTTTAAAAGTTAGTTTGAAAAGCTTGAATCATACAAGAGCTTTCTAATGTACCCGTGTAATGAGCTTTCAGTCAACAATACCAGATCTGATCAAGACCTTAGGTTGCGAGATTTAAAAAATCCTCTTTTAGGACATCAATCCTTTCATACCTATCTGCTCAAGTACAAAAGGCTCCTAATCAAACTGATCAATAAACTCTCAAAGATTTTTACTTTGTAAGCACTTTTCATTTTAAGCCCAGTATATATGTATTCCATTAATATAGATGCAATAAAATACAAATCTCATACAATTTTTACTTCTATGATTGTACTAAGAATACGAATAAGTTTCAATAAGCTTATACTTTTGATTAATAGTTTAAGATGAGTTACATATAACTTATTCTACAAGTTTAATCAATTAAGTCAAATTTATGAATGATCATATGCATTTTCTTTGATTCAAAGAAAACATTTAATCAAAATTTCAGAATGTCAGAAGTATTTAATATTTTTCATTTACATTTCTACTTAAAATCGTAAAAACCATTAAAATTGATAAACTACTTAAAATCAATAAGATACTACTATGATTTTACAGTAAATACATAGTATCTTAAGTAGTAGTTTAGATATTACTTTAGATATTTATAATAAGTCTATAATATCTATGAGGTGAACAACATCATCAATAATATTTATCTTTTTATGTGGAGTTTAAGCATTTTACACATCACATAGCCTACAAATACCTAAATTTAATCTAATGTTGCAGAATGTATTTTCGTCTAGAGGTTTTGTAAATATATTAGCTAATTGATTTTTACTAGACACAAATTCTAATTTAATTTTTCCTTTAATTACGTTATCTCTTAGAAAATGATGTCTAACCTCTATATGCTTTACTCTTGAATGTAATATAGGATTTTTAAAAAGATTTATTGCAGAACTACTGTCACAATAAATCTTAGTTGTATCATAAGATAATCCAAAATCTTCTAAAGTTTGCCTTATCCACAGAATCTGAGTGCAACAGTAAAATATTCAGCTTCTGTAGTAGAAAGTGCTACACAGTTTTGCTTTTTACTAAACCATGACACCAAATTATTTCCCAATAATTGACATGTGCCACTGGTACTCTTTCTATCAGATTTAGATCCTGCATAATCAGCATCAATATATCCTATAAGATCTATTGAACTATCCTTAGAATAATACAGTCTGAAATTTTTAGTTCCTTGTATATATCTAAATATTCTTTTAACTGCAATTAAGTGTGATTCCTTAGGATTAGATTGAAATCTAGCACAAACACACACAGCAAACATAATATCAGGTCTACTAGCAGTCAAATAAAGTAAAGAACCAATCATACTTCTGTATTTTCTTTGATCTATAGATTTTCCTATGTCATCAATATCTAACTTTAAAGTAGTACTCATAGGAGTTCCTCAAATCCTTGTATCATTAAAATTAAATTTCTTAAGCAGTTCATTTACATATTTTTCCTTATTTAAAAATATACCTTTATCCATTTGTTTAATTTGAAGTCCTACAAAATCTGAAAGTTCTCCTATCATACTCATTTCAAATTGATTAGTCATCTCTTTAGAGAATATTTCTAGCAATTTATTAGAGGTTGCTCCAAAGATTATATCATCCACGTATATTTGAACAACAATCTGATCTTTACCATCTCTCTTAATAAATAGAGTATGATCCACTTTTCCCATGATATAGCATTTTTCTATTAAAAAAGTAGACAATCTTTCATACCATGATCTAGGTGCTTGCTTCAAACCATATAAGGCTTTCTTCAATTTATACACAAAGTCAACATTTTTAATATCTTCAAATCCAGGTGGTTGTTTTACATAGACTTCTTCATTAATTAAACCATTTAGAAATGCACTCTTTACATCCATTTGATATAATTTAAAATCCATATAATAAGCATAGGCCAATAATATTCTAATACTTTCTAACCTAGCCATAGGAGCAAATGTTTCATCATAATCTAATCAATCTTCCTGTGTATACCCTTGTACAACTAATCTAGCTTTATTCCTTATAACTTGACCAGTTTCGTTAGTTTTGTTTCTAAAGATCCACTTTGTACATATTATGGACTGATTTTCTAGTAGAGAAAGTAATTCTCATACATCATTTCTGATGAATTGATTTAGTTCTTCTTGCATTGCCACTATCCAATTTTCATTAAATAATGCTTCTTGTATATTTCTTGGTTCCACCATAGAAACAAACAAACACATACTATTTAAATTTACTGAAGCTCTAGTTTTAACTCCCTCATTAATATTACCAATGACTTGAGTAATGGGATGTGATGAAGAATAACGCTAATTTCTCTGATTTTCCTCAATATTCTCATCAACATCTGAAAGTCCATCACTTTCATCATTAGTTTGATCATTTAAGTTCATATTTTTTATTTTCTTAGATAAATCATCAATCTCTTTATTGATCTCTAACTCATTTAGAAGATTGATCAAATCATTATTATCAGCTTTAGATTGAGATTCTCTAAGAGAATTTTCATTGAAGCTTACATGGAGGGTTTCTTCAATAGTCCTAGAAGTCTTGTTATATACTCTATAAGCTTTACTTCTAGTAGAGTAACCTACAAAAATTCCTTCATCCGATTTGGCTTAAAATTTATCCCTTTTATCCTTAGTATTAAGAATAAAACACTTGCAGCCAAATGGTTTCATATAAGAAATTTTTGGAACCCTATTAAGCATAATTTCAAAAGGATTTTTATTAACATGAGGTCTTAAATGAGTTATGTTAATAACATAACAAGCTGTATTTACTACTTTAGCCCAAAGATTTTGAGGTAACTCATGTTCATTCAACATAGTTCTGGCCATTTCTTGAAGTGATCTATTCTTTCTCTCAACAACACCATTTTGACACGGTGCTCTTGGAAAAGAAAATCTGTGATCAATGCCATACTCATTACCATAGTTATTCATTTGATCATTATCAAATTCAGTTTCATGATCACTCCTAAGTTTTCGAATAGAGACACTCTACTCATTTTGAACAAAATTGCAAAACATTTTAAATTTTTCAAAAACTTCTGTCTTAGATGCTAGAAAATATACCCAAGTGTATCTAGAAAAGTCATCTACTAAAACAAATACATACCGTTTACCACCAAGACTCATGATTCTTGTTGGTCCAAATAGATCCATATGTATAAGTTCTAAGACTCTCTTGCTTGAAATATCAGTTTTGGATTTAAAAGAGTTTTTATGAAGTTTACCTAACTCACATGCATCACACATAAAGTCCTTTGAATATTTAATCTTTGGTAAACCTCTCACTAAATGTTTTCTAGATAGTTAATGTAACAGTTTCATATTTATATGCCCAATCCTTCTATGCCATAGATATGCATCACTAGTTTCAACTAGCAAACATAAATTTAAATCAACTGCACCCGAAGGTAAAGATAAAATACATATAGAACCTTTTCTTTTAGCAATAAACTTAATTTCATCTGTATTTTTATCAATTATTTTGTATACATTATCTTCAAACACTACATAATATCCATTTTCAGTTAGTTTTATGACACTCAACAAATTAAATCCTAGGTTTTCTACATATAGTACATTCGAAATAACACAAGTAGGAGTTATTTGAACATTGCCCATACCTATGATTTTATCTTTGCTTTTGTTTCCAAATGTTACACTTCCTTTCATGGTATTTGTAAAATTTTGTAATAGACTTTTTTGTCCGGTCATGTGACTTGACACTCCACTATCCAAGATCCATTTTGATGTTGTTTCCTCCTGCAACACAAATTAAGAAAAACTTTTTCTTGGTACCCAATGTTGTTGAGGACCAAGTTCATTAAACGCATATTGCTTGTTTTTGTTTAAAAATAGTTTAACATTATCATTTATATTCTTATTAGTTGTAAGTACTATTGATTTATCATTAGCTTCATACTCACATATAGCATTATTACTTTTGCAATCATTCTTTTTGTTTTCAGATGTAGTATAACCAAGACCAAACATATTTTTATCAGAAGTTAATTTATTTTGATCATGCTCATACATTTTAGTAAGTTCATACCAAGATTTTGTACTTGTATTAACATTTTCTGTATGTACAAAATCTTTTTCTGCACAAGAATTTTTAGTTTTATCACATGTAGAATGAGTAAATGGTCTAATACTAGTGTATTGAATTACATGCTCAGGTTTCTGAATTTTCAGTTTACTACAATTGTCTGAAATTTTAGAAATATTAGAAACTGAATTTCCAGAATAAGAAACATGATTTTTAGAAACATTTATAGTCATGTTAGAAGTACAATTTGACAAATCACATTGATTTATCTTATTACTGCATGATTCATCCCTTGAAATACCTACTTCTACATATTTATTACCTTGTTTCATAATAAAAGGAATTTTAGTCTTAGATTTACTTGAACTGCAACTAATAAATCCTTTATTGACTTGAGATTCAGGATATTCAGGATAATCAAATCCTAAGCCAAATTTATAAGACACCGCAGGGGTACTAGTTAGTTTGTCTAACTTAGATTGACTTAAATTCCATTTCTCAATGGTAGAATTTAAATCTTGCTCTCTCAATTTTAATTTATCAATCTCTAATTCAAGTTCATTTATATTGTTTCTCAACATTTCATTTTCAGATTCTATCTTTAATTTTTCAGCATTTATATTCTGTATTTGTTCATGCAAGATACATTCATTAAATCTAAATTTTTGCAAATCTCTAGCATAATTTTCATGATCACATTTAAACTTTTCTAAAGTAGTAGACAGGAAACAATTTTCTTCTTCCATAATGGATGAAGATTTTCTAATATTCTTATTTTCTAGTTTACATACTTTAAGTTTTTGTAATAGTGCATGATAAGCACATAATAATTCATCAAAGTTGAAATATGAATGACTTTCAAGATCAGATATTACCTCAGACTCATCTGCCATGAAGCACACATGAGCAATGTCTTCTAACTCTTATTCTCCTTCTGAATGTGAAGATTTTGATGCTGATTCCTCAAATTCAAACTCTTCAGACGTGTCATCCCAAGTGACCTTCAAAGCTTTTTTCTTGTAAAACTTTTTCTGAGTTTTCTGAGCTGTCTTCTTCTGATTTGTCCTACTTTGCTTTTCATTTTTCCTCATAGGACAATCTAGAGAAAGATGTCCAGGTTTCCTACAGTTGTAACTTACATACTTTCTGGATGAAGAATTCTTATCATTCAGTAATTTTGACGTTGAGGATTTATCATTTTTGTTCCTTTGATGTTTCCTAGCTTTCCATGCTTTCTTGAATTTCCTAGTCAACAAAATCAAATCCTCGTCAGAATTAGTAGATATATCAGAATCTGAATTAATTTCGAAGGCTATTTCTTTCTTCATTTTTAGTTTGTTGTGACTCAATGATTCATTTAATTGAACTTCATAAGCTGTTAAATTTCCTATAAGTTCATTCATAGTATAAACATTTAAATCTCGTGATTCCTTAATTGATGTTACTTTCTGAGACCATTTAGAACTTAGGGATCTGAGAATTTTCCTCACCAAATCCTTTTGTTCAAAATTCTTTCCTAAACATTTTAAAGAGTTTATGATATCAAGAAATCTGGAAAACATCTTAGAAATATTTTCGTCTTCATGCATCTTAAAGAGTTCATACTTATGAATCAACATGTTTATTTTTGTCTCTTTAACTTGAGAAGTACCTTCATGTGAAACTTCTAATGCATGCCACACCTCATAAGCAGATTTATATGCCGACACTTTACTGAACTGTTTATAACTCAATGCGCAAAATAAAATATTTAAGCCCTTAGCATTTAGAGTTTCATTTTCTTTTTCAGTAATTGTCCAAGTATTATAAGGAGTAGTTAACGGAGTATATGGTTTAGAAATCATGAACCACAATTTATGATCTATACTTTGAAGAAAAATAGTCATCCTATATTTCCAATATTCCAAATGTATTCCATTAAATAAAGGAGGACGATTAAGATTTTGGCATTCATATAAAGAAAAATTACCATTTCCAATAGCTATTTTACCTTAGATTTTTCTACCTATTTGATTTTAAACAGTCTAAAAACTTTAAAACAACTTGAGCGTTAAATCAATAGAGTTAAACGTATGCTTAGATATTAATTTCTATTTAAAAATAAGGAAGGTAGAATAAGCAATGATATTAAATAAGTTGGTATCTATTTTATATCAAAGATTATTAACAAAGCTCTGATACCACTTGTAGGATCGTATGGCTACACAAGAGGGGGGTGAATTGTGTATTTTTAATATTTTCTGAAATATAATTGAAACTTTAAAACTCAAAAACAAGTCGAGACATTGTTTTCGTAAAATCATTTTTATTCAAGGTTTCAATTACAATATACAATTCAATTCTCCTCAGAAATTGTAGATGCAATTATATTTCGATATCATGTATCATCTAAACAATTTCATGACTACAAACAGAGAAAACTAATTGGTGGAATTTAAAACTTTTCTCCCTGTTTGAGATCTTTCTTCTTCTTCTTTTTCTTCTTCAGCAATTCTTCAGTGACGAATATCTTATCTTTTCATGCTTTACCGAATTTGCTTTCTTCTGATACTTCAAATCCTCAATGACGAAAATCTTACCTTTTTTTGCTTCACTGAACTTTCTTGCAATTGAGAGATTTTGCCCGAAGAGGTGTTTTTGATCCTCGAAAAAGATTTTTCTTTTGGTGTGCAGGAATGGTTTGATCTTTGAAAAGATTTTTCATTTTATGTGCAAGGATAAATTGATCAACGAGAACTCTATGCCTTTTATACTGTATCTTTATTTCATGCATATCCTTCACGTTTAACCACTACCAGTTTTCCACTTCTCCACGTCTTTTCTTTTTCCTTCATCGAAACACACACGTTCTAACCCACGTTTATATTTCGAATTTTCTTTAATCATTAGTCCTGGATCTTTGAAAAATTTCCTGCAAAATAAACTTTCTCGTCCAAAAATTTTTCATCAGTGTAATAAGAAGTCATTACTTTAATGTTAACTAAACGAGTAATACAAGTATATATATATAACTTAACGTTTCTAACTTAACGAGTTCACCATGTGCCATTTTACGTGACAAGTACTGTAGCTAACTCAATGAACTAAGTCTGTGGTGTTATGCTAACTCAACGAACCAACTTAACCTTTCTTTCGGAAGGTTAAACGATAACTCACCGAAAACAGTTTAAGTTTTAGATAGTTACGACTGTAAGTCACCAAAAAACTCTTTATATTATAGAACTAGTGGCACACGTGTCAAGATTTGAAAACATGACTTAAGTTACCTTTCGGATAGTTACGACTGTAAGTCTCCGAAAAAACTTTTACTCACCGATTCAGTAATAAACAAATGTTTTTATAATAAGAATTTTACCACGTGCAAAAATAACAACTTAAGTTTATAACGCTAACCTAACGCATTGCCTTAGTGTTCAATATAGCAACTCAACGCGTTTAGTTATGTTTACTTAACGAGTTAATCATGTGCACCTCACGTGATACAATACAACATTCGTAACTTATAATTTCACCACGTGTATAATACTAACTTAACGAGTTCGTCTCTTCTTTTACTCACTAACTTAACGAGTTATCACGTGACCTATTTTAACCTTTAAGCCTCTAACTTAACGAGTTTTCACGTGACCTCTATACAAACAAAACTCTAACTTAACGAGTTGTTTAAACGTGCACTGTTCATGATACAGAAAATATAACATTAAAACATATCATGCTTTTCAATAAAAACACACATTAACTTAACATTTAGCTAAATGAGAAATTAATGCAACGAAATGACTAGTTATTAACTTCAGATTTAATACAGACAAGTATTTATATCAGTAAGCATTTTCTATATTAATTGATGATTTTAATTTCTTTTCACAAGCAATAGTAATTGAGCAAATATGATTATTTTCATTCAACACACATCATCAAAACAAAAATACTCAACAACTATTTTCGGTGAGTTATCGTTTAACCTTCTGAAAGAAAGGTTAAGCTGGTTCATTGAGTTAGCTTAACACCACAGACTTAGTTCGTTGAGTTAGCTACAGTACTTGTCACGTGAAATGGCACATGGTGAACTCGTTAAGTTATATATATATACTTGTGTTACTCGTTTAGTTAACATTAAAGTAACGACTTCTTATTACATTGATGAAAAATTTTTGGACGAGAAAGTTTATTTTGCAGAAAATTTTTTAGAGATCCAAGACTGATGATTAAAGAAAATTCGAAATATAAACGTGGGTTAGAATGTGTGTGTTTCGATGAAGGAAAAAGAAAAGACGTGGAGAAGTGGAAAATTGGTAGTGGTTAAATGTGAAGGATATGCATGAAATGAAGATACAATATAAAAGGCATAGAATTCTCGTTGATCAATTTATCCTTACACCCAAAATGAAAAATCTTTTCAAGGATCAAACCATCCCTGCACACCAAAAGAAAAATCTTTTTCAAAGATCAAAAACACCTCTTCAAGAAAAATCTCTCAAGTGGAAGAAAATTCAGTGAAGCATAAAAAGGTAAGATTTTCGTCACTAAAGATTTGAAGTATCAGAAGAAAGCAAATTCGGTGAAGCATGAAAAGTCAAGATATTCGTCACTAAAGAATTACTGAAGAAGAAGAAGAAGAAAGATCTCAAACAGGGAGAAATGTTTTAAATTCCGCAAATTAGTTTTCTTTGTTTGTAATTATGAAATTGTATAGATGAAACATGGTATCGAAATATAATTGCATCTACAATTTCTAAGGAGAATTGAATTGTATATTGTAATTGAAACCTTGAATAAAAATGATTTTATGAAAACAATGTCTCGACTTGTTTTTGAGTTTTAAAGTTGCAATTATATTTCAGAAAATATTAAAATACACAATTCACCCCCCTCTTGTGTAGCCATATGATCCTACATTAACTCTAAGTTAGGTAGTGTATAAACCTTTATGATGTTGTAAAACATGCGGTTGATTGTGCTGAAGCTCATAGTAGAACCCTCAACTCTCCGTGGACTTAGGTTGTTACTAAACCATGTAAATATTGTGTCTTTAGTGTTCTTTCTTCTTGTTACTCTTCACTTCCAATTTTGGTGAGTTTAGAGGTGAGCTTTTTAGAATCGTGTGATAGCGAGTTGACTAAATGATCAGTTTCAACCCTAACAATTGGTATCAGAGTGAATGTTTTTTAGTTTAACAAAATGGTAGACGATAGAAAGCTCAAGATCAAGAAGTTTGATGGAAAAGATTTTAGATATTGGAGGTCTCAGATAGAAGACTATTTGTATTAGAAGGATCTTCATCAACCTTTGTTTGGAAGAAAACCAGACAAGATGGATCAGGAAGAGTGGGAGTTACTAGACAGAAAAGCTTTAGGTCTCATTAGGTTGTCACTAGCAAGGAACGTTCATTCAAATGTTGCCAAGGAGAAAACAACAGCTGACTTGATGAATGCATTGTCCAACATGTATGAGAAGCCATCAACCGCCAATAAGGTATTTCTCATGCGTAGATTATTCAATCTAAAAATGCATGAAAGTGGAAATGTTACAGACCACGTTAATGAATTAAATACTATTTTGAATCAACTACATTCAATAGATATAGTATTTGATGATGAAGTCAGGGCCTTGATTTTATTATCCTCATTACCAAAAAGTTGGTCTCCTGTCGTGACTGGTGTAAGTAGTTCACTAGGTCATGAAAAGCTCAAAATGAGTGACATCTGGGATTTAATTTTGAGTAAGGACATTCACAGGAAAAGTGAATTGTCAGCTTCAACTTCTACTCTTAGTGTTGAAAGTAGAGGGAGAAGTAAATCAAAACAATTTAAATCCAAAGGAAGGTCAAAGTCCAAAGGTACTAGTAAGGTGAGATCAGATATTAAATGTTGGAACTATAATTAATGGGGGTACTTCAAGTCACAGTGTAAGGCTCCCAAGAAAGACAACAAAGGGAAGGAATCAAAAGGAGTAGGTGCAAATGTTGTCTCCTACGATTCAAATGATGCCCTAGTATGTTGTGTGGACAGTTCCATTGACTCATGGGTACTAGACTTAGGAGATTCATTTGACACTACCTACAAGAAAGATTTGTTGCACAATTATCATGCAACTCCTATGAAAAAAGTGTACCTAGCTAACAACATAAGCTTGGATGTGTTGGGAAAAGGAGAGGTACACATTAAAACAAAATAAGAGATATGGAAACTATAGGAAGTCAGATATATTCCTGATCTTGCAAAACAATTAATTTCCATAAGTTCCCTAGATAATGATGGTTATCAGATTGCCTATGGTGCAGGCAAATGGAAGGTAACCAAAGGTGCAAGAATTGTTGCCTCAAGATAGAGGACTAACACCTTATATTTGACATCAGATCAAGATCACACAATTGTAGTAGTTAGTGAGACTGAAGACACTAACTTATGGCATAAAAGACTAGGACACCTCAGTGAGAATGGACTAAAGGTTTTAGTTGCAAAAGGAAAAATCCCTAAGCTAAAGAATGTCAATTTAGGGATATGTGAGGACTGCATTGAGGGAAAGCAAAAGAAAGTCAGCTTTGCCAAGACTTGTCATGATCCAAAGTCACAAAAATTGGAGCTGGTTCACATGGATGTGTAGGGGCCTACCCCTATTAGTTCTTTAGGAGGTGCTCTCTATTATGTCACCTTCATTGATGACAGTATTAGGAAGGTATGAATTTATTTTCTAAAGTAGAAGTCTAAAGTTTTCCAAGTTTTCAAGAAATGGAAGGTAGAAGTGGAAAATCAGAGTGGAAGAAAAATCAAATCCATCAAGTCAGATAATGGAGGAGAATATGATAGCCATGAATTCAAAGTATATTGTGAGGAGCAAGGAATTAGAAGGCAGAGGACTGTAGCTAGAACTCCACAACAAAATGGAGTTGTTGAAAGGATGAACAGGACCTTAAATGAACAGGCAGGATGCATGAGACTACATGTAGGTTTTCCCAAGACATTCTAGGTAGAAGCTGTCAATACAGCTACCAATCTAATAAATAGAGGACCATCTATCCCAATGGGGCTTAAAAACCTTGAAGAATTGTGGATTGGGAAAGAGGTCAACTATGCTCACTTAAAAGTCTTTGGATCCAAGTCATTTGTCCACTTAAATAATGACAAAAGAGACAAGCTGGATTCAAAATCACAGTAAGTGTTATTTCATTGGCTATGGTAAGGATTATTTTGGTTACAGATTCTGGATAGAAGAAACCAAGAAAATAATCTATGTAAAATATGTCACCTTTATTGAATCCAATATATAGAAGCATAGAGAAAGTGCAGATGAACAGCAATTAGAGCTTCAGTTTAAAAGTATTGTTGAGATCAGTTTAGATAATGATGTTGAACAACTTTAGAAGGAACCTGTAGAAGAAATTTAGCTTCTAAAGGCTGAACAACAAGAACATCTAGATGATCAAGAAGATGAAGTTGTCATCAGACAACTTAGAAGATCTGGAATGGTTTCCAAACAACTAGAAAGGTATGTACCATCATTTAATTATCTATTGCTAATGGATGATGGTGAACTTGAAACATATTAGGAAGCAATCTATGCAAGTGATGCACATAAATGGGAGTTAGCAATGAAAGAAGAAATGAAATCCCTAGAGAAGAATAAAACTTGGGAGCTAACTTCATTGCTAGAAGGAAAGAAAATCCTAAGAAACAAGTGGGTGTTCAAGATGAAAGAACAACCAGATGGTAGTAAGAAATATAATGCTAGACTTATAGTCAAGGGTTTTTAGCAAATTGAAGATATAGACTATACTGAAGTATTCTCTCTAGTTGTGAAGATGAATACTTTAAGAATAGTCTTAAGCATTGTTGCTATAGAAAATTTGTTCTTGGAGCAAATGGATGTAAAGACAACATTCCTACATAGAGATTTGTAGGAAGAACTCTACATGATGCAGCTAGAAGGATTTGCAGTAATTGGCAAGAAAAGAAAGATAGTATGTAGACTGCTAAAAAGTCTGTATGGTTTGAAGCAAGCACCAAGACAGTGGTATAAGAAATTTGATACCTTTACCTATACCTTAGGCTTCAAAAGATGTGATACAAACTATTGCTGCTACATAAAACTATTTAATGATTGCTTCATTATTCTACTAATTTATGTAGATGATATGTTAATTGCTTGTTCAAGTATGGAATAGATTAAGCAATTAAAGAGACAACTGTCAAAAGAATTTGACATGAAGGATATGGGAGAAGCCAAGCAAATCTTGGGTATGAGAATCATTCGAGATAAAATGGTAGACACATTGAGATTAAATCAGAAGAAGTACTTAAAAAATGTACTTAGGAGATTTAACATCTCAAATGAGAGGAAAACTGAACTCCCTCTCGGACCCCATTTCAAGTTGTCTAAAGATTAGTCAACTAAGACTGAAGAAGAAATGATAAAAATGTCTAGAATACCATATGCTTCAACAATGGGAAGTTTAATGTATGCCATGATATGCACAAGACCTGATATATCTCATGTAGTAGGAGTAGTCAGTAGATATATAGTAGATCCAAGAGCTGAGCATTGGTCTATTGTACTATGGATACTCAGATATCTCATATATTCCCTAGATGTAGATCTAAACTTCAAGAAAGGACTAGTTGAATTGATTGGCTATTGTGATACTGATTTGGGAAGAGAGTTGGATAAAAGTAGTACTTCAGGCTATGTTTTCTGCATAGGAAGTACTACAATAAGTTGGAGATCCAAGCTGCAAAGTATTGTTGCACTCTTGACCATAGAAGCTAAATATGTTGCAGTTGTAGAGGCAGCTAAAGAAAGAATCTGGCTAGAGAATGTACTAGCCGAATTAGGGCACAAATAGAAAAGAAGCATTCTATTCTATGATAGTCAAAGTGCCATTTATTTAGTTGAAAATCTGAAGTTTCATTCAAGGTCCAAGCATATGAGAATGAGGTTTCATTTCATAAGGGAAGAGATAGAGTAGAACAGGTTAGATCTACAGAAGATTGCTGGTGTTGAAAATGCTGCAGAAATATTAACTAAAGTTCTGAATCTATAGAAATTAAGGCTCTGTATGGCCTTAATTGGTCTCCTAAATAATTAAGAAAAAGGGGATGTGGAGTTGATGTTTTATTTGAGATGTTGTTGCAAATAATCTATAAGCTAAGAGTAGAGATTGTTTTTTCTTTAATCATTGTGTTAGACTCCAAGTGGGAGATTGTTAGGGCAAGTAGTACAGGTGTGGAGTATGCCACAAGAAGTCTAAGTTCAGTTAGAAGCTTGTTAGTAGTAAGTCTCTAGCATATTTATGTTTTCAAAAGGTTACCAAGTCGAAGTATCCGAAATAACATTTTAGTTAGAAGGCTTTGAGCAACTATCCGAAGTTAGGAGATTTCGAAGGGTTACTGGTTGTAACCATCTGAAATGACTTAAAGGACACTTAAGTATACGTTTAGACAATTATGAAGCTAAGTATCCAAAAGTTAGACACTTAAGTAGATGTTCGGATAGTTATGAAGCCAAGTATCCGAAAGACAATGACTTAAGTGGATCTTCGGATAGTTAGGCACTAATTATCCGAAAGTCATGAGTTTTTTGGAAGGTTACAGCTACAACCTGTTATGATCGATAGGCTCACTAAAGGAGGGGTGAATGGTGAAGGTGTGTAAATTTTACTTCTTTTAAAATAGAATCGATTGATTCTATTAAACAGTGAGTTGAAATAATTTAAATGGAAGCAAAACAGTAAGTAGAAAATAACACACAACAAATTTTAGGTGGTTCACCAACTTAGCTAGTCCACCCCCAAGATACACTTGGGCTTCACTAAGTAGACAAGTACTTACAACACTTGCTTTTAGGTTGAAGCAAGAACCAACACTTAGAGCTTTCAAGTATAAGCTCAATAACCAACCTTTCTTCGAGCTTTCAAGTTGAAGCTCTCAACCAACAATGAGTTTTCAAGTTGAAACTCACGAACCAACAACTTTAAACTTTCTATCAGAGTTTTAGCATAGGGAGCTTTTCTATTGCAGTGAATCTTTAAGAGTATTCTTGAATGTTGTAGACTTAAGAGTGTATTTGGAATTTTTGTGTAGCTCACAGTATGATGTGATCATTATCTCTGTCTAATCTTCTCTTCACTTTTCATATTTATATCAAAAGGCATAACGATCATATTTTCTTCCAACGTATGTATTCTACAGTACTTGCTAAGAAATCAGACCTAAATATGGTAAGTTACCATTCAAGAAAGTATTTCAAGATACCATTCCGATTTCCTAAGTTTTTCGGAGGCTTAGCCATGTAACTCTTCGAAAATCAATGGTAACCTACCGAAAAGTCACTTAAGTCTTTCTACCATGTAGGATTTTAGATCGTACATATGAGATGTCTTTCAATCGGATACTTGTAACTATAACTTACCAAACTGTCCTTTGACTATCGGATAGTTAGCTACAGTAATCCTCTGAAATCCTTCTTTAAGTTTTTGACTACTTTTTTATTTCAACACGTGCATAAAAGAATAACTTAAGTTTCAGATAGATAAGTCTGTAACCTTCCAAAAATTCCTCTTTTTCAGATAGTTAGCTTTCTAACTCTCCGAAAACTCCTTTAAGTTTCTGTTTTGGATTTCTGCATGTGGGTAATTGAATGACTTAAGTTTCGGATAGTTAGCCGTTCTAACTTTTCGATTTTCCTTGAGCTTCTCGATAGTTAACTCCTTAACTCTCCGATCATTTAACCAACTATCTTATCTCTCCGATCATTTAACTCTTCGAAGGCTTTGTAATTTCGAATAGTTATTCTTCTAACTGTCTGATGGTATTTCTACTACTTTAAATTTACTCTTCAGATACTTAAGCCTGTAACTTACTGAAAATTAACTTTCTTCCAAATATTTAGGTTTGGTAACTATCCAATTTTCTTGTAGCTTTATAGTAGTAATTTTTGAACTACCTATATCTATTCATCTACCTTCCGATCTTTTGCTACACTATCTTATCTATGAAATACAATTTGTTTCCTCACACAGGTTTTTGCATTATCAAAATACTAGGGTCCTAACAATCTCCCCGTTTTTGATAATGACAAAATCCTTTACATTTATTTACATGTATTTCACTCCCTAAATTGTTTATATACATTCAGTCACATAGAAACTAAGTAAAGCAAAGATTTACTATGAATACAATAAAGTGAAGTTAATTCCTCCCCCTGACTATGTGCTATCTTCTCCCCCTATCTGTGTGCTGGGATTTTCCTCCTCCTTTTATACTTCTCCCTTTGTCTGTGCTGGAAATACTGTAATTTTCCATATAAAAAGGTGACTAATATCTGTAAAACTGATATCTAATATGTCCTGCACGAGTACATGTTAGCAGAAAGCAAGCTCCCATATGGTAAGCTTGAGGAATAATAGATGAAAACATTTAAAGATCATGTAATGAACATATGCCTAGATTTCTTCTAATATGATTAAGGTTGATTCATTTAAGGGTTTTGTGAAAATATCTACAAGTTGATTTTTTATTGGAACAAACTTGAGTGAGATGTTCCCTTTTTCCACATGATCTCTTAGAAAATGATGTCTGATCTTGATATGCTTGGCTTTGGAATGAAGTACTGTATTCTTAGATAAATTTATTACACTGCTGTTATCACAAAATATGACTGTATTTTGAATTTTCAGTCTGTAGTCTACTAGAGTTTGCTGCATCTAAAAAATATGAGCACAACACAGACTTGTTGCAATATATTCGGCTTCAGTAGTAGATAATGCAATACAATTTTGTTTCCTATTGAACCATGAAATTAATGAATTTCCAAGTAGTTAGCATGTGCCACTAGTACTTTTTCTGTTAGATCAGCTGCTTGCATAATCTACATCACTATAGCTTGTTAACGTTAGGCTACTATCAGCTAAGTAGTATAATCCAAAATCTTTAGTGCCTTGTAGATATTTGAAAATTCTTTTTATTGATTTCAGATGAGATTCCTTTGGTGATGCTTGAAATCTAGCACACAAGCATACACTAAACATGATGTCTGGCCTACTTGTTGAAAGATTCAACAGAGATCCAATCATGCCTTTATATTTCTTTTGATCTACTACAACACTTGAGTCATCAATTTCAAGTTTAGTGCTTGAACTCAATGGAGTATTTGCAGATTTGATGTTTTCAAAGCCAAATTTCTTTAACATCTCTTTGTAGTATTTTTTTTCGTTGACAAAGATGCCATTTTGCACTTGATGGATCTGTAAACCTAAGAAAAACTTCAATTCTCTCATTATGCTCATTTCAAATTTATTTTTCATCAAATTTTGAAATCCATGACATAGTTTTTCTGATGTAGCTCCAAAAACTATATCATCAACATATATTTGAACTATCAAAATGTGCAAATCAACAGTTTTGATAAATAAAGTGTTGTCCACTTTGCCAATAGAGAAATTATTTTCAGTTAAAAACTTTTCAATTTCTCATACCATGCCCTAGGTGCCTGTTTTAGACCATATAAAGTTTTGTTTAGTTTGTAGACATGATCTGGCTTGACTTCATCTTCAAATCTAGGAGGTTGTTTAACAAAAACTTCTTCTTGAATTTCTCCATTCAAAAATGTACTTTTCACATCCATCTGAAATAATTTTATTCTCATACTGCTTGCAAAGGCAAGCAACATTCTGATTGCTTCTATTCTGGCTACAGGTATAAAAGTTTCTTCATAGTCAATACCTTCTTACTGATTATAACCCTGTGCAACCAATCGAGCTTTATTTCTAAGTATGTTTCCTTCTTCATTTAATTTGTTTTTGAAAATCCATTTAGTTCCAATGATGGATTTTTCTGCAAATTTTTCCACTAATTTCTAGACATTATTTTTCTAGAATTGATTTAATTCTTCCTACATGGCCATTGTCCAGTAAATATCCTTACAAGCTTCATCTACTGATTTTGGCTCTATTTCTAACACAAATGCATAGTAATTGCAAATATCTTGTGCTTTGCTTCTAGTTTGTACCCCTTTGGTTATATTTCCAATTATTTGTTTCATGGGATGATCAAATTTGAACTTCCAACTATTTTGGTTCTAATCTGAAGCTTAGGGTTTGAGTTTCTGCTTGTAGTTACCTTTTCCAAATATTCATCTTCACTGTCACTATCAATCTTCAAATTTTTGAAATTCTGTATTAGATCTTCATCAAACTAAACATTTATACTTTCCTCTACTCTTCTGTCTTTAGCAAAGTATACTCTATAAGCTTTGCTTTTGGATGAGTATCCAACAAGTATGGCAGGTTCAGATTTTGCATCAAACTTGTCTTTAGCATTTTTAGTGTTTAAGACAAAGCATTTGCATCTAAATGTCTTAAAGTAATCAACATTTGGAGTCTTATCAAACCAAATTTCAAAAGGTGTCTTATTCATCATAGATCTGATGTGAGTTCTATTGGAGATGTGACAAGCTATTCCTACAACTTCAGCCCAAAGAAATTTTGGCAGATCAATGGCGTTCAACATAGTTCTAGCCATTTCTTGCAATGTCCTATTCTTTCTTTCCACTACTTCATTTTGAGCTGGAGTTCTAAGGCAAGAGAATTCATGCAAAATTCCAAATGAATTGCAAATATTTTCGAACTAATAGTTTTCAAATTCTCCTCCATGATCACTTCTGATTTTCTTCACTATCAGTTCCTTTTGGTTTTGAATTCTAATGCAAAAATTTTGGAATTCACTACATGTCTAATTTTTGTGAGTCAAAAATATTACCTAGGTTAATCTAGAAAAATCATCTACAATAACAAGAGTATATTTTCAACCTCCAAGGCTTAAAATTTGAGTTGGGCCAAACAGACCTAGATGTAAAAGTTTCAATGGCCTTTTGGTGATAATTTCATGTTTACTATGAAGAGAAGTTCTCTTCTACTTCCTTAGCATACAATCACTACATACCTTGTCTTTCTTAAGTGTAAGTTTAGGTAGTCCCTTGACAAGATCACCATTGGATAACTTTCTGAGAGTCTTCATGCTGACGAGACGAAGTCTTTTATGCCACAACCAATCATCTTCACTAGATGCTACCAAACAGGAATTACTTACAGAATTTTCACATGGAAAGTTTAATGTATAAATTGAGCAATTTCTAACTCCTGTAAATTTTATTTCATTTGTAGCTGGATCTATGATATAACAATTTTCAACATTAAAAGAGATAGTATATCCTTTATCATAGAGTTGTCCTACACTTAACAAATTTTGTTTTAGTCCATTAACATGCAAGACATTCTCAATTATACCATTTTTAGATGTAATATTTCCTATTGTAGTTATTTTACACTTTTCATTATTTCCAAATTTAACAGATCCTGAACTTAAGCTTTTAGCAGAATCAAGAAATCTTTCCTTACCTATCATGTGCTTTGAACATCCACTGTCCACAATCCATTTTGTTATACATGCTTCGAGCTCCTTGTCATCCTGCAATTTATACTGAAATTAAGGCTTTTGGTACCCAAATCTTCTTGGGTCCAATAGAGTTAGTCCTTAAAACATTAAATTTATTGCCTCTTGGCAGCCACATATGACTTGATCTTCTTCTGATGGTAAACACAGTGGTGCCATCTTTATATGATCGAATCATTCCACCATAATAAGGTACTTCCTATGGTGTAGCATACCCTAGACCAAATTTGCTTCCATTAGGTCGTTGAGATCCTATCATTTTATTTAGTCCTTTTTGACCTTATGTAAATTTACATATGGTATTTTTCAGATCAGAGATTGTAGTTAATAAGTTTTTATTTTCTTCTTTTAGCTCATAGTTATCACAACTATATTTATCCAAATTAGTTTTCATGTTTCTATTTTCAACTACAGCTGATTCTAATTCAACAAAGGAGTCTTCTAAACAGTTATTCAACCTTTTAATTTCTTTCTTATATTCTCTACATTTAACATATAGATTATCTACAGTACACAGAAGACTATTAACATCTAATTCATCATGCTCATTTTCTGAATAAGAGGAAGTAGAGCATACCTCTTGTGCTGCAAAGCACACTTTGGCTGCAGCTTCATCTTCAGAATTAGATGAACTACTTGATGAGCTACTATCATCCCACGTAGCCTTGAGAGCTATCTTTTTTTTGTCCTTCCATCTCTTCTTCTTATCTGCCTGATCCTCTTTTGTTTGAAATGGATAGAAAGTCTATATGTGCCCTTGCCTTTTGCATTTAAAGTATGTAGAGACAATTCTTTTGGAGGAGCTGGGCTTATGATTTTCTTCATGAACTTTCTAAAATTTCTTGCTAGTAGCATAATCTCATCCTCATCTGAGCTTGGTGCTTCTTCTGTTGAAGGAAATGCTATTTCCTTTTTCTTCTCAGCTTTCTTTTCAACAGCTCCCTCTTGTTCCTTCCAATCCTTCATTTGAACCTCGTGAGCTAAAAGATTGCCCAGCAGTTCTTCAATAGTATAGTTGTTGAGATCCTTGGAATCTTGGATGGAGGTGGATTTCTGTTTCCACTCGATAGTTAAGCTTCTCAGGATCTTTTGTACCTGTTCACGAGAGGAAAATTCCTTTCCCAAGCCTTTCAGACTATTAATGATTTCAGTAAATCTTAAAAACATTTCAGTTGTGTTTTCATTATCATCCATTTTAAACAGTTCTAATTTTCTCAACAGAATGCTAATTTTGGTGTCCTTTACTTGGCTTGTACCTTTGTGAGTAACTTGAAGGATTTTCTAGGCCTCATGTGCAAACTTGCATGTAGAAACTTTGTTATATTGTTTAGTAGTTAGTGCACAATATATAGCATTCAACCCTCTATCATCCAACTGGATGATTCTCTGATCCTCCTCAAACCAATCCATAACATTACTGGTTAGAAGTGTAGTTCCAAGAACAACAATCTTCCAGAGTTTTACATCAGAACTCCTAAGGAAACACTTCATTCTATTCTTCTAATAATTATAATTGGAACCATTGAATAGAGGAGGTCTATGGATGTTTTGTCTCTTAGCAAATTGAACCATAAATCTAGATGGTTAAATCTTATAATGGATTAACCAAGCTCTGATACCAATTGTTAGGATCGATAGGCTCACTAGAGGGGGGTGAATGGTGAAGGTGTGTAAATTTTACTTCTTTTAAAACAGAATCGACTGATTCTATTAAACAATGAGTTGAAATAATTTAAATGGAAGCAAAATAGTAAGTAGAAAATAACACAACAAATTTTAGGTGGTTCACCAACTAGGCTAGTCCACCCCCAAGATACACTTAGGCTTCACTAAGTAGACAAGTAATTACAACACTTGCTTTCAGGTTGAAGCAAGAACCAACACTTAGAGCTTTTAGGTATAAGCTTAGTAACCAACCTTTCTTCGAGCTTTTAGGTTGAAGCTCTCAACCAACAATGAGTTTTCAAGTTGAAACTCACGAACCAACAACTTTGAACTTTCTATCAGAGTTTTAGCATAGGGAGCTTTTCTGCTATAGTGAATCTTTAAGAGTATTCTTGAATGTTGTAGACTTGAGAGTGTATCTGGAATTTTTGTGTAGCTCACAGTATGATATGATCATTATCTTTGTCTGATCTTCTCTTCACTTCTCATATTTATATCAAAAGGTATAACAATCACATTTTCTTCCAACAGATGTATTTTTCTGTACTTGCTAAGAGATCAGACCTAAATATGGTAAGTTACCATTTAGGAAGGTATTTCAAGATACCCTTCCGATTTCCTAGATTTTTCGGAGGCTTAGCCATGTAACTCTTCGAAAATCAATGGTAACCTACCAAAAAGTCACTTAAGTCTTTCTACCATATAGGATTTTAGATCGTACATATGAGTTGTCTTTCGATCGGATATTTGTAACTATAACTTACTGAACTATCCTTTGACTATCAGATAGTTAGCTATAGTAACCCTCCAAAATCCTTCTTTAAGTTTTCGATTGCTTTCTTATTTCAGCATGTGCATAATAGAATAACTTAAGTTTTGGATAGATAAGTTTGTAACCTTCCAAAAATTCCTGTTTTTCAGATAGTTAGCTTTCTAACTCTCCGAAAACTCCTTTAAGTTTTTGTTTTGGATTTCTGCACGTGGATAATTGAATGACTTAAGTTTCGGATAGTTAGCCTTTCTAACTTTTCGATTTTCCTTGAGCTTCTGGATAGTTAACTCCTTAACTCTCCGATCATTTAACAAATTATCTTAACTCTCCGATAGTTGTTCTTCTAACTGTCCGATGGTATTTCTACTGCTTTAAATTTACTCTTTGGATACTTAAGCCTGTAACTTACCAAAAATTAACTTTCTTCCGGATATTTAGGCTTGGTAACTATCCAATTTTCTTGTAGCTTTATAGCTGTAATTTCTGAACTACCTATATCTGTTCATCTGCCTTTCAATCTTTTGCTACACTATCTTATCTATGAAATACAATTTGTTTCCTCACACAAGTTTTTGCATTATCTAAATACTAGGGTCCAAACACAACCTTTCGAAGTGACTAAAGAGACACTTAAGTGAGTTTTTGGATAATTAAGTCTGTAACTATCCGAAAGACATGCAGATTTCGGAAAGTTAATAGTAGAACCTTCCAAATAGACTAAGAGAGACGTAAGTGAGTTTTCGGACAATTAAGTCTACAACTATCTAAAAGACCAAATCTCTAGACAGTTAGCTATAGTAACACTCATTATGACAAATGAAGAAAGAAGATTATTCTTCAGATAGTTAAGCTTTGTAACTATCCGAAGTGTTGCAGATTTCGGAAAGATAGGAAGATAAGGCTCTGAAATTGAAAGTTCCTTCTCCAAAGTATTTTCTCTCCACTGTAATGGCTCAAGTGTAATTAAAGGTTTATTAACCCTAGGTTGGGTAGTATATAAACCATTATGATGTTGTAAAACATGCGTTGATTGTGCCGAAGCTCATAGTAGAACCCTCAACTCTTCTTGGACGTAGGCTATTACTGAACCACATAAATCTTGTGTCTTCAATGTTCTTTCTTCCTCTTACTCTTCACTTCTAGTTTCGATGAGTTTAGAGGTGAGCTTTTCAGAATCGTGCCATAGCGAGTTGACTAAACGATCGATTTCAACCCCATCATTAGTTGCTAGAAAATATACCCAAGCATATCTAGAGAAGTCATCTACTAAAACAAATACAAACCATTTACCACCAAGACTCATGATTCTTATTAGTCCTAATAGATCCATATGTATAAGTTCTAAGACTCTCTTGCTTGATATAACAGTTTTGGATTTAAAAGGCTTTTTATGAAGTTTACCTAACTCACATGCATCACACATGAAATCCTTTGAGTATTTAATCTTTGGTAAACCTCTCACTAAGTTTTGTCTAGATAATTTATGCAATAGTTTCATATTTATATGCCTTATTCTTCTATGCCAAGGATATGCATCACTAGTTTCAACTAGCAAGCATGAATTTAAATCAACTGCACTAGAAGGTAAAGATAAAATACATACAAAACCTTTTCTTTTAGCAATAAACTTAAGTTCACCTATAATTTTATCAATAATTTTGCATACATTATTTTCAAACAATACATAGTATCCATTATCAATTAGTTTTATAACACTCAGCAAATTAAATCCTAGGTTTTCTACATATAGTACATTCAAAATAACATAAGTAGTAGTTATTTGAACATTGCCCATACCTATGATTTTATCCTTACTTATGTTTCCAAATATTACACTTTCTTTCTTGGTATTTGTAAAATTTTTCAGTAGGTTTTTCTGTTTAGTCACGTGACATGATGCTCCACTATCTAAAATCCATTTTGATATTGTTTTTTCCTACAAAACAAATTAAGAACTGTTTCTTGGTGCCCAATGTCTTTGAAGACAAAGTTCATTAAAAGTATATTTCTTCTTTTTGTTTAAAAATAGTCTAACATTATCATTTATATTCTTATTAGTTGTAAGTACTATTGATTTATCATTAGCTTCATACTTACTTATAGAATTATTACTCTTATTAATATTCTTTTTATTTTCTAATGTAGCATAACCAAGACCAAACCGATTTTTATTAGATGCTAATTTATTTTGGTCATGCTCATACATTTTAGTAAGTTCGTACCAAGATTTTGTACTTGTGTTTAAATTTTTTGTACATACAAAATCTTTTTATACACAAGAATTTTTAGATAAAAAACATGTAGAATTAGTAATTGGTCTAATACTAGTGTTTTGAATTTCATACTCAAGCTTTTGAATTTCTAGTTTACTACAATTGTTTGAAATTTTAGAAACATTAGTAACTGAATTTCCAGAACAAGAAACAAGATTTTTAGAAACATTGATAGTCATGTTAGAAGTACATTTAGATAAATCACATTGGTTTATATTATTACTACATGATTCATCCCTTAAAGTACCTACTTCTACATATTTATTACCTTGTTTCATAATAAAAGGAATTTTATTCTTAGATTTACTTGAACTGTAACTAATAAATTCTTTATTGGCTTGAGATTCAGGGTATTCAGGATAATCAAATCTTAAGCCAAATTTGTATGACACCATAGGGGTACTAGTTAGCTTGTCTAACTTAATTTGACTTAAATTCCATTTCTCAATGGTGGAATTTAAATCTAGCTCTCTCATTTTTAATTTATCAATCTCTAACTCAAGATCATTTATGTTGTTTCTTAATTTTTCATTTTCAGATTCTATCTTTAATTTTTTAGCATTTATATTTTGTATTTGTTCATGCAAGACACATTCATTAAATCTAAATTTGTGCAAATTTATAGCTTGATTTTCATTAACACATTTAAACTTTTCTAAAGTAGTAGACAAGAAATAGTTTTCTTCCATAATGGACAAAGAGTTTCTAATATTCTTATTTTCTAGTTTACAAACTTCATGTTTTTGTAATAATGCATGATAAGCACATAATAACTCATCAAAGTTAAAATCTAAATGACTTTCAAGATCAGATATTACCTTAGACTCATCTATCATGAAGCACACATGAGCAATGTCTTCTAACTCTTGTTCTTCTTTTAAATGTGAAGATTTTGATGATAATTCCTTAGATTCAGACTCTTCTGACGTGTCATCCCAAGTGACCTTCAAAGCCTTTTTCTTGTAAAACTTTTTTTAAGTTTTCTAAGCCTTCTTCTTCTAATTTTTCCTACTTTGCTTTTCCTTTTTCCTTATAGGACAATCTGGAGAAAGATGTCTAGGTTTCTTGCAGTTGTAACATACATACTTTTTGGATGAAGAATTCTTTTTATTCAGTGACTTTCATGTTGAACTAAAAATCAATTGATATTTAATTTGAGGAATTCTAGATGCTAGATGGATGAAGAATTCTAGATGCTAAGCCTTCCTAGTTAGCAAAATCAAATCCTCATTAGAATTAGTTGATATTTCAGAATCTGAATTAATTTCGAAGACAATTTCTTTCTTTATTTTTAATTTGTTATGACTTAGTGAATCATTTAATTGAACTTCATAGGCAATTAAATTTCCTATAAGTTCATTTATAGTACAAACATTTAAGTCTCATGATTCCTCAATTGATGTCACTTTCTGAGACCTTTTAAAACTTAGGGATCTGAGAATTTTTCTCACCAAATCCTTCTATTCAAAATTCTTTCCTAAGCATTTTAAAGAGTTTATGATATCTAAGAATCTGGAAAATATCTCAGAAATACTTTTGTCTTCGTACATCTTAAAGAGTTCATACTTATGAATTAACATATTAATCTTAGTCTCTTTAACTTGAGAAGTACCTTCATATGAAACTTCTGATGCATGCCACACCTCATAAGCAAATTTATATATCGACACTTAACTAAACTGTTCATAACTCAATGCACAAAATAAGATATTTAAGCCTTTTGCATTTAGAGTTTCATTTTCTTTTTTAGTAACTGTCCAAGTATTATAAGGAGTAGTTAACAGATTTGTAGGATCATATGGCTACACAAGAGGGGGGTGAATTGTGTTTTTCAACATTTTCGAATATAATTGAAACTTTAAAATTCAAAAACAAGTTGAGATACTATTTTCATAAAATCATTTTTATTCAAGGTTTCAATTACAATATACAATTCAATTCTCCTCAGAAATTGTAGATGCAATTATATATCGATACCATGTTTCATCTATACAATTTCATAACTACAAATAGAGAAAACTAATTTACAGAATTTAAAACATTTCTCCCTGTTTGAGATCTTTCTTCTTCTTCTTCTCTTTCTTCTTCAACAATTCTTCAATGACGAATATCTTGTCTTTCTCTGCTTCACCAAATTTGCTTTCTTCTGATACTTTAAATCTTCAGTGACGTATATCTTACCTTTTTCTGCTTCATTGAATTATCTTCCATCTGATACTTCAAATATTCAGCAACATAAATTTGACATTTTCTACTTCACTGAATTTTCTTCCACCTAAGAGCTTTTCCCTGAAAGGTGTTTTTGATCCTTGAAAAGATTTTTTGTTTTGTGTGTAGGGATAACTGATTAACGAGAATTCTATGCCTTTTATACTATATCTTCATTTCATGCATATCCTCCACGTTTAATCACTATCAATCTTCCACTTCTCCACGTCTTTTCTTTTTACTTCATCGAAATACACACATTCTGACCCACGTTTACATTTCGAATTTTCTTTAAACATCAATCCTAGATCATTGAAAAGTTTCCTACAAAATAAACTTTCTCGTCCAAAATCTTTCATCAAGTGTAATAAGAAGTCGTTACTTTAATGTTAACTAAACAAGTAAAACAATCATATATATAACTTAACGTTTCTAACTTAACGAGTTCCTCATGTGACAAGTACTGTAGCTAACTCAACGAACTATCTTCGTGGTGTTACAATAACTCAATGAACCATCTTTGTTGTGTTACAGATAACTCAATGAACCAGTAATAAACAAATGTTTTTTATAATAAGAATTTTACCACGTGCAAAAATAACAACTTAAGTTTTATAACGTTAACCTAACGCGTTGCCTTAGTATTCAATATAGCAACTCAACACGTTTAGTTATGTTAACTTAACAAGTTAAACATGTGCACCTCACGTGATAGAATATAACATTCGTAACTTATAATTTCACCACGTGTAAAATACTAACTTAACGAGTTCGTCTTTTCTTTTACTCACTAACTTAACAAGTTCTCACGTGACCTATTTTAACCTTTAAGCCTCTAACTTAATGGGTTCTCATGTGATCTCTATACAAACAAAACTCTAACTTAACGAGATGTCTAAACATGCACTGTTCATGATATAGAAAATATAACTTTAAAACATATCATGCTTTTCAATAAAAACACACGTTAACTTAATGTTTAGTTAAATAAGAAATTAATGTAATGAGACGACTAGTTATTAACTTAGTATAATTTCAGATCCAATATAGACAAGTATTTATGTCAGTAAGCTTTTTCTATATTAATTGATGATTTTAATTTCTTTTCACAAGCAATAGTAATTGAGCAAATATGATTACTTTCATTCAACACACATCATCAAAACAAAACACTCAACAATCTTCCCCTTTTTGATGATGACAAAACCATATTAAATCAATTATGAAATATATTTAACTCAACAAAGCACCTTCGTTGGGTTAACTTTTCATTCAACAAACAAGTTTGTTGACTTAAGTTTACTTAAGCTTATTTCTATTGTTTATGTAAAATTCACCTCTCAGAAATAAAACTTCCAGATGTCAACAATTACATAAGTATCATTTCTCTTTCTTTCATTATATAATTTAATAACCATATAATTTTCTTTCAGATTACATTATCATCTGTCAGATTACAATAACCACTTAAATATCATCTCCCTTTAAAATATATGCAATTAAAATCATAATCAACTTCTTTTATAACATTTCTCCCCCTTTTTGTCAATAATCAAAAAGATAATTACACACAATATATAAATGAGAGATATATTTACAACACTTCTATAAACAAGAATAGGAGTTGTAAACATTTACAGAAAAAATAAATATATTGTTCAATGAATACAAACATTACATTTTGTATTCAGATACAAGCAAGCAAATAGTTATCTATTCCTCCTAAGTATATCACTTATAGCATTACATATTTTATCTCCTAGATGCCTAATATCATTTCTGATGTTGTTAAGTACATCATCTAGGTTAGGAAGTAGCTGTTCTACTTGAACTGAATTACTTTGTTGTTGTTGTTGTATATGGTCTATACAATCAGGGTGTTGTTGTTGTTGTTGAGGTTGATGTAAGGCTTGGAATTTTTGCAAATCTTTTATACTAAAAGCTCTCATGCCTTTAGTTTCAGAGGGCTAGTCGGATAAATTCAATTGGCTTGCAAGGATTCTACATACAGCATCACCATAAAATAACTTTGAACTCATATGCTATAGTTGAGAAGTGAAAACATCAAACTAATTGATTTGAATTCTATTCAGCATACCATAAGTTGCATATAAACAACTTCTGCTAACTTCCATATTGTGTCCAACTCTCTAAAATAAATTGGCATGCAATATATTTGCAATAAATCTTGCCTCTGCATTTAGATTTTCCATGAGTCTCATTTCAATATATACATCTAGAATCTGTGATAAAGACTGAATGTCCCATTCCAGTTGTCTAATCATGTCAAATCTGTTTGTAACAACAACACCTTCATTCTTTAATCCCAAAATTTCAAAAATTAATTCAGGAGACAATATTAACTCCTATTTATTTATTTGAATTTTCAGTATGTTTTTATTCTTGACTAGATTGCTATAAAAAGCTACAATAAGCTCTTTGTATTGCTTCCATTTTGTTCCAACTGGCAAGAATTGAATGAGGCCTTGATACTCAAACAAATCTCTCATATCAATCAAATTTTTGAATTTTATTGGTCTAGCATGTAGAATCTGACATGTAATCAGAGTATTGTATTTCTGCACTACTTCCTGAGATCTAAAAGAAATTGAATTTCCTTGAATTTGTAATACTATACACAAAGAAGGTGATACCTGAAGTCGTGATTCAGAGTTTAATTCATCTTCAAGAACTTCTTCTTCAAAATGAATGCCATGTTGTTCCTCTGTGAACATATTTTCTTGAAGCTGCGTATATACACTTGATTCTTCAACTTCAATAGTGTAAGGAACATTTTCATTATGCTTAACATTCATTTGTTCAGTCTCTATAGAATGATTAGAGTTCAATGTTTCCACAAATTCTACAATCGGTGTATCTGTTTGTAATTGTTCATTGTGTTCAACAGATATTTCCATTAATACATGTTGTGAATTCTCAGACTCTACTTCTATAGATTCTGAAAAAGGCTGGTTGACGTTTAGCTCTTCTAGAGTCTTAACTTTTTCAATATCTGCTACTCTAGACAATTCAGCCTGTGAACTAGTTACTGCCTCAACATTTTCAATTATATCTGTAATAACTTGTTCAATGTCAGTTGCCTAATGCTCTGATTTTTCAATTTCTACATCATCAGGACTTGTACTAATAGAAAAACTCGAGCTCATATTTGACTTATATTTCTTCTCAAGTTTTCTAGTAAGGAAAAATAAAGTCTCATTATCAACATCAGTTTCAGTATGCTCAGAACTGATGAGTTTATCAGATGCACTATAAGGTACAATGTCTAGACATACATTGTCCTTTGGAAATAAATGCTCATTCAATTTTCCTTTTTCAACAAACTTTGTTTCCTTAGACATAATTTTTCTGATTTTCCTTCTTCTATAAAATTTCTATTTCTCCTCTTCAAGTATTGCTGTTTTCTTTTCAAATTGCTCCATAAAAGTTTTCTGCTTTATTTCTTCAAAAGCACTTTCTATTACTGTAGCCTTTTGAAGACTATCAACTTTTCTTTTATCTACAGTAATATTTGATTCTACTTGTTTTGAATACAAAGGAGTAGGGATAGCTGAGTCATGTTCTTCCTCAAATGCATGTAGTCTAGTACCGTTTATAGGTATTTGAGGAATTTTAGTTGATGTACCTACACCTTTTTCCAAATATTGTGCATACTGTTCTAAAAATGCAATTTCAACATATTTCAGTCAGTATTCTCTATCATATTTACTTCGAATACCCATATATGTAATATTTTCATCAGTATTTTGAAGTTCTTGTCTAACTTCATCTAATATACCTTGAGGAAAGAAGTAATCTCTATAAATTTCTACTAACCTTCTGTCTACTCGAAGTATTTTCTTGAACCAAGTGCATGGAACTTCATCAGTATCAATTTCTTTTCCTTTTGCATCTCCTCTGCTTTTGCCTTTTCCTCTGCCATGACCTTTGTAGAACTTGGAAACCATTGTCACAGATTGTAACAGCAACAAGCGGGAAAGATTTTCTTGACAAAGTTTATAAATAACCTAAGTCCCATGTAATAATTGTTTAAATAGGGTTTTAGGTGAATAACTCAACGTGTATAAGTCGAGTTTGGATTTCAAATGAGTATCGAATATAGTTTATTCAATCAAGGTACCCAAAAAAAATTCCAATGTAACTCGTTCAGTTAACTAACCTAACGAGTAAAACGTTGTCCAGAGGCAGTTTTACACGTTACCTTATATAACATAACGTTCAGTTAGTACACCTAAAAAAATAAACAAGTTTCAAATGCTTTCAACTCAAACCTTCCGAAGACAACACACATGCTACACTTAACATTATCTTGAGAACTATTATGCGGAAAGATCAAACAAACGTGGAGCATCTAAGGGTTGCGTGGAGAAGAGATCAACGTAGAAGAGAGGTGTGCAAATGGAGAATTCAAAAGAACAACAAATTTACATGGTTCCCCAACAAGGGTACGTCCATGGGTGATCAATCTATCGTGATTCCTTGCTGTATGGTTGCTGGTACTGTCTGGATTTTCCCAGCACTACACTAGAAAAACTAGGATTTGTTACTTCTGTTTTTACTTAGTTAATTTATCTTTATACCTATTCTTTTTAGAAGTAAACAAACAACCTTTAATACAATTTAGATATTAATTCCAATTTGTACTTTAACTACAAGTGCACAGTGTCTATTGTATTAGTGTGCAAGTGTAGGTTGATCCCATAGGGAATTGCTTAAGAACTTAGAACTGTTCGTTTGTTAACAATCAAATTTGTATCTTCAATAAGCCCTCCGTTGAATTACAGTTAACTTAACGGACAAAGTTCGTTGAGTTATGACTAACCTTGTGGACTTAAGTTAACTCCACGAGCTTGCCTTTTCTTTTTAATACTGCTATTTACAGAGGAATTCGGCCAACTATTAGGCGATTCCACAGATTGTAAATAACATCAATTAAGCTCTTTAATGTTAGTAAACACTGGATTTATCATTAAGCATACTAACATTTAGATAATTCAAACTATAACCATTAAAATCTTTAAGTTTTTTGAATGAACCAATTTCAGTAAACTGTAAAACTAAAACAATCACAACACTGACAAAGATAACATTAATCACAATACAACGCAAACAATACAATACTCAAATACAACATACAAACACAGATAAATTGTTTTTGGTATTTTTGTTTTAATATGAACATGGAAATGGGCGAAAGGTGAAATGTAAAGTAATCTCAATCGACAGTAAATACTTCCATCACTACTGGCAACGCAATTACACCACTGAAAATTAAACCACTTATAATTCTATCTCCTCTCCCTATAGAATCGTGTGTCCAGAATTGCAAGATGATCTCCTCTCCAACATACAGGCATCAACCCGAAGCCAAGGCTAGAAGCTTTATGATCTCCTGAAATATGAGTCGGCACTTGGTGAAAATGGCTTCCCTTCCCACGACACAATCACTCCTCATAGTGGTTGTTAGGCACCGTGTTTGGCTCGAAATCGACCCGACATCAAGAAAGTATTCTCACAGACCTCTGATGGTTGGTGATTGTGGTGGTGGTAACGATGGTTGGTGTGATACTTTGGAGAATTACCGATACTGCCTGTAGAAAGCTCGGTGCTCCTCCTCTGTACACACTGGCCGTCCATCGATCACACACACACTTTTCTTCTTTTTCTTCTTTTCTTTTATAATTCTTCAGTAGTAACTACTTCTGCTTGAATGGTCGGTTGGATTTCCTTCATTCATATCAATGGCAATGCTTTCTTCTCCTTGTGCGATACGTTCAATCATGGTTTTTCTTCCAACTATCCTGTTTCTGCAATCGCTATAGTGGCATATTAGAAAATAAATGGTCCGTGGAGTTACAGATAACTCAACGGACTTTCTTCGTTGATTTAACTATAAAACACGTGCATAAATTTAACTATCCGATGCTTAGGTGCATTTCGGATACTTACAAACTTAACTATCCGATGCTCAGATGCATTTCAGATACTTACAGATAACTCACCGATATATAAATTAAGTAAATCTACCAGATCTCGACACGTGTCAACAGCAGTTTAATAATAAAATAAACATTTCGGATAGTTACAGGTCTAAGTATCCGATGTTCAGATGCATTTCGAATAGTTAGAGATAACTCATCGAAAATCCACTTAAGTCACTTTCCTAGAACATGACACGTGTCCATAGCTATTTTATAAATAAAAAGAGATTTCAGAGAGTTACACATATAACTGTCCGATGCCCAACTGCAATTTCGGATAGTTATAGATAACTCACCAAAAGTTTACTTAAGTCATGCATTATGGTTTCGACACGTGTACTTCAGGAAATAATAAACTATTCTTTCAAAACATAAATGTTCGACAGTTTAAACATAACTATCCGATACATGTTCAGTCTGTTAAACATAACTGTTTGAAATATGTTCGGTATGTTAAACATAACTATCCGAAATATCAAAAAATTCGGATACTTAAGAATTTCACAGCCTGCAACTTATCAACAGTTCAGAAATGTACTAAATTAACATTAATTCCCCAAAATTAAGCAGATTCTTTAATTAAAGCATATAACAGTGCAATTATAACATAATGGCTTAATTCTCATATGATAAGCTACATATTATGCAATTAACCATCATTTAACCGTTAATAATATTCACTTTTTCATTCTAAACACTTCCCCCATACCTAAATTTTGCTAGTCCCTTAGCAAACTAAGATCTAATTAATTGGTCTTTCTAAAAGTGCTAGAATTAATTCTTCCCCCTTTTTTTTTTTTTGTTTAGCATAAAAATATATATTCTGTATGTTTCAGTAATCAACCTGCAAATATACTTAGAATATATGTAAATTACATACAAAGTATATCATCATCACATAGGTGTTAATTATATTATCGTTTGTTCTTCTTTTCATCATTTGCCATCCTGAATTTTCCAATAAGATTTGTAGAAGAAATTTCAACAACATACGAATCAAAGTACAATCCAATTCAATATAATTAAGACAAATAGAATAAAGAATTGTATCTCCATTAAACAACTTCAAAAGTCAATTCTAGATTCATATTACAGCAATTTTAGATAACAGAAAATATACTCGATTCATAAGATATCTATATTTCACAAAACACTTGTATCTTTTTAGAATAGTATATGTTTTTTTTTTCTTTTTTTTCTTTTTTTTTTTACTTTAAAAGTTAATTTGACAAGCTTGAATCATACAAAAGCTTTCTAATATACCCATGTAACGAGCTTTCAGTCAACAATCCCAGATCTGATCAGGATCTTAGGTTGCTAGATTTCAAGAGTCCTTTTTCAGGTCAACAATCCTTACATACCTATCTTCTCAAGTACAAAAGGCTCGTGATCAAACAAGTCAATAAACTCTCAAATTTTCCCTCTTTTTTTTTCTTTTTTTCAATCAAAATACAAAAAAAAAAAAAAACATTAATCACATACTATATATGTATGTATTTCATTAATACAGATGTAATAAAACACCAATCTCATATAGTCCTACTTCTATCATTTACTGTAAATATGAATCCATAACAATAAGCTCATACTTTTTCTGTAGTTTAATAAGATCTACACATAAATCATTCTACAAGTCAATCAGTCAAATTAAATGTATCTTTAATCATATGTATTTCATTTAATCTAAAATTCACATCTCAGCTCCTTCAAGACTTCAGATAATTTACTGATTTTTCATTAAGCATTCTGATTTCATTTTAAAATCGTGAAACTATTAAACTCATGAAATTCAGAAAAAACATAAGATACTATATTTAGATTTGCATAAATAGTAAATTCTATAGCATCTTATATAGCCTTCTAAATATAACATTCAAGCAGTTACAATTTATAAAAATTTTATAGTCTCAATTATCAGATAATTACAGCAAGTTCATAAAAATTTTCAATTTCCACAACTTTGCAGTACCATTTTAATTCCTTTAATTAACAAACTTACATGGTTGTTACTTTAATTACCTGCCCCCCATACCTACATTTTGCATTGTCCTCAATGCAAAAGATTTAACAATAAGTATAGTAATTGTAGCAGGCATGAATACAGTTTTGTTGATTTAAAATTCAAGATAAGTAATCAGTTACATACCTTGTTTCGTTTGTATCTCCTTCTGCATATTCCGATTTTTGATTCTGAAAAACTTTTCATTCACAGCTAAAAGCAAAATATAAAACAAAATAACATTTAATAGATATTAATAAATCAATGTCTTGTGTGGAACCTAGGCTCCTATGCCTTTGGTGGCTCACAAGCAAGCTAATTAGTTTCCCAGAATAGATACCAACAAACTGGATTGCTATTTTGTTTTTTTTTCTCTTTTATATAATAAAAATGAAAACTATAATTTTTCTAAAAATAAACATAGAATACACACAACATTAAACACACAAAATCACATCTTAAGAACATGATTGAAAAGTAGGAATAAATGGAATAAATGTATCAGTCTAAGCAAACTTTTTAAGCATAGTTCTTCTTGCTATTAATTCTGTTTTAATGCAATTCTTGTTCCTTCTTAATTTGTAAACGTGTAATATATTATAAATTTCAAATACAAGTGTATTACAATTAATGATATGAAATGCAGAAAGGGATTTTTTTTGGTTCTAGGGTAATGTAGCAATTTCTATTTCTACATCTATTTCAATATACTCCTCTTCCCACTTCCATTCATTAATGTCTTTCATAATCCATATTTGAAATTTCATCAATTCATCCCACCATCTTATCAGACATAAAGTAGGATCATCTTCTTCATTATACCACATTCCTATTTGAATTTTATTAAATTCTGCAGATGGTGGTTTAGCTATTTTTCTCGGTATAGGTAAAATTTATATAAATTTATCATAACTGTCTATGCTCACTATGTATAAATCAAATCCAAATGCTATTGATATATCTGTAACTAGATATATATATCCATCAAGTATGACATGCGTTTGGTTAATTAATGATTTCTGTCCTACATATATCATAATATTTTCACTCTAAGATCTATTCAGAAAATTATACACACTTAAGTGTAAATCTTCACCCCAATTTCCTGTAGGTCTCCAATAATATAATTTTTCAGGAATTGCAAAATTTTTATCAGAAAATATTAAAGCCGATCCATAATTTATAGTTGGTACTTCATATCTATTAGGTCTTCCTATATTTTGTTATAGGATTTCTTATCAAAATATCAGGTAATAAACTTGCATACCTTGGTCTGGTCCTGTATATGATTAATCCTTCATCTATCCCCATAATATGATCTATTCCTTCTAATGTATTGGGTGGAATTCCAGTAGTTTCTTCCATAGCTAGATATTCATGGTTAATTGAACTACGATTAAATGACCTCCATATAAATCCATCTCTAATCTTAGTCATTTTTGCAACTTGTAGTCCTTGAAAATATTTTTCTTCAATACAGTCTTTAATTTCTTTTGATACACAACACAGCCTGCACAGATCTTCAGCTGATAAATTACTCAGTACTTCCCTTAGTGCATCCAACGGTAATTGCATCAATTCCATTTGTCGATTCTGTATAACACAAACAAAAATTTAATAGAGATAAAAATTAACATAACTACTGCACACCCTTGTGGAGTTAAGGCATAACTCAACGGACTAAGTTTGTTGAGTTAAGGACTAACTCTACGATACTATTAACTATAAATAAAAACATATATATATATAGATAGTTGCTTCAGTTATGCTGCTTCATTCAGCTACCCTCCTAGAAGAGGTATCAATTTCATTAACAGTTCTATTGATAGGGTTAGGTATTGCTTGTATTGGCAATCCTCCAATAGGTCTACCTTCCATTGGTTCCTTCTGTCTAAGTGGTATATTTCTATTCTGATTTTGAATTGTAGCATTTCCAAATACAAAATCTAGACGATTGTTTAATTGTTGGATTATCTTTTCTAATTTCTCTATTCTAGATCCGTGTTCAATTAATGCTTCATAACTTATATTCTTCTCATTTACATTTTCTCCTCCTTGGAAATTGTTGTTTCTCCAAGATAAATTCAGGTGATTTCTCCAATTAAGATTATAAGAATTTCCCAAGTTATCTCTCTAGTTTCTAGCATAAATAATATCTAAATCATTTATGTTTGCATTCTTTTCTGCTAGCTTTTGATTTAATGATAACTCTTCTATTTTTTTTGTTAATTCAGTTAATTTCACCTCAAGCATAGTACTTGAATCTATTTCATGCATTTCTCTTAGCAATATTTTTTTATCTACAATAGCTTCAACCGAGTTTTCCCACTGTGTAGTTCTTTTTGCAAAGTTTTCTAAATATGCCCATGCTTCTTCACTACATAACTTTAAAAATCCATTTTGACAAGTCGATTCTAATAAAGATTTTGTTGAAACATCTATGCCTTTATAAATTATACCTATTAATTGTGTCTTACTCATTGCATGATGCAGACATTGAGTCAGTAAATCTTTAAATCTTTCAAAATATTTCCAAAATGATTCACCCTATTTTTGGCTACACATTAATATTTCTTTCTTCTTTTTAATCGTTTGATGTGTTGGATAATATTTTTCCAGAAAAATAGAGCAAAATTCAGTCTATGTAGAAATTGAATCAGGCAATAGAGTATATAACCATCTCTTAGTTGTGTCTTTTAAAGAAAAAGGGATATATCTAAGTTTAATAGCATCTATACTCATGTTCGGCATTTTCATCATTTGACAAACTTCATTAAATTCTCTAAGGAAATAATAGGCATCCTCTCTTTCTAATCCATGAAAATGTGGCAATTGACTAATATAATTAGATTTCAGTTCAAACCTATCTCCCTCAAAGTTTGGCAATCGAATACATGAAGGTTCATCAACTAATTTAGGATATAGAATCTCTCCTAATGGTTTTTCTACTAGAGCAGCCATTTCTACATTCTCTTTTAAAGAAAGGTTAGCTACACCCCATAGGATTTCGTTAAAGTTTAGTACAGAAAATTTTTCAATACTCCTCTATGATGAAAATTCCTAGGTAGGTGTTTTTACTAATCGTTTAGTGCTTAGAGAATGGGTCCATGTGCTCATAAATAAATAGCAGAAGATTAATTACATACCAATCTAAAGCTTTCCATTCAATAAATATTTGTTGTCGGATGAAGTTGAATCAGCTACTTCTCCTTTCAGTTCCTCCAATGCATTCTCCTTTCTTTTAAAAGTGCTAGTAACTTGTAAATAACATTTTGTTTTATATATATAATGCACATCCATAAAGTGAATAAATCTTGTTGCAAGAACGTGTCTTGCAACGTGCATCGTGGTTCCTATTTTTATGGGTACGTGTACCACTACTAATTTCAAATTTTGGTAACCGCTAAACCGATGAAGTTTCGTTCGTGGTTAAAAGAATAACCGTTCTGCTTAATCCACGAACTAACCTCGTTGAGTTACAGATAACTCAATGGAACAAAGTCAGTTACTGTTGCTAACTCCACGGACTAACTTCGTTGAGTTACAGATAACTCAACGGAGTGACCTTATATTATATTACTGACCTCGTGGAGTTACGTTTAACTCAACAAACTTACTTCGTTAAGTTAACACTTAGCAACCTCTAAGTTTTACTCTCGTAAGTTCCTCTTTGCTTTTTTTTCTTTTTCATTCTGCTAACTGAAATAAAGTTAAATCTAAGTCATTAATACATCATTCTAATCAAAATTCGTTTAAATCTGAACATTATATAAAGATTTAACTTGTAGGTCATTTTATGTTATGCAAAATTTACATTTTACCTTGCAACATGTAGAAATTTTTAAGCATTTATCTTGTCATTCAGCAAATTGTAAATCTGTTAAACATTCATTCATAATCTTCCACAAAATATATATAATATTCAATACATTCCATTCATTTCTCATTCAAAACATGTATGAAAAGTACATCTGAAAAATTTATATTCATTAATATGAATCAATTTACATTACAAGTACATCATACAATTTTCATACAATTCTATACAAGTAGACGAACAATACAATTTAATCTTTATTCCTAAGTTCATCTAATTCCTTTTGGAGTTTTTCTAATTGAAGTTCTAATTGATTAATTCTTTCTACTGCTCCTGTAATTCCTCTAGAAGGTACAACTAGCTTTGTAGCTACAAAATTTCTATATTCTTTCACTGAAATGGTTCTGGATCTGATCCTTTTTGATGCCCATTTCGTGAAATCAATACAATCCACCATCAGTAGTGGAATCAAATCTCCAAAAAACAATTTTTTCTTTACTATTCTCAGCTTGGAGATAAAAACTGCAGACCAATTTATTTGAATCCTATTTACAACTGCAAATATGGCTCATTTGACAAATTGACTTAATTCTATGTCATGGCCTTATCATTGATAGACATTCTTAATCAAAATATTGGCTACCATGTGTACTTTACCATTTAAATGCTTCAATCTGTTTAATAAAGGCACACCAGGATTGATAGCTAAACAATCTTTGATTTCCTGTTCTGTCCACTCAACTGCAGTTGTGTCTTCTAAAATTTTTAGTCCTTCATTCTTTAATCCAAAAATGTTGTGGAGAAGCTCTAGTGTTATCTGTACATCAGCTTCCTCCACGTTGGAAATTAATCCTCCTTCACCTTCTCTTAAATTTGCATAGAAATAGGGCACTAAATTCTCATAAACTGCATGCCCTCTTTCTTGAGAAATAAAATTCAGTAGACCTTGGAATTCAAATAAATCTTTGATTTCTTACATTCCATCCCAATTTACTGGTCTACTATAAATAATATTGTAACCCCTAATTTCTTGATATTTGATATAAGCTTCCTGACTCCAAAAATGTACTTCATTCAAAACTGTTGTTTCAGTCGGGTCAGGAATGTGACTTTGTTGTTCTAAAGGGGTTTGTTCTTAATCTTCCTCTTCTATAGGCCGCATTTGAACATTCTCTATAGATTCCTGAATTTTTGTTTCTGCTTCTATCTGTGGTGGTGAGCTAGTAGAACTCTCCACTTTGTCTTGAATTCTCTCCATAAATTACTAAAGAGTTTCTTGCTCTTTAGTGGAATTTATAAAGTTATTTTTGTCTAAATGGCTTCTTTCAGCCTCTTCATTTTCTGCTCTTTATTCTTCCTCCTGACTACCAATCTGTTCTGTCACTGTTCTTTCTGATTCTGTAACAGATTGGGATGGAGTCACAGGCAATTCAGTTTCTGCCCTAATTTCTATTTCTTCTTCTTGTACAGGCTGCAAACTAATTTCAACCTATTTTTCTTCTTGCCTTTGCTCCTGCTACTGCAGCTCCTGCTCCTCCTCAGAATCGGATAGCAGGTTTATAAAAATTTGCTCCACAGGCCTTATTGAAATTGGTACTTCAGATTTAATTTCCTCTCTATATTCAAGCACTTTTTCTTTTGCTTTCCTTTTTCTGATTAATTGTGTCTGTTCTTCCTCTTTTGAAATTAAATCTACAAAAGTAGGCTCTGTAGGCCTTCAAGCCACAGGTACTGGCTCTTCCTATTTAATTCTCTTTATAACTGCTGGTCTCGAAGGACCTTCTCTTGTAGTACTTGATTTAGCTACTGCCTACTGCTATTCAACTTTTATTCTAAATTGGGCCCTCAACTTTTCTTCGACCCTTTTTTTCTTAATGGCATCATATAAAATATGTGCCTTAGCTGTAGCTATTTCTTTATTATCACCTTATTTAACCATGAAGTAACATTTTTCCCATTTTAAAACCAGATTTTTTTCCACACAACGTTTTAATATTAAGTCTAAATTATTTAAACAAACTTCATATGAGTTGTGTAAAGTATCAATTTGTGCATTTTATATATGTTAATTCATGCATATTAAGGATTATGAGTCATCATTATATATGTTCTTATGAAAGATTACATGAAAATCATATTTTAGAACTATGCATGTTTTATTGGTTAAATAGTCAATAACGCACAAATTTATCCTTTATTAAATTTACACCTAGTCAATTAGCTCATGTGTAGATATAAGTAATTTATATATTGATTTCATGCATATCTTAAAAGAATTATCATTAAGATATGAAATCAAATAATCATCAATTGAGCAAGCAATATATTATGCACATTTCATTTTTGCTTTATAATTGAGTAGCAATTTATGTGTAATGTGCATATGCATTTAATGTTATGTTTGAGTTGTTTAAAATAGGTGAGGACGTGGACCCTTGGATTAAATCATGGGAAATCAATAACCCATGGTCGTCCATCACATACTTCCAATTCTTGAAGATATCAATCAATCAACCATCAAGACTTGCTTAATTTAGGAGGCCACAAATTGGAAGGTGTTTGAATTCTTTCCATAGATGAATGACAAGGGAAGAGAAAAGTGTATGGCCGACCAAGGAAACATCTCATCTCTTCTTTCTCCTCCACGCAAGGGCAAGAACTCCAACTCCAATTTTCGTCCATCCTCTTCCACCTAAGATTTTGGAAGAGTTTTCCTCCAAGATTGGTGAGCTTAGGTGGCTTCCCCCTCATACTAGAAGACCTCCTTCTCTCCACTCCAAGCCGACATATGGAAGGACCTCCACAGGTGAAATCGGTGGTATTGGAGGCACGTGTGCAGCATTGGAAGAGCTTGGGACGTGATCTTCAAGATGAGGTAATAGGAAGCATCAAAATTGAGAGGAAAGCCAACAAATCTGTATATCTTGGAAGTGGATTGAGGACGTGCAACCCATTTTCTCCAAAGCAAACATAGGCGGTTCCCCTTTGGACGTGATTTGCAAGAGGTGACAGCCTTGTAGAGGAGCGGACAAAGTGGTTCATCATCAAATAGGGATCAAATGCTTGAAGAGAAGTGGATAAATTACAGGTAAAAGAGAAGGGAGAGATCCTCATACTTGTAAATATATTTTCATATCAAACGTGTATGAGTATTTAGGTATTTTTAATTTATAAATGTATGCACGTTTAGGATCTTTGTTAAATATTTATTTATTTAATTTAAATAGTTGTTTTAGATTAGATCTCATGGAATATAGTTGCTTCATGTGAATATGTGAATGTTGTGCATAAAACTAACTCTTAAACATTGTGAATGCGTGTATATCCTATTGGCTGTAAATTCCAGTGCATGTTCTGTTTTGTTATATGTTGTACGACTTGATTTCTCTGAGTTATATGTAGTGTTATAGCTTTTTTTGTAAGTAATTTAAGTGTACAATACGTATGTAGAGTTTTTAGAATTCATTTCTTTAGTTTTTCGATTATTCTTTCGAAGGTAGCATCTGCTCTATTTTACTAGTCGAGCGACAGAAATTGTGCTCGACGCCTTCATGTTGCGTTTCTTTTGTGCGTTCTGAAATGTTTTCCTGTAAATTTTCCTGATTAGAGAAACGAGTTATCTTTCAAGGCGCGGTGATTTCGTGGTGTTTCATGAAGATTTGATTGAGTTATGATTTTTAAACCAACGATGCGTTTTTGGAATGTTTTTAGAATCGTTTTGCGCACTGTTTGTATATCCGACTTTGGCAGCAACCTAGAGTGGATTAGTCCTAAACATCACTGCCATTTTAAAGATAACTCGATGACCTTTCTAACCAATATTTTCTCTGGATTTTTCAATGTCCAGGTTGTAAGGAAGAAGAGTTAGAATTCAGACTAATTTCTGTGATTCCAGAAATGTGAACTTAAGATTTTCTTGAGTTTTCTAGCTATTAGCTCTAGGAATTAACAAGTTTTATGCTACCTTCGAAATCTTTATTGTATTTTTGTAAATTGTAACTTAATTATATGTAATTAGAGTTTTAATTATGGATTTAATAGAATGGATGTTTTATCAAACAATCATTTTAATAAAATTATTTAAGACAAACTCCTTGTAGATTTGACCCGTACTTGCATTTGCTTATTACAATGGGCACCGTGCGCTTGCGGTTATAAATGTAAAATTTACGCTTTTGCCGTTAATTTAACAACACATAAAACCGTTAAAATTAAAAGCGATACGTTGTAATCTATAGAATGCATCATTTTAGAAAAATTCCCCAGAAATGTATACAAATCCAAATACAACGTATAATACCTTGTTGGAAAGGTAAACTCGTGTAATTTCATGGAAAAATTTTAAAAATAATTTTTATTCAAATATGTAACTACAGTTTCAAATATAAAAATTCAGATAAAACTGTTCTACACTAGAAAATAACCATCCGAAAAATATCAGCGAAAATAACTATCTGATTTTACTGTTCAATCGGATAGTTATGGGTGTAACTATCCGATTTTACTGTACAATCGGATAGTTATGCCCATAACTATCCAATTTTCATAATGTTGGTTAAATCTGATATGCCAACTTAAAACAAATCACACAGAAATTTATATAAATCCAAATGAAGCATATAAATACTCGTTGGAAAGGTAACTTCATCTACTTTCTGGAAAAAATCACTGAATTAAATTTTGCATACATTCATAATATCATATTTTCAAAATTCGTTAGCAAAAACGTATCCAGAATTCTGTAAAACATCCCTGTTTTCTAAGATTTTTATCTTTTAACGTACTAATCAGAATTTTATGCATAAGTACTCAAAAGAAATCTTAGAAATCGAGTATTTCAGGAAAAATATCATAAAAATGAGTTCTAATCTCGTACACATCAAAAAATTTAAATTTCCAGACATACAGATTCTGTCTTAATAATTTGTACACAAAGATTATCATTACTCCATTAAGCTACTTGTTACCAAATCATAAACTTGAATTAAACATGTAACAAGCAATTCAGATAACAAATAATTGAACACATAGAACGACCAATCCATGTATCCATTTCTTTGCAAACAAACAAAGAAAAATAACAATCTCAACAAGAAAACAAATAAAACTAAAACAATTTAAAGGATATTAAATCTTGCAAATCATCTAATAAATCATTTTAAAGCACCAAAACTCCTTGACAACGGTGCCAAAAACTTGTAATGCTTTTATGTGTTGTTAAATTAACAGCAAAAGTGCAAATTTTACATTTATAACTGCAAGCGCACGGTGCCCATTGTAATAAGCATATGCAAGTACAGGTTGAATCCACAAGGAGTTTGTCTTAAATAATTTTATTAAAATGATTGTTTGATAAAACATCTATTCTATTAAATCCACAATTAAAACTCTAATTACATGAAATTAAGTTACAATTTACAAAAATACAATAAAGATTTCAAAGGTAACATAAAACTTGTTAATTCCTAGAGCTAATAGCTAAAAAACTCAAGAAAATCTTAAGTTCACATTTCTGGAATCACAGAAATTAGTCTGAATTCTAACTCTTCTTCCTTCCAACCTGGACATTGAAAAATCCAGAGAAAATATTGGTTGGAAAGTTAATTGAGTTATATTTAAAATGAAAGTGATTTCCAGGACTAATTCACTCTAGGTTGCTGCCAAAGTCGGATATAAAAACAGTGCGCAAAACGATTCTAAAAACTTTTCAAAAACGCATCGTTGGTGTAAAAATCATAACTCAATCAACTCTTCATGAAATACCACGAAATCACCGCGCCTTGAAATATAACTCGTTTCTATAATCAGGAAAATTTACAGAAAAACATTTCGGAACGCACAAAAGTAAGGCAACAGGAAGGCGTCGAGCACAATTTTTGTCGCTCGACCAGTAAAACAAAGTAGATGCTACCTTCAAAAGAAAAATTGAAAAACCGAAGAAATGCATTCTAAAAAATTCCAACAACACTAAATACGTATTGTACACTTAAATTACTTAGAAAAAAAACTATAACACGACATATAACTCAGAGAAATCAAGTCGTACAATATATAACAAAACAGAACATGCATTGGAATTTACAGCAAATAGGATATACACGCATTCACAAGGGTTAAGAGTTAGTTTTATGCACAACATTCACATATTCACATGAAGCAACTATATTCAATGAGATCTAATCTAAAACAACTATTTAAATTAAATAAATAAAGATGTAACAAAGATCCAAAACGTGCATACATTTATAAATTAAAAATACTTAAATACTCATACACATTTGATATGAAAATATGTTTACAAGTATGAGGATCTCTGCCTTCTCTTTTACCTTTAATTCATTTACTTCTCTTCAAGCATTTGATCCCTATTTGATGATGAACCACTTTGTCCGCTCCTCTACAAGGCTGTCACCACTTGCAAATCACGTCCAAAGGGGAACCGCCTATGTTTGCTTTGGAGAAAATGGGTTGCACGTCCACAATCCACTTCCAAGATCTACGGATTTGTTGGCTTTCCTCTCAATTTTGATGCTTCCTATTATCTCATCTTGAAGATCACGTCCCAAGCTCTTCCAATGATGCACACGTGCCTCCAATACCATCGATTTCACCCGTGGAGGTCCTTCCGTATGTCGGCTTGGGGTGGAGAGAAGGAGGTCTTCTAGTATGAGGGGGAAGGCGCCTAAGCTCACCAATCTTGGAGGAAAACTCTTCCAAAATCTTGGGTGGAAGAGGATGGACGAAAATTGGAGTTGGAGTTCTTGCCTTTGCATGGAGGAGAAAGAGGAGATGAGATGTTTCCTTGGTCGGCCATACACTTTTCTCTTCCCTTGTCATTCATCTATGGAAAGAATTCAAACACCTTCCAATTTGTGGCCTCCTAAATTAAGCAAGTCTTGATGATTGATTAATTGATATCTTCAAGAATTGGAAGTATGTGATGGAGAACCATGGGTTGTTGATTTCCCATGATTTAATCCAAGGGTCCACGTCCTCACCTATTTTCAACAACTCAAACATAACATTAAATGCATATGCACATTACACATAAATTGCTACTCAATTATAAAGCAAAAATGAAATGTGCATAATATATTGCTTGCTCAATTGAGGATTATTTGATTTCATATCTTAATGATAATTCTTTTAAGATATGCATGAAATCAATATATAAATTACTTATATCTACACATGGGCTAATTGACTAGGTGTAAATTTAATAAAGGATAAATTTGTGCATTATTGACTATTTAACCAATAAAACATGCATAGTTCTAAAATATGATTTTCATGTAATCTTTCATAAAAACATATATAATGATGACTTATAATCCTTAATATGCATGAATTAGCATATATAAAATGCATAAATTGATACTGCAAATTTTACATTTATAACTGCAAGCGCACGGTGCCCATTGTAGTAAGCATGTGCAAGTACAGGTTGAATCCACAAAGAGTTTGTCTTAAATAATTTTATTGAAATGATTATTTGATAAAATATCTATTCTATTAAATCCACAATTAAAACTCTAATTACATACAATTAAGTTACAATTTACAAAAATACAATAAATATTTCAAAGGTAACATAAAACTTGTTAATTCCTAGAGCTAATAGTTAGAAAACTCAAGAAAATCTTAAGTTCACATTTTTGGAATCACAGAAATTAGTCCGAATTCTAGCTCTTCTTCCATCCAACGTGAATATTAAAAAATCCAGAAAAAATATTTGTTGGAAAGGTCATCTAGTATCTTTAAAATGGCAGTGATTTTCAGGACTAATTCACTCTAGGTTGCTGCCAAAGTGGGATATACAAACAGTACGCAAAACGATTCTGAAAACTTTCCAAAAACGCGTCGTTGGTGTAAAAATCATAACTCAATCAAATCTTCATGAAACACCACGAAATCACCTTGCCTTGAAAGACATCTCGTTTCTCTAATCAGGAAAATTTACAGGAAAACATTTCAGAATGCACAAAAGAAAGGCAACACGAAGGCGTCAAGCACAATTTCTGTCGCTCGACTAGTAAAACAAAGCAGATGCTACCTTCAAAAGAATAATCGAAAAACTGAAGAAATGCATTCTAAAAAATTCCAACAACACTACATACGTATTTTACACTTAAATTACTTATAAAAAAAGCTATAACACGACATATAACTCTGAGAAATCAAATCGTACAACATACAATAAAATGGAACATGCACTGGAATTTATAGCAAACAGGATATACACGCATTCACAAGGTTTAAGAGTTAGTTTTATGCACAACATTCACATATTCACATGAAGCAACTATATTCTATGAGATCTAATCTAAAACAACTTTTTAAATTAAAGAAATAAAGATTTAACAAAGATCCTAAACGTGCATACATTTATAAATTAAAAATACCAAAATACTCATACACATTTGATATGAAAATATGTTTACAAGTATGAGGATCTCTCCCTTCTCTTTTACCTTTAATTCATCCACTTCTCTTCAAGCATTTGATCCCTATTTGATGATGAACCACTTTGTCCACTCCTCTACAAGGCTGTCACCACTTGCAAATCACGTCCAAAGGGGAATCGCCTACGTTTGCTTTGGAGAAAATGGGTTGCACATCCTCAATCCACTTCCAAGATATACGGATTTGTTGGCTTTCCTCTCAATTTTAATGCTTCTTATTACCTCATCTTGAAGATCACGTCCCAGGCTCTTCCAATGCTGCACACGTGGCTCCAATACCATCGATTTCACCTGTGGAGGTCCTTCCGTATGTCGGCTTGGAGTGGAGAGAAGGAGGTCTTCTAGTATGAGGGGGAAGGTGCCTAAGCTCACCAATCTTGGAGGAAAACTCGTCCAAAATCTTGGTTGGAAGAGGATGGACGAAAATTGGAGTTGGAGTTCTTGCCCTTGCATGGAGGAGAAAGAGGAGATGATCTTTCCTTTGGCCAACCATCCTCTTTTACTTTCCATTGTCATTCATGTATGGAAAGAATTCAAACACCTTCCAATTTGTGGCCTCCTAAATTAAGCAAGTCTTGATGGTTGATTGATTGATATCTTCAAGAATTGGAAGTATGTGATGGACCACCATGGGTTGTTGATTTCCCATGATTTAATCCAAGGGTCCACGTCCTCACCTATTTTCAACAACTCAAACATAACATTAAATGCATATGCACATTACACATAAATTGCTACTTAATTATAAAGCAAAAATGAAATGTGCATAATATATTGCTTGCTCAATTGAGGATTATTTGATTTCATATCTTATTGATAATTCTTTTAAGATATGTATGAAATGAATATATAAATTACTTATATCTACACATGGGCTAATTGACTAGGTGTAAATTTAATAAAGGATAAATTTGTGCATTATTGATTATTTAACCAATAAAACATGCATAGTTCTAAAATATGATTTTCATGTAATCTTTCATAAGAACATATATAATGATGACTTATAATCCTTAATATGCATGAATTAACATATATAAAATGCACAAATTGATACTTTGCAAGTTGCCATATACAGTAAAATCATCCATAAATATTTCTAAAAAATCTTCAGTCATTCCAGTAAATATGCCCTGCATACACCTTTGAAAGGTAGCTAGTGCATTGCATAATCCGAATGACATTCTCTTAAAAGCATAAGTTTCATTAGGATAGGTGAAAGTTGTTTTCTCTTGATCCTCTAATGCTACTAGAATTTGATTATACCCTGAATACCCATCTAGGAAAGAAAAATATTCTTGCCCTGCTAATCTTTCCAACATTTGATCTATAAAAGGTAAGGGAAAATGATCTTTCCTAGTCACAGCATTCAACTTTCTATAGTCTATACATACTGTCCAACCTGATTGAATTCTAGTAGGTATCAAGTCTTGACTTTCATTCCTAATAACTGTTAATCCTGATTTCTTGGGAACTACATGGATTGGACTAACCCACGAGCTATTAGAAATCGGATAAATTATGTCATTATTTAACCATTTCACTATTTCCTTCCTAACTACTTCTTTAAGGTTTGGATTTAATCTCCTCTCAAGAATTCTAATAGGTTTAGCATTCTCTTCTAAATATATGTGGTGACAGCATAAAGTTGAACTTAACCCTTTTATATCAGTCATAGTCCATCCTATTGCTTCTTTATAACTTTTCACTACATCTTTTAATTTAGCTATTTGATCATCTTTTAAATCTGAAGCAATAATGATTGGACAGGTTCATTTATCTTCCAGAAATATGTAGGTTAATTTAGGAGGTAAAGGTTTCAATTCTAAATGTTGCCCATCAGAAGCTAGAGCTCCTAATTGAACATCATCATTTTCTAAATTAATTTCTTCCTGATCTCCTTCTATATTTATGCTTTCACTTTCTTCTAAAATTTCAAAATTGATTTGCTTATTTAATTCTTCTTGAATCACATCATCTAACATATCTCCTTCATCCTCTAAAAAGTCTATGGTATGTAAGGACATTTCTAAGTCCTCAAATATTTCTGGTTTGAAAATATTTAATTGAGTATCCTCATTACCATATGCTAACTTCATTACTCCAATTTTACAATTTATAACAGCCCTGATGTTACTAAAAATGGCCTTCCCAAAATTAAAGATGTATCACTATTTTTATGCTTAATTTGTTGGGAATCCAGAATTACAATATCAATAGGATATATAAAGTTTTTAATTTTAATTAAGACATCCTCTATTTTCCCTCTAGGGTATCTTATACTTCTATCAGCTAATTGAATAACCGTACTAGTAGGAGTTAAGCCTTCTAATCCTAAGGATGCAAATATATCACTTGGTATAACATTTATACCTGCACCTAAATCTATTAAGGTTCTTTCTAAAATGGTATTTCTTATGGTGCATGATATAACAAGGATTCTAGGATCAAATAACTTTTTAGGAATTTGTGACAGAAATAGGGAACTACTTTGCTCAGCTAAAAAGACCTTTCTAAGAACTTTTCGCTCTCTTTTCTTAGTACACCAATCCTTTAGAAATTTAGCACAAGGTGGCATTTTCTACAATAGATCTAACAAATGAATGTTAACTTGTACTTTTTCAAAAATTTCTCTGATTTTTCTTATTTTTCAGGTATTATTTGTTTTAATCTTTCAGGATAGGGTGCTAAAGATTGTGATTTAAAAGATTCTTTTTCTTTCAATTGATTTGTTTGATCATTTTTAGCTTCTTTAGTAGATTCAGATTGTTCTTTAGTGGTTTCTAGATTTTCAGCTATTACATTTTCATTATCTTTTTGATTTTTACTCTTATCCACCTTCATATTATTTTCATTTTGAGTTCTTGGTGGTATATCAGTTCCAGATCTCAATGTTACACATACATCTTCCAGATTTTCATTACGCTTATGATGTTTTTGTATATCATTTTCGTGATTATGATCTTCAATTGTTTTTAGTTTTAAAGTGCATTCTTTAAATTCTCTTGCATTAGTATTTTCTGTTTGCTGTATATTTTGCAAATTATGTAGGTTTATAATATTATAATTTTCATTGTCCTGTTGCATAACTTGTATTTTCATTGTATATTCATCTAATGCTTTTAATTTTCTTTCCAAATCATCTAATCTCATTGCATTCAATTTTTGATCAATTTTCATTATGGTTTTTTCAGTTTCGTAAATTATATCCTTTTTAGGTTCTAAATATGCTTCCTTATAGTTTAATTGGTTGACTTCTTGTTGCTGACACATAAAGTTTCCTAGTTTGTCTAGGTTTTGCTCTATACTACGCTCTAGTCTGTCATATCTATTCCAAACTTCAATGTCTCTCAACATATTACACATTCTATACTGACCATCAGTTGGGTAAACTATAGGATTCTCATACTTAGCTCTATTATACTAAGGATAATTCATTTGTTGTTCATAGGATCTAACCATCTATATATGTCTCAGTTTCAAACAGTCAGAAAAGTCATGTCCTTCAGAATTGCAGAATTCACATATGCTAATTATAGGTTTCAGAAATCTTTGAGCATAAGCATATGCCATATTCTCAATTACAGAAGAAAATACACAACTCTGGCTATTAAAATGAAACAGCTCTAATAGTTGCTTATATTAATTCAATTCAATTCTATTCTATTCTATTCAATTCAATTCCTTGGCAATGACGCCATAAAACTTGTTTGGATTTTCCCAGCACTACACCAGAAAAACTTGGATTTGTTACTTCTGTTTTTACTTAGTTAATTTATCTTTATGCCTATTCTTTTTAGAAGTAAACAAACAACCTTTAATACAATTTAGATATTAATTCCAATTTGTACTTTAACTGCAAGTGCACAATGTCTATTGTATTAGTATGCAAGTACAGGTTGATCCCACAGGGAATTGCTTAAGAACTTAGAACTATTCGTTTGTTAACAATCAAATTTGTATTTTCAATAAGCCCTCCGTTGAATTACAGTTAACTTAACGAACAAAGTTCCTTGAGCTATGACTAACTCAATGGACTAACCTCGTGGACTCAAGTTAACTCCACGAGCCTGCCTTTTCTTTTTAATACTACTATTTACAAAGGAATTCGGCCAACCATTGGGCGATTCCACAAATTGTAAATAACATCAATTAAGCTCTTTAATGTTAGTAAACATTGGATTTATCATTAAGCATACTAACATTCAGATAATTCAAACAGTAACCATTAAAATCTTTAAGTCTTTTGAACGAACTAATTTCAGTAAACTGTAAAACTAAAACAATCACAACACTAACAAAGATAACATTAATCACAATACAACACAAACAATACAACACTCAAATACAACATACAAACACAGATAAATTGTTTTTGGTATTTTTGTTTTAATATGAACATGGAAATGGGTGAAAGGTGAAATGTAAAGTAATCTCAATCGATAGTAAATACTTCTGTCACTACTTACAACGCGATTACACCACTAAAAATTAAACCACTTACAATTCTGTCTCCTCTCCCTATAGAATCGCGAGTCCAGAATTGCAAGATGATCTCCTCTTCAACATACAGGCATCAACCTGAAGCCAAGGCTAAAAGCTTTACGATCTCCTGAAATATGAGTCGACGCTTGGTGAAAATGGCTTCCCTTCCCGCGACGCGATCACTCCTCACAATGGTTGTCAAGCACTGTGTTTGGCTCTGAATCGACTCGACATCAAGAAAGTATTCTCACAGACCTCTAATGGTTGGTGATTGTGGTGGTGGTAACGATGGTTGGTGTGGTACTTTGGAGAATTACCGATATTGCTTGTAGAAAGCTCAATGCTCCTCCTCTGTACACATTGGCCGTCCATCGATCACACAAACACTTTTCTTCTTTTTCTTCTTTTCTTTTATATTTCTTCAGTAGTAACTGCTTCTGCTTAAATGGTCGGTTGGATTTCCTTCATTCATATCAATGGCGATGCTTTCTTCTCCCTACGCGATACGTGCAATCGTGGTTTTTCTTCCAACTGTCCTGTTTCTGCAACCACTACAGTGGCATATTAGAAAATAAATAGTTTGTGGAGTTACAGATAACTCAATGGACTTTCTTCGTTGATTTAACTATAAAACACGTGCATAAATTTAACTATTTGATGCTCAGGTGCATTTCGGATACTTACAAACTTAACTATCCGATGCTCAGATGCATTTTGGATACTTACAGATAACTCACCGATATATAACTTAAGTAAATCTACCAGATCTCGACACATGTCAGCAGTAGTTTAATAATAAAATAAACATTTCAGATAGTTACAGGTCTAATTATCCGATGCTCAGATGCATTTCAAATAGTTAGAGATAACTCACCGAAAATCCACTTAAGTCACTTTCCCAGAACATGACACGTGTCCACAGCTATTTTATAAATAAAAAGAGATTTCAGAGAGTTACACATATAACTATCCAATGCCCAACTGCAATTTCGGATAGTTATAGATAACTCACCGAAAGTTCACTTAAGTCATGCATTATGGTTTCGACACGTGTACTTCAAGAAATAATAAACTATTCTTTCAAAACATAACTGTTCGGAAGTTTAAACATAACTATCCGATATATGTTCAGTCTGTTAAACATAACTGTTTGAAATATGTTCGGTATGTTAAATATAACTGTCTGAAATATCAGAAAATTCGGATACTTAAGAATTTCATAGCCTGCAATTTACTGACAGTTTAGAAATGTACTAAATTAACATTAATTCCCCAAAATTAAGTAGATTCTTTAATTAAAGCATATAACAGTGCAATTATAGCATAATGGCTTAATTCTCATATGATAAGCTAAATATTATGCAATTAACCATCATTTAACCATTAATAATATGCACTTTTTCATTCTAAACAGGTACAAAGAAGGGGGAGAACGAAATCTAGGGATTTGGCTATTTCCCCTCTTGGTCGAAGATGACCCCCTTATACTAGTTAGGGGCAACGATGAGTGATACCCAAAAGACAAGTTTGCCCCTTTACAAATTATCAAAGAAATACAACCATATATAATGACATATACATATACTTGATGGAAGACACAAACATCACAAATCTCCACTTTGTCTTTCATCAATCTTCACCACGAACAAGTGATAGATCACCAAGACCTAGAGTGGGTCAACAGTAGCAATAGACGTTGAGTAAGTCCAAGCAATGCTTGAACTTGCTCTCAACAACGGCCTTTGTAAACATATCAGCCGGGTTGTCCTTTGTGTTGACTTTCATAATCTTTATTCTGTCTTCATTCCTGAGGAAGTGATAATTAACATCAATATGCTTAGTTCTATCATGAAAGACATTATCTTTGGAGAGACAAATAGCACTAAGACTATCACAGAAGATATTAGCTTTATCAATGCGCCAACCAAAGACTCCGAGTAAGCCTTTCAACCAGATCTCTTCCTTTGCAGCTTCTATCATAGCCACATATTCAGCCTCAGTTGTGGATAGAGATACTGTAGGCTAAAGAGTTGATTTCCAACTCACAATAGAACCTACAAATGTAAAGACATAACCGGATAATGATCTCCTTCTGTCAACATCACCTGCATAGTCTAAATCTATATAACCAACCATAGTACAACCCTGATCTGCTGCATACATTAAGCCAACGCCTAGAGTTTCTTTCAAATATCTGAATATCCTTTTAACTGCTTTCCAATGTTCCTTGCCCAGATTGGTCATGAACCTACTAATAACACTCAAAGGATATGCCAAATCAGGCCAAGTACATACCATAGCATACATAAGGCTTCCAACTGCCTGTGCATAAGGAACTCGTTGCATATCAAGCTTTTTAGATTTAGTTTGGGGACACATCGTAGACGACAATTTAACATTTCTATCATAAGGCGTGCTAATGACTTTGCACGAAGCCATACCAAATCTGCTAAGGATCTTTTCAATATACTTCTATTGATTCAAAAATAGCTTACCAGAATTTCTTTCACACCTAATCTCCATTCCAAGAATTTTGCCAACTAGACCAAGATCCTTCATATCAAATTTTGATTTTAATGTGTCCTTTAGATCCTATATCACTTCAATATTCTTTGCAGCTATAAGAATATCATCAACATACAATAACAAATAAACATGTGTATTCTTATCAAGAGTTTTAACATATACACATGAGTCATAGTTGCTGTGTTTGAAACCAACTTTAATTATAAAGGCATCAAACCTCTTGTACCATTGACGTTGTGATTGTTTAAGTCCATACAAGGACTTATTTAATTTGCACACCCAATTAGATTTACCTTTCACCACAAACCCTGTTGATTGTTCCATCCAAATATTTTCTTCCAACTCACCATGCAAGAAGGCCGTCTTTACATCTAGTTGTTCCAAGTTCCAATTCTAGATTCTATGCTGCAGCAATAAATAACAAAATTCTAATAGATGTATAACATACAACAAGAGCAAATACCTCATTGAAATCAACTCCTTCTCGCTATGAATAACCTTTGGTGACTAATCTTGCTGTAGGATCGTATGGCTACACAAGAGGGGGGTGAATTGTGTATTTTTAATATTTTCTGAAATATAATTGAAACTTTAAAACTCAAAAACAAGTCGAGACATTGTTTTCATAAAATCATTTTTATTCAAGGTTTCAATTATGATATACAATTCAATTCTCCTCAGAAATTGTAGATGCAATTATATTTCGATACCATGTATCATCTAAACAATTTCATAACTACAAACAGAGAAAACTAATTTGCGGAATTTAAAACTTTTCTCCCTGTTTGAGATCTTTCTTCTTCTTTTCTTTTTCAGCAATTCTTCAGTGACGAATATCTTGTCTTTTCATGCTTCACCGAATTTGCTTTCTTCTGATACTTCAAATATTCAGTGACGAAAATCTTACCTTTTTATGCCTCACTAAACTTTCTTCCACTTGAGAGATTTTCCCTGAGAAAGTGTTTTTGATCCCTAAAAAAGATTTTTTCTATTGGTGTGCAGGGATGGTTTGATCCTTGAAAAGATTTTTCTTTTTGTGTGCAAGGATAAATTGATCAACGAGAATTCTATGCCTTTTATACTGTATCTTCATTTCATGCATATCCTTCACGTTTAACCACCACCAGTTTTCCACTTCTCCACGTCTTTTCTTTTTCCTTCATCGAAACACACACGTTCTAACCCATGTTTATATTTCGAATTTTCTTTAATCATCAGTCCTGGATCTCTGAAAAATTTCCTGCAAAATAAACTTTCTCGTCCAAAAGTTTTTCATCAGTGTAATAAGAAGTCGTTACTTTAATGTTAACTAAACGAGTAACACAAGTATATATATAACTTAACGTTTCTAACTTAACGAGTTCCTTATGTGCCATTTCACGTGACAAGTACTGTAGCTAACTCAACGAACTATGTCCGTGGTGTTATGCTATCTCAACGAACCATCTCCGTTGTGTTATGATAATTCAACGAACCAGTAATAAACAAATGTTTTTATAATAAGAATTTTACCACCTGTAAAAATAACAACTTAAGTTTATAACGCTAACCTAACGCGTTGCCTTAGTGTTCAATATAGCAACTCAACGCGTTTAGTTATGTTAACTTAACGAGTTAAACATGTACACCTCACGTGATACAATACAACATTCGTAACTTATAATTTCACCACGTGTATAACACTAACTTAACGAGTTCGCCTCTTCTTTTACTCACTAACTTAACGAGTTATCATGTGACCTATTTTAACCTTTAAGCCTCTAACTTAACGAGTTCTCACGTGACCTCTATACAAACAAAACTCTAACTTAACGAGTTGTCTAAACGTGCACTGTTCATGATACAGAAGATATAACATTAAAACATATCATGCTTTTCAATAAAAACACACATTAACTTAACGTTTAGCTAAATGAGAAATTAATGCAACGAAACGACTAGTTATTAACTTCAGATCCAATACAGACAAGTATTTATATCAGTAAGCTTTTTCTGTATTAATTGATGATTTTAATTTCTTTTCACAAGCAATAGTAATTGAGCAAATATGATTATTTTCATTCAGCACACATTATCAAAACAAAAATACTCAACAATCTCCCCCTTTTTGATGATGACAAAACCATATTAAATCAATTATGAAATATGTATAACTCAACAAAGCACCTTCGTTGGGTTAACTTTTAATTCAACAAACTTATTTGTTGACTTAAGTTCACTTAAGCTTATTTCTATTGTTTGTGTAAATTTTACCTCTCAGAACTAAAACTCTCAAATGTCAATAATTATATAAGTATCAGTTTTCTAATTATCATTTGTCAAATTACAATAACCAATCAAAGTAGCATCTCCTTTTATAATATATATATGCAATTAAGATCATAATCATCTTTTTATAATATTTCTCCCCCTTTTTGTCATTAATCAAAAAGATAAGTAAGAATTGTAAAAGATAATTAACATTTCTCCCCCTTTTGAATTAAGAGATATATTTACAACAACTCTTTCTGTAAACAATAATAATAATTGTAAACATTTACAAAAACCAATGTATTGTTCAAAGAATCAAACAAGTAATACAAACATTACATTTTGTATTCAGAAACAAACAAAAACAGTTAGCGACCCCTCCTAAGTATATCACTTATAGCATTACATATTTTATCTCCTAGATGCCTAATATCATTTCTGATGTCATTAAGCACTGCATCTAAGTCAGGAGGTAGCTGGGTTTGCTGTTCTGCTTGAACTGAATAACTTTGTTGTTGTTGTTGTTGTTGTATATGGTCTGTATTAGGTTGTTGTTGTTGTTGTCGTTGAGGTTTATGCATGGCCTGGAATTTTTGCAAATCTTTGACACTAAAGGCTCTCATGCCTTTAGTTTCAGAGGGCCAGTCGGATAAATTCAATTGGCTTGCAATGAGTCCACATACAGCATCACCATAAAATAACTTTGAACTCATATCCTGTAGTTGAGAAGTGAAAACATCAAACCAATTGATTTGAATTCTATTCAGCAAGCTATAAGTTGCATATAAACAACTTCTGCTGACTTCCATATTGTGTCCAACTCTATGAAATAAATTTGCATGCAATATATTTGCAATAAACCTTGCCTCTACATTCAGATTTTCCATTAATCTCATTTCAGAATATACATCTAGAATTTTTGATAAAGACTGAATGTTCCATTCCAGTTGTCTTATCATGTCAAATCTGTTTGTAACAACAACACCTTCATTCTTTAATCCCAAAACTTCAAAAATTAACTCAGGAGATAATATAAACTCCTGTTCATTTATTTTAGTTTTCAGAAAATTTCCATTCTTGACTAGATTGCTATAAAAAGCTACAATAAGCTCTGTGTATTGCTTCCATTTCGTTCCTACTGGCAAGAATTTAATGAGGCCTTGAAACTCAAACAGATCTCTTATGTCCATCAAATTTCTGAATTTTATTGGACGAGCATGTAGAATCTAACATGTAATCAGATTATTGTATTTCTGCAATGCTTCTTCAAATCTAAAATGAATTGTATTACCTTGAATGTTTAATATTGTACACTAAGAAGGTGATACCTGAAGCCGTAATTCAGAGTTTAATTCATCTTCAGGAACCTCTTCTTCAAAATGAATGTCATGTTGTTCCTCTTCCAAAATATTATCTTGAAGCTGCTCAAGTAAGCTTGATTCTTCAGCTTCAACAGTGTTAGGAACATTGTCGATATGCTCAACATTCATCTGTTCAGTCTCTATAGAATGTTCAGAGTACAATTTTTCCACAAATTCTACAGCCGGTGTATCTGTCTGTAATTGTTCATTTTGTTCAACAGATATTTCCATTGATTCATGCTGTGAATTCTCAAACTCTGCTTCTATAGATTCAGTAGAAGGCTAGTTAACTTTTAGCTTTTCTAGAGTCTTAACAATTTCAATATCTACTACTCCAGACAATTCAGCCTGTGAACTAGTTACTGCCTCAACATTGTCAATTATATCTGCAATAACTTGTTCAATGTCAAGTGCCTGATGCTCTGATTTGTCAATTTCTACATCATCAGGACTTGTACTAATAGAAAAACTTGAGCTCATATTTGACTTGTATTTCTTCTCAAGCTTTCTAGCAAGGGAAAATAAAGTCTCATTATCTTCATCAGTTAAAGTGTGTTCGGAACTGATGAGTTTATCAGATGCACAAAAAGGTACAATGTCTAGACATACATTGTCCTTTGGAAATAAATTTTCATCTGATTTTCCTTTTTCAATAGACTTTGTCTTTGAAGACATAACTTTTCTGATTTTCCTTCTACTATAACATTTCTGTTTCTCCTCTTCAAGTATTGCTGTTTTCTTTTCAAATTGCTCCATAAAAGTTTTCTGCTTTAATTCTTCTAAGGCACTTTCTATTGCAACGGCCTTTTGAAGACTATCAACTTTTGTTTTGTCTACAGCAATATCTAATTCTACTTGTTTTGAATATAAAGGAGTAGGGATAGCCGATTCATGCTCTTCCTCAAATGCATGTAGTCTTATACCGTTTATAGGAGTTTGAGGAGTTCTATTTGATGAACCTACACCTTTTTCCAAATATTTTGCATATTGTTCCAAAAATGCAATCTCAGCACATTTCATTTTGTATTCTCTATCATATTTACTTTGAATACCCATGTATGTAATACTTGCATCAGTATGTTGAAGTTCTTGTCTAACTTCATCTAATATATCCTGAGAAAAGAAGTAATCTCTATAAAGTTCTTCTAACCTTTTGTCCACTCGAAATATTTTCTTGAACCAAGTACGTGGAACTTCATCATTCTCTATTTCTTTTCCTTTTGCATCTCTTCTGCTTTTGCCTTTTCCTTTGCCACAACCTTTGTAGAACTTGGAGACCATCGTCGCAAGTTGTAACAGCAACAAGCGGGAAAGATTTTCTTGACAAAGTTTACAAATAACCTAAGTCCCCATGTTATAAGTGTTTAAATAGGGATTTTAGGCGTAAAACTCAACGTGAAGATAAGTCGGGTTTAGAAATAAAATAAATATTGAATAAAGCTTATTCAATCAAAGTACCCGAAATATTCAAGTATAACTCGTTGAGTTAACTAACCTAACGAGTAAAACGCTGTCTAGAGGCAGTTTTACACGTTACCTTATCTAACATAACGTCTAGTTAGTACACTTAAACAAGTTTTGGATGCTTTCAACTAAAACATTCCGAAAACAACACACATGCTAAACTTAACATTATCTTAAGAACATTGTAAACTATTTGAACATTTTGTCTATTGAATCTAAAATAGTTTATGTCTTTTTAAATTATTTCATCAAGATTTTAAGACATTAATTCAGATTAACTAAGATTTGTATTTTAAATTATATTAATCTGTTTTTGACATTTTTAATGCTCCCCCTACAAATATACTTCAAATATATTCAATCAAAATACAAAATATACTTGTAGTGACAATAGATGTTAAGTATAACTATACTTTTACATTTTCTTTTCAGAGACTTCCGTTATCCAAACATCATCAAAAATGATTTCCAGAATCAATTCCTACTGTATATGAATCAAAACACAACTTTGAACTCAATTCAATTAATTCAAGGAGAATAAAAGAATGTATCTCAAATAAACGTTTTCAAAAGTACTAATGTTGATTCAATAAATCAGTAGTCATATTGGTATAAACTATATGCGATTCAAAGATATCTGTAATTAATGAAACAACTTTTTCTTTTCAAAACAGTAAATATTGATAATTTTCTTTAAAAGTTAGTTTGAAAAGCTTGAATCATACAAGAGCTTTCTAATGTACCCGTGTAATGAGCTTTCAGTCAACAATCCCAGATCTGATCAGGACCTTAGGTTGCCAGATTTAAAGAATCCTTTTTCAGGACAACAATCCTTACATACCTATCTGCTCAAGTACAAAAGGCTCGTGATCAAACTGATCAATAAACTCTCAAAGATTTTCACTTTGTAAGCACTTTTCATTTTAGCCACAGTATATATGTATTCCATTAATACAGATGCAATAAAACACAAATCTCAAACAATTTTTACTTCTATGATTGTACTGAGAATATGAATCAGTTTCAATAAGCTTATACTTTTGATTAATAGTTTAAGATGAGTTACATATAACTTATTCTACAAGTTTAATCAATTAAGTCAAATTTTTGCATGATCATATGCATTTTCCTTGATTCAAAGAAAACATTTAATCAAAATTTAAGAATGTTAGAAGTATTTAATGTTTTTCATTTACACTTCCACTTAAAATCGTAAAAACCATTAAAATTGATAAACTACTTAAAATCAATAAGATACTACTATGATTTTACAATAAATACATAGTATCTTAAGCAGCAGTTTAGATATTACTTTAGATATTTATAATAAGTATATAATATCTATGAGGTGAACAACATCATCAATAATATTTATCTTTTTATGTGGAGTTTAAGCATTTTACACATCACATAGCCTACAAATACATAAATTTAATCTAATGTTGCAGAATGTATTTTCGTCTAGAGGTTTTGTAAGTATATCAGCTAATTGATTTTTACTAGACACAAATTCTAATTTAATTTTTCCTTTAATTACGTTATCTCTTAGAAAATGATGTCTAACCTCTATATGCTTTGCTCTTGAATGTAATACAGGATTTTTGGAAAGATTTATTGCAGAACTACTATCACAATAAATCTCAGTTGTATTATAAGATAATCCAAAATCTTCTAAAGTTTGCCTTATCCACAGAATCTGAGTGCAACATAGTGCAGCAGCAACATATTCAACTTCTGTAGTAGAACGTGCTACACAGTTTTGCTTTTTACTAAACCATGATATTTCCCAATAATTGACATGTGCCACTGGTACTCTTTCTATCAGATTTAGATCCTGCATAATTAGCATCAGTATATCCTATAAGATCTATTGAACTATCCTTAGAATAATACAGTCCGAAATTTTTAGTTCCTTGCATATATCTAAATATTCTTTTAACTGCAATTAAGTGTGATTCTTTAGGATTAGATTGAAATCTAGCACAAACACACACAGCAAACATAATATCATGTCTACTAGTAGTCAAATAAAGTAAAGAACCAATCATACTTCTGTATTTTCTTTGATCTATAGATTTTCCTATGTCATCAATATCTAACTTTAAAGTAGTACTCATAGGAGTTCCTCGAATCCTTGTATCATTAAATTAAATTTCTTAAGCATTTCATCTGCATATTTTTCTTGATTTAAAAATATACCTTTATCCATTTGCTTAATTTGAAGTCCTAGAAAATATGAAAGTTCTCCTATCATACTCATTTCAAACTGATTAGTCATCTCTTGAGAGAATATTTCTATCAACTTATCAGAGGTTGCTCCAAAGTTTATATCATCCACGTATATTTGAACAACAATCTGATCTTTACCATCTCTCTTAATAAATAGAGTATGATCCACTTTTCTCATGATATAGCATTTTTCTATTAAAAAAGTAGACAATCTTTCATACCATGATCTAGGTGCTTGCTTCAAACCATATATGGCTTTCTTCAATTTATACACAAAGTCAGGATTTTTAATATCTTCAAATCCAGGTGGTTGTTTTACATAGACTTCTTCATTAATTAAACCATTTAGAAATGCACTCTTTACATCCATTTGATATAATTTAAAATCCATATAACAAGCATAGGCTAATAATATTCTAATACTTTCTAACCTTGCCATAGGAGCAAATGTTTCATCATAATCTAATCATTCTTCCTGTGTATACCTTTGTGCAACTAATCTAGCTTTATTCCTTATAATTTGACCAGTTTCGTTAGTTTTATTTCTAAAGATCCACTTTGTACCTATTATGGACTGATTTTCTGGTGGAGAGACTAATTCCCATACATCATTTTTGATGAATTGATTTAGTTCTTCTCGCATTGCCACTATCCAATTTTCATTAGATAATGCTTATTGTATATTCCTTGGTTCCACCATAGAAACAAACATACACATACTATTTAAATTTACTGAAGCTCTAGTTTTAACTCCCTCATTAATATTACCAATGACTTGAGTAATGGAATGTGATGAAGAATAACGCCAATTTCTCTGATTTTCCTCAATATTCTCATCAACATCTGAAAGTCCATCACTTTCATCATTAGTTTGATCATTTAAGTTCATATTTTTGATTTTCTCAGACAAATCATCAATCTCTCTATTTATCTCTAACTCATTTGGAAAATTGATCAAGTCATCATTATCAGCTTTACATTGAGATTCTCTAAGATAATTTTCATTGAAGCTTACATGGAGGGTTTCTTCAATAGTCCTAGAAGTCTTGTTATATACTTTATAGGCTTTACTTCTAGTAGAGTAACCTACAAAAATTCCTTCATCCGATTTGGCTTGAAATTTATCCCTTTTATCCTAGTATTAAGAATAAAACACTTGCAACCAAATGGTTTCATATAGGAAATTTTTGGAACCCTATTAAACATAATTTCAAAAGGAGTTTTATTAACATGAGGTTTTAAATGACTTTTGTTAATAACATAACAAGCTGTATTTACTGCTTCAGCCCAAAGATTTTGAGGTAACTTATGTTCATTCAACATAGTTCTGGCCATTTCTTGAAGTGATCTATTCTTTCTCTCAACAACACCATTTTGACACGGTGCTCTTGGAAAAGAAAATCTGTGATCAATGCCATGCTCATTACAATAGTTATCCATTTGATCATTATCAAATTCAGTTCCATGATCACTCCTAAGTTTTTGAATAGAGACACTTTTCTCATTTTGAACAAAATTGCTAAACATTTTAAATTTTTCAAAAACTTCTGTCTTAGATGCTAGAAAATATACCCAAGTGTATCTAGAGAAGTCATTTACTAAAACAAATACATACCGTTTACCACCAAGACTCATGATTCTTGTTGGTCCAAATAGATCCATATGTATAAGTTCTAAGACTCTCTTGCTTGAAATATCAGTTTTGGATTTAAAAGAGTTTTTATGAAGTTTACCTAACTCACATGCATCACACATAAAGTTCTTTGAGTATTTAATCTTTGGTAAACCTCTCACTAAATGTTTTCTAGATAGTTTATGTAACAGTCTCATATTTATATGTCCAATCCTTCTATGCCATAGATATGCATCACTAGTTTCAGCTAGCAAACATGAATTTAAATCAACTGCAACAGAAGGTAAAGATAAAATACATACAGAACCTTTTCTTTTAACAATAAAGTTAATTTCATCTATATTTTTATCAATTATTTTGCATACATTATCTTCAAACACTACATAATATCCATTTTCAGTTAGTTTTATGACACTCAGCTAATTAAATCCTAGGTTTTCTACATATAGTACATTCGAAATAACACAAGTAGGAGTTATTTGAACATTGCCCATACCTATGATTTTATCTTTGCTTTTGTTTCCAAATGTTACACTTCCTTTCATGGTATTTGTAAAATTTTGTAATAGACTTTTTTGTCTGGTCATGTGACTTGACGCTCCACTGTCCAAGATCCATTTTGATGTTGTTTCCTCCTCAGACTCATTTATATTCTTATTAGTTGTAAGTACTATTGATTTATCATTAGCTTCATACTCACATATAGCATTATTGCTTTTGCAATCATTCTTTTTGTTTTCGGATGTAGTATAATCAAGACCAAACATATTTTTATCAGATGTTAATTTATTTTGGTCATGCTTATACATTTCTGTATGTTCATACCAAGATTTTGTACTTGTATTAACACTTTCCGTACATATAAAATCTTTTTCTGCACAAGAAGTTTTTGTTTTATCACATGCAGAATGAGTAATTGGTTTAATACTAGTGTATTGAATTACATGCTCAGGTTTCTGAATTTTTAGTTTACTACAATTATCTGAAATTTTAGAAACATTAGAAACTGAATTTCAAGAACAAGAAACAAGATTTTTAGAAACATTTATAGTCATGTAAGAAGTACAATTTGACAAATCACATTGATTTATATTATTACTACATGATTCATCCCTTGAAGTATCTACTTGTACATATTTATTACCTTGTTTCATAATAAAAGGAATTTTAGTCTTAGATTTACTTGAACTGCAACTAATAAATCCTTTATTGGCTTGAGATTCAGGATATTCAGGATAATCAAATCCTAAGCCAAATTTATAAGACACTGCAGGGGTACTAGTTAGTTTGTGTAACTTAGTTTGACTTAAATTCCATTTCTAAAAGGTAAAATTTAAATCTTGCTCTCTCAGTTTTAATTTATCTATCTCTAATTCAAGTTCATTTATATTGTTTCTCAACATTTCATTTTCAGATTCTATCTTTAATTTTTCAACATTTATATTCTGTATTTGTTCATGCAAGATACATTCATTAAATCTAAATTTTTGCAAATCTCTAGCATGATTTTCATTATCACATTTAAACTTTTCTAAAGTAGTAGATAGGAAACAATTTTCTTCTTCCATAATGGATGAAGATTTTCTAATATTCTTATTTTCCAATTTACAAACTTTAAGTTTTTGTAATAATGCATGATAAGCACATAATAAATTCATCAAAGTTGAAATCTGAATGACTTTCAGGATCAAATATTACCTCAGACTCATCTGCCACGAAGCACACATGAGCAACGTCTTCTAACTCTCGTTCTCCTTCTGAATGTGAAGATTTTGATGCTGATTCTTCAGATTCAGACTCTTCAGACGTGTCATCCCAAGTGACCTTCAAAGCCTTTTTCTTGTAAAACTTTTTCTGAGTTTTCTGAGCCGTCTTCTTCTGATTTGTCCTACTTTGCTTTTCATTTTTCCTCATAGGACAATCTGGAGAAAGATGTCTAGGTTTTTTACAGTTGTAACATACATACTTTCTGGATGAAGAATTCTTGTCATTCAATGATTTTGACATTGAGGGTTTATCATTTTTGTTCCTTTGCTGTTTCCTAGCTTTCCATGCTTTCTTGAATTTCCTAGTTAGCAAAATCAAATCCTCGTCAAAATCAGTAGATATATCAGAATCTAAATTAATTTCGAAGGCTATTTCTTTCTTCATTTTTAGTTTGTTGTGACTCAGTGATTCATTTAATTGAACTTCATAAGCTGTTAAATTTCCTATAAGTTCATTCATAGAATAAACATTTAAATCTCCTGATTCCTCAATTGATGTTACTTTCTGAGACCATTTAGAACTTAGGGATCTGAGAATTTTCCTCACCAAATCCTTCTGTTCAAAATTCTTTCCTAAATATTTTAATGAGTTTATGATATCAAGAAATCTGGAAAACATCTTAGAAATATTTTCGTCTTCATGCATCTTAAAGAGTTCATATTTATGAATCAACATGTTTATTTTTGTCTCTTTAACTTGAGAAGTACCTTCATGTGAAACTTCTAATGCATGCCACACCTCATAAGCAGATTTATATGCCGACACTTTACTGAACTGTTCATAACTCAATGCACAAAATAAAATATTTAAGCCCTTAGCATTTAGAGTTTCATTTTCTTTTTCAGTAATTGTTCAAGTATTATAAGGAGTAGTTAATGGAGTATATGGTTTAGAAATCATGAACCACAACTTATGATCTATACTTTGAAGAAAAACAGTCATCCTATATTTCTAATATTCAAAATGTATTCCATCAAATAAAGGAGGACGATTAAGATTTTGGCCTTCATATAAAGAAAAATTACCATTTCCAATAGCCATTTTACCTTAGATTTTTCAACCTATTTGATTTTAAACAGTCTAAAAACTTTAAAACAACTTGAGCCTTAAATCAATAGAGTTAAACGTATGCTCAGATATTAATTTCTGTTTAAAAACAAGGAAGGTAGAATAAGCAATGATATTAAATAAGTTGGTATCGATTTTATATCAAAGATTATTAACAAAGCTCTGATACCACTTGTAGGATCGTATGGCTACACAAGAGGGGGGTGAATTGTGTATTTTTAATATTTTCTGAAATATAATTGAAACTTTAAAACTCAAAAACAAGTCGAGACATTGTTTTCCTAAAATCATTTTTATTCATGGTTTCAATTACAATATACAATTCAATTCTCCTCAGAAATTGTAGATGCAATTATATTTCGATACCATGTATCATCTAAACAATTTCATAACTACAAATAGAGAAAACTAATTTGCGGAATTTAAAACTTTTCTCCCTGTTTGAGATCTTTCTTCTTCTTTTTCTTCTTCAGTAATTCTTCAGTGACGAATATCTTGTCTTTTCATGCTTCACCGAATTTGCTTTCTTTTGATACTTCAAATCTTCAGTGACGAAAATCTTACCTTTTTATGCTTCATTGAACTTTCTTCCGCTTGAGAGATTTTCCCCGAGAAGGTATTTTTGATCCTTGAAAAAGATTTTTTCTTTTGGTGTGCAGGGATGGTTTGATCCTTGAAAAGATTTTTCTTTTTGTGTGCAAGGATAAATTGATCAACGAGAATTCTATGACATTTATACTGTATCTTCATTTCATGCATATCCTTCACGTTTAACCACCACCAATTTTCCACTTCTCCACGTCTTTTCTTTTTCCTTCATCGAAACACACACGTTCTAACCCACGTTTATATTTCGAATTTTCTTTAATCATCAGTCTTGGATCTCTGAAAAATTTCCTGCAAAATAAACTTTCTCGTCCAAAAGTTTTTCATCAGTGTAATAAGAAGTCGTTACTTTAATGTTAACTAAACTAGTAACACAAGTATATATATAACTTAACATTTCTAACTTAATGAGTTCCTCATGTGCCATTTCACGTGACAAGTACTGTAGCTAACTCAACGAACTATGTCCGTGGTGTTATGCTATCTCAACGAACCATCTCCGTTGTGTTATGATTACTCAACGAACCAGTAATAAACAAATGTTTTTATAATAAGAATTTTACCACGTGCAAAAATAACAACTTAAGTTTATAACGCTAACCTAACGCGTTGCCTTAGTGTTCAATATAGCAACTCAATGTGTTTAGTTATGTTAACTTAACGAGTTAAACATGTGCACCTCACGTGATACAATACAACATTCGTAACTTATAATTTCACCACATGTATAACACTAACTTAACGAGTTCGTCTCTTCTTTTACTCACTAACTTAACGAGTTATCACGTGACCTATTTTAACCTTTAAGCCTCTAACTTAACGAGTTCTCACGTGACCTCTATACAAACAAAACTCTAACTTAACGAGTTGTCTAAACGTGCATTGTTCATGATACAAAAGATATAACATTAAAACATATCATGCTTTTCAATAAAAACACATGTTAACTTAACGTTTAGCTAAATGAGAAATTAATGCAACGAAACGACTAGTTATTAACTTCAGATCCAATATAGACAAGTATTTATATCTGTAAGTTTTTCTGTATTAATTGATGATTTTAATTTCTTTTCACAAGCAATAGTAATTGACCAAATATGATTATTTTCATTCAGCACACTTCATCAAAACAAATACTCAACACTTGCCTTATGCTGCACAACTGCATTGCCTTGAGTCCCAATCTTCTTCTTATAGACCCATTTGCAACCAACAATATTTGTGTTCTTTGAACGTTTCACTAGTTCCCAAGTCTTGTTCTTATGGAGAGATTGGAGTTCCTCTTCCATAGCAGACATCCAAAGACCTGCTTCTGAATCTTTCATTGCAACTTCATATGTAGGTGGATCAACAGAATCCTCCACCTCAACTACGACCTATAAGGCAAAGTAACCAAACTGTCGTAGACATATCTAATCGGAGGTCTAACGTCTCTTCTAGGACGATCTTTGCCAATGGTTCTTGGTGGTGGTTGCTCCACCTCTTCCTCCTCAATTTCATTTTCCTGAGTTTCAAATGAAGTTTCTCTAATTTCAACTTGATCAGTGATAAGCGACTGTTGTGCGTCATCTAACTCCATCTATTTAGGAATGGTGTGCTTAGTTTCTGGTGATTTACCTGCTAGTCTATCTGTTGCCTGCAAAAGAGAATTCTCATCAAAAGTAACATCATGGCTATATATTACTTTGTGAGACTCAATATCATATATCTTGTATCCCTTTACACCAACACCATAGCCCATAAATATGCCTTTCTTTGCACGTGGTTCTAGCTTGTCATTATTCACATGATAGTAAGCTGAACACCCAAAAATTCTGAGCCTTGAATAACTAGCAGATCTTTTCAGCCATACCTCAAGAGGTATCTTCCCATCTAAGGCACTATAAGAGGACCTACTCACTAGATAGGAAGCTGTGTTAACAGCCTCTGCCCAAAATTTCTTGCTCAAACCTACATGAGACAGCATACAACATGCCTTTTCTAGGAGTATTCTATTCAAACTTTCAGCCACTCCATTTTGCTGAGGGGTATACCTAATAGTGTTATGTCGTGTAATGCCTTCATCTTTACAAAAGTTATCAAATTCTTGAGAATAAAACTCAAGACCATTATCAGTTCTAAGATATTTTACCTTTCTATTTGTTTGGTTTTCTACCTACTTCTTCCAATGCTTGAAGCTAGAAAAAGCTTCACTTTTGTGTGTCAAAAAAAAAACCCCATTCATCCTTGAATGACAATCAATGATAGAAAGAAAATATATAGAACTTGCTATAGAAGGCTGACGTGAAGGCCCCCAACAATCAACATGAATGTAATCAAGAACTCCCTTGGAGCTATGCTGACTACGTGCAAATGACATTCTTTTCTGTTTGCCAAAAACACAATGCTTGCACATGTCAATACAAGCAACCTTGTGTCCATCAAACTTGCCTAGACTACTCAATTTTTGCATTCCTTTCTGCCCCAAATAACCCATCCTTGAGTGCCACATGACAAAAAAATCCTACTGACTAGATATAGTTGATGTAGCTGCACCAACAATTGGAGTGCCCTACAGAATGTATAAGGGACCAGATTTGGTACATTTCATAACAACTAAAGAGCCTTTTAATATGCTGATCTTCCCCTCACCACCTGTATATCTATAACCCTTAGAATCAAGGGCCATCAATGAAATCAAACTTTTTCCAAGCTTTGGGACGTGCCAAACGTCCTCTAGAATTCTGACTATGCCATCATGCAGTTTAAACTTTATAATGCCCACACCAACTCTAGAACACACATCATCATTGGCCAAGGTCACTTGACCACCCTCCACCTACTCATAGGTGTCAAAATACTCCCTAGTAGGAGTCATATGATGTGAAGCTCCTATGTCCATAATCCACTGATCATTAGAATAGGCACTACAACAAACTATAAGAGAGAAGTCATCACCTGATGTAGAACTGGTTTCTGCCATTGCAGCCTTTCCTTTGTTCATTAGCTTGGGACAATGTGATTTCCAATGTCCTTTCTCCTTACAGTAATTGCAAGTATCCCTAGAGTACTTGCCCTTCGACTTACTTCTACTTCTATTTTTCCCTTCACCTTGTCTCTGGCTTCTTCCTCTATTCTCTTGCTGCTGAGTTGAGAGGCCAACACCACTTGCCTCGTTTCTACCATGCACCATGTGCTTGAGCTCCCTAGAATGAAGGCTGGACCTCACCTCCTCTAGTGTAATTGAATCTCTTCCAACTACACAGGACTGAACAAAGTTTTCATAACTCAACGGGAGTGAACAAAGCAAGATAAGAGCTGCATCTTCATCTTCTATGATTACTCCAATATTCTTGAATTCCATCAGAATAGCATTTAGCTGATCTAAATGCTACTTGAGAGGTACACCTTCTATCATCTTTAAAGAGAATAGTCTTTGCTTTAACAACAATTTGTTTGTTAAAGACTTAGTCATATACAAAGACTCAAGTTTTTACGAAAGACCTAAAGAGGTAGATTCATCAGCAACTTCTATTATAACTTCATCAGACAAACACAACAAGATGATGGAGTGAGCTTTCTCCTCTTGTAATTCAAATTTTAGCGAATTTCTATTCAGAGTGGTTTCCTTATTCAAAGGAGCCCAAATACCTTGTTGCTTTAGAAGTGCTTTCATCTTAATTTGCCATAAGCTGAAGCTATTCTTACCATCAAACTTTTCTATCTTCAACCATGAAGTATTCATATTTTCAAATCAACAAACAACCAGCAATACACACAATATACAGTCTGATTTCAACAAACACAATTCTACGGCAAGGTACACAATAGTAAACAATATCTCGACAACAATATGCTACTGAAAACTACTGATTTCAATGAAATGCAATCAGCCACAAGCCAAGCACAATACTTAGCACAAAATAGTAGCAAATACTCGCACAAACCAAGCACAAAAACCACAATCACAAAATGCCCAAAATCTGACAATCAAGAATCACTTGTCTACAAAACTATTGTACCCTAGCTAGACGCCTCTTGCTGTATCTCTCTGAATATGAAACTTCTGACTACGAAATTTTAAACGTAGGAAGTTCAGGAGGCTTACTACACATCCTCAAAATTTGAGACCCAACGGAGCACCAACGAGGAAGGTGCACGAGTTGGCGTCGGAGTGTGCAGATTGGCGTCGGCGGCGACGGCAGGTGTGGCAATGGTGGCTTCCCTTGCGGAAAGTGCTTGAACCTTGATGAAACTCTTCGAAACTTCAAGTGCAAGCCCAGAGATGTCCAACCTGTCATTGATACCAGTTGTTATGTGGAAAGATCAAACAAACGTGGAGCATCTAAGAGTTGCGTGGAGAAGAGATCAACGTGGAAGAGAGATATGCAAGTGGAGAATTCAGAAGAACAATAAATTTACGAGGTTCCCCAACAAGGGTACGTCCACGAGTGATCAATCTATCATGATTCCTTGTTGTATGGTTGTTGGTACAAAGAAGGGGGAGAATGAAATCTAGGGATTTGGCTATTTCCCCTCTTGGTCGAAGATGGCCCCCTTATACTAGTTAAGGGCAACGATGGGTGATACCAAAAAGACAAGTTTGCCCCTTTACAAATTATCAAAGAAATAGAACCATATACAATGACATATACATATACTTGATGGAAGACACAAGCATCACAAGAACATTGTAAACTATTCTAACATTCTTGTCCTTTGAATCTAAAATAGTTTGTTTGTCTTTGTAAATTATTTCATCAAGATTTTAAGGGGACTTTAATTCAGATTAGCCAAGATTTGTATTCTAAATTATATTAATCTATTTTGGACATTGTTAATCCTCCCCTTACAAATATACATCAAATATATTCAATAACATATTAAATATACTTGTATTAACAATAGATGTTAAGTATAACTCTAGTTTTAAATTTTCTTTTCAGAAACTTCTAGTATCCTGAATTGATCAAAAATGATTTTCAGAATCAATTCCTACTGTATATGAATCAAAACACAACTTTGAACTTAATATGATTAAGTCAAGGAGAATAAAAAAATGTATCTCAAATAAACATTTTCAAAAGTACTAATATTGATTCAATAAATTAGTAGTCATATTGGTAGAAAATATATTTGATTCAAAGATATCTGTAGTTCATGAAATAACTTTTTTCTTTTCAAAACAGTAAATATTGATAATTTTCTTTAAAAGTTAGTTTGAAAAGCTTCAATCATACAAGAGCTTTCTAATGTACCCGTATAATGAGCTTTCAGTCCATAATCCAAAATCTGATAAGGACCTTAGGTTGCTAGATTTAAAGAATTCTTTTTGAGGATAGCAATCCTTACATACCTATCTACTCAAGTACAAAAAGCTCATGAACAAACTGATCAATAAACTCTCAAAGATTTTTACTTTGTAAGCACTTTTCATTTTAAGCATAGTATATATGTATTCCACTAATACAGATGTAATAAAACACAAATCTCATACAATTTTTACTTCTATGATCATATGGCTACACAAGAGGGGGGTGAATTGTGTATTTTTAATATTTTCTGAAATATAATTGAAACTTTAAAACTCAAAAACAAGTCGAGACATTGTTTTCATAAAATCATTTTTATTCAAGGTTTCAATTACAATATACAATTCAATTCTCCTCAGAAATTGTAGATGCAATTATATTTCGATACCATGTATCATCTAAACAATTTCATAACTACAAACAGAGAAAACTAATTTACGGAATTTAAAACATTTCTCCCTGTTTGAGATCTTTCTTCTTCTCCTTTTTCTTCTTCAGCAATTCTTTAGTGACGAATATCTTGTCTTTCTCTACTTCACCGAATTTACTTTCTTCTGATACTTCAAATCTTCAGTGACGAAAATCTTACATTTTTATGCATCACTGAACTTTCTTCCACTTGAGAGATTTTGCTCGAGAAGGTGTTTTTGATCCCTGAAAAAGATTTTTCTTTCGGTGTGTAGGGATGGTTTGATCATTGAAAAGATTTTTCGTTTTGTGTGCAAGGATAAATTGATCAACAAGAATTCTATGACATTTATACTATATCTTCATTTCATGCATATCCTTCACATTTAACCATTACCAGTTTTCCACTTCTCCACATCTTTTCTTTTTCCTTCATCGAAACACACACATTCTAACCCACGTTTATATTTCAAATTTTCTTTAATCATCAACCCTGGATCTCTGAAAAATTTCCTGCAAAATAAACTTTCTCATCCAAAAATTTTTCATCAGTGTAATAAGAAGTCATTACTTTAATGTTAACTAAACGAGTAACACAAGTATATAAATATAACTTAACGTTTCTAACTTAACAAGTTCCTCATGTGCCATTTCATGTGACAAGTACTGTAGCTAACTCAACAAACTAAGTTCGTGGTGTTATGCTAACTCAACGAACCAACTTAACTTTTCTTTTGGAAGGTTAAATGATAACTCACCGAAAACAGTTTAAGTTTCAGATAGTTACAGATGTAGGTCACTGAAAAACTCTTTATATTATAAAACTAGTGAGACACGTGTCAAGACCTGAAAACATGACTTAAGTTACCTTTCAGATAGTTAAGACTGTAAGTCTCCGAAAAAACTTTAACTCACCGATTCAGTAATAAACAAATATTTTTATAATAAGAATTTTACCACGTGCAAAAATAACAACTTAAGTTTATAACGCTAACCTAATGCATTGCCTTAGTGTTCAATATAGCAGCTCAATGCATTTAGTTATGTTAACTTAACGAGTTAAACATGTGCACCTCACGTGATACAATACAACATTCGTAACTTATAATTTCACCACGTGTATAACACTAACTTAATGAGTTCGTCTCTTCTTTTACTCACTAACTTAACAAGTTATCACGTGACCTATTTTAACCTTTAAGCCTCTAACTTAACTAGTTGTCTAAACGTGCACTGTTCATGATACAGAAGATATAACTTTAAAACATATCATGCTTTTCAATAAAAACACACGTTAACTTAACGTTTAGCTAAATGAGAAATTAATGCAACGAAACGACTAGTTATTAACTTCAGATCCAATACAGACAAGTATTTATATTAGTAAGCTTTTTCTGTATTAATTGATGATTTTAATTTCTTTTCACAAGCAATAGTAATTGAGCAAATATGATTATTTTCATTCAGCACACATCATCAAAACAAAAATACTCAACAATCTCCCCCTTTTTTATGATGACAAAACCATATTAAATCAATTATGAAATATGTTTAACTCAACAAAGTACCTTCGTTGGGTTAACTTTTAATTCAACAAACTTGTTTGTTGACTTAAGTTCACTTAAGCTTATTTCTATTATTTGTGTTAATTTTACCTCTCAGAACTAAAACTCTCAGATGTCAATAATTATATAAGTAACAGTTATCTAATTATCATTTGTCAGATTACAATAACCATTTAAATAGCATCTCCTTTTATAATATATATATGCAATTAAGATCATAATCATCTTTTTATAATATTTCTCCCCCTTTTTGTCATTAATCAAAAAGATAATTACAGAGAATATATATATATATATAAGAGAATTACAACAACGATTTCTGTAAACAAGAATAATAATTGAACACATTTACAGAAAAATGTATTGTTCAATGAATCAAACAAGTAATACAAACATTACATTTTATATTCAGAAACAAACAAAAACAGTTATCGACCCCTCCTAAGTATATCACTTATAGCATTACATATTTTATCTCCTAGATGCCTAATATCATTTCTAATGTCGTTAAACACTGCATCTAAGTGAGGAGGTAGCTGGGTTTGCTGTTCTGCTTGAACTGAATAACTTTGTTGTTGTTGTTGTATATGGTCTGTATCAGGTTGTTGTTGTTGTTGTCGTTGAGATTTATGCATAGCCTGGAATTTTTGCAAATCTTTGGCACTAAATGCTATCATGCCTTTAGTTTCAGAGGGTCAATCGAATAAAGTCAATTGGCTTGCAAGGATTCTACATACAGCATTACCATAAAATAACTTTGAACTCATATGTTGTAGTTGAGACAAAAAAACATCAAACCAATTTATTTGAATTCTATTCAGCAGGCCATAAGTTGCATATAAACAGCTTCTGCTGACTTCCAAATTGTGTCCAACTCTCTGAAATAAATTTGCAATAAACCTTGCCTCTGCATTCAAATTTTCCATTAATCTCATTTCAGAATATACATTTGGAATTTTTGATAAAGACTGAATGTTCCATTCTAGTTGTCTTATCATGTCAAATCTGTTTGTATCAACAACACCTTCATTCTTTAATCCTAAAACTTCAAAAATTAACTCAGGAGATAATATAAACTCCTATTCATTTATTTGAGTTTTCAGAAAATTTCCATTCTTGACCAGATTGCTATAAAAGCTGCAATAAGCTCTGTGTATTGCTTCCATTTCGTTCCTACTGGCAAGAATTTAATGAGGCCTTGAAACTCAAATAGATCTCTTATTTCCATCAAATTTCTGAATTTTAATGGACGAGCATGTAGAATCTGACATGTAATCAGATTATTGTATTTCTGCAATGCTTCTTTAGATCTAAAATGAATTGCATTACTTTGAATTTTTAATATTGTACATAAAGAAGGTGATACCTGAAGCCGTGATTCAGAGTTTAATTCATCTTCAGGAACCTCTTCTTCAAAATGAATGTCATGTTGTTCCTCTTCCAAAATATTATCTTGAAGTTGCTTAGGTAAACTTGATTCTTCAGCTTCAACAGTGTTAGGAACATTGTCAATATGCTCAACATTCATCTGTTTAGTCTCTATAGAATGTTCAGAGTTCAATTTTTCCACAAATTCTACAACCGATGTATTTGTCTGTAATTGTTCATTTTGTTCAATAGATAATTCCATTGATTCATGTTGTAAATTCTTAGACTCTACTTCTATAGATTCTGTAGAAGGCTGGTTAACTTTTAGCTCTTCTGGAGTCTTAACATTTTCAATATCTGCTACTCCAGACAATTCAACCTATGAACTAGTTACTGCTTCAACATTGTCAATTATATCTGCAATAACTTGTTCAATGTCTAGTGCCTGATGCTTTGATTTGTCAATTTCTGCATCATCAGGACTTGTACTAATAAAAAAACTTGAGCTCATATTTGACTTGTATTTCTTCTCAAGCTTTCTAGCAAGGGAAAATAAAGTCTTGTTATCTTCATCAGTTTCAGTGTGTTCGGAACTGATGAGTTTATCAAATGCACAATATGGTACAATGTCTAGACATACATTGTCCTAGGAAAATAAATTTTCATCTAATTTTCCTTTTTCAATAGACTTTGTTTACTTAGACATAATTTTTCTGACTTTCCTTCTTCTATAACAGTTCTGTTTCTCCTTTTCAAGTATTGCTGTTTTCTTTCCAAATTGCTCCATAAAAGTTTTCTGCTTTAATTCTTCTAAGCCACTTTCTATTGCAACGGCCTTTCGAAGACTGTCAACTTTTGTTTTGTCTACAACAATATCTGATTCTACTTGTTTTGAATATAAAGGAGTAGGGATAGCTGATTCATGCTCTTCCTCAAATGCATGTAGTCTTGTATCGTTTATAGGAGTTTGAGGAGTTCTATTTGATGAACCTACACCTTTTTCCAAATATTTTGCATACTATTCCAAAAATGCAATCTCAGCACATTTCATTCTGTATTCTCTATCAAATTTACTTTGAATCCCCATGTATGTAATACTATCATCAGTATTTTGGAGTTCTTGTCTAACTTCATTTAGTATACCTTCAGGAAAGAAATATTCACTATAAATTTCTGCTAACCTTTTGTCCACTCGAAATATTTTCTTGAACCAAGTACATGGAACTTCATCATTCTCTATTTCTTTTCCATTTGCATCTCCTCTGCTTTTGCCTTTTCCTTTGCCACGATCTTTTTAGAACTTGGAGACCATTGTCATAGGTTGTAACAACAACAAGCGGGAAAGATTTTCTTGACAAAGTTTACAAATAACCTAAGTGCCCATGTAATAAGTGTTTAAATAGGGTTTTTAGGCATATAACTCAACCTCAAGAGAAGTCAGGTTTAGAAATTAAATAAATATTGAATAAAGCTTATTCAATCAAGGTACCCGAAATATTCAAATATAACTCGTTGAGTTAACTAACCTAACGAGTAAAACGCTGTCTAGAGGTAGTTTTACAAGTTACCTTATCTAACATAATGTCTTGTTAGTACACTTAAAACAATTTTCGGATGCTTCCAACTGAAACGTTCCGAAAACAACACACATGCTAAACTTAACATTATCTTGAGAACATTATAAACTATTTGAACATTTTGTCCTTTGAAACTAAAATAGTTTATTTGTCTTTTTAAATTATTTCATCAAGATTTTAAGAGGACATTTAAATTAACTAAGATTTGTATTCTAAATTATATTAATCTGTTTTCAACATTGTTAATCCTCCCCCTACAAATATACTTCAAATATATTCAATCAAAATACAAAATATACTTGTAGTGACAATAGATGTTAAGTATAACTATACTTTTAAATTTTCTTTTCAGAGACTTCCGTTATTCTGACATCATCAAAAATTATTTCTAGAATCAATTCTTATTGTATATGAATCAAAACAGAACTTTGAACTCAAATGTGATTAATTCAAGGAGAATAAAAGAATGTATCTCAAATAAACGTTTTCAAAAGTACTAATGTTGATTCAATAAATCAGTAGTCATATTGGTAGAAACTATATGTGATTCAAAGATATCTGTAATTAATGAAACAACATTCCTTCTTTTTTTTTTTTCAAAATAGTGAATATTGATAATTTTCTTTAAAAGTTAGTTTGAAAAGCTTGAATCATATAAGAGCTTTCTAATGTACCCGTGTAATGAGCTTTCAGTCAACAATCCCAGATTTGATTAGGACCCTAGGTTGCCAGATTTAAAGAATCCTTTTTTAGGACAACAATCCTTACATACCTATCTGCTCAAGTATAAAAGGCTCGTGATCAAACTGATCAATAAACTCTCAAAGATTTTCACTTTGTAAGCACTTTTCATTTTAAGCATGGTATATATTTATTCCATTAATATAGATGCAATAAAACACAAATCTCATACAATTTTTACTTCTATGATTGTATTGAGAATATGAATCAATTTCAATAAGCTTATACTTTTGATTAATAGTTTAAGATGAGTTGCATATAACTTATTCTACAAGTTTAATCAATTAAGTCAAATTTTTGCATGATCATATGCATTTTCCTTGATTCAAAGAAAACATTTAATCAAAATTTCAGAATATTAGAAGTATTTAATGTTTTTCATTTACACTTCCACCTAAAATCGTAAAAACCATTAAAATTGATAAACTACTTAAAATTAATAAGATACTACTATGATTTTACAATAAATACATAGTATCTTAAGTAGCAGTTTAGATATTACTTTAGATATTTATGATAAGTATATAATATCTATGAGGTGAACAACATCATCAATAATATTTATCTTTTTATGTGGAGTTTAAGCATTTTACACATTACATAGCCTACAAATACCTAAATTTAATCTAATGTTGGAGAATGTAAATATATCAGCTAATTGATTTTTACTAGACACAAATTCTAATTTAATTTTTCCTTTAATTACGTTATCTCTTAGAAAATGATGTCTAACCTTTATATGCTTTGCTCTTGAATGTAATACAGGATTTTTGCAAAGATTTATTGTAGAACTACTGTCACAATAAATCTCAGTTGTATCATAAGATAATCCAAAATCTTCTAAAGTTTACCTTATCCATAGAATCTGAGTGCAACACAGTGCAACAACAACATATTCAGCTTCTATAGTAGAAAGTGCTACACAGTTTTGCTTTTTACTAAACCATGACACCAAATTATTTCCCAATAATTGACATGTGCCACTGGTACTCTTTCTATCAGATTTAGATCCTACGTAATCAGCATCAGTATATCCTATAAGATCTATTGAACTATCCTTAGAATAATACAATCTGAAATTTTTAGTTCCTTGTATATATCTAAATATTCTTTTAACTACTATTAAGTGTGATTCTTTAGGATTAGATTGAAATTTAGCACAAAGACACACAGCAAACATAATATCAAGTCTACTAGGAGTCAAATAAAGTAAATAACCAATCATACTTCTGTATTTTCTTTGATCTATAGATTTTCCTATGTCATCAATATCTAACTTTAAAGTAGTACTCATAGGAGCTCCTCGAATCCTTGTATCATTACAATTAAATTTCTTAAGCATTTCATCTGCATATTTTTCCTGATTTAAAAATATACCTTTATCCATTTGCTTAATTTGAAGTCCTAGAAAATATGAAAGTTCTCCTATCATACTCATTTCAAACTGATTAGTCATCTCTTGAGAGAATATTTCTATCAACTTATCAGAGGTTGCTCCAAAGATTATATCATTCACGTATATTTGAACAACAATCTGATCTTTACCATCTCTCTTAATAAATAGAGTATGATCTACTTTTCCCATGATATAGCATTTTTCTATTAAAAAAGTAGACAATCTTTCATACCATGATCTAGGTGATTGCTTCAAACCATATAAGGCTTTCTTCAATTTATACACAAAGTCAGGATTTTTAATATTTTCAAATCCAGGTGGTTGTTTTACATAGACTTCTTCATTAATTAAATCATTTAGAAATGCACTCTTTACATCCATTTGATATAATTTAAAATCCATATAACAAGCATAGGCCAATAATATTGTAATACTTTCTAACCTAGCCACAGGAGCAAATGTTTCATCATAATCTAATCCTTCTTCCTGTGTATACCTTTGTGCAACTAATCTAGCTTTATTTCTTATAACTTGACCAGTTTCGTTAGTTTTGTTTCTAAAGATCCACTTTGTACCTATTATGGACTGATTTTCTGGTGGAGAGACTAATTCCCATATATCATTTCTAATGAATTGATTTAGTTCTTCTTGCATTGCCACTATCCAATTTTCATCAGATAATGCTTTTTGTATATTCCTTGGTTCCACCATAGAAACAAACATACACATACTATTTAAATTTATTGAAGCTCTAGTTTTAACTCCCTCATTAATATTACCATTGACTTGAGTAATGGGATGTGATGAAGAATAACGCCAATTTCTCTGATTGTCCTCAATATTCTCATAAACATCTACATCTCTTTCATCATTAGTTTGATCATTTAAGTTCATATTTTTTATTTTCTCAGATAAATCATCAATCTCTCTACTGATCACTAACTCTTTTGGAAGATTGATCAAATCATCATTATCAGCTTTAGATTGAGATTCTCTAAGAGAATTTTCATTGAAGCTTACATGGAGGGTTTCTTCAATAGTCCTAGAAGTCTTGTTATATACTCTATAGGCTTTACTTCTAGTAGAGTAACCTACAAAATTTCTTCATCCGATTTGGCTTGAAATTTATCCCTTTTATCCTTAGTATTTAGAATAAAACACTTGTAGCCAAATGGTTTCATATAGGAAATTTTTGGAACCCTATTTAACATAATTTCAAAAGGAGTTTTATTAACATGAGGTCTTAAATGACTTCTGTTAATAACATAACAAGCTATATTTACTACTTCAACCCAAAGATTTTGTGGTAACTTATGTTCATTCAACATAGTTCTGGCTATTTCATGAAGTGATCTATTCTTTCTCTCAACAACACAATTTTGACATAGTACTCTTGGAAAAGAAAACCTGTGATCAATGCCATGCTCATTATAATAGTTATCCATTTGATCATTATCAAATTCAGTTCCATGATCACTCCTAAGTTTTTGAATATAGACACTCTGCTTATTTTGAACAAAATTGCAAAACATTTTAAATTTTTCAAACACTTCTGTCTTAGTTGCTAGAAAATATACCTAAGTGTATGTAGAGAAGTCATCTACTAAAACAAATACATATCATTTACCACCAAGACTCATGATTCTTGTTGGTCCAAATAGATCCATATGTATAAGTTTTAAGACTCTCTTGCTTGAAATATCAGTTTTGGATTTAAAAGAGTTTTTGTGAAATTTACCTAACTCACATGCATCACACATAAAGTCCTTTGAGTATTTAATCTTTGGTAAACCTCTCACTAAATATTTTCTAGATAGTTTATGTAACAGTTTCATATTTATATGCCTAATCCTTCTATGCCATAAATATGCATCACTAGTTTCAGCTAGCAAACATGAATTTAAATCAACTACACCAGAAGTTAAAGATAAAATACATACAGAACCTTTTCTTTTAGCAATAAATTTAATTTCATTTGTATTTTTATCAATTATTTTGCATACATTATCTTCAAACACTACATAATATCCATTTTTAGTTAGTTTTATGACACTCAGCAAATTAAATCTTAGGTTTTCTAGATATAGTACATTCGAAATAATACAAGTAGGAGTTATTTGAACATTGCCCATACCTATGATTTTATCTTTGCTTTTGTTTCCAAATATTACACTTCCTTTCATGGTATTTGTAAAATTTTGTAATAGACTTTTCTGTTTGGTCATGTGACTTGACGCTCCACTGTCCAAGATCTATTTTGATATTGTTTCCTCTTGCAACACAAATTAAGAAAAACTTTTTCTTGGTACCCAATGTTGTTGAGGACCAAGTTCATTAAACGCATATTTCTTCTTTTTGTTTAAAAATAGTTTAGCAATATCATTTATATTCTTATTAGTTGTAAGTACTATTGATTTATCATTAGCTTCATACTCACATATAGCATTATTACTTTTACAATCATTCTTTTTGTTTTCAGATGTAGTATAATCAAGACCAAATAGATTTTTATCAGATGTTAATTTATTTTGGTCATGCTTATACATTTCAGTAAGTTCATACCAAGATTTTGTACTTGTATTAACATTTTCCGTACATACAAAATCTTTTTCTGCATAAGAATTTTTAGTTTTATCACATGCAGAATGAGTAATTAGTTTAATACTAGGGTATTGAATTACATGCTCAAGTTTCTGAATTTTCAGTTTACTATAATTGTCTGAAATTTTAGAAATATTAGAAACATTAGAAACTAAATTTCCAAAACAAGAAACAAGATTTTTAGAAACATTTATAGTCATGTTAGAAGTACAATTTGACAAATCACATTGATTTATATTATTACTGCATGATTCATCCTTTGAAGTACCTACTTCTACATATTTATTACCTTGTTTCATAATAAAAGGAATTTTAGTCTTAGATTTACTTGAACTGCAACTAATAAATCCTTTATTGGCTTGATATTCAGGATAATCAAATCCTAAGCCAAATTTATAAGACACCGTAGGGGTACTAGTTAGTTTGTCTAACTTAGTTTGACTTAAATTCCATTTCTCAATGGTAGAATTTAAATCTTGCTCTCTCAGTTTTAATTTATCTATCTCTAATTCAAGTTCATTTATATTGTTTCTCAACATTTCATTTTCAGATTCTATCTTTAATTTTTTAGCATTTATATTCTGTATTTGTTCATGCAAGATACATTCATTAAATCTAAATTTTTGCAAATCTCTAGCATGATTTTCATTATCACATTTAAACTTTTCTAAAGTAGTGGACAAGAAACAATTTTCTTCTTCCATAATGGATGAAGATTTTCTAATATTCTTATTTTCCAATTTACATACTTTAAGTTTTTGTAATAATGCATGATAAGCACATAATAATTCATCAAAGTTGAAATCTGAATGACTTTTAGGATTAGATATTACCTTAGACTCATCTGCCATGAAGCACACATGAGCAACGTCTTCTAACTCTTGTTCTTCTTCTAAATGTGAAGATTTTGATGCTGATTCCTCAGATTCAGACTCTTTAGACGTGTCATCCCAAGTGACCTTCAAAGCCTTTTTCTTGTAAAACTTTTTCTGAGCTTTCTGAGCCGTCTTCTTCTAATTTGTCCTACTTTACTTTTCATTTTTCCTCATAGGACAATCTAGAGAAAGATGTCTAGGTTTCTTACAATTGTAACATACATACTTTCTAGATGAAGAATTCTTGTCATTTAGTGATTTTGACGTTGAGGGTTTATCATTTTTGTTCCTTTGTTGTTTCCTAGCTTTCCATGCTTTCTTGAATTTCCAAGTCAGCAAAATCAAATCCTCGTTAGAATCAGTAGATATATTAGAATCTGAATTAATTTTGAAGGTTATTTCTTTCTTCATTTTTAGTTTGTTGTGACTCAGTGATTCATTTAATTGAACTTCATAAGCTGTTAAATTTCTTATAAGTTCATTCATACTATAAACATTTAAATCTCGTAATTCCTCAATTGATGTTACTTTCTGAGATCATTTAGAACTTAGTGATCTTAGAATTTTCCTCACCAAATCCTTCTGTTTAAAATCCTTCTGTTCAAAATTCTTTCCTAAACATTTTAAAGAGTTTATGATATCAAGAAATTTGGAAAACATTTGAGAAACATTTTCGTCTTCATGCATCTTAAAGAGTTCATACTTATGAATCAACATGTTTATTTTAGTCTCTTTAACTTGAGAAGTACCTTCATGTGAAACTTCTAATGCATGCCACACCTCATAAGTAGATTTATATGACGACACTTTACTGAACTGTTCATAACTCAATGCTCAAAATAAAATATTTAAGCCCATAGCATTCAGAGTTTCATTTTCTTTTTCAGTAATTGTCTAAGTATTATAAGGAGTAGTTAACAAAGTATATGGTTTAGAAATCATGAACCACAACTTATGATCTATACTTTGAAGAAAAACAATCATCCTATATTTCTAATATTCAAAATGTATTCCATCAAATAAAGGAGGACGATTAAGATTTTGGCCTTCATATAAAGAAAAATTACCATTTCCAGTAGCCATCTTACCTTAGATTTTTCGACCTATTTGATTTTAAATAGTCTAAAAACTTTAAAACAACTTGAGCCTTAAATCAAGAGAGTTAAACGTATGCTCACATATTAATTTCTATTTAAAAACAAGGAAGGTAGAATAAGCAATGATATTAAATAAGTTGGTATTGATTTTATATCAAAGATTATTAACAAAGCTCTCATACCACTTGTAGGATCATATGGCTACACAAGAGGGGGGTGAATTGTGTATTTTTAATATTTTCTGAAATATAATTGAAACTTTAAAACTCAAAAACAAGTCGAGACATTGTTTTCATAAAATCATTTTTATTCAAGGTTTCAATTACAATATACAATTCAATTCTCCTCAGAAATTGTAGATGCAATTATATTTCGATACCATGTATCATCTAAACAATTTCATGACTACAAACAGAGAAAACTAATTTGCGGAATTTAAAACTTTTCTCCATGTTTGAGATCTTTCTTCTTCTTTTTCTTCTTCAGTAATTCTTCAGTGACGAATATTTTGTCTTTTCATGCTTCACCGAATTTGCTTTCTTCTGATACTTCAAATCTTCAATGACGAAAATCTTACCTTTTTCTACTTCACTGAACTTTCTTCCACTTAAGAGATTTTGTCCGAAGAGGTGTTTTTGATCCCTGAAAAAGATTTTTCTTTTGGTGTGCAAGGATGGTTTGATCCTTGGAAAGATTTTTCGTTTTGTGTGCAAGGATAATTTGATCAACGAGAATTCTATGCCTTTTATACTGTATCTTCATTTCATGCATATCCTTCATGTTTAACCACTACCAGTTTTCCACTTCTCCACGTCTTTTCTTTTTCCTTCATCGAAACACACACATTCTAACCCTTGTTTATATTTCAAATTTTCTTTAATCATCAGTCCTGGATCTTTGAAAAATTTCCTACAAAATAAACTTTCTCGTCCAAAAATTTTTCATCAAGAATATATGATCGTTGGATATTCAAGCATGTATACAGTCAGATCATTCAGTATTCGATAAGAGCTGAGATGTGAGATTACAGATACAATTACATACAGAAATACAGTATACATTGCAAATCAATTATTGATATAGAAGACAACTCAAATTCAGTTCAACAAAGAATCGATTGAAAGCTGGATTTACAAGAAGATTCTTAAAGCTCTCCATGTACTGAAAGTCTGATCCAAGAAGGATCATTTGGTTCTTGGCTTCAACCTTAAAGCTTCATTTAGTTGTTGGTTTGAGTTTTGACCTGAAAACTCAAGAGGTTTGTTTTCTAGAGTTTATACTTGAAAACTTCTAAGTATTGGTTTTTTGGAGTTTATACCTGAAAACTTCTAAGTGTTGGTTTTCTGGAGTTTATACCTGAAAACTTATGTGTGGTTGGTTATTGCTTCGACCTGAAAGTAAGTGTGTAAGTGTGTAAGTGTAGAGACACTTAGTGAAGCCCAAGTAACCCTTGGGGGTGGACTAGCTGAGTTGGTGAACCACCTAAAATTCCCTTGTGTTTCTTACTTTATTTTCGCTGTGCATGATATCCATATCTGATTATTACTTGTACAAACTAATTAATCAAATTAGTTAGTAAAGTCAAAAATAGTCTTAAATTCACACTGTTTACCATTCACCCCCCCTTTGGTGAAGCCATACGTTCCTAACAATTGGTATCTGTAGAATTGTCTATATCACAAGAGGGGGGTGAATTGTGTCTTTAGTAATTAAATACTAGCGGATAAAACAAGAGCACAAAACACTCATAAATGAAATTCTATTCTTTTATTTCAAGATAGAATTTACAATATCTTTCAGCTCAATTCCCTTCTTGACGGTTTTGATACAGTAATATTTGATATACAATTCAAATAGGAAAACAAAGCTCTTATTCAAAACTAATTTTGAATTGTATAAAACCTGATCTTTATGCACACAGCTTCTTTCTTTCTCTTTGCTCAACTTCTGTATCTCTTCTTCTCTAGTTATCGAATTTCCAGACTTCTTGCATTTGCAGCTCCTTTTCTGAAATTACTTGGAATTTCGATCTTCTTCTGATGTTGGACAACTTTTCAGAATATGAATATTCAAACTTAACTTTTCAGTTAGGCATCCAGATTGAATATTCAGACTTGGTTTTTGAGATTGGGATCCTCTATTGTAATGTAGCTCGTACTCTCTATTTGTAGTCGAACTTTGTTGTCTTTCACGTTCAGCATGTTCATCCACTTGATCCATAATCCATAATCCATATACTAATTTTCTCTTTAATCCAAATTACTATCTTTTTTTTTGAGTTTCCAGGATCTCCACTCGTAGATACATCGAAACTTTATCTTCTTGGAGTTTTGTAGAATATCTTCTAAGTCTTCAATTTAGTTAAACATTTCTCCTTTAAGTCTTGTAAAAACTCGAACACTTATCCTTTAACTCTTCGAGTTTTTGCACCTACAAAACATGTGACTAAACAAAGAAACTTATCTGTTCGTTAGTCCTTTTATAAAACTCGAACAGTTATCTATCCATGCGTATAAAAACTTGAACAGTTATCTAACTATTTGATTTTTCATTACCGAACGCACATGGAAAACACGTGACAACTTAAAACATTAAAAACACACGTGTAGATAACTTAACTATACGAGTTTTTAACATAAAGTATTCGACAAAAATGAAACGTTAACTATCCGAAAGTTTAACTATTGCAAATCTAACTCTTCAGAAATCTTTAATTTATCCGACATAAAAATGAAACTTTCCGATAATCTGTTAACTATTATACTTAGAGAAATATACTTAGAGAATATTATGTAGACTTATTTAAATACGTTAATAAAGCATATATCATCAAAATTAAATACCTAACAATCTCCCCCTTTTTGATGATGTCAAAACCTAATAAGTCACATAATTTATATCTCCTAGTTTTTGGCATTATAAAAAAGTAAACAAACTATTTTCTCTCCCTTTAGGAAGTTAAGCAAGTTAAATGTAAGGAAGGAAATCTTACTAAGTATATATGAATCAAAACGATAGTTTCAAACATACATAAAATTTATGGATTAAGCATAAACTATGAAAAATAATCACATAACATTAAATTCAGTAAACAGTTGACATAATAGTTTTGGTTACAAATTACAAAAAATAAATCATGTAATACATAATTTGTATAATCACAAGCCTCTTTGTCTTCGAAAAATATCAATCAGAGTATCTGAAATTTTCTTTGCAATATCTGTACTAACTCTGTTTATCTGATCAAGTAATGCTTGATCTAAATCATTTTGAGAAACTTGTGATGGTTGCTATAAAAATTCAATATGTATGTCTGTATCTATACCTATATGTATTTCTGTATGTATACCTTGTTGTATATCTGTATGTTGCTGTGTTTCTTTAAATTGTGTAGATTGTTGCTGTTGTGGTTGTGACTGTGTTTGCCGATCCTATTGTTGTTGCTGTCTGAGGACAAGTGTATCTGCTTCCTGGTATTTTTGGAGTTCCTTTGCAGAGAAAGATCTTGACTTTAATATTTTCTGTGGCCAAGGTGTAATATCTATTTGACTTGCCACAATTCTCAAAATCGTATCACCATTAAATAATTTACTCTACAAATGTAAGATATGAGAAACAAAAATATCATACCAGTTCACCTATATATGGTTTATTAATGCATATGTAGCATAAAGACAACATCTGTCAACTTCTGCCCCGTGACCAATCCTCTGAAACAATGTAGCATGCAAAATTTTTGCAATAAAACGTGCTTGGCCATTTAAGTCATTTAGTAATCTCAATGGTTTGTTGGTAGTTGGATCTTTGGCTAAACTTGTAATATCTCATTCCAATCGATAAACCTGTTTTCTTTCTGATAATTTAACTCCTTCATTTTTCAGACCAAGTACTTGATAAAGTAAATCGGGAGTTAAATATATGTCATTTTCTTGTATATTGGAAACAAGAATACCGTCTTCCACTGTTAAGTTTGAGTAAAAACAGCTTGTAAGTTTGGGTATAGCAAGATGGTCTGGCTGCTGTGGAAATAGAGTCAACAAGCCTTGAAATTCAAACAATTCTCGTATGTGTGCCATCCCTTCAAACTTAACTGGTCTTGAATATAAAACTGTAAAAGTTTTATATGTTTGAAATTTGTCATAACAGGAATTATTTTTGAACCATAATAGTGTATTTTCATCTAAACTCTTTTTAGGATTAGGTAATTTCCTGTCATGATGTTCTAATCTGGGACTTGTTTCAATATTATCAACAACATCTATATTTTCAAATCTTTCAAAACTGGTGGAATTGCCATCAAAACTGGTATAAATGTCTGAAATATCTATTATTGTCGTATCAATAATCTTTTGAATTTCTTCTATTTGTTCTTCTGAAAATATTTTAGTAACAATAGTCTTTGTAGCAATCTGTATATCAGCAACATGTATATCTATATTTGATCTATTTAACTGTCTCTGTATGAAAGAATGTTCTATATCTGTTTGTGGAATAGAATCATCTTGTATTTCTGAAATTTGTATATGTGAGACATTGGTAGTATCATATTCTAATTGTAACTGTGTATGTTTTTGATTATATACATTTATCAACAAGTATACTATATACTGTAACAGACATAACCATATAGTATAGTTTAAGCAACTGTACCAAAATTCAAAAGTCTTTGTTCGAGATACAGTAAGAGGAAGAATATCTATACATTCCTCTTCAGATGAAATATCTTCAAAATTCATAGACTCAATGTCTATGTTATCAAAAATATCATCAAATTGGATATCATCTATATATGTATCATCAAAATTTCCAACATTCTCTCTTTCCGTAGGAAAAGAATGTGTGCTTGCAGTATTGTGTAAAAAATTGTCCATTGTATGAAAAGATACATTATGCACTAATGTGACACAATACCTTAGAGTATATGCTTGTAAGCCAATATTTGTCACATCTGCTGGTATTCCTAACAAAAATGTCTATCCAGCTTCTGCAATGGAGCATAGTTTTCCATTTTTCACTGATTCTTCTTTTTGCTGCAATATTCTTTGTACACCTACAGTTAGTCCAAAATATTCAATTGTCTTTTTCTTTTTCCGACTATATGTCTGTAGTGTTTCAGGTTGTTCAGGAGGTTCTAAACTTGTCTTAATTTCTCCTGTTAAAGGCACCTAGGGTCTTGATGGTCCTTCACCATGATGCCTAGGTTGTAATAATGGAATATAGAGTTTTAAGCTCTCAACCTCTGCCATTTTGAGTTGATAAACTCTTTGTCCTTCACTTCGAAGGCCCATTTTGCTAATGGCAGTTTTCTGTTCATCTATATACTGTTTAATATCATCTAAAACAGTTGGGGGAAAATAATGTTGGGAATACAAGGATTGTAATTCCCTATTTGCATTTTCGATTATTGCTCCCCACTTCTTTCCATAATAGGTGATAGACTGTACCAATGTCTGTAGTACATGTCCAAAACTTACAACCATAGGGTTAGGTTGTAAATTTCTTTTCCATAAATGCAATGCGGAAAGTTCAGTCTATTTTAGTCTAAACTGTGTTTCAACATAATTTCGAATAAATTTCCAATAGAAATTTTTCTCATCTTGAATAGCTTTTCTTATTTCATGCAGTATTTCATTTGAAAAAAGTGTACCTTGAATAGATGTCATTGATTTCATTTTGCATTTTCTAAAGTTTCAACTCTCTTTTCTGCACTTTTGTCATTCTACCACGTCCTGACATTGTCGATTAATCTTCGCTTTGCACTGTAGAACTTAGTGGAAGTAAAGATTGTGAAGCTAGGGTTTTACCAAGGTAGAAACACGAAAAGTTGTTAGTAAAACATTTATAACTCTTTGAGTTTATAAACGGATTCAATCATTGAAATCATAAATATAAGATCTGTTATCGATAAATAACTCGAGTGCTTGCAATAAATGTACAAGTTTTACAACCAACAATTGTAGAATACTTAGCGTAACTATTCGTATAAAGAAAATAACTTCAGGTTAAGTGAAAAGTGAGAAAACTCGAAGACTTACGATAACTGTTCGAGTTTCTTGAAGGAATAGGTGTGAAAAGTCGAAGAGTTAAACATAACTGTTCGAGTTCCGATTGAGACATTATAAAGTAGTGAAATTCAACAAATACACAATTTGAACTTAAGGTGTTTAGAAAGTTTCGGAGACTTATAAACCTAACTATCGGATGCTCAGGTGCATTTTAGAGAGTTACAAATAACCTTCTGAAAGATAACTTAAGTCAATTGTCCAGATCACAACACATGTACTTAAGCAGTTTTATAATAAAGAGATGTTTTAGATAGTTACAAATCTAACTTTCCGATGCCCAAATGCATTTCGGAGAGTTACATATAACTTACTAAAAATCCACTTAAGTCATGCATTATGGTTTCGACACGTGTACTTCAGGAAATAATAAAATAGTCTATTGAACGTTTTAAAACACAACTGTCCGATACTTGCAATATAACTTGCCGAAACAATAGAAAATTCAGATACTTAAGAATTAAAAAAACCTGCAAGTCACCGACAGTTCAGAAATGTACTTAATTAAAGTGTATTTCCTAAAATTATGCAGATTCTTTCATGAAAACATATAATAGTTCATAAGAGATGAATTATTATGCGAGAAATTGCTCCCCCTACATAAATGTAGTGTAAAGAATCTATGGCATACTTAATGTGGGTTGCCAAGCCCTTAGTAGATTTGGCTTTAAAAGGTCAAATAGCTTACTTAAAGACGATGTTAAGCCTTAAATAGATTTGAGTTTCTTTAAAAAAAAAAAAATTTAAAAAAAATATGAATTAAATACAGAAAGAAGTAGTAGATTTAACAATTTAGACTTTCTAGCTTTTATCTTATTCAGTTTACAAAAGATAATTCATAAAGATATACCTTCAGGAACTTAAAAGAATTCAATAATGAGTACACAAACTTAAGACAATAAATATCGTACATTATGTGTAAAGAGTAGATAATAATAAGAAAGAAATAAAGATTATATGCACAGATTATGACAAGATTGTTATAACACCTTGAAAAATAAATGAAGCTTGAGTACATTGCCCCCTTTTTTTTTGTTTATATTCATATATATATTTTATGTATTACCTCCCACAATATCATCTTTTTACGTGATCATAATCCCTTGCTTAGGGGAAAGATAACCAGTTACTCAATGACAAGTGAGAATAGGTAATTTTTTTTTTTTAAATATAATCTGAATTACTTGCAAAATGAGTTTTCAGTCAGCACATCCCAAACCAGTTGGTTTAAGTGACTAGGGTTTAAGATCCCCCAATGGACTTAATTACTCAAGTAATTACAGACAAAAACAAACAAAAAATAAAACAAGAAAGTAAATTAAATTCGAGGCAACTGCAAGACTTAATTTTTCTAACAGAATGTTAATAACTTTCCTTTAATAAAAAGTACATACTTTCTATGTATTTTCCTGTTAAAATCTCTGTAATAGCATATACATAAGTAACAAAAATATAGTTGGCACTCATATTGAATCAATTTAACTGTCCTTAAGTAATCTTTTCTGAATTTTTCTTAAATAATTTGACTTCAATAAAAATCAAAATTTCATAAATTCTTAACTACCAGAAAACTATAATTCGAAAATAGATATTTTGTTTTTTTAATGATAAAGACATTAAATTCTAAAACTACCTTATAACAAACCAAAATAAAATGAACAGGACCATTTAAATATCAGATAACCTACAAATACCAAGTTCTAATCGTAATTTTGAGAAAGTATTTTCATCTAAGGGTTTTGTAAATAGATCTACTAATTGTTCTATGGTAGGAATAAAATTTAATACTATTTTTCTTTTTATAACATTATCCCTTAGAAAATGATGTCGAACTTCTATATGTTTTGCTCTTGAATGTAACACAGGATTTTTAGATAAACTTATTACAGAACTACTATCACAGAAAATCTTAGATGCACTTTTATTAGAAAACTTGTTTGGATCTCTAGCACGGCACCAGAAAAACATGATTGGTTACCCAGCAACGCGTTAGAAAAACTTGGATTTGTTAACTTTTGTTTTTACTTAGTTAATTTATCTTTATGCCTATTACTTTTTAGAAGTAAACAAACAACCTTTCACACAAATTAGATATTAATTCTAATTTGTATTTTAACCGCAAGTGCACAGTGTCTATTGTATTAGTGTGCAAGTATAAGTCGATCTCACAGGGAATTACTTAAGAATTGCGAACTATTCCGTTTTTAACAATCAAATTTATATATTCAATAAGCTCTCCGTTGAGTTATAGTTAACTCAACGGACTAAGTTCATTGAGTTATGGCTAACTCAACGGACTAACCTCGTAGACTCAAGTTAACTCCACGAGCCTGCCTTTCCTATTTAATACTACTATTTACAGAGGAATTCAGCCAACCATTGGGCGGTTCCACTGATTGTAAATAACATCAATTAAACTCTTTAATGTTAGTAAACACTAGATTTATCATTAGGCAATACTAACATTTAGATAATTCAAACAATAACCATTAAAATCTTTAAGTCTTTTGAACAAACCAATTTCAGTAAACTGTAAAACTAAAACAAACATAAAACAATCACAACACTGACAAAGATAACATTAATCACGATACAAAATAAATAATACAACACTCAAATACAAAATATAAACACAGATAAGTTGTTTTTGGTATTTTTGTTTTGATATGAGCACGAAAATGGGCGAAAGGTGAAATGTAAAGTAATCTCAATCGATAGTAAATACTTTCGTCACTACATGCGACGCGATTACACCACTGAAAATTAAACCACTTACAATTCTATCTCCTCTCCCTATAGAATCGCGAGTCTAGAATTGCAAAATGATCTCCTCTTCAGCATATAGGCATCAACCTAAAGCCAAGGCTAGAAGCTTTACGATCTCTTGAGATATGAGTCGGCACTTGGTGAAAATGGCTTCCCTTCCCGCGACGCAATCACTCCTCACAGTAGTTGCCAAGCACTATGTTTGGTTCGGAATCGACCTGACATCAGGAAAGTATCCTCACAGACCTTCGATGGTTGGTGATTATGGTGGTGGTGATGATGGTTGGTGTGGTACTTTAGAGAATTACCGAGGTTGCCTGTAGAAAGCTTGGTGATCCTCCTCTACACACACTGGCCACACCCATCAGCCACCACCCTTTACTTCTTTTTCTTCTTTTCTTTTATATTTCTTCAGTGGTAACTACTTCTGCTTGAATGGTCAGTTGGATTTTCTTCATTCATATCAACAATGATGATTTCTTCTCCCTTCGACGAGTGAATTCCTACGTGATACGTGCGATCATGGTTTTTTTCTTCCAACTGTCCTGTTTCTGCAATCGCTACAATGACATATTAGAAAATAAATGGTCCGTGGAATTACAAATAACTCAACAGACTTGCTTCGTTAATTTAACTATAAAACACGTGCATAAATTTAACTATCCGATGCTTAGGTGCATTTCGGATACTTACAAACTTAACTATCTGATGCCTAGATGCATTTCGGATAGTTACAAACTTAACTATCTGATGTTCAGATGCATTTCAGATAGTTACAGATAACTCACCGATATATAACTTAAGTCAATCTTCCAAATCACAACATGTGTCATCAGTAGTTTTATAATAAAGAAATATTTCAGAGAGTTACAAGTTTAACTATCCGATGCCCAAATGTATTTCGAATAGTTATAGATAACTCACTGAAAAACCACTTAAGTCATTCTCTCAGAACATGACACGTGCCTACAGCTATTTTATAATAAAAGAAGATTTCAGAGAGTTACACATATAACTATCCGATGCCTAACTGCAATTTCAGATACTTAGAGATAACTCACCGAAAGTTCACTTAAGTCATGCATTATGGTTTCAACACGTGTACTTCAGGAAATAATAAAATATTCTTCTAAAACATAACTATTCGGTAATTTAAACATAACTGTTCGGTACATGTTCGATACGTTAAACATAACTGTCCAAAATAATAGAAAATTCGGATACTTAAGAATTTCATAGCCTGCAATTTACCGATAGTTTAGAAATGTACTAAATTAACATTAATTCCTTGAACTTATGCAGATTCTTTCATTAAAGCATATAACAGTGCAATTATAACATAATGGCTTAATTCTCATATGATAAGCTAAATATTATGCAATTAACCATCATTTAACCGTTAATATTATGCACTTTTTCATTCTAAACACTCCCCCCATACCTAAATTTTTCTAGTCCCTTAGCAAACTAAGATTTAATTAATGGGTCTTTCTAAAAGTACTAAAATTAACTCTTCTTTTTTTCTTATGTTCAACATAAGAACTTGTATTATTATATAGATATTCTGTATGCTTCAGTCATATTGTTTTCTCCTCTTCAACCTGCAAATATACTTAGAATATGTGCAAATTACATGCAAAGTATATCATCATCACATAAGTGTTAATTATATTATTCATTTGTTCTTCTTTTCATCATTTGTCATCCTAAATTTTCCAATAAGATTTCTAGAAGAAATTTCAACAACATACGAATCAAAGTACAATCCAATTCAATCTGATTAAGATAAGTAGAATAAAGAATTGTATCTCCATAAAACAACTTCAAAAGTCAATTCTAGATTCCTATTTCAACAATTTTAGATAACAGAAAATATACTCAATTCATAAGATATCTGTATTTCACAAAACACTTGTATCTTTTCAGAACAGTATATGTATTTTTATACTTTAAAAGTTAATTTGACAAACTTGAATCATACAAGAGCTTTCTAATGTACCCATGTAACGAGCTTTTAGTCAACAATCCCAGATCTGATCAAGATCTTACGTTGCCAGATTTCAAGAGTCCTTTTTCAAGTCAACAATCCTTACATACCTATCTGCTCAAGTACAAAAAGCTTGTGATCAAACAAGTCAATAAACTCTCAAAGTTTTTTTTTTTTTTCTCTTTTTTTTTTTCTTTTTTTTCAGAACACTGTATATGTACGTATTTCATTAATACAGATGCAATAAAACACCAATCTCATATAATCCTACTTCTATCATTTACTGAAAATATGAATCCATAACAATAAGCTCATACTTTTTCTGTAATTTAATAAGATCTACACATAAATCATTCTATAAGTTTAATTAGTCAAATTAAATGTATCTTTAATCATATGTGTTTAATTTATTGATTTTTCATTAAGCATTTTGATTTCATTTTAAAATCGTGAAACTGTTAAACTCATGAAATTCAGAAAAAACATAAGATATTATATCTAGATTTGCATAAATAATAAATTCTATAACATCTTATATAGCCTTCTAAATATAACATTCAAGCAGTTATAGTTTATAAAAATTTTACAGTTTTAATTATCGGATAGTTACAACAAGTTCATAAAAAAATTTTAATTTCCACAAAACTTTTCAGTAACATTTTAATTCCTTTAATTAACAAACTTACATAGCTATTACTTTAATTACCTCCCCCCATACCTACATTTTGCATTGTCCTTAATGTAAAAGATTTGACAATAAATACAGTAATTGTAGCAAGCATGAATACAGTTTCATTTATTTAGCACCTAACTCAACGAATGGGTTTAAATCTAAATTCAGGATAAGTAATCAGTTACATACCTTGTTTCGTTTGTATCTCCTTCTACATATTCTGATTTTTGATTCTGAAAAACTTTTTATTCACAGATAAAAGTAGAATATATAACAAAATAACATTTAACAGATATTTATAAATCATTATCTTGTGTGGAACCCAGGCTCCTACGCCTTTGGTGGCTCACAAGCAAGCTAGTTGGTTTCCTAACACAGATACCAACAAACTAGATTAATATTTTGTTTTTGTTTTTTTTTTATAAAATAAACTAAAACTAAAATTTTTCTAAAAGTAAATGCAGAAAACACACAACATTACAAACACAAAATCATAGCTTAAGAACATGATTGAAAAGTAGAAACAAATGGAATAAACGTGTCAGTCCAAGCAAACTTTTTAGGCATAATTCTTCTTGCTATTAATTCTGTTTTAATGCAGTTCGTGTTCCTTCTTAATTTGTAAACTTGTAGTATATTATCAATGCTAAATACAAGTGTATTACCATTAATGAAATGAAATGCAGAAAGGGATCCTTTTCGGTTCCAGGATAATGTAGCAGTTTCTATTTCTACATCTATTTCAATATATTCCTCTTCCCACTTCCATTCATTTATGTCTTTCATAATCCATATTTGAAATTTCATAAATTCATCCCACCATCTTATCAAACATAAAGTAGGATCATCATATTCATTATACCACATCCCTATTTGAATTTTATCAAATTCTGCAAATGGTGGTTTAACTATTTCTCTCGGTATAGGCAAAATTTCTATATACTCATTATCATAACTATCTATGCTTACTATGTATAAATCAGATCTAAATGCAACTGATATATCTGTGACTAGATATATATATCCATCAAGTATGACATGCATGCTGTTAATTAATGATTTTTGTCCTAGATATATCATAGTGTTTTCAATCCAAGATCTATTTAGAAAGTTATACACACTTAAGCATAAATCTTCATCCCAATTTCCTATAGGTCTCCAATAATATAATTTTTCAGGAATGGTCGAATTTTTATCAGAAAATATTAAAGCCGACCCACAATTTTCAGTTGGTACTTCATATCTATTAGGTCTTCCTATATTCCATTCTTCTCTTGTGATAGAATTTCTGATCAAAATATCAGGTAATAGAATTGCATACCTTGGTTTGGTCCTGTATATAATTAATCCTTCATCCATCCCCATAATATGATCTATTCCTTCTAATGTATTGGGTGGAATTCCAATAGTTTATTCTATATTTAGATATTTATGGCTAATTGAACTACGATTAAATGACTTCCATATGAATCCATCTCTAATCTTAGCCATTTTTGCAGCATGTAGTCTATGAAAATATTTTTCTCTAACACAGTCTTTAATTTCCTTTGGTACACAACACAGCCTGCATAGATCTTTAGCTGACAAGTTACTTAGTACTTCCCTTAGTGCATCTAGCGGTAATTGTATCAATTCCATTTGTTGATTCTATATAACATAAACAAAAATTTTAGTAGAGACAAAAATTAACATAACTATTGCACACCCTCGTGGAGTTAGGTCATAACTCAACGGATTAAGTTTGTTGAGTTAAGTAATAACTCTACGATACTATTAACTATAAATAAACTTATATATATATATAGTTACTTCAGTTATACTACTTCATTCAGCTATCCTCCCAAAAGAGGTATCAATTTCATTAACAGTTCTATTGACAGGGTTAGGTATTACTTGTATTGGCAATCCTCCAGTAGGTCTAACTTCCATTGATTCCTTCTGTTTAAGTGGTATGTTTCTATTTTGATTTTGAATTGCAGCATTTCCAAATACAAAATCTAGACGATTGTTTAATTGTTGGATTATCTTTTCTAATTTCTCTATTCTAGATCCTTGTTCAATTATTGCTTCATAACTTATATTCTTCTCATTTATATTTTCTCCTTCCTGAAAATTGTTGTTTCTCCAAGATAAATTCAGGTGATTTCTCTAATTAGGATTATAAGAATTTCCAAAGTTATCTTTCTAGTTTCTAGCATAAATAATATCTAGATCATTAATGTTTGCATTCTTTTCTGCTAGCTTTTGATTTAATGATAACTCTTCTATTTTCTTTGTTAATTCAGTTAATTTCACTTCAAGCATAGTACTTGAATCTATTTCATGCATTCCCCTTAGCAACATTCTGTTTTATATATATAATGCACATCCATAAAGTAAATAAATCTCGTTGCAAGAACGTGTCTTGCAACGTGCAGCATGGTTCCTGTTTTTATGGGTACATGTACCACTACTAATTTCAAATTTTGGTAACCACTAAGCCAACGAAGTTTCGTTCATGGTTAAAAGAATAACCGTTCTGCTTAATCCGCGAACTAACCTCATTGAGTTACAAATAACTCAACGGAACAATGTCGGTTATTGTTGCTAACTCCACGGACTAACTTCGTTGAGTTACAGATAACTCAACGGAGTGACCTTATATTATATTACTGACCTCGTGGAGTTAAGTTTAACTCAATGAACTTACTTCGTTGAGTTAACACTTGGCAACCTATAAGTTTACTCCTCATAAGTACCTCTATGTTTTTTTTTTTTCTCCTGCACTCTGCTAACTAAAATAAAGTTAAATATATGTCATTAATGCAGCATTCTAATCAAAATTCATTTAAATCTGAACATTATATAAATATTTAACTTGTAGTTCATTTCATGTTATGCAGAATTTACATTTTACCTTGTAGCATGCAGATATTTTCAAACATCTATTATTTAATCCTGTTATTCAACAAACTATAAATCTTTTTAAACATTCATGCATAATGTTCCACAAATTATATAACATTCAATATAGTTCATCCATTTCATCATTCTAAACATGCATGAAAAATATATCTGAAAAACATATATTCATTCATATGAATCAATTACAGTACAATCAAATCAGATATTTTTCATACAAATATAAAAGTACAAGTAGACAAACTATACAATTAGCCTCTATTCCTAAGTTCATCTACTTCCTTCTAGAGTTTTTCTAATTGCTGCTCTAATTGGTTTATCCTCTCTACAACTCCAATAATTCCTCTAGAAGGTACAGATACTTCAACTGCAGCATAATTTCTGTATTCTTTCACTAAAATGATTCTCGATCTTATCCTTTTGGATGTCCATTTCGTGAAATCAATACAGTCTACCATCAATATAGGTATCAAATCTCCATAATAATTTCTTCTTTGCAGACTTCATTTTGGATAGGAAGACTTGACACCAATTAACTTGAATTATATTCACAACTGCATAAGTGGCCCACTTGACAAATTGACTCAGTTCAATGTCATGGCCCTATCGTTGGTAGACATTTTTAATCAAAATGTGTGCTTTACCATTTAAATGCTTCAGTCGAGTCAGGAATGTGACTTTGTTATTCTAGAGGGGTTTGTTCTTGATCTTCCTCTTCCATAGGCTGAACTTGAACTTGCTGAAAATGTTCTGCAAATTCCTGAACATTTGCTTCTACTTTTGTCTGTGGTGGTGAGTCGGCAGAACTCTCCACTCTGTCTTGAAGTGTTTCATTAAATTCAGTCGAATCTGCAAAGTCATTTTTGTTCATATGGCTTTGTTCAACTTCTTGTTCATTATTTGTTCTTTCTTCTTCCTCCTGACTACCAATCTACATTGTCATTGTTCTTTCTGATTCTTTGGCAGATTGGGATGGAGTCACGGGCAATTCAGTTTCTACCCTATTTTCTGTTTCTTCTTCTTGTACAAGCTACAAACTAATTCCAGTCTGATTTTCTTCTTTTCTTTGCTCTTGAATTCCAGCCTGATTTTCTTCTTTTCTTTGCTCTTGCTGTTGCTGCTCCTGCTCCTCCTCAGAATCGGATAGCAGGTTCACCAAAATTGGCTTTACAAGCCTTGTTGATGTTGGTACTTCAGATTTAATCTCCTTTTGACATTTAGGCACTATCTCTTTTCCTTTCATTCATTTGATTAATTGTGCCTGGTTTTCCTCTTCTACTTCTGAGATTAAATCCATAAACAAAGGCTCTACATGCCTTTGAGCCACAGGTACTAGCTCTTCCTATTTAAGTTTTTCAATATTTGCTGGTCTCGAAGGACCAGCTTCAGCTTCTCCTCTTGCATCAAATCTAATAATGGTTCTTTGATGCTGTTCAACTTTAATTTTGTATTGGGCTTTCAATTTTTCTGCAGCCCTCCTCTTGCAAAGTGCATCAAATACTAGGTGTGCTTTAGCTACTACTAAATCTTCTAGTTCTCCTTGGTTTTTCCCAACTTGAACCAGTCCTTGGAATTCTCATAATTCCTCTTTAGTTGAAGGCCCCAACATTGCTGCTCATGCCAACAGCCTGAATGGTGGAACTGAAGGTCCTGGCTGTTGTTCCTCAAGAACAGGTCTTTCAACAGTCGGCTCCTCTTGTTCTTCTTCTACTTGTTGCTGCTGCCTTATTGCACCCCTTACACAACCAGCAATGCTCTTTTTGAACCATAATCTGACCTTGTGCAAGATTAACTCTAGGGCTACTTCGTTGTTTGGCCTGATTTTTCTCTCTTTACTTACAGCAATTTCTATTGCTACTCTGATTCTTGTTTCCACTATCTAGGGTATTTGTATACCCAAATTTACTAAAAATGTTCTCAAGTTGAAAAGTTCGAATTCTACCTTCTATAGCTCTTTTTCTCTTGTCGTATTCTAAATTTTCTATCGCGTGTGCCATTCCTCTAACTCTTTCAGAAATTCTAATGTGTCAACAGCATCTTCCCAAAACTCGGGCTTTATCTTCCTCATCGTGGAATTACACAACGTCACGGAATCACTCTAATCTTTCTATTCTAAGTTCTAATTGATCTACCGGATAATGCCCCCAAAACCCTAAGTTTTAGAATAAACTCTAATTTTAGGCAGGTAATCGGGTCATTTCCCAAACAAAACTCTTGCTCTCTCATCCATGGTCTTAACTACAGTACTCCATTGAGTTACAGTTAACTCAATGGAATAAGCTCATTGACTAACTCAAGACTCAACAGAGTAAGTTCGTTGAGTTAAGCATAACTCAACGGATCTCTCATATAAATAGATATATAAAAAAAAAAAAAACTTAAGATAATAGTTTTTTTTTTTTTTTTAGTTTTTACCGATTTAACCGATACTATGTTTCGATCAAATTGACATTTTTTCAATTGAACTGATACTAAGTTTCGGTAAAACCAAAAGTTTTTTTTTTTTAACTAAAAATTAATATAGATTTTTTATGTTCTAGTCATACCGATGGATCTAGTTGGTTGAAACGCAACGATTTTTTATATTTTATAATTTTTTAAAATTACTATGATTTTTTTTTATATGAAAATAAAATAATAACTAATTTCTTACTAAGTAAAGCTCGAGTAGTCCTTTACTCTGACTTCTTCTATAATTCCAAAGGAGCTTTTTGGTATTTTCAGAATAGGTCTAAGTCTTTGTCCATTTACTTTAAAGATATTCTGATTTTTAGGATTTTCAATGTCAATATCTCCATAAGGATAAATATTTCGAACTATGTAAGGTCCTGCCCATCTAGATCTTAATTTTCCTGGATGGTTATGATGTCTAGCCATGTAAAGATATACTTCTTGTCCTATTTCAAAGCTTTTTGGAAAAATTTTCCTATCATGCCAGAATTTCATTTTCTCTTTTTCTCTTACAGTCTTCGAATAAGCTTCATTTCTAAATTCTTTTAATTCAATTAATTGCATTTTCCTATTTTCAGCAGCTTGATTTAAATTAGTGTTCAGAGTTTTTAATGCCCAATAAGCTTTATGTTTTATTTCAGCTAGTAAATGACAACTTTTTCCATATACTAGCCTAAAAGGTGACATACCTAAGCTTGTCTTATAGTAGTTCTATAAGCCCAAAGTGCATCTATCAATCTATTAGCCCAATCTATTCTAGTAGGATTTATTACTTTTTCTAAAATTAATTTAATTTGTTTGTTAGCACTTTCTACTTGTCCACTTATTTGCAGATGATATGATGTTGCAATTTTGTGGTTTACTCCATATTTCTTCATTAAGGCTTCAAAACTTCTATTATAGAAATGAGTTCCTCTATCACTGATAATAACTTTAGGTATTCTAAATCTGGTAAATATATTGGTTCTTATAAATTATATTACCACTTTGTTGTCATTAGTTTTTGTAGGAATAGCTTCTATCCATTTAGATACATAATCCACCCCTAACAATATGTAATTAAATTGATCAGACATAGGAAATGGACCCATAATATCTATTCCCCACACATCAAAGATTTCAACCTCAACAATAGGATTAAGAGGCATCATATTCCTCTTTGATATTCTTCCTATATGTTGACATCTTAAACAATTTAAGCAATATTTATGAGCATCTTTGAATAGTGTTGGCCAATAAAACCCACATTGCAGAATTTTTGCAGTAGTTTTCCCTGAGCCAAAATGCCCTCCACAAGGTTGGTCATGATAGAAAGACAATATACTCTAATATTCAGTTTCTGGAACACACCTCCTTAAAACCAGATCAGGACATTTCTTAAATAAGTATGAGTCTTCCCAATAGTAATATTTTACTCTTGAGAAAAACAATTTCTTACCTTGTCTATTCTAATCCTTAGGTGTTAAACCAGTAACTAAGTAATTAACTATGTTTGCATACCAAGGTATTGTGTTGATGGTCATTAATTGTTCATCAAGAAAATTATCCTTAATTTCAATATTTGATTTTTCTATTTGTAATCTTGATAAATGATCTGCTATTACATTCTCACAACTTTTTTTACCTTTAATTTCTAGATCAAATTCTTGTAATAATAATATTCATCAGATCAATCTTGGCTTAGTCTCTTTTTTTGCTATTAGGTGTTTTAAAGCTGCATGATCCGTGTATACTATTACTTTAGCTCCAATCAGATATGATCTAAAATTTTCCAAGGCAAACACAACAGCTAATAGTTCTTTTTCAGTAGTTGTATAATTAACTTGAGCATCATTTAAGGTTTTGCTTGCATAATGAATCACTCTAGGAGATTTCTCTATCTTCTGTCCCAACATTGATCCTATAGTAAAATCAGATGCATCACACATTAATTCAAATGTATGACTCCAATTAGGTGCTTAAATTATAGGAGTTGAAATTAAGCTAGTTTTAAGTCTAAAAAATGCTTCCTTGCGATTTTTATCAAAGTTAAATGGGACATCATTTAATAGATTAGTTAAAGGTCTAGCTATTTTGCTAGTCTTTAATAAATCTTCTATAAAAAACCAACATGTCCTAGAAATGACCTAATATCTTTTATTGATTTAGGTTCTGGTAGATTAGAAATTACTTCTATTTTAGCTTTATCTACTTCCAACCCTTTCTTAGAAACAACATGCCCTAAGACTATTCCTTGTTTAACCACGAAGTGACATTTTTCCCAATTTAAAACCAGATTTTTTTCCACACAGCATTTTAATATTTGGTCTAAATTTTTTAAACAAACTTCATATGAGTTGCCATATACAGTAAAATCATCCATAAATATTTCTAAGAAATCTTCAGTCATTCTAGTAAATATGCCCTACATACACCTTTGAAAGGTGGCTGGTGCATTACATAATCTGAATGGTATTCTCTTAAAAGCATAAGTTCCATTAGGACAGGTGAAAGTTGTTTTCTCTTGATCCTCTAATGTTATTGGAATTTGATTATAACCTAAATACCCATCTAGGAAACAAAAATATTCTTGCCCTACTAATCTTTCCAGCATTTAATCTATAAAAGGTAAGGGAAAATGATCTTTCCTAATCACAGCATTCAACATTCTATAGTCTATACATACTCTCTAGCCTGATTGAATTCTAGTAGGTATCAAGTCTTGACTTTCATTCCTAATAACTATTAATCCTGATTTCTTGGGAACTACATGGATTGGGCTAACCCACGAGCTATCAGAAATCGGATAAATTATGTCATTATCTAACCATTTCACTATTTCCTTCCTAACTACTTTAAGGTTTGGATTTAATCTCCTCTCAGGAATTCTAACAGGTTTAGCATTCTCTTCTAAATATATGTGATGACAGCATAAAGTTGAACTTAACCCTTTTATATCAGTCATAGTCCATCCTATTGCTTCTTTATAACTTTTCACTACATCTTTTAATTTAACTATTTGATCCTCTTTTAAATCTGAAGCAATAATGATTGGACAGGTTCGTTTCTCTTCCAGAAATATATAGGTTAATTCAGGAGGTAAATGTTTTAATTCTAAATGTTGCCCATCAGAAGCTAGAGCTCCTAATTGAACATCATCATTTTCTAAATTAATTTCTTCCAGATCTCCTTCTATATTTATGCTTTCACTTTCCTCTAAAGTTTCAGAATTGATTTGCCTATTTAATTCTTCTTGAATGACATCCTTTAACATATCTCCTTCATCCTCTAAAAAGTCTAAGGTATGTAAGGACATTTCTAACTCCTCAAACCTTTCTGATTTGAAAATATTTAATTGAGTATCCTCATTACCATATGCTAACTTCATTACTCTAGTTTTACAATTTATAACAGACCTTGATGTTACTAAAAATGGCCTTCTCAAAATTAAAGATGTATCACTATTTTTATGCTTAATTTGTTGGGAATCCAAAATTACAATATCAATAGGATATATAAAGTTTTTGATTTTAATTAAGACATCCTCTATTTTTCCTCTAGGGTATCTTATACTTCTATCAGCTAATTGAATAACCGTACTAGTAGGAGTTAAGCCTTCTAATCCTAAGGATGCAAATATATCACTTGGCATAACATTTATACCTGCACCTAAGTCTATTAAGGTTCTTTCTAGAATGGTATTTCCTATGGTGCATGATATAACAAAGATTCCAGGATCAGATAACTTTTTAGGAATTTGTGGTAGAAATAGGGAACTACTTTGCTCAACTAAAAAGACCTTCCTAAGAACTTTTCGCTCTCTTTTCTTAGTACACCAATCCTTTAGAAATTTAGCACAAGGTGGCATTTTCTGCAATAGATCTAACAAAGGAATGTTAACTTGTACTTTTTCAAAAATTTCTCTAATTTTTTCTTGTTTTTTAGGTATTGTTTGTAGTAATCTTTCAAGATAAGGTAAATATTGTGATTTAAAAGATTCTTTTTCTTTCAGTTGATTTGTTTGCTCATTTTTAGCCTCATTAGCAGATTCAAATTGTTCTTCAATGATTTCTAGATTTTCAGCTATTACATTTTCATTATCATTTTGATTTTTACTCTTATCCACCTTCATATTATTTTCATTTTGAGTTCTTGGTGGTATATCAGTTCCAGATCTTAATGTTATACATACATCTTCTAGATTTTCATTACTCTCATGATGTTCTTGTATAACATTTTCATGATTATGATCTTCAATTGTTTTTAGTTTTAAAGTACATTCTTTAAATTCTCTTGCATTAGTATTTTCTTTTGGCTGTATATCTTGCAAATTATGCAAATCTATAACATTATAATTTTCATTGTCCTGTTGCATAACTTGTATTTTCATTGTATATTCGTCCAATGCTTTTAGTTTTCTTTCCAAATCATCTAATCTCATTGCATTCAATTTTTGATCAATTTTCATTATGGTTTTTTCAGTTTCGTAAATTATATCCAATTTAGGTTTTGAATATGCTTCCTTATAGTTTAATTGGTTGACTTCTTGTTGCTGACACATAAAGTGTTCCAGTTTGTCTAGGTTTTGCTCTATACTACGCTCTAGTCTGTCATATCTATCCCAAACTTCTATGTATCTCAACATATTACACATTCTATGCTGACCATCAGTTTGGTAAACTATAGGATTGTCATACTCAGCTCTATTATATTGAGGATAATTCATTTGTTGTTCATGGGATCTAGTCATCTGCAAATGTCTTAGTTTCAAATAGTTAGAAATGTCGTGACCTTCAAAATTGTAGAATTCACATATGCTAACTACAGGTTTCAGAAATCTTTGAGAATAAGCATATGCCATATTCTCAATTACAGAAGAAAACACACAACACTCTAGCTATTAAAACAAAATAGCTCTAATAGTAGCTTATATGAATTCCCCAGCAACGACACTAGAAAACTTGATTGGTTCCCTAGCAACGACGCCAGAAAACTTGTTTGGTTACCCAACAATGCGCTAGAAAAACTTGGATTTGTTAACTTCTGTTTTTACTTAGTTAATTTATCTTTATGCCTATTCCTTTTTAGAAGTAAACAAACAACCTTTCATACAAATTAGATATTAATTCCAATTTGTATTTTAACTGCAAGTGCACAGTGTCTATTGTATTAGTGTGCAAGTACAGGTCGATCTCATAGAGAATTGCTTAAGAATTGCGAACTGTTCCATTTTTAACAATCAAATTTATATATTCAATAAGCTCTCCATTGAGTTACAGTTAACTCAACGGACTAAGTTCGTTGAGATATGGCTAACTCAATGGACTAACCTCGTGGACTTAAGTTAACTCCACGAGTCTGCCTTTCCTATTTAATACTGCTATTTACAAAGGAATTTGGCCAACCATTGGGCGGTTCCACAGATTATAAATAACATCAATTAAGCTCTTTAATGTTAGTAAAGACTGGATTTATCATTAGGCAATACTAACATTTAGATAATTCAAACAATAACCATTAAAATCTTTAAGTCTTTTGAACGAACCAATTTCAATAAACTGTAAAACTAAAACAATCACAACACTAACAAAGATAACATTAATCACGATACAAAACAAACAATACAACACTCAAATACAAAATATAAACACAGATAAGTTGTTTTTGGTATTTTTGTTTTGATATGAGCATGGAAATGGGCGAAAGGTGAAATATAAAGTAATCTCAGTCGACAGTAAATACTTCCGTCACTACATGCGGCGCGATTACACCACTGAAAATTAAACCATTTACAATTTTGTCTCCTCTCCCTATAGAATCGCGAGTCCAGAATTGCAAAATGATCTCCTCTTCAATATACAGGCATCAACCCCAAGCCAAGGCTAGAAGCTTTATGATCTCCTGAGATATGAGTTGGCGCTTGGTGAAAATGGCTTCCCTTCCCGTGATGGATCACTCCACATAGTGGTTGTCAGGCATTGTGTTTCGCTCGGAATCGACCCGACATCAGGAAAGTATCCTCATAGACCTCTGATGGTTGGTGATTATGGTGGTGGTGATGATGGTTGGTGTGGTACTTCAGAGAATTGCCAATGCTGCCTGCAGAAAGCTCGATGATCCTCCTCTACACACACTGGCCACACCCATCAGCCACCACCCTTTACTTCTTTTTCTTCTTTTCTTTTATATTTCTTCAATGGTAACTACTTCTGCTTGAATGGTCGGTTGGATTTCCTTCATTCATATCAATGACGATGATTTCTTCTCCCTTCGACAAGTGAATTCTTGCGTGATACGTGTGATCGTGGTTTTTTTCTTCCAACTGTCCTATTTCTGCAACCGCTATAGTGACATATTAGAAAATAAATGGTCCGTGGAGTTACAAATAACTCAACAGACTTACTTCATTGATTTAACTATAAAACACGTGCATAAATTTAACTATCCGATGCTCAAGTGCATTTTGGATACTTACAAACTTAACTATCCAATGCCTAGATGCATTTCGGATAGTTGCAGACTTACTATCTGATGCTCAGATGCATTTCAGATAGTTATAGATAACTCACTGATATATAACTTAAGTCAATCTTCCAGATTACGACACGTGTCATCAGCAATTTTATAATAAAGAAATATTTCAGAGAGTTACAAGTCTAACTATCCGATGCCCAGATGCATTTCGGATAGTTACAGATAACTCACCAAAAATCCACTTATGTCATTCTCCTAGAACATGACATGTGCCCACAACTATTTTATAATAAAAGGAGATTTTGGAGAGTTACACATATAACTATCTGATGCCCAACTGCAATTTCGGATACTTAGAGATAACTCACCGAAAGTTCACTTAAGTTATGCATTATGGTTTCGACACGTGTACTTTAGGAAATAATAAAATATTCTTTTAAAACATAACTATTCGATAATTTAAACATAATTGTTTGGTACATGTTCGGTACGTTAAACATAACTGTTCGAAATAACAAAAAATTCAAATACTTAAGAATTTCACAGCTTGCAATTTACCAACAGTTCAGAAATGTACTAAATTAACATTAATTCCCTAGACTTATGTAGATTCTTTCATTAAAGCATATAACAGTGCAATTATAACATAATGGCTTAATTCTCATATGATAAGCTAAATATTATGCAATTAACTATCATTTAACCGTTAATATTATGCACTTTTTCATTCTAAACACTTAATAGATGAATTACTTTCTACTATCAACCTGCTCTTGAATCTAATTTGGTTAACTTTGTGAAGGTGAAGAGTCATCCCATGTCACTTTAAGCGCCCTTCTCTTTCTGAATTTCTTATTCCTAAAATTCCTCGAATTCTTCTTATCTTTGTTGAGAGGACAATCAGTTTGAAAGTGACCCAACCTGTTGCAAGAATTTCAAAAGAAATTTTCAGTTGGAGGAGAATTTGAAAACTATGAGTTCGAAAATCTTTGCAATTCATTTGGAATTTTGCATCAATTCTCTTGCCCTAGAACTCTAGCTCAAAATGGAGTAGTGGAAAAAAAGAATAAGACATTGTAAGAAATGGCTAGAACTATGTTGAATGCCACTGATCTGCCAAAATTTCTCTAGGCTGAAGCTGTAGGAATAGCTTGTCACATCTCCAACAGAACTCACATCAAATCTATGATGAATAAGACACCTTTTGAAATTTGGTTTGATAAGACTCCAAATGTTGGTTACTTTAAGATATTCGGATGTAAATGCTTTGTCTTAAACATAGGAAATGCTAAAGACAAGTTTGATGCAAAATCTGAACCTGCCATACTTGTTGGATACTCATCTAGAAGCAAAGCTTATAAAGTATATTTTACTAAAGACAGAAGAGTAGAGGAAAGTATAAATGTTTAGTTTGATGAAGATCTGATACAAAATTTCAAAAATTTGAAGATTAATAGTGTTAGTGAAAATGAATATTTGGAAAAAGGTAACTACAAGTAGAAACTCAAACCCCAAGCTTTAGATTAGAATCAAAACAATTGGAAGTTCAAATCTGATCATCCCATGGAACAAATAATTGGAAATATAACCAAAGGGGTACAAACTAGAAGCAAAGCACAAGATATTTGCAATTACTGTGCATTTGTGTCAGAAATAGAGCCAAAATTAGTAGATGAAGCTTGTAAGGATATTTACTGGACAATGGCCATGCAGGAAGAATTAAATCAATTCTAGAAAAATAATGTCTAGAAATTAATGAAAAAACCTATAGGAAAATCCATCATTGGAACTAAATGGATTTTTAGAAACAAACTAGATGAAGAAGGAAATATACTTAGAAATAAAGCTCGATTGGTTGCATAGGGCTATAATCAGCAAGAAGGTATTGACTATGAAGAAACTTTTGCACCTATAGCCAGAATAGAAGCTATCAGAATGTTGCTTGCCTTTGCAAGCAGTATGAGACTAAAATTGTTTCAGATGGATGTGAAAAGTGCATTTTTGAATGGAGAAATTCAAGAAGTTTTTGTTAAACAACCTCTCAGATTTGAAGATGAAGTCAAGCCAGATCATGTCTTCAAATTAAACAAATATGCTCTAAAATAGGCACCTAGGGCATGGTATGAGAAACTGAAAAAATTCTTAACTGAAAATAATTTCTCTATAGGCAAAGTGGACAGCACTTTGTTTATCAAAACTTTTGATTTGCACATTTTGATAGTATAGATATATGTTGATGATATAGTTTTTGGAGCTACATTAGAAAAACTTTGTCATGGATTTCAAAATTTGATGAAAAATAAATTTGGAATGAACATGATAGGAGAATTGAAGTTTTTTTTAGGTTTACAGATCCATCAAGTGCAAAATGGCATCTTTGTCAACCAAGAGAAATACTGCAAAAAGATGTTAAAGAAATTTGGCTATGAAAACATCAAATCTGCAAATACTCCAATGAGTTCAAGTACTAAACTTGAAATTGATGATTTAAGTGTTGTAGTAGATCAAAAGAAATATAGAGGCATGATTGGATCTCTATTGTATCTTTCAGCAAGTAGGCCAGACATCATGTTTAGTGTATGCTTGTGTGGTAGATTTCAAGCATCACCAAAGGAATCTCATCTGAAATCAGTAAAAAGAATTTTCAAATATCTACAAAGTACTAAAGATTTCAAACTATACTACTTAGCTAACAACAGCCTAACGTTAACAGGCTATAGTGATGTAGATTATGCAAGCAGCAGATCTGATAGAAAAAGTACTAGTGGTACATGCCAACTACTTGGAAATTCATTAATTTCATGGTTCAGTAGGAAACAAAACTATATTGCATTATCTACTACTAAAGCCGAATATATTGCAGCAGATCTGTGTTGTGCTCAAATTCTTTGGATGCAACAAACTTTAGCAGACTACAGATTGAAAATTCAGAATACAATCATATTTTGTGATAATAGTAGTGCAATAAGTTTATCTAAGAATACAGTACTTCATTCTAGAGCCAAACATATCAAGATTAGACATCATTTTCTGAGAGATCATGTGGAAAAAGGGAACATCTCACTCAAGTTTATTCCAACAGAAAATCAACTTGCAGATATTTTCATAAAACCCTTAAATGAATCTACCTTTAATCATATTAGAAGAAATCTAAGCATATGTTCATTACATGATCTTTAAATGCTTTCATCTAGTGTTCCTCAAGCTCACCATATGGGAGCTTGCTTTCTGCTAACATATACTCGTGTAGGACATATTAGATATCAGTTTTACAGTTTTACAGTTTTACAGATATTAGTCACCTTTTTATATAATGACAAAAAGGGAGAGAAGGATATGGAAACTTACAGTATTTCCAGCACAAACAGAAGGAGAAGTCTTAAAAGAGGGAAGAAAATCCCAACACATAGATAGGGGGAGAAGACAACACATAGTTAGGGGGAGGAATTAACTCCACTTCATTATATTCATTGTAAATCTTTGCTTTACTTAGTTTCTATGTGACTAAATGTATAGAAACAATCTAGGGAGTGAAATACATGTAAATAAATGTAAAGGATTTTGTCATTATCAAAAAGGGTGAGATTGTTAGGACCCTAGTATTTTGATAATGCAAAAACCTATGTGAGGAAACATATTGTATTTCATAGATAAAATAGTGTAGCAAAAGATCGGAAGGCAGATAAATAGATATAGGTACAGAATTTATTGCTATGAAGCTACAAGAAAATCGGATAGTTACCAAGCCTAAATATTTGGAAGAAAGTTAATTTTCGGTAAGTTACAGGCTTAAGTATCTGAAAAGTAAAAAGCAGTAGAAATACCGTTAGACAGTTAGAAGAATAATTATCTGAAATTACAAAGCCTTTAGAGAGTTAAATGATTGGAGAGTTAAGATAGTTGGTTGAATGATCGGAGAGTTAAGGAGTTAATTATCCAAAAGCTCAAGAAAAATCGAAAAGTTAGAAAGGCTAACTATCTGAAACTTAAGTCATTCAATTACTCATGTGTAGAAATCCAGAACAGAAGCTTAAAGAAGTTTTCGGTGAGTTAGAAAGCTAACTATCCGAAAAATAGGAATTTTTGGAAGGTTATAGACTTATCTATTTGAAAACTTAAGTTATTCTTTTATGCACGTGTTGAACTAAGAAAGCAGTCAGAAACTTAAAGAAGGATTTCGGAGGGTTACTGTAGCTAACTATCTGACAGTCAAAGGATAGTTTGATGAGTTACAGTTACAAGTATCCGATCGAATGATAGCTCATATGTACGATCTAAAATCCTACATGGCAGAAAGACTTAAGTGATTTTTCAGTGAGTTACAAACATCCTTTGGAAAGTTACATAGCTAACTATCCGAAAGTTTGAGAAAATCGGAAGGGTATCTTGAAATACCTCCCTAAATAGTAACTTACCATATTTAGGTCTAATTTCTTAACAAGTACAGCAAAATACATCTGTTGTAAGAAAAATATGATCATTATACCTTTTGGTATAAATATGAGAAGTAAAGAGAAGATCAGATAGACATAACGATCATACATTATACTATGGGCTACACAAAATTCCAGATACACTCTCAAGTCTACAACATTCAAGAATACTCTTAAAGATTCATTACAGTAGAAAAGCTCCTTGTGCTAAAACTCTGATAGAAAAGTTTAAAGCTGCTGGTTCGTGAGTTTCAACCTGAAAACTCATTGTTGGGTGAGAGCTTCAACCTGAAAGCTCAAAGAAAGGTTGGTTATTGAGCTTATACCTGAAAGCTCTAAGTGTTGGTTCTTGCTTCAACCTGAAGGCAAGTATTGTAAGTACTTGTCTACTTAGTGAAGCCCAAGTGTATCTTAAGGGTGGACTAGCCGAGTTGGTGAACCACTTAAAAATTTGTTGTGTGTTATTTGGTTCTTACTGTTTTGCATCCATTTAATTTATTTCAACTCACTATTTAATAGAATCAATCGATTCTTAATTAAAAGAAGTAAAATTTACACACCTTCACCATTCACCCCCCTCTAGTGAGCCTATCGATCCTAACAAGGAGGATGGTTAAAATTTTGGCCTTCATACAAAGAAAAATTACCATTTCTAGTAGCCATCTTACCTTAGATTTTTCAACCTATAAGATTTTAAATAGTTTAAAACTTTTGAAAACAACTTGAGCCTAAAATCAACAAAGTTAAATGTATGCTCAAATATTAATTTCTATTTAAAAACAAGGAAGGTAGAATATGCTTTGATACCACTTGTAGGATTGAATGGCTACATAAGAAGAGGGTGAATTGTGTTTTTCAACATTTTTGACATTTTCAATTATAATTGAAACTTTAAAATTAAAAACAAGTCGAGACATTGTTTTAATTAAATCATTTTATTCAAGGTTTCAATTACAATATACAATTCAATTCTCTTCAGAAATTGTAGATGCAATTATATAACGATACCATGTTTCATCTAATCAATTTCATAACTACAAATAGAGAAAACTAATTTATGAAATTTAAAATATTTCTCCCTATTTCAGATTTTTCTTCATCTTCTACAAATCTTCAATGACTAATATCTAACTTTCTCTTCTTCAACAAATTTACTTTCTTCTAATTTTTCAATTCTTTAGTGGCATATATCTGACTTTCTCTTCTTCACTAAATTTTCTTCTATTTGAGAGCTTTCCCTAGAGAGATGTTTTGATCCCTGAAAATATATTTCATTTGGTGTGCAAGGATGATTGTTCAACAAGAATTCTATGTCTTTTATACCGTATATTCATTTCATGCATATCCTCCATGTTTAACCACAATTAGTTTTCCACTCTTCACGTCTTCTCTTTTTCCTTCATCGAAATACACACGTTCTGACCCACATTTTCCTCTCGAATTTTCTTTAATCATCAATCTTGGATCTCTAAAAAATTTCCTACAAAATAAACTTTCTCGTCCAAAAATTTTCCATTAAGTGTAATAACAAGTCGTTGTGTCAAATGTTAACTAAACGAGTAAAACAAGTAGATTTATAACTTAACGTATCTAACTTAGCAAGTTCATCACGTGACATGTACTGTAGCAACTCAACGAACTAAGTTTGTGGTGGTATGCTAACTCAACAAATCAGCTTCATGGTATTACAATTAACTCAACGAACTAACTCTATTGTGTTACTAGTAACTCAACGAACCAACAACTAAATGTTTTAAACAATAATGTATTTACCACGTGCAATAATAATAACTTTAAGTTTATAACGCTAACCTAACACGTTGCCTTAGTGTTCAATATAGCAACTCAACACGTGTAGTTATGTTAACTTAACGAGTTAAACATGTGTAACTCACATGACATAATATAACATTTGTAAATTTTAATTTCACTACGTGTATAATACTAACTTAACGAGTTCGTCTCTTCATTTTAACCTTTTGTTCACTAACTCAACAAGTTCTCACGTGACCTATTTTAACCTTTAAGCCTATAACTCAATGAGTTCTCACATGACCTTTATACAAATAAAGCACTAACTCAATGAGTTGTCTTAACATGCACTGTATATGATACAGAAAATGTAACTTTAAAATATATCATGCTTTACAATAAAAACACACGTTAACTTAATGTTTAGTTAGATGAAAAGTTAGTATAACTTAACAACTAGTTATTTAACTTAGCATAATTTCATATCTAATATAGACAAGTATTTATATCAATAAACTTTTTCTACATTAATTGATATTCTTAATTTACTTTCACAAAAAATAGTAATTGAGTAAATATGATGACATTCATTTAGCATACATCATCAAAACAAAATACTCAACAGAGACCACACTTCTAGACTTGTTAGAGACACACCCATAGAAGAGGGTAGAGCTTTAGGGGAACAATTAAGAATGGGAAAACAGCAAGGTAACCAACATTTGCCTTCTCTTGAGGACATTTACTATCCTCAAATACATGACAATCCCTCTTGTCTTGTATTGCCATAGGTAGATAGACATAAATTTCAATTACATATGAATTATGTAAATCAGTTACCTAGATTTCATAGACTAGATAAGGAAGATGCATATGCATTTCTAAATGATTTCAATGATGTTTGCAACATGATTAATGTACCTGAAGTGCCAATGGATGCAATAAAGTTGAGATTTATTCCTTTTGCTCTTCGAGATGATACAAAACTATGGCTAAATACCCTTCCTGTTAATTCAATTTGTACTTGGATTGATTTCTATGTTATCTTTATTAAGAAGTTTCATCCTTTGCATAAGACCATTCAAGCTAAGAATGCTATTTTAAACATCTACCAACAAACTAATGAACCTTTTTGAAAATATTTTGAGTGTTTTAATAGACTAGTGGTAAGATGTCCTAATCATGGTCTACCTAAATCAAGACAGTACCAAGTAATCTATGAAGGATTGGATTATCAGACCAAGTTAATGCTAGAATTTGTATGTCCTAGACACTTCATGAGATTAGATGAAGTAAGTGCATGGGATAGACTTGTGGACCTTGTTGAGAGGACAATGGAAATGAAAATTCATCAGATAGAACATTTGATAGAACTTTAGCAAGGGGAATGTACACAATAGACCTCATGGTAGGCATGGAAGTTAGGATGTCATCCATGATTAAGAAGGTAGAAGACTTAATTATAAGTCAATAGAAAAGAAAAGATAAAGTAGTTGAAGTCAAGTGTATAGCATGTGGAATCTAGGCACATCATGGAAGAATGCCCTACAATGCAAGGACAACAATCTAAGGAAGTGAATGTCATCGGTATGGGGCAAAGGTCATTCCATCTATCATCATATTATACCCTGGGATGGAGAAACCATCCCAATTTTTTTTAGCGACAACTAGAAGTACTTGGAAACCATACTGAGCATCATGGACCCACTCAACCAATTTTAAGTGATAGAATGCCTACTTTGGAGAAACGATTTACTGAAATGGAGAAAGAGATTCAATCCCTAATTCAAGTTAGCGGACAAGTAAATCCCATTTTAGCTAGCCATGACCAAATCATTAAGGGATTAGAAGCAAAGTTTGATAAGTTGTTTACTTCATCTAGAGGTAGAGTACGAGGAGACTTACCAAGTAACACTATACCAAATCCCCGCATGGCAAGTGTGTACTTGGCACAAGGAGAGACTTCAAGAACTAGCCCTTCATCATCTACATGAGTGAATGTAAATAATAAAAAAATAAATAAAAATAAAAAATATTTCTTTCCATTAGTATTTTTATTCTTAATCACATGCTGTAGTTCTTTTTATTTCATTTTTTTTCTATTTTGATGTGATTGTTAGTTTTGTAGTTATTTATTTTCTTCATCAAGCAAGGTACGCACTCTTAATCCTATTACTATATAATGTAATTTAAATTAATACATGTGCATATGGATTACATGCTAGGTATGGGGGTGTTATCTTTCCTTACTTGTCATAGTTTGTTTCTTTTGTTTTTGTCGTCTTCATGCTTTTTATCTTATTGTCTAAATGATTTCTTTTACATTAAGGACAATGCAAAATTTAGGTATGGGGGAAGGCATTTGACAACAATTTTTTTTTCAATTTTGTGCTTTTTCGTGTTTATTATGTTTTATATATGCTCTTAGGTCCTAATGGATAGAGTCTCTTAGGTATAATCGAGACCTAGAAGTGAATCCTTTAGGAATGAACCCTTGAACCTTAAGGGGAGGAGAAGAATAAAATTCAAAACCATCCATATTTTTGAGTTTATATGTAGTATTACACTTACATGAGGCCATGACAAGGAAGGAATCACTCCTCTTGAAGGGAAGCTTAGGTAAAAACTTAGGAATATACCTTGGGGTTATCCTATGAGAAGGGTAGAATAAAAGAGCTAAGGTAAAATTGCCTGTTCCCACACAATGATGTGGGAGGCACTCTTAAGGGTAGAGGGCTAGGGAGAGAAAAAAAAGAGAGAGAGAGAAGAAAAACAAGAAAAATGATGAAAAAAAAATAATAATAAAAAGAAGAAGAAGAGAGATTGATTACTTGTTCTTACAAAGGCTACTAATTAACTAGTTAACTTTCCCCTAAGTAAGGGCTTGTGATCACATAAAAAGGTGATGGAGTAGAAGGTAATCTAAAAAAAAAAGAAAAGAAGAGAGAGTCAAAATAAAGGGACAATGGACTCAAGGATAGACTTTTGAGATTACCTTGGAGGGAGTGAGTAGGTTATTTCTTAGTCTTGACCATTTTCACATACACTTATTTATATAGTACTTTAATTTCTTAGGATGGAAATAGAATGATTATTTAAATCCAATCTAGAAATGTAAGAGGATGATTGAATAAAGGTGAAGCTAATAGGTCAAGACTACTTAAGAGCAACTTTATCCATGTCTAGGAAACCAAGAGCATATTTTTGTTGTTTTTTGTCTTTCATCTGTGTTGTTTTATGTTTTGTATTGAATTTTGTGGGTATATCCACTGAAAATTCCCTAGAGACACAACTCTACCACTAGGGAGACCTAGGGGTTTAAAGGCTTACTACACATGCTAAGTGTAGTCATGATCCTTATGAAAGTGGCTTAGGTTAGTTCTATTTTTGTTATTTGTTTATTAGTTATTTTTGTTTTCTATTTTAATAAGTACATTTCCATATGGGCTTTGTGTTATCATTGTTTAGTTTTAGTCCTTTGCTAAAGAACTAGCAAAGACTAGGTATGGGGGTGTGTAAAGTATCAATTTGTGCATTTTATATATGTTAATTCATGCATGTTAAGGATTATAAAGTGCAAATATATATGTTCTTATGAAGGATTACATGAAAATCATATTTTAGAACTATGCATGTTTTATTGGTTAAAAGTTAATTAATGCACAAATTTATCCTTTATTAAATTAATACCTAGTCAATTAGTCCATGTGTAGATATAAGTAAATTTATATATTGATTTCATGCATGTCTTAAAAGAATTATCATTAAAATATGAAATCAAACAATCTTCAATTGAGCAAGCAATATATTATGCACATTTCATTTTTGCTTTATAATCTAGTAGGAATTTATGTGTAATGTGCATATACATTTAATGTTATGTTTAAGTTGTTGATAATAGGTGAGGACATTGTTAGAATTAAAACTGATCGTTCAGTCAACTTTCTGTGGCACGATTTAGAAACACTCACCTCTAAACTCACCAAAACTAGAAGTGAAGAGTAAAAGGAAGAAATAACACAATGAAGACACAAGATTTACGTGGTTCAGCAACAACCTATGTCCATGGAGAGTTGAGGGTTCTCCTATGAGCTTCGGCACAATCAACCGCAATGTTTTACAACATCATAAAGGTTTATATACTACCCAACTTAGGGTTTATAAACCTTTAATTACATACAAGCCATTACAGTAGAGAAATAAAGCTTTGGAGAAGGGACTCTCAATTTCGGAGCCTTATCTTCTTATCTTTTCGAAATCTGCAACATTTCGGATAGTTACAGACTTAACTATCCAATGAAATTCTTCTTTCTTCATTTATTGTAACGGGCGTTATTGTAGCAGGCTAACTGTCCGAAGAGATTTAGTATTTTGGATAGTTACAGACTTAGCTGTCCAAAAACCCACTTACTTCTCTCTCTTTGTCATTTCAAAAGGTTCTACCGTTAACTCTCCGAAAACTACATGTCTTTCAAATAGTTACTGTCTTAACTAACTAAAAACTCACTTAAGTGTCTCTTCAGCCATTTCGGAAGGTTCTGTTGTTAACCTTCCGAAAACTTATGACTTTCAGATAGTTATTGCCTAACTATCCGAAAATCCACTTAAGTCACTACTTTTCGGATACTTGGCTTCTTAACCATTCGAACATCCACTTAAGTGTCTGACTTTTGGATACTAACTGTCCAAATGTCCACTTAAGTGTCCTTTAAGTCATTTCGGATGGTTACAACCAATGACTCTCTGAAATCTTCTGATTTTTGGATAGTTAACTCAAAGCCTCTGATTGAAACTTTATTTTCGGATACTTAGGTTTGTTAACCTACTGAAAATATAAATCTACTAGATACTTATTGTTAACAAGCTTCCGATTGAACTTGGACTTCTTGTGGCATACTCCACACCTATACTACTTACCCTAACAATCTCTCACTTGGAGTTTGACATAATGATCGAAGAAAAATCAGTCTCTACTCTTGGCTTGTAGATTATTACAATAGCTGCTCAAATAATCATCAACTCTTCATCTCCTTCTTCTTTTGAATTATTTAGGAGACTAATTAAGGCCATATAGAGCCTTAATTTCTGCAGATTCAGAACTTTGGTTAGCATATCTGCAGCATTTTCAGCTCCTGCAATCTTCTGCAGATCTAACTTGTTTTGCTCTATCTCTTCCCTTATGAAATAAAATCTCATTCTTATATGCTTGGACCTTGAATGAAACTTCATATTTTCAGCTAAATAAATGGCACTTTGATTGTCATAGAATAGAATGCTTCTATTCTGTTTGTACCCTAATTCGGCTAATACATTCTCTAGCTAGATTCTTTCTTTAGCTGCCTCTGCAACTACAACATATTCAGCTTCTATGGTCGAGAGTGCAACGATACTTTGTAGCTTGGATCTCCAGCTAATTGTAGTACTTCCTATGTAGAAAACATAGCCTGAAGTACTTTTGCTTTTATCCAACTCTCTTCCTAAATCAGCATCACAGTAGTCAATCAATTCAACTGGTCCTTTCTTGAAATTCAGATCTACATCTAGGGAATATCTGAGATATTTGAGTATCCATAGTATTGCAGACCAATGCTCAGCTCTTGGATCTACCATATATCTATTGACCACTCCCACAACATGAGATGTATCAGGTCTTGTGCATATCATGGCATACATTAAACTTCCCACTACTGAAGCATATGGTATTCTAGACATTTTTGTCCTTTCTTCATCAATCTTAGCTGACTGATCTTTAAACAACTTGAAGTGGGGTTCGAGAGGTAGTTCAGTCTTCCTCTCATTTAAGATATTAAATCTCCTTAGTACCTTTTCTAGATACTTCTTCTGATTTAATCTCAAAGTACTTGCCACTTTATCTCGGATGATTCTTATACCCAAGATTTGCTTAACTTCTTCCATATCCTTCATGTCAAATTCTTTTGACAGTTGTCTCTTTAATTGCTTAATCTGTTCCATACTAGAACAAGCAATTAACATATCATCTACATAAATCAATAGAATAATGAAGCAATCATTAAACAGTTTTATGTAGCAGCAATAGTCTGTATCACATCTTTTGAAGCCTAGGGTACAAATAAAGGTATCAAATCTCTTGTACCATTGTCATGGTGATTGCTTCAAACCATACAAACTTTTCAGCAATCTACATATTGTCTTTCTTTTCTTGCCAGTTACTGCAAATCCTTCTGGCTGCATCATGTAGAGTTCTTCCTACAAGTCACCATGTAGGAATGCTGTCTTTACATCCATTTGCTCCAAGAGCAAATTTTCTACAGCAACAATGCTTAAGACTATTCTTATAGTATTCATCTTCACAACAAGAGAGAATACTTCTATATAGGCTATGTCTTGAATTTGTTGAAAACCCTTGACGACAAGTTTGGCTTTATATTTCTTGCTACCATCTAGTTGTTCTTTCATCCTGAACACCCACTTGTTTCCTAGGATTTTCTTTCCTTCTAGCAATGAAGTTAGCTCCAAAGTATTATTCTTCTTTAGGGACCTCATTTCTTCTTTCATTACTAACTTCCATTTATGTGCATTACTTGCACGGATTGCTTCCTGATATGTTTCAGGTTCACCATCATCCGTCAATAACAGATAATTGAATGATGGTACATACCTTTCAAGTTGTTTGGAAATCCTTCTAGATCTTTTAAGCTGTTTGGTGACAACTTCATCTTCTTGATCATCTAGATGTTCTTGATGTTCAGCCTTTGGAAGTTGAATTTCTTCTACAGGTTCCTTCTGAGGTTGTTCAACATCATTATCTAGATTGATTTCAACAGTCCTTTCAAACTGAAGCTCTGACTACTGTTCATCTACACTTTTTCTGTGCTTGTACATCTTGGATTCAATAAATGTGACATCTTTTGCATGGATTATTTTCTTGGTTTCTTCTACCCAAAATCTGTAACCAAAATAATCCTTACCATAGCTAATGAAATAACATTTCTATGATTTTGAATCCAACTTGTCTCTTTTGTCACTATTCAAGTGGACAAATGACTTGGATCCAAAGACTTTTAAATGAGCATAGTTGACCTCTTTCTCTGTCCACAATTCTTCAAGGTTTTTGAGCCCCATTAGGACAGATGGCCCTCTATTTATTAGATAGGCGGCTGTATTGACAGCTTCCGCCTAGAATGACTTGGGAAAACCTACATGTACTCTCATGCATCTTGCTCGTTCATTCAAGGTCTTGTTCATTCTTTCAGCAACTCCATTTTGTTGTGAAGTTCCAACTACAGTCCTTTGCCTTCTAATCCCTTGCTCCTCACAGTAAACTTTAAATTCATGGCTATCATATTCTCCTCCATTATCTGACCTGATGGATTTCATTTTTCTTCTACTCTGATTTTCCACTTTTGCCTTACATTTCTTGAAGACTTAGAAAACTTCAGATTTCTGTTTTAGAAAATAAACCCATACCTTCCTTATACTGTCATCAATGAAGGTGGCATAATAGAGAGCACCTCCTAAAGAACTGATAGGGGCAGGCCCCCACACATCCGTATGAACCAGCTCTAATTTCTGTGACTTAGGATCATGAGGAGTCCTAGCAAAGCTAACTTTCTTCCGCTTTCCCTCAATGCAATCCTTACATATCCCTAAATTGACATTCTTCAACTTAGGGATTTTCCCTTCTGCCACTAAAACTTTTAGTCCATTCTCACTATGGTGTCCTAGTCTTTTATGCCATAAGTCAATGTCTTCAGTGTCATTGACTACTGCAATAGAGTCATCTTGATCCGATGTTAAATATAAGGTGTCGGTCCTCTGTCTTGAGACAGTAATTTGTAGGATCGTATGGCTACATAAGAGGGGGGTGAATTGTGTTTTTCAACATTTTTAAATATAATTGAAACTTTAAAAATTAAAAACAAGTCGAGACACTGTTTTTATAAAATCATTTTTATTCAAGGTTTCAATTACAATATACAATTCAATTCTCCTCAGAAATTGTAGATGCAATTATATATCGATACCATGTTTTATCTATACAATTTTATAACTGCAAATAGAAAAAACTAATTTGCAGAATTTAAAACATTTCTCCCTGTTTGAGATCTTTCTTCTTCTTCTTCTTTTTCTTCTTCAACAATTCTTTAGTGACGAATATCTTGTCTTTCTCTGCTTCATCGAATTTGCTTTCTTCTGATATTTTAAATCTTTAGTGATGTATATCTTACCTTTTTCTGCTTCACTGAATTATCTTCCATCTGATACTTCAAATCTTTAGCGACATAAATCTGACCTTTTCTACTTCACTGAATTTTCTTCCATCTGAGAGCTTTTCCCTGAAAGGTGTTTTTGATCCTTGAAAAGATTTTTCGTTGGATGTGTAAGGATGGCTGATCAACAAGAATTCTATGTCTTTTATATTGTATCTTCATTACATGCATATCCTCCACGTTTAATCACTATCAGTCTTCCACTTCTTCACGTCTTTTCTTTTTCCTTCATCAAAATACACACGTTCTGACCCATGTTTATATTTCGAATTTTCTTTAATCATTAATCCTAGATTTCTGAAAAATTTCCTACAAAATAAACTTTCTCGTCCAAAATTTTTCATCAAGTGTAATAAGAAGTCGTTACTTTAATGTTAACTAAACGAGTAAAGCAAGCATATATATAACTTAACGTTTATAACTTAACGAGTTCCTCATATGCCAATTCACGTGACAAGTACTGTAGCTAACTCAACGAACTAAGTCCGTAGTGTTATGCTAACTCAACGAACCAGTAAGAGCCAAATGTTTTTATAATAAGAATTTTACCACGTGCAAAAAATAACAACTTAAGTTTATAACGCTAACCTAACGTGTTGCCTTAGTGTTCAATATAGTAACTCAACGCGTTTAGTTATGTTAACTTAACAAGTTAAACATGTGCACCTCACGTGATACAATATAACATTCGTAACTTATAATTTCATCACGTGTACAACACTAATTTAACAAGTTCGTCTCTTCTTTTACTCACTAACTTAACGAGTTCTCACATGACCTATTTTAACCTTTAAGCTTTTAACTTAATGAGTTCTCATGTGACCTCTATACAAATAACACTCTAACTTAACGAGTTGTCTAAACGTGCACTGTTCATGATACAGAAGATATAACTTTAAAATATATCAACTTTTCAATAAAAACACACATTAACTTAACATTTAGTTAAATGAGATATTAATGCAATGAAACGACTAATTATTAACTTAGTATAATTTTAGATCCAATACAGTCAAGTATTTATATTAGTAAGTTTTTTCTGTATTAATTGATGATTTTAATTTCTTTTCACAAGCAATAGTAATTGAGAAAATATGATTACTTTCATTTAGCACACATTATCAAAACAAAATACTCAACAATCTCCTCCTTTTTGATGATGATAAAAACCATATTAAATCAATTATGAAATATATTTAACTCAACAAAACACCTTCATTGGGTTAACTTTTCATTCAACAAGCACGTTTGTTGACTTAAGTTCACTTAAGCTTATTTCTATTGTTTATGTAAATTTCACCTCTCAGAAATAAAACTTTCAAATGTCAATAATTTCATAGGTATCTTTTAGATTATCATTTGTCATAACCACTTAAATATTAAAATCATAATCATCTTCTTTTATAACATTTCTCCCCATTTTTGTCATTAATCAAAAAGATAATTACACAATATATAAATGAGAGATATTTACAACAACACTTCTGTAAACAAGAATAAGAGTTGTAAACATTTACAAAAAAAATTCATGTATTGTTCAATGAATCAAACAATGAATACAAACATTACATTTTGTATTCAGATACAAGCAAGCAAATAGTTATCTATTCCTCTTAAGAATATCACTTATAGCATTACATATTTTATCTCCTAGATGCCTAATATCATTTCTGATGTCATTAAGTACATCATCTAGGTTAGGAGGTAGCTGGGGTTGCTGTTCTACTTGAACTGAATAACTTTGTTGTTGTATATGGTCTGTACAATCAGGTTGTTGTTGTTGTTGAGGTTTATGCATGGCCTAAAATTTTTGCAAATCTTTTACACTAAAAGCTCTCATGCCTTTAATTTCAGAGGGCCAATCGGATAAATTCAATTGGCTTGTAAGTATTCTACATATAGCATCACCATAAAATAACTTTGAACTCATATGCTGTAGTTGACAAGTGAGCACATCAAACCAATTGATTTGAATTCTATTCAGTAGGCCATAAGTTGCATATAAACAACTTCTGCTTAGTTCCATATTGTGTCCAACTCTCTAAAATAAATTGGCATGCAATATATTTGCAATAAACCTTGCCTCTACATTTAGATTTTCCATTAATCTCATTTCAGTATATACATCTAGATTTTTTGATAAAGACTGAATGTTCCATTCTAGTTGCCTAATCATGTCAAATCTGTTCGTAACAACAACACCTTCATTCTTTAATCCCAAAACTTCAAAAATTAACTTAGGAGACAATATGAACTCTTGTTGATTTATTTGAGTTTTCAGTATATGTTCATTCTTGACCAAATTGCTATAAAAGCTGTAATAAGCTCTTTGTATTGCTTCTATTTCGTTCCAACTGGTAAGAATTGAATGAGGCCTTGATACTCAAATAGATCTCTTATTTCAATCAAATTTCTAAACTTTATTGGATGAGCATGCAGAATCTGACATGTAATCAGATTATTGTATTTCTGCAATGCTTCTTTAGATCTAAAATGAATTGAATTACCTTGAATTTGTAATACTGTACATAAAGAAGGTGATACCTGAAGCTGTGATTCAGAGTTTAATTCATCTTTAGGAACTTCTTCAAAATGAATGTCATGTTGTTCCTTTGTGAAAATATTTTCTTAAAGTTGCTTAGGTAGGTTTGATTCTTCAACTTCAACATTGTAAGGAACATCTTCATTATGCTCAACATTCATCTATTCAGTCTCTGTAGAATGATTAGAGTTCAATGTTTCCACAAATTCTACAGCTAGTGTATCTGTTTGTAATTGTTCATTGTGTTCAATAGATATTTCCATTAATACATGTTGTGAATTCTCAGACTCTACTTCTATAGATTCTGAAAAAGGTTGGTCGACGTTTAGCTCTTCTGGAGTCTTAACTTTTTCAATATCTACTACTCTAGACAATTCAACCTGTGAACTAGTTACTGCTTCAACATTGTCAATTATATTTGCAATAATTTGTTCGATATCAAGTGCTTGATGCTCTAATTTGTCAATTTCTACATCATCAAGACTTGTACTAATAGAAAAACTTGAGCTCATATTTGACTTGGATTTCTTCTCAAGTTTTCTAGCAAGGGAAAATAAAGTTCATTATCTTCATCAGTTTCAGTATGCTCAGAACTGATGAGTTTATCAGATGCATTATAAGGTACAATGTCTAGACATACATTGTCCTTTGGAAATAAATGCTCATCCGATTTTTCTTTTTCAATAGACTTTGTTTCCTTAGACATAATTTTTCTGATTTTCCTTCTTCTATAAAATTTCCATTTTTCCTCTTCAAGTATTGCTATTTTCTTTTCAAATTCCTCTAGAAAAGTTTTCTGTTTTAATTCTTCGAATGCACTTTCTATTGCTATAGCCTTTCGAAGACTGTCAACTTTTGTTTTGTCTACAACAATATTTGATTCTACTTGTTTTGTATACAAAGGAGTAGGGATAGATGAGTCATGTTCTTCCTCAAATGCATGTAGTCATGTACCATTGAGAGGAGTTTGAGGAATTCTATTTGATGACCTTATACCTTTTTCCATATATTTTGCATACTGTTCCAAAAATGCAATTTCAACACATTTCATACGGTATTCTCTATCATATTTACTTCGAATACCCATGTATGTAATACTTGCATCAGTATTATGAAGCTCTAATCTAACTTCATTCAATATACCTTTAGGAAAGAAGTATTCACTATAAATTTTTGCTAACCTTTTGTCCACTTGAAGTATTTTCTTAAACCAAGTGTGTGGAACTTCATCATTATCTATTTCTTTTCCTTTTGCATCTCCTCTACTTTTGCCTTTTCCTCTGCCACGACCTTTGTAGAACTTGGAGACCATCATCACAGGTTGTAACAACAACAAGCAGGAAAGAAATTTTCAGACAAAGGTTTATCAATAACCTAAGTGCTCGTGTAATAAGGGTTTAAATGGGGTTTTAGGCGACTAACACAACGTGTATAGAAGTCAGGTTTGGATTTTAAATAAATATTGAATAAAGTTTATTCAATCAAGGTAACCGAAATATTTAGGCATAACTCGTTGAGTTAACTAACCTAATGAGTAAAACGCTATCTAGAGGCAGTTTTACATGTTACCTTATATAACATAACGTTCAGTTAGTACACTTTAACACAATTTTGGATGGTTTCTACTGAAACTTTCCGAAGTCAACACACAAGCTATAATTAGCATATATATAAAGCATCTTGAGAACATTGTAACCTATTCTAATATTCCTTTTATGAATCTAAAATAGTTTGTTTGTCTTTTAAATTATTTCATCAAGATCTTAAGAGGACTTAAATTTAGATTAACCAAGATTTGTATTCTTAATTATATTAATCTGTTTTGGACATTGTTAATCCTCCCCCTACAAATATACTTCAAATATATTCAATAACATACTAAATATACTTGTATTAACAATAGATGTTGTAGGATCGTATGGCTACACAAGAGGGGGGTGAATTGTGTATTTTTAATATTTTCTGAAATATAATTGAAACTTTAAAACTCAAAAACAAGTTGAGACATTGTTTTCATAAAATCATTTTTATTCAAGGTTTCAATTACAATATACAATTTAATTCTCCTTAGAAATTGTAGATGCAATTATAACTCGATACCATGTATCATCTAAACAATTTCATAACTACAAATAGAGAAAACTAATTTGTGGAATTTAAAAATTTTCTCCCTGTTTGAGATCTTTCTTTTTCTTCTTCAGCAATTCTTTAGTGACGAATATCTTGTCTTTCTCTGCTTCACCGAATTTGCTTTCACTTGATACTTCAAATCTTCAGCGACATAAATTTAACCTTTTCTACTTCACTGAATTTTCTTCCACTTGAGAGATTTTGCCCAAAGAGGTGTTTTTGATCCCTGAAAAAGATTTTTCTTTTGGTGTGCAGGGATGGTTTGATCCTTGAAAAGATTTTTCATTTTGTGTGCAAGGATGGTTTGATCAACAAGAATTCTATGCCTTTTATACTATATCTTCATTTCATGCATATCCTTCACGTTTAACCACTACCAGTTTTCCACTTCTCCACGTCTTTTCTTTTTCCTTCATTGAAACACACACGTTCTAACCCACGTTTATATTTTGAATTTTCTTTAATCATCAGTCTTGGATCTCTGAAAAATTTCCTGCAAAATAAACTTTCTCGTCTAAAAATTTTTCATCAATGTAATAAGAAGTCGTTACTTTAATGTCAACTAAACGAGTAACACAAGTATAGATATATATAACTTAACGTTTCTAACTTAACGAGTTCCTCATGTGCCATTTCACGTGACAAGTATTGTAGCTAACTCAACGAACTAAGTTCGTGGTGTTATGCTAACTCAACCAACTGGCTTAACCTTTCTTTCAGAAGATTAAATGATAACTCACCAAAAACAGTTTAAGTTTCGGATAGTTACGGATGTAAGTCACCGAAAAACTCTTTATATTATAAAACTAGTGAGACACGTGTCAAGACCTGAAAACATGACTTAAGTTACCTTTCGGATAGTTACGACTGTAAGTCTTCGAAAAACATTAACTCACCGATTCAGTAATAAACAAATGTTTTTATAATAAGAATTTTACCACGTGCAAAAATAACAACTTAAGTTTATAACGCTAACCTAACGCATTGCCTTAGTGTTCAATATAGCAACTCAACACGTTTAGTTATGTTAACTTAACGTGTTAAACATGTGCACCTCACGTGATATAATACAACATTCGCAACTTATAATTTCACCATGTGTATAACACTAACTTAACAAGTTCGTCTCTTCTTTTACTCACTAACTTAACGAGTTATCATGTGACCTATTTTAACCTTTAAGCCTCTAACTTAACGAGTTCTCACGTGACCTCTATACAAACAAAACTCTAACTTAACAAGTTGTCTAAATGTGCACTGTTCATAATACAGAAGATATAACTTCAAAACATATCATGCTTTTCAATAAAAACACACGTTAACTTAACGTTTAGCTAAATGAGAAATTAATGCAACGAAATGACTAGTTATTAACTTCAGATCCAATATAGACAAGTATTTATATCAATAAGCTTTTTCTGTATTAATTGATGATTTTAATTTCTTTTCACAAGCAATAGTAATTGAGCAAATATGATTATTTTCATTCAGCACACATCATCAAAATAAAAATACTCAACAGATGTTAAGTATAACTATAGTTTTAAATTTTCTTTTCAGAAACTTCAGGTATCTTGAATTGATCAAAAATGATTTCTAGAATAGATTTCCACTGTATATGAATCAAAACACAACTTTGAACTTAATATGATTAATTCAAGGAGAATAAAAGAATATATCTCAAATAAACGTTGTCAAAAGTACTAATGCTGATTCAACAAATCAGCAGTCATATTTGTAGAAACTATATTCGATTCAAAGATATCTGTAATTAATGAAACAACTTTTTCTTTTCAAAACAGTAAATATTGATAATTTTCTTTAAAAGTTAGTTTGAAAAGCTTGATTCATACAAGAGCTTTCTAATGTACCCGTGTAATGAGCTTTCAGTCAACAATCCTAGATCTGATTAGGACCTTAGGTTGCCAGATTTAAAGAATCCTTTTTCAGGACAACAATCCTTACATACCTATCTACTCAAGTACAAAAGGCTCGTGATCAAACTGATCAATAAACTCTCAAAGATTTTCACTTTGTAAGCACTTTTCATTTGAAGCACAATATATATGTATTCCATTAATACAAATGCAATAAAACACAAATCTCATACAATTTTTACGTCTATGATTTTACTGAAAATATGAATTAGTTTCAATAAGCTCACACTTTTGATTAATAGTTTAAGATGATTTACATATAACTTATTCTACAAGTTTAATCAATCAAGTCAAATTTATGTATGATCATATACACTTTTCTCGAATCAAAGAAAACACTTAATCAAAATTTCAGAATTTCAGAAGTATTTAATGATTTTCATTTACACTTTCACTTAAACTCATGAAAACCATTAAAATTGATAAACTACTTAAAATCAATAAGATACTACTATGATTTTACAATAAATACATAGTATCTTAAGTAGTAGTTTAGATATTACTTAGATATTTATGATAAGTATATAATATCTATGAGGTAACCAACATCATCAACAATATTTATCTTTTTATGTGGAGTTTAAGCATTTTACACATCACATTGTCTACAAATACCTAAATTTAACCTGATGTTGCAGAATGTATTTTCGTCTAGAGGTTTTGTAAATATACCAGCTAATTGATTCTTACTAGATAGAAATTCTAATTTAATTTTTCTTTTAATTACGTTATCTCTTAGAAAATGATATCTAACCTCTATATGCTTTGCTCTAGAATGTAATACAGGATTTTTGGAAAGATTTGTTGCAGAACTACTGTCACAATAAATCTCAGTTGTATCGTAAGATAATCCAAAGTCTTCTAAAGTTTGCCTTATCCATAGAATCTAAGTGCAACATAGTGCAGTAGCAACATATTCAACTTCTGTAGTAGAAAGTGCTACACAGTTTTGCTTTTTACTAAACTACGACACCAAATTATTTCCCAATAATTGACATGTGCCACTGGTACTCTTTCTATCATATTTAGATACTGCATAATCAACATCAGTATATCCTATAAGATCTATTGAACTATCCTTAGAATAATATAGTCTGAAATTTTTAGTTCCTTGTATATATCTAAATATTCTTTTAACTGCAATTGAGTGTGATTCTTTAGGATTAGATTGAAATCTAGTACAAGCATACATAGTAAACATAATATCAGGTTTACTAGCAATGAAATAAAGTAAAGAACCAATCATACTTCTGTATTTTCTTTGATCTATTGATTTTCCTATGTCATCAATATCTAACTTTAAAGAAGTAGTCATAGGAGTTCCTCGAATCCTTGTATCATTAAAATTAAATTTCTTAAGCATTTCATCTGCATATTTTTCTTGACTTAAAAATATACCTTTATCCATTTGCTTAATTTGAAGTCCTAGAAAATATGAAAGTTCTCCTATCATACTCATTTCAAACTGATTAGTCATCTCTTCATAAAATATTTTTATCAGTTTATCAGAGGTTGCTCCAAAGATTATATCATCCACATATATTTGAACAACAATCTGATCTTTACCATCTTTCTTGATAAATACAGTATGATCTACTTTTCCCATAATATAACCGTGTTCTATTAAAAAAGTAGATAATCTTTCATACCATGATCTAGGTGCTTGCTTTAAACCATATAAGGCTTTCTTCAATTTATACACAAAGTCAGGATTTTCAATATCTTCAAATCCAAGTGGTTGTTTTACATAGACTTCTTCATTAATTAAACCATTTAGAAATGCACTCTTGACATCCATTTGATATAATTTAAAATCCATATAACAAGCATAGGCCAATAATATTCTAATACTTTCTAACCTAACCACAAGAGCAAATGTTTCATCATAATCTAGTCCTTCTTCCTATGTATACCCTTGTGCAACTAATCTAGCTTTGTTTCTTATAACTTGACTAGTTTCATTAGTTTTGTTTCTAAAGATCCACTTTGTACTTATTATGGACTTATTTTTTGGTGGAGAGACTAATTCCCAAACATCATTTCTGATGAATTGATTTAGTTCTTCTTGCATTACCACTATCCAATTTTCATTAGATAATGTTTTTTTGATATTCCTTGGTTCCACCATAGAAACAAACATACACATACTATTTAAATTTACTGAAGCTCTAGTTTTAACTCCCTCATTAATATTACCAATGACTTGAGTAATGGGATGTGATGAAGAATAACGTCAATTTCTCTGATTTTCCTTAATATTCTCATCAACATCTGAAGGTCCATCACTTTCATCATTAGTTTGATCATTTAAGTTCATATTTTTGATTTTCTCAGATAAATCTTCAATCTCTCTATTGATCTCTAACTCTTTTGGGAAATTGATCATATCATCATTATCAGCTTTATATTGAGATTCTCTAAAAGAATTTTCATTGAAGCTTAAATGGAGGGTTTCTTTAATAGTTCTAGAAGTTTTGTTATATACTCTATAGGCTTTACTTTTAGTAGAGTAATCTACAAAAATTCCTTCATCTGCTTTGGTTTGAAATTTATCTCTTTTATCCTTAGTATTAAGAATAAAACACTTGCAGCCAAATGGTTTCATATAGGAAATTTTTGGAACCCTTTCAAACATAATTTCAAAAGGACTTTTGTTAACATGAGGTCTTAAATGACTTCTGTTAATAGCATAACAAGCTGTATTTACTGCTTCAGCCTAAAGATTTTGAGGTAACTATGTTCATTCAACATAGTTCTAGCCATTTCCTAAAGTGATCTATTCTTTCTCTCAACAACACCATTTTGAGACAGTGCTCTTGAAAAAGAAAATCTGTGATCAATGCCATGCTCATTACAATAATTATCCATTTGATCATTATCAAATTCTGTGCCATGATCACTCCTAAGCTTTTGAACAGAGACACTTTGTTCATTTTGAACAAAATTGCAAAACATTTTAAACTTTTCAAAAACTTTTGTCTTAGATGCTAAAAAATATACCCAAGTGTATCTAGAGAAGTCATCTACTAAAATGAATACATACCGTTTACCACCAAGACTCATGATTCTTGTTGGTCCAAATAGATCCATATGTATAAGTTCTAAGACTCTCTTGCTTGATATATCAGTTTTGGATTTAAAAGAGTTTTTGTGAAGTTTATCTAACTCACATGCATCACACATAAAGTCCTTTGAGTATTTAATCTTTGGTAAACCTCTCACGAAATGTTTTCTAGGTAGTTTATGTAATAGTTTCATATTTATATGCCTAATTCTTCTATGCCATAGATATGCATCACTAATTTCAACTAGCAAACATGAATTTATATCAACTGCACTAGAAGGTAAAGATAAAATACATACAGAACCTTTTCTTTTAGCAATAAACTTAATTTCATCTATATTTTTATCAATAATTTTGCATACATTATCTTCAAACACTACATAGTATCCATTTTTAGTTAGTTTTATAACACTCAGCAAATTAAATCCTAGGTTTTCTACATATAGTACATTCAAAATAACACAAGTTGGAGTTATTTGAACATTACCCATACCTATGATTTTATGTTTGCTTTTGTTTCCAAATGTTGCACTTTCTTTAGTGGTATTTGTAAAATTTTGTAGTAGACTTTTCTGTCTGGTCATGTGACTTGATGCTCCACTGTCCAAGATCCATTTTGATGTTGTTTCCTCCTGCAAAACAAATTAAGAAAAACTTTTTCTTAGTAGCCAATGTTGTTGAGGACCAAGTTCATTAAACGCATATTTCTTCTTTTTGTTTAAAAACAGTTTAACATTATCATTTACATTCTTATTAGTTGTAAGTACTATAGACTTATCATTAGTACCATACTTACTTATAGCATTATTACTCTTATAATCATTCTTTTTATTTTCAGATGTAGTATAACTAAGACCAAACAGATTTTTATCAGATGTTAATTTATATTGGTCATGCTCATACATTTCAGTAAGTTCATACCAAGATTTTGTACTTGTATTTGAATTTTCAGTACATACAAAATCTTTTTTTGCACAAGAATTTTTAGATTTATCACATGCAGAATGAGTAATTGGTATAATACTAGTGTTTTGAATTATGTGCTCAGGTTTCTGAATTTTTAGCTTACTACAATTGTTTGAAATTTTAGAAATATTAGAAACTAAATTTCCAAAACAAGAAATAAGATTTTTAGAAACATTAATAGTCATTTTAGAAGTACATTTAGACAAATCACATTGATTTATATTATTATTGCATGATTCATCCCTTGAATTACTTACTTCTACGTATTTATTACCTTGTTTCATGATAAAAGGAATTTTAGTCTTAGATTTACTTGAACTGTAACTAATAAATCGTTTATTGGCTTGAGATTCAGGATATTCAAGATAATCAAATCCTAAGCCAAATTTATATGATACCGTAGGGGTACTAGTTAGTTTGTCTAACTTAGTTTGACTTAAATTCCATTTCTCAATGGTAGAATTTAAATCTAGCTCTCTCATTTTCAATTTATCAATCTCTGACTCAAGATCGTTTATATTGTTTCTCATCATTTCATTTTTAGATTCTATCATTAATTTTTCAGCATTTATATTCTGTATTTGTTCATGCAAGACACATTCATTAAATCTAAATTTATGCAAATCTTTAGCATGATTTTCATTATCACATTTAAACTTTTCTAAAGTAGTAGACAGGAAACAATTTTCTTCTTCCAAAATAGACAAAGTGTTTCTGATATTCTTATTTTCTAGTTTACAAACTTTAAGTTTTTGTAATAATGCATGATAAGCACATAATAATTCATCAAAGTTAAAATCTGAATGACTTTCAGGATCAGATATTACCTTAGACTCATCTGCCATGAAGCACACATGAGCAACGTCTTCTAACTCTTGTTCTCCTTCTGAATGTGAAGATTTTGATGATAATTCCTCAGATTCAGACTCTTCAAACATGTCATGCCAAGTGACCTTCAAAGCCTTTTTCTTATAAAACTTTTTCTGAGTTTTTTGAGCCGTCTTCTTTTAATTTGTCCTACTTTGCTTTTCATTTTTCCTTATAGGACAATCTGGAGAAAGATGTCCAGGTTTCTTGTAGTTGTAACATACATACTTTCTTGATGAAGAATTCTTGTCATTCAGTGATTTTGACGTTGAGGGTTTATCATTTTTGTTCCTTTGCTGTTTCCTAGCTTTCCATGCTTTCTTGAATTTCCTAATCAGCAAAATCAAATCCTCATCAGAATCAGTAGATATATCAAAATCTGAATTAATTTCGAAGATAATTTCTTTTTTCATTTTTAGTTTGTTGTGACTCAGTGATTCATTTAATTGAACTTCACAAGCAGTTAAGTTTCCTATAAGTTCATTCATGGTATAAACATTTAAATCTTGTGATTCCTCAATTGATGTTACTTTTTGAGACTATTTAGAACTTAGGGATCTAAGAATTTTCCTCACCAAATACTTCTGTTCAAAATACTTTCCTAAGCATTTTAAAGAGTTCTTTTAACCACAAACGAAACTTCGTCGGTTTAGCAGTTACCAAAATTTGAAATTAGTAGTGGTACACGTACTCATTAAAACAAGAACCACGATGCACGTTGCAAGACACGTTCTTGCAACGAGATTTATTCACTTTATGGATGCGCAGTATATATATGAAATAGAATGTTATTTACAAGTTACCAGCACTTTTAAGAGAAAGGAGAAAGCGTTGGAGGAACTAGAAGGAGAAGCAGCTGATTCAACCTTCATCCGACAACAAATATTTATAGAATGGAAAGCTTCAGACTGAATCGACAAATGGAATTAATGCAATTACTGTTGGATGCACAAAGGGAAATACTAAGTAACTTGTCAGCTAAAGATCTATGCAGGATGTGTTGTGTATCAAAGGAAATTAAAGACTATATTGAAGAAAAATATTTCAGGGACTACAAGCTGCAAAAATGACTAAGATTAGAGATGGATTCATATGGAGGTCATTTAATCGTAGTTCAAATACCCATGAATATCTGGCTATGGAAGAAACTATTGGAATTCCAACTAATGCATTAGAAGGAATGAATCATATTATGGGGATAGATGAAGGATTAATCATATACAAGACGAGACCAAGGTATGCAAGTTTATCATTACCTGAGATTTTGATAAGAAATCCTATAACAGGAGAAGAATGTAATATAGGAAGACCTAATATATTTGAAGCACCAACTGAAAATTGTGGGTTAGCTTTTATATTTTCTGATAAAAATTCTGCAATTCCTGAAAAATTATATTATTGGAGACCTACAGGAAATTGGGGTGAAGTTTTACGCTTAAGTGTGTATAATTTTCTGAATAGATCTTGGAATGAAAACATTATAATATATCTAGGACAGAAATCATTAATTAACCAAACACATGTCATACTTGATGGTTATATTTATTTAGTCACGGAGATATCAATAGCATATAGATCTGATTTATACATAGTGAGCATAGACAGTTATGATGATTATACAGAAATTTTACCTATACCGAGTGAAATAGCTAAACCACCATCTGAAAAATTTAATAAAATTCAAATAGGAATGTGGCCTTACTCTCCGCTTGTGCTGAAGGATTGATATGAGGTGATGGGATGCCGAATCGTTGGTAGTCTGATTCTGTGGACGATGCATGGAACTTCGATTTCAATCGAGCTAGCCCTAGTCTAGACGGTCTTGAGTGCCGGGACCTTAACCATATGATTCTGATCTACAATAGGGGTCTTCTCGTGGTATGCTCATTTCATTTTCCAGAATGCTTCACCCAGGCCTTCCAATGTGGATTCTTCCAAAGATAGATGGTCCTACTTTATGTCTGATAAGATGGTGGGATGAACTGATGAAATTTCAAATATGGATTATGGAAGACATGTATGAATGGAAGTGGGAAGAGGAATATATTGAAATAGATGTAGAAATAGAAACTGCTACATTACCTTGGAACCAAAAAGGATCCCTTTCTGCATTACATATCATTAATGGTAATACACTCGTATTTGGAATTTATAATATATTGCATGTTTACAAATTAAAAAGGACCAAGAACTGCATTAAAACAGAATTAATAGCAAGAAGAACTATGCCTAAAAAGTTTGCTTGGACTGATACATTTATTCCATTTGTTTCTACTTTTCAATCATGTTCTTAAGCTGTGATTTTGTGTGTTTAATGTTGTGTATTTTGCATTTATTTTTAGAAAAAAAAAAAAGAATTTTGAAGTTTTTCATGTTCATTTTATAAAAAAAAAAAACAACAAAAAAAAAACAAACAAAACAAAATATCAATCCAGTTTATTGGTATCTGTTTTGGGAAACCAACTGGCTTGCTTGTGAGCCACCAAAGGCATAGAAGCCTGGGTTCCACACAAGACATTGATTTATTAATACCTGTTAAATGTTATTTTGTTTTATATTCTGTGTTTATCTGGGAATGAAAAGTTTTTCAGAATCAAAAATCGGAATATGCAGAAAGAGATACAAATGGAACAAGGTATGTAACCAATTACTTATCCTAAATTTTAAATCAAACAAAACTTTATTCATGCCTGCTACAATTACTGTACTTATTGTCAAATCTTTTACATTGACGACAATGCAAAATGTAGGTATGGGGGGGAGGTAATTAAAGTAACAGCCATGTAAGTTTGTTAATTAAAGGAATTAAAATGGTACTGCAAAGTTTTGAGGAAATTGAAAATTTTTATGAACTTGCTGTAACTATCGGATAATTGAGACTATAAAATTTTTATAAATTGCTTGAATGTTATATTTAGAAGGCTATAGAAGATGCTATAGAATTTATTATTTATGTAAATCTAGATATAGTATCTTATGATTTTTCTGAATTTCATGAGTTTAATAGTTTCACGATTTTAAAATGAAATCAGAATATTTAATGCTTAATCAGAAAATTATCTGAAGTCCTGAAGGAGCTGAGATGTGAATTCTAGATTAAATGAAACACATATGATGAAAGATACATTTACTTTGACTGATTGAACTTGTAGAATGATTTTTGTGTAGATCTTATTAAACTACAGATAAAGTATGAACTTATTGTTATGGATTCATATCTTTAGTAAATGATAGAAGCAGGATTATATGAGATTGGTGTTTTACTGCATCTGTATTAATGAAATACATGCATATACAGTATGTGATTAATGCTTTGTTTTGTGTGTGCATTTATTTTTAGAAAAAAAAAGAAAAAAAAAAAACCTTGAGAGTTTATTGACTTGTTTGATCAGGAGCCTTTTGTACTTGAGCAGATAGGTATGTAAGGATTGTTGACCTGAAAAAGGACTCTGAAAATCTGGCAACCTAAGATCTTGATTAGATCTGGGATTGTTGACTGAAAGCTCATTACATAGGTACATTAGAAAGCTCTTGCATGATTCAAGCTTGTCAAATTAACTTTTAAAGTACACAAAAAAAGAAAAAAAAAGAAACATATTCTATTCTAAAAAGATACAAGTGTTTTGTGAAATACAGATATCTTATGAATCGAGTATATTTTCTGTTATCTAGAATTGCTGAAATATGAATCTGGAATTGACTTTTGAAGTTGTTTAATGGAAATACAATTCTTTATTCTACTTGTCTTAATCAGATTGAATTGGATTGTACTTTAATTTGTATGTTGTTGAAATTTCTTCTGGAAAAACTTATTAGAAAATTCAAGATTACAGATGATAAAAAGAAGAACAAACGATAATATAATTAACACCTATATGAAGATGATATACTTTATATGTAATTTACATATATTCTAAATATCTTTGCAGGTTGATTACTGAAATATATAGAATATATGTTTATGCTAAACAGAAAAAAAAACAAACAAAAGGGGAAGAATTAATTCTAGCACTTTTTGAAAGACCAATTAATTAGATCTTAGTTTGCTAAGGGACTAGTAAAATTTAGGTATGGGGGAAGTGTTTAGAATGAAAAAGTGCATATTATTAACGGTTAAATGATGGTTAATTGCATAATATTTAGCTTATCATATGAGAATTAAGCCATTATGTTATAATTGCACTGTTATATGCTTTAATTGAAGAATCTGCTTAATTTTGGAGAATTAATGTTAATTTAGTACATTTATGAACTGTTGGTAAATTGCAGGCTGTGAAATTCTTAAGTATCCGAAAATGCATCTGAGCATCGGATAGTTATACCTGTAACTCTCCGAAATGTTATTTTATGTTTAAACTGCTGCTGACACATGTTGAGAGCTGGTAGATTTACTTACGTTATAACTTATTAAGTTAGCATAACTGTACGCGTTGAGTTACATGAATATACACTAAGGTAACGCATTAGGTTAGCGTTATAAACTTAAGTTGTTATTTTTGCACGTGTTTTATAGTTAAATCAATGAAGGAAGTCCGTTGAGTTATCTGTAACTCCATGGACTATATATTTTCTAATATGCCACTGCAGCGGTTGCAGGAACAGATAGTTGGAAGGAAAAACCACATTTACACGTATCACGCAGGAATTCAATCGCGCAGGGAGAAAGAAATCATCGCCGTTGATCTGAAGGAAGGAAATCCAACCGACTATTCAAGCAGAAGCAGTTACCACTGAAGAAATATAAAAGAAAAGAAGAAAAAAAAGAAAGAGTGTGATCGATGGACGGCTAGTGTATAGAGAGGAGGAGCACTGAGCTTTCTGCAGACAGTATCGGCGATTCTCCGAAGTATCACACCAACCATCGTATCACCACCATAATCACCAATCATCGGAGGTCTGTGAGGATACTTGCCTGATGTCGGGTCGATTCCGAGCCAAACATAGTGCCTGACAACCACTGTGAGGAGTGATCGCGTCGCGGGAAGGGAAGACATTTTCACCAAGCGCCGACTCATATTTCAGGAGATCGTAAAGCTTTTAGCCTTGGCTTCGGGTTGATGCCTGTATGCTGAAGAGGAGATCATCTTGCAATTCTAGACTCGCGATTCTATAGGGAGAGGAGACAGAATTGTAAGTGGTTCAATTTTCAGTGGTGTAATCGCATTGCAAGTAGTGTCGGAAGTATTTACTGTCAAGTGAAATTACTTTACATTTCACCTTTCGCCCATCACATCAAAACAAAAATACCAAAAACAATTTATCTTTGTTTGTATGTTGTATTTGAGTGTTGTATTGTTGGTGTTGTATCGTGATTAATGTTATCTGTATCAATTTTATGATTGTTTTATGTTAGTTTTAATTTTACAGTTTACTGAAATTGGTTCGTACAAAACAACTTAAAGATTTTAATGGTTACTGTTTGAATCATCTGAATGTTAGTATTGCATAATGATAAATCCAATGTTAACTAGCATTAAAAAGCTTAATTGATGTTATTTACAATTTGTGGAATCGCCCAATGGTTGGCCAAATTCCTCTATAATTAGTAGTATTATAAAGAAGAGACAGGCTCGTGGAGTTAACTTAAGTCCACAAGGATAGTCCATTGAGTTATCAATAACTCAACGAACTTAGTCTGTTGAGTTAACTGTAACTCAACGGAGTGCTTATTGAATATAAATTTGAATTGTTCACAATCAAACATTTCTTAAATTCGTTAGCAATTCCCTTTGGGATCGACCTATACTTGCACACTAATACAATAGACACTGTGCACTTGCAGTTAAAGTACAAATTGGAATTAATATCTAAATTGTATTAAAGGTTGTTTGTTTACTTCTAAAAGAAAGAATAGGCATAAAGATAAATTAACTAAGTAAAAATAGAAGTAACAAATCCAAGTTTTTTTAGTGTAGTGTTGGGAAAACACAAACACATGCTACACCTCATAAGTAGATTTATATGCTGACACTTTACTAAACTGTTCATAACTTCTAACGAGTTCCTCATGTGCCAATTCATGTCATAAGTATTGTAGCTAACTCAACGAACTAAGTTTGTGGTGTTATGCTAACTCAACGAACCAATAAGAGCCAAATGTTTTTATAATAAGAATTTTACCATGTGCAAAAAATAACAACTTAAGTTTATAACGCTAACCTAACGCGTTGCCTTAGTGTTCAATATAGCAACTCAACGTATTTAGTTATGTTAACTTAACGAGTTAAACATGTGCACCTCACGTGATACAATATAGCATTCGTAACTTATAATTTCACCACGTGTGCAACACTAACTTAACGAGTTCGTCTCTTCTTTTACTCACTAACTTAATGAGTTCTCACGTGACCTATTTTAACCTTTAAGCCTTTCAAGTGAAATTACTTTACATTTCACCTTTCGCCCATCACATCAAAACAAAAATACCAAAAACAATTTATCTTTGTTTGTATGTTGTATTTGAGTGTTGTATTGTTGGTGTTGTATCGTGATTAATGTTATCTGTATCAATTTTATGATTGTTTTATGTTAGTTTTAATTTTACAGTTTACTGAAATTGGTTCGTACAAAACAACTTAAAGATTTTAATGGTTACTGTTTGAATCATCTGAATGTTAGTATTGCATAATGATAAATCCAATGTTAACTAGCATTAAAAAGCTTAATTGATGTTATTTACAATTTGTGGAATCGCCCAATGGTTGGCCAAATTCCTCTATAATTAGCAGTATTATAAAGAAGAGACAGGCTCGTGGAGTTAACTTAAGTCCACGAGGATAGTCCATTGAGTTATCAATAACTCAACGAACTTAGTCTGTTGAGTTAACTGTAACTCAACGGAGTGCTTATTGAATATAAATTTGAATTGTTCACAATCAAACATTTCTTAAATTCGTTAGCAATTCCCTTTGGGATCGACCTATACTTGCACACTAATACAATAGACACTGTGCACTTGCAGTTAAAGTACAAATTGGAATTAATATCTAAATTGTATTAAAGGTTGTTTGTTTACTTCTAAAAGAAAGAATAGGCATAAAGATAAATTAACTAAGTAAAAATAGAAGTAACAGATCCAAGTTTTTTTAGTGTAGTGTTGGGAAAACACAAACACATGCTACACCTCATAAGTAGATTTATATGCTGACACTTTACTAAACTGTTCATAACTTCTAACGAGTTCCTCATGTGCCAATTCATGTCATAAGTATTGTAGCTAACTCAACGAACTAAGTTTGTGGTGTTATGCTAACTCAACGAACCAATAAGAGCCAAATGTTTTTATAATAAGAATTTTACCATGTGCAAAAAATAACAACTTAAGTTTATAACGCTAACCTAACGCGTTGCCTTAGTGTTCAATATAGCAACTCAACGTATTTAGTTATGTTAACTTAACGAGTTAAACATGTGCACCTCACGTGATACAATATAGCATTCGTAACTTATAATTTCACCACGTGTGCAACACTAACTTAACGAGTTCGTCTCTTCTTTTACTCACTAACTTAATGAGTTCTCACGTGACCTATTTTAACCTTTAAGCCTTTAACTTAACGATTTCTCACGTGACCTCTATACAAATAACATTCTAACTTAATGAGTTGTCTAAACGTGCATTGTTCATGATATAGAAGATATAACTTTAAAATATATCATGCTTTTTAATAAAAACACACGCTAACTTAACGTTTAGTTAAATGAGATATTAATGCAATGAAACGACTAGTTATTAACTTAATATAATTTCAGATCCAATACAGTCAAGTATTTATATCAGTAAGCTTTTTCTGTATTAATTGATGATTTTAATTTCTTTTCACAAGCAATAGTAATTGAGCAAATATGATTACTTTCATTTAGCACACATCATCAAAACAAAATACTCAACATAATTCTTGCACCTTTGGTTACCTTCCATTTTCCTACACCAAAGGCAATCTGATAACCATCATTGTCTAGGGAGCTTAATTAATTGCTTTGCAAGATCAGGAACATATCTAACTTCTTGCAATTTCCTTATCCCTTGTTTTGTTTTAATGTGCACCTCTCCTATTCCCAACACATCCAAACTTGTGTTGTTAGCTAGGTACACCTTTTTCACAGGAGTGCACGATAATTGTGCAACAAATCCCTCCTGTAGGTAGTGTGGAATAAAGCTCCTGAGTCTAGTACTCATGCGTCAATTGAACTATCTACACAACATACTAGGGCATCATTTGAATCGAAGGAGACAACATTTGCAACTACTCCTTCTGATTCCTTCCCTCTGCTGTCTTACTTGGGAGCCTTACATTGTGACTTGAACTGCCCCCATTGATTGCAGTTCCAGCATTTGATATCTGATCTCACTTTACTGGTACCTCTAGACTTTGACCTTCCTTTGGATTTAAATTGTTTTGATTTACTTCTCCCTCTAATTTCAACACTAAGGGCAGAAGTTGAAGCTGACAATTCACTTTTCCTACGAATGTCCTCACTCAAAATTAAATCCTAGATGTCACTCATCTTGAGCTTCTCATGACCTAGTGAACTACTTACACCACTCACAAAAGGAGACCAACTTTTTGATAATGAGGATAATGAAATCAAGGCCCTGACTTCATCATCAAATACTATGTCTACTAAATGTAGTTGATTCAGAATAGTATTTAGCTCATTAACGTGGTCTGTTACATTTCCACTTTCATGCATTTTCAGATTAAATAATCTACGCATGAGAAATACCTTGTTGGCGGCTAATGGCTTCTCATACATGTTAGACAATGCTTTCATCAAGTCAGCTGTTGTCTTCTCCTTGGCAATGTTTGAGTGAACGTTCTTTGCCAGTGACAATCTAACGAGACCTAAAGCTTTTCTGTCTAGCAACTCCCACTCTTCTTGATCGATCTTCTCTAGTTTTCTTCCGAATAGAGGTTGATGAAGATCCTTCTGATACAAACAATCTTCTGTCTAAGACCTCCAATATCTGAAATCTTTTCCATCAAACTTCTCAATCCTGAGCTTTCTATCGTCTACCATTCTGTTAAATTGAAGAACCTACTGCTCTAATACTAGTTGTTAAAATTAAAACTGATCATTCAGTCAACTTTCTATGGCACGATTCAAAAACACTCACCTCTAAACTCACCGAAACTAGAAGTGAAGAGTAAAAGGAAGAAATAACACAATGAAGACACAGGATTTACGTGGTTCAGCAACAGCCTACGTCTATAAAGAGTTGAGGGTTCTTCTATGAGCTTTGGCACAATCAACCATAATGTTTTACAACATCATAAAGGTTTATATACTACCCAACTTAGGGTTTATAAACCTTTAATTACATATAAGCCATTACAGTAGAGAAATAAAGCTTCGGAGAAGGGACTCTTAATTTCGGAGCCTTATCTTCTTATCTTTCAGAAATCTACAACATTTCGGATAGTTACAGACTTAACTATCCAATGAAATTCTTCTTTCTTCATTTATTGTAACAAGCGTTACTGTAGCAGGCTAACTGTCTAAAGAGATTTGATATTTCAGATAGTTACGTTTGTAACTATGCAAAAACCCACTTACTTCTCTCTCTCTATCCTTTTGGAAAGTTTTACTGTTAACTCTCCGAAAACTACATGTCTTTCGGATAGTTACTATCTTAACTATCTGAAAACTCACTTAAGTGTCTCTTCAGCCATTTTGGAAGGTTCTGTCGTTAACCTTCTGAAAACTTATGATTTTCAGATAGTTACTACCTAACTATCCAAATATCCACTTAAGTCATTGCTTTTCAGATACTTGGCTTCTTAACTATCCGAACATCCACTTAAGTGTTTGACTTTTGGATACTTAGCTTCATAACTGTCTGAACGTCCACTTAAGTGTCCTTTAAGTCATTTCAGATGGTTACAGCTAGTAACCCTCCGAAATCTTCTAACTTTCGGATAGTTAACTCAAAGCCTCTGAAATCTTCTGACTTTCAGATAGTTAACTCAAAGCCTCTGACTGAAACTTTATTTTCGAATACTTAGGTCTATTAACCTACCGAAAATATAAATCTACTAGATACTTACTATTAACAAGCTTCTGATTGAACCTGGACTTCTTGTGGCATACTCCACACCTGTACTACTTGCCCTAACAAACATGGACCTTTGGATTAAATTATGGGAAATCAACAACCCATGATCATCCAATTCAAACTCCCAATCAATCCATCAATCAATGATTAAAACTTGCCTAAATTAGAAGGTCTCAATTGGAAGGAGTTTGAAATATTTCCATAGATGAATGGCAATGGAAGACAAAAGACTATGGTTGACCAAAGAAAAGGGATCCTCCTCTTTCTCCTCCATGCAAGGGCAAGAACTCCAACTCCAATTTTCATCCCTCCTCTTCCATCCAAGATTTTGGAAGAGTTTTCCTCCAAAATTGGTGAGCTTAGGCGTCTTTCCCCTCATCTTAGATGACCTCCTCTTCTCCACTCCAAGCCAACATACGGAAGGATTCCATAGGTGAATTTGGTGGTATTGGAGGCACATGTGCAGCATTGGAAGAGCTTGGGATGTGATATTCAAGGTGAGATAATTAAGAAGCATCAAAGTTGAAGAAGAAATCCAACAAATCCATGTATCTTGGAAGTGGATTGAGGACATGCAACCCATTTTCTCCAAAGCAACCATAGGCGGTTCCCTTTGGATGTGACTTGCAAGTGGTGATAGCCCTGTAGGGGAGTAGACAAAGTGGTTCATCATCAAATAGGTCTCAAATGCTTGAACAGATGTGGATGATTTAAAGGTAAAAGAGAAGGGAGAGATCCTCATACTTGTATTCTCAATTTCATATCATATGTGTATGAGTATTTAGGAATTTTTGGATTTATGAATGTATGCACATTTAGGATCTTTGTTAAACATTTATTTCTTTAATTTAAATAGTTGTTTTAGATTAGATCTTGTGGAATATAGTTGCTTCATGTGAATGTGTAAATGTTGTGCATAAAACTAACTCTTAATTCTTGTGAATGCGTGTATATATTATTTGCTATAAATTCCAATATGAGCTCTATTTTGTTATATGTTGTATGATTTGATTTCTCTGAGTTATATGTCGTGTTATAACTTTTTTTTGTAAGTACTTCAAGTGTACAATACGTATGTAATGTTTTTGGAATTTTTGAGAATGTATTTCCTTGATTTTTTAATTATTCTTTCGAATGCAGCATCTGCTCCATTTTACTAGTTGAGCGTTAGAAATTGTGCTCGATGCCTTCGTGTTGCCTTACTCTTGTGCATTTCGAAATGTTTTCCTATAAATTTTCCTTATTAGAACAACAAGTTATCTTTCAAGGCATGTTGATTTTGTGGTGTTCGTAAATTCGACTTTGGCAACAACCTAGAGTGAGTTAGTCTTGGACATCACTTCCATTTCAAAGATAACTCGAAGACCTTTCCAACCAATATTTTCTCTGGATTTTTCAATGTCTAGGTTGGAAGGACGAAGAGTTTGAATTTAGGCTTAATTTCTGTGATTCCAAGGATGTGAAATAATGATTTGCTTGAGTTTTCTAACTATTAACACTAGGAATTAACAAGTTTTGTGCTATCTTTGAAATTCTTATTGTATTTATGTAAATTGTAAGTTAAATACACATGATTAGAGTTTTAATTATGGATTTAATGGTGTGGATATTTTATTGAACAATCATTTTAACAAAATTATTTAAGACAAACTCCTTGTGGATTTGACCTGTACTTGCACATGCTTATTACAATGGGCATCGTGTGCATGCGATTATAAATGTAAAATTTGCACTTTTGCCTTTTAATTTAACAACACATAAAAGTGTTGCTGTTATATTGGGGCTTGGCAACCCACTTAAGTCAACCATAAATGCCTTAATTGAATTATCTATATTTGGGCTTGGTAGCCTAATTTAAAGTAAGCCATATGCCTTAAATGCAAAATTTTATATTAGGGCTTGGCAACCCAGTTTTAAGTATGCCATGGTTTATCATTAATATATATTAGTAGGGGGAGCAAAACTAAATACATGAAACTATATTAGAACATACATAGATCAAAAGTTAAACTATTTCAGTTAGTTTAACATATAGTTACACATTTCTCTAGATATCTGCCATTTTATTTCAATAGTATCTTGCAAATAGATAAGTAACCATTCGAGTTTTTTGAATAGTTGTATTTTTATTATCCTACAAACTTGAATAGTTAGGTTTTTATCTGAGTTTCTATTTAAATTTCCTAATACTTTATTTCTTAAGAAACTCAAACAATTATACTTAAGAATTCGACTTTTTAGCATATCTGTTTGAGAAACTCAAATAGTTATCATAATGATGATACATTTTATGTTAGAATTAAATATGATAGTAACTATTCTAGTTTATCATATAGTTATGTATTTTACTATTCATAAAACTCGAATAGTTATCATAAGTCTTCAAGTTTCTCATTTTATCTCTTTTACTTAGCTTATTTATTTATTTTTACAAACACATACAATTATGCTAAGTTTTCATCTTCGTTAGGTTGTAAAACTCGTACAGTTATTGTAAACTTTCAAGTTATTTATGAAAAATTGATCTTATATTTATGACTTCAATGATTGAATTCAATTATCTATTTATAAACTCGAAGAATTATAAATGTTTACTAACAACCTTTCATGTTTCTACCTTCATAACCCTAGATTGAAAATCTTTACATCCTCTAAGTTCTATAGTGCAGGCAAAGCTTAATCAACATTGTCAGGATGTGGACAAGGACATGGTAGACTGAGCAAAGTTTAGAAAAGATAGATAGAATTACAGAAAATAGAAAGCAAGATTAAAGAAATTTACTCCAAATATACATTTTCCTCTAAAATATTACATGAAATTAGAAAATTTGTTTAGGAAGAGAAAAATTTCTATTGGAAATTTATCAGGAATTATGTCAAAACACAGTTTCAACTAAAACAGACAGAACTTTCTACATTGAATTTATGGAAAAGAACATTACAACCTAATCCTAAGGTTGTTTCTAGTTTTAGACAAGTATTTGAAAAATTGATACAGTCTATCACCTATTACAGAAAGAAGTGGAGACCGATGATAGAAAATACAAATAAGGAATTATTAAGTTTATATTCTCAACATTATTTTCCCCCTATTGTTCTAAATGAAATACAGAAATTTGTAAATGAACAAAAATTAACAATTTGGAAAATGGGCCTTCGTAGTGAAGGTCAAAGAGTTTAAAAATTGAAGATGGCAGAGATTGAAGGTTCAAAACAATAAATTCCATTACTACAACCTAAGCAACTTGGTGAAAAACCATTAGAACCACAAGTGCCTCTTATAGGAGAAATAAAGCAAACCCTAGAACCTTTAGAAAAATCTGAAACACTACAGACATATAGTTGAAAGAAAAAAACAATTGAATATTTTAGACTAACTATAGGTGTAAAAGGAATTTTGTAGTAAAGAGCAGAATCATTAAGAAATGGAAAACTTTGTTTCATTGCAAAAGCTGGAAAAGATTTCGTTTCAAGAATACTAGCAGATGTGACAAACATTGGATTGAAAGCATATACATTAAGGTATTGTGTCACATTAATATATGATGTTTCTTTCAACATAATGGACAATTTTTTAAATACTACTACAAGACAAAATTCTTTTCCTACAGAAACAAGAAATGTAGGAAATTTTGCTTATTCTGATACATATACGGATGATATTGACCTTAATAATGTTTTTGATGACATAAACATAGTCTATGAATTTTGAAGACATATCATTTGAAGAGGAATGTACAAAAACTTTTCCTCTTATTGTATCTTGGATAGATAACATTAATTTTTGGTACAATTGCTTATATCAGATTGTATATATCTGGTTAAATGTCTTTTATAGTATACAGGTTATTTATTTATAATTGTATATAGTTAGTAAAATACACAATTGTAGTTAGAATATAGTTTTGCTAGTCTCAAGTACAAAAGTTATAGAAATACAAAATATTTCTATACCAGAAATTGATATAGAATATTTTTCAATAAGGAGATAGTTATTCCGAATTGTTGTACAAATACCATAAAGTCATAGTTTTATAGAAATACCTGTTGCTGATACACATATTCATACAAAGACTATTGATAATGATACACAAGTGATAGTTGTTGATATGTTTGAAGACATTCAAACAGATGAAGCTTAAAGTATTATTGACACAACAATTGCAGATATTTCAAATGTTTATATTGAGTTTGGTAGAAATTCAACTAGTTCTAAAAGATTTGAAAATATAGCTATTGATGAAATAAGTCCTAGGTTAGAGGCACATGACAAGAAAATTCCTAATCTTAAATAGAATTTAGAAGAAAACACACTATTATGGTTCAGAAATAGATCCTATTATGATAAGTTTCAAACATATAAAACTTTTATAGTTTTATATGCTTAGCTAGTTAATAGAAATGTTTGAGTTTGAAGGCTTGTTGACACTGATTCCACAACAGCCAGGCCATCTCTCACTACTAAAAGTTGTAAGTTATTTCTACTCAAAATTAATAGTTGCAAAAGATATTCCTGTTTCCAATATATAAAAATTAGACATACATTTAACTCTAGAACTAGTTTATCAAATACTTGGATTGAAAATGAAGGAGTTAAAATATCAGAAAAAAATAGGTCTATCAGCTAGGATGGGACACTAAACAATTAGCAAAGAATCTTACTACCAACAGTGAATTAAGATTGTTGAATGATTTAAATGGTTAAGCTTGATTTATTGTAAAGATATTGCATTCTTTGATTTTTCAGAAGTTTGTTCATGGAGTTGAAGTTGGCAAATGCTTTCTTTATGCAACATATGCTTTAATTAATCACATTTAAGTGAACTAGTATGATGTTTTTATTTATCATATTCAAAATTTGTAGAGTAAATTATTTTTTGGTGATACAATTTTGAGAATTGTGGCAACTCAAATAGATATTACACCTTGGCCATAGAAAAAGATAAAATCAAGGTCTTTCTCTACAAAAGAATTACATAAATACTAGAAAATAGATCACCTAAAATTAGGCATAGACAGCAAAAACATTTTCAGGAGCAACAATAGTAGTAAGATCAATAACAAATAGAACAATCATAGCAACAGAGATGACATATAGTACAACAATATATAGAAAGACATACAAAACAAATACAACAACCTTTACAAGTCCATACTACAGATTTAGATCAAGATACAATTGATCAAATAAATAGAGTTAGTATAGAAAATTTCAGAAACTTTGTTAGATATTTTAGAAGACAAAGAGGCTTGTGATAGAATAAAATAAATTTTGTAATAAATGAAAACAGTTATTGTAATTTGTTGCCAAAAATGTATAAATAATTGCGTATTTCATTTTCATATATGCACATTTTTATCCATGTTTGGTTTATACAGGTTAAAGTTCTTTTTGAATTATATACTTAGGTATTTTCTTCCTTACATGATATTAGTGCTTTTTATAATGCCAAAAAGGGGGAGAAAAATTATTTAACTTATTAGGTTTTGTCATCATCAAAAAGGGGGAGATTGTTAGGAATTTTGTTTTGATGATGAATATTTTACTAAAGTCTATAAATAAGTCTAAATAAGTTTAAGTATAATAGTCACATAATTAGACGTTAACGAGTTTTAGTTTTTGTAAAGTTTCACTTAAGTTTCAGATAGTTAACTTTCAAATAATTAAAATTTTTGGATAGTTAAAGTTTTGGATAGTTAAACTTTAAGATAGTTTTAACATTTCTAGTTAGTCGAAGAGTTATGTTAAAAACTCATATAGTTAAGTTATCTACACATGTGTTTTTAATGTTTTAAGTTTTCATGTATTTTCCATGTACGTTCGGTAATAAAAAATCGAAGAGTTAGATAACTATTTGAGTTTTTATTCGCATGGAAGGATAACTATTTGAGTTTTATAAAGTGACTAATGAACAGATAAGTTTTATTGTATCAATCACATGTTTTGCAAGTGGAAGAACTTGAAGAGTTATGGATAAGTGTTTGAGTTTTTACAAGTCTTAAAGGATAAGTGTTCGACTAAAGTAGTGACTTAGAAGATATTCTACAACTCTCTAGGAAGAAGAATTGTCGATTGTTCTATGACAAGAAATCTTGGAAATTCAAAATAATAGTGGAGATAGTAGAAATTCAAAATAATAGTGGAGATCGTGGATAATTTAAATTTAAATTAGTACATGAGATTATGGATTAAGTGGATGAACATGTTGAACATGAAGTTATAGTTCTACTACTATAAATAAAGGGTACGAGCTACACTACAATCATCCCAAAAGCATTCCATCCCAAAAATTCATCCCAAAAAATTCTAGTTCTAAAATTCTCCAACATTAGAAAAAGTTTGAATCCCAAACAAATTCAGAAGAAGAGCTACAATGAAAGAAGCCTAGGAGATTCAAAGATGGGAGAAGAAGAGATATAGAAGTTAAGCTAAAGAATCAGAAGCTACGTGCAAAAGCTTAGGTTTGAAAATATAATTCAAACAAGATTAGAATAAGGTTTTATTTTCTCTTTGAATTGTATCTTGAACTATATTGCATAAGAACCAACAAGTAGGGAATTGTGCTGAAAAATGATTGTAAATTCAATCTTTGGTTAATAAAGATTAGAGATATATTTATGAGTGTCTTGTACTCTTGTTTTATCTACTAGAAATTTTTAATTTCTAAAGATACAATTCACCCTCCCTCTTGTCATACTACAATCCTATAATTATGCAATTAACCATTCATTAACCACTAATATTATGAACTTTTTCATTTTAAATTAACAGTCTCGAGAAAGATGTCTAGGTTTTTTATAGTTGTAATATACATACTTTTTGGATGAAGAATCCTTTTCATTTAGAGATTTTGATGCTGAGGGCTTTTCCTTTCTATTCCTTTGCTATCTCCTAGCTTTCCATGCTTTCTTGAATTTTCTAGTTAGCAAAATCAAGTCCTCATCAGAATCAATTAAACTATTAGAATTTGAATTAATTTCAAAGGTAATTGTTTGGATTAAAATGTTGCATATTTTTATAGGATCTTATTGGTTAAATAGATTTACATGAGATTTATTAAAGTCATATTATGCATTTATTTCATTATTTAACCAATAAGAACCAATCCCCATTTTATACAGTTAAAAGTAGGAAATTATTTCAAACATGCATCATTTATGAATTTTATGGATGACTTGATATTTTGATGTATTTATTGTTGTGAAAAGTTTATAATTCAATTGAAGATCATAGAAATTGAAGATTGGAGAAAGAAAATCAAGTGGGATTTAATCCCAATCGTTGAATCAAAGATGGATCTCCAAACTTGGAAACTCTCTCTATAAAAGAGAGTGATGCACGTCTAGGTCTCCTCTCTTGGAGTTTTTGTTTCCCACCTCCAACACCACCAGCCGTCACCCCCTCTTGGAGCTCCACGTCTTGAAGCAAGGAAGGAGAACGTCGGTCATTCCACCACATCTCTTCAACTCGGATCTCATCATCTTCATTCCACAAGTCATCTCCAACGTGAAAGCCTTCATCCCACATCTTGGAGGAGGGACATCCACCACTACATGGGTTCTCTTCTTCATTTGTGTGGTTCCACAAATCGTTTCTCCCCTTTCCCCTCTTCTTTGGCTTCAGATGTATCACTTTTTATCATGTTTCACGTAGGTAGTTATTTATGTTCTTAGTTTTCATTGTAATACGGTAAAAGTAGAAAATAGATTCGTTGTTGTTTATTTGTTCCTTTTTGAATCCATGAATCTTTGTTCTTTTCATCTGAAAATCATAAAAATAGGTGCTGTTATTGATATATATTCATATATTGTTGTTTGTTGATGTTGAAATCTGGATATTACATTCTGTTATGCATGAAACAACATAGAATTCATTGAAGGTTGTGCATGTTGTTTGCAGATTTGCAGTTTTGTTGATCTGTTATTATTCCAAGAGTTCATATGCATTCTGGAGTGATTCTGTATAACTGAAAATTCTGAAAAAAATCTTAATCATGCTATTATAAGTCTTCTATGATTCTGTAAAATTTCATAGCAATCCGAGAAGATTTGTTGCCATTTTGAAGCTATAACTCTATCGAGCACAGAATTCGGTCTGAGACTCTTTTGTCGTGATTGTAACATGTTTTTCTCACAACTAAGATCACATAAAAATTCTAATAAATATTTCATTAATATCTACATTCTGTCTACATAAATATTTCATTAATATCTACCATTCCTGCGTTTTTAAGTGTGAAAATTTTTATCTAAAGTCCACATTAACAGATCTGATTGAGATTAAATTTTCAGTCTAATCTGTTGATTGGTCGATAAATTAAAAATCCATGGACTTACCTTTTTTGTAGTCTAATCTATATTTGGAAAGTATTTTCTTACCATATTCTTGTAATTAGAATCCTAGATTATCCCCATTTCTCTATGGTTCGACCCGTACTTGTCGACGTACTTCATTGGACGCCGTGCACTTGCGGTTATTAAATTTAAAACTTCTAAAAAACACAAACAAGTGTTTGGCGCCATTGCCGGGGATTTGGCACGGTATAATCTAGGTTTTAATCTTTTAGATTAGACTTGATCCTTTTAAGTGTTTTGGTTGTGCATCTTCAAAGGAGATAATTATGGAAAATAATTTCTATGCCTTTGCAGATGAATGTTCTCTTTATTGTGACTTATGTCATGTAGAGGGGCATACCACAACCAATTGCATTTTTTATTATTATCCACCTCAACCATCAGAAAATGTTAAACAATGTAATAAATGTTTAATGTTAGGACATAATGTAGAAGAATGTTTACAAAACCCTGAAGATGAAATAGTAAAAGCCATTAATTCAATTAATTACTATCATGAAGAAAATGAATGTCAAAATTATTATACTCAACCAACTATTTATGAACAACCAATTGAGGAAAAAGAATTTAGAATTATGAGTGAGGTGCAAGCCTTAGGTAAACAAATTGAAGATCTAGCTAGGATGGTAGAAGAAGGAGGTTATGAGATAAATCCATCTATAGGATTAGAGGAGTCTTCAACCCAACCTAGTGAAGAGGTAGAGCACCAATTTCAAATTAATATAGAAAGAGAACGAGAGGATAATTTAGAAAATTTTGTAACAATTGAAGAAAATAATGAAAATAGTGGGAAAAATTTAAGTGAAGAAAGTGACTTAGTAGATGCTTATGTAACACTTAGATCAGGTAATGTCACTCATAAGACCCCACCCATAAGAGAAGAAAATGAAATAATTAGACAAGAAGAAGAAAATAAGGAAAAGGAAAATATTGAAGATCAACATAGTAACTTAGATGGAGAGGAAGTAGATTTAGAATCTAAAGAAAATCATTTAGAACCTACTCAACCTATAGCTTTAGCACCTTATCCTGATAGGTTAAAATCAAATTAAAATATAAAAAATGAAGACATTGAAAGAATTTTTAAACAGGTGCAAGTTAATATACATCTCCTTGATTTATTAAAACAAATGCCTAACTGTGGTAAATTTCTTAAGGGGTGGTGAACTAAGAAGAGAACTAGGAAAGTCATTAAGAGAGCCTTTTTGGCTCAAAAAGCTAGTTCTCCTTTTACCAACCACCTTCCTTTTAAGTTAGATGATCCAGGTACCCCTTTGATTTCTTGTATTATTGGGGATAAAACATTAGAGAAAGCTCTCATAGATTTGGGAGCTAGAATTAATGTCATGCCTAGTAGTGTTTTTGAATCCATAGGATTAGAGGGCCTGGTGAAAACCAAAACCATTGTACAGTTAGCTGATAGGTCTTTAAGATACCCTCTAGGGAAGATCGAGGATGTCTTAATTAGGATTAGAGATTGTATTTACCCTATAGATTTTTTAGTTTTAGAAACCTGTAATTCTCTACATAAGTCTAATTTTATTCCTCTTATTTTGGGTAGACCATTTTTGGCCACTGCTAAGGCAGTGATTAATTGTAAGTCAGGTGTCATTAGGTTGACTTATGGAGATAAGATAATTGAGTTGAATGTTTTCCATCCTAAAGGAGGAACAAGTGAGGAGCATAAAGATGATGAAGTGAGTGCACATATGCTCCAATTTTTTGAAGATGAAGAGGATGGAATGGATGAACTTGTGCAGGTAAAGATGATGAATGTTTTAAATGAATCAAACTAAGGAATGAGATGTGAAGATGATGAAGTTGAGATCATTAGAGGAGAGGATGAGGAGAGCCAAGTTTGGGAACTCCCCACCAATACTCCACATGAACTCCCAACTTTAGAAGCTCCTTCATTAGAGTTGAAACATTTACCTGATAATTTGAAATATGAATTTTTAGGAGAACATGAGACTTTTCCAGTGATTATTGCAAATGACTTGTCTAGAGAACAAGAGCTGAGTTTGTTAGATTTGCTGAGGGAATTTAAAAAAGCCATTGGTTGGACTATGGCAGATATCAAGGGTATAAGTCCTACTATCTGTCAACATAGAATTTATTTGGAAGATAATGTTGTGCCCTCTCGTGAGTTTCAAAGGAGATTAAACCCTAACATACGAGAGGTAGTTAAAAAAGAAATAATTAAACTTTTGGATAATGATATCATCTACCCAATCTTTGAAAGTACTTGGGTCAGTCCTATTCAGGTTGTCCCTAAGAAATCTAGAGTGACGGTAGAAGCAAATGATAAGAACGAGCTCATCCCTGTGAGGAAGCAAACTAGTTGGTGTGTGTGTATTGATTATAGGAAGCTCAATGCCGCCACTAGGAAGGATCATTTTCCATTGCCCTTTATTGATCAAATGTTAGAAAGATTAGCAAGGCAAGAATATTATTGCTTTTGTAGGATCGTATGGCTACACAAGAGGGGGGTGAATTGTGTATTTTTAATATTTTCTGAAATATAATTGAAACTTTAAAACTCAAAAACAAGTCGAGACATTGTTTTCATAAAATCATTTTTATTCAAGGTTTCAATTACAATATACAATTCAATTCTCCTTAGAAATTGTAGATGCAATTATATTTTGATACCATGTATCATCTAAACAATTTCATAACTACAAACAGAGAAAACTAATTTGTGGAATTTAAAACTTTTCTCCCTGTTTGAGATCTTTCTTCTTCTTCTTTTTCTTCTTCAGCAATTCTTCAGTGATGAATATCTTGTCTTTTCATGCTTCACCGAATTTGCTTTCTTCTGATACTTCAAATCTTTAGTGACGAAAATCTTACCTTTTTATGCTTCACTGAACTTTCTTCCACTTGAGAGATTTTCCCCGAGAAGGTGTTTTTGATCCCTGAAAAAGATTTTTCTTTTGGTGTGCAGAGATGGTTTGATCCTTGAAAAGATTTTTCTTTTTGTGTGCAAGGATAAATTGATCAACGAGAATTCTATGCCTTTTATACTATATCTTCATTTCATGCATATCCTTCACGTTTAACCACCACCAGTTTTCCACTTCTCCACGTCTTTTCTTTTTCCTTCATCGAAACACACAGGTTCTAACCCACGTTTATATTTCGAATTTTCTTTAATCATCAGTCCTGGATCTTTGAAAAATTTCCTACAAAATAAACTTTCTCGTCCAAAAGTTTTTCATCAGTGTAATAAGAAGTCGTTAATTTAATGTTAACTAAACGAGTAACACAAGTATATATATAACTTAACGTTTCTAACTTAACGAGTTCCTCATGTGCCATTTCACGTGACAAGTACTGTAGCTAACTCAACGAACTAAGTCTGTGGTGTTATGCTAATTCAACGAACCATCTCCGTTGTGTTATGATAACTCAACGAACCATCTCCGTTGTTTTATGTTAACTCAACGAACCAGTAATATACAAATGTTTTTATAATAAGAATTTTACCATGTGCAAAAATAACAACTTAAGTTTATAATGCTAACCTAACGCGTTGCCTTAGTGTTCAATATAGCAACTCAACGCGTTTAGTTATGTTTACTTAACGAGTTAAACATGTGCACCTCACGTGATACAATACAACATTCGTAACTTATAATTTCACCACGTGTATAACACTAACTTAACGAGTTCGTCTCTTCTTTTACTCACTAACTTAACGAGTTATCACATGACCTATTTTAACCTTTAAGCCTCTAACTTAACGAGTTCTCACGTGACCTCTATACAAACAAAACTCTAACTTAACGAGTTGTCTAAACGTGCACTGTTCATGATACAGAAGATATAACATTAAAATATATCATGTTTTTCAATAAAAACACACATTAACTTAACGTTTAGCTAAATGAGAAATTAATGCAACGAAATGACTAGTTATTAACTTCAGATCCAATACAGACAAGTATTTATATCAGTAAGCTTTTTCTGTATTAATTAATGATTTTAATTTCTTTTCACAAGCAATAGTAATTGAGCAAATATGATTATTTTCATTCAGCACACATCATCAAAACAAAAATACTCAACAATCTCCCCCTTTTTGATGATAACAAAACCATATTAAATCAATTATGAAATATGTATAACTCAACAAAGCACCTTCGTTGGGTTAACTTTTAATTCAACAAACTTGTTTGTTGACTTAAGTTCACTTAAGCTTATTTCTATTGTTTGTGTAAATTTTACCTCTCAGAACTAAACTCTCAAATGTCAATAATTATATAAGTATCAGTTTTCTAATTATCATCTGTTAGATTACAATAACCATTTCAATAGCATCTCCTTTTATAATATATATATGCAATTAAGATCATAATCATCTTTTTATAATATTTCTCCCCCTTTTTGTCATTAATCAAAAAGATAATTACAGAGAATATATATATATATATAAGAGATATAATTACAACAACTCTTTCTATAAACAAGAATAATAATTAAAGACATTTACAGAAAAATGTATTGTTCAATCAAATCAAACAAGTAATACAAACATTACATTTTGTATTCAGAAACAAACAAAAACAGTTATTGACCCTTCCTAAGTATATCACTTATAGCATTACATATTTTATCTCCTAGATGCCTAATATCATTTCTGATGTCGTTAAGCACTGCATCTAAGTCAGGAGGTAGCTGGGTTTGCTGTTCTGCTTGAACTGAATAACTTTGTTGTTGTTGTTGTTGTTGTTGTTGTTGTTGTATATGGTCTGTATCAAGTTGTTGTTGAGAAGTGAAAACATCAAACCAATTGATTTGAATTCTATTCAGCAAGCTATAAGTTGCATATAAACAACTTCTACTGACTTCCATATTGTGTCCAACTCTCTGAAATAAATTTGCATGCAATATATTTGCAAAAAACCTTGCCTCTGCATTCAGATTTTCCATTAATCTCATTTCAGAATATACATCTAGAATTTTTGATAAAGACTGAATGTTCCATTCCAGTTGTCTTATCATGTCAAATTTGTTGGTAACAACACCTTCATTCTTTAATCCTAAAACTTCAAAAATTAACTCAGGAGATAATATAAACTCCTGTTCATTTATTTGAGTCTTCAGAAAATTTTCATTCTTGACCACATTACTATAAAAAGCTACAATAAGCTCTGTGTATTGCTTCCATTTCGTTTCTACTAGCAAGAATTTAATGAGGCCTTGAATCTCAAACAGATCTCTTATGTCCATCAAATTTCTGAATTTTATTGGACAAGCATGCAGAATCTGACATGTAATCAGATTATTGTATTTCTGCAATGCTTCTTCAGATCTAAAATGAATTGTATTACCTTGAATGTTTAACATTGTACACAAAGAAGGTGATACCTGAAGCCGTGATTCAGAGTTTAATTCATCTTCAGGAACCTCTTCTTCAAAATGAATGTCATGCTGTTCCTCTTCCAAAATATTATCTTGAAGTTGCTCAGGTAAGCTTGATTCTCCAGCTTCAATAGTGTTAGGAACATTGTCAATATGCTCAACATTCATTTGTTCAGTCTCTATAGAATGTTCAGAGTACAATTTTTCCATAAATTCTACAGCCGGTGTATCTGTCTGTAATTGTTCATTTTGTTCAACAAATATTTCCATTGATTCATGTTGTGAATTCTCAGACTCTGCTTCTATAGATTCTGTAGAAGGCTGGTTAACTTTTAGCTCTTCTAGAGTCTTAACAATTTCAATATCTGCTACTCCAGACAATTCATCCTTTGAACTAGTTACTTCCTCAACATTGTCAATTATATCTGCAATAACTTGTTCAATGTCAGGTGCGTGATACTCTGATTTGTCAATTTCTGCATCATCAGGACTTGTATTAATAGAAAAACTTGAGCTCATATTTGACTTGTATTTCTTCTCAAGCTTTCTAGCAAGGGAAAGTAAAGTCTCATTATCTTCATCAGTTTCAGTGTGTTCGGAACTGATGAGTTTATCAGATGCACAATAAGGTACAATGTCTAGACATACATTATCCTTTGGAAATAAATTTTCATCTGATTGTCCTTTTCCAATAGACTTTGTTTCCTTAGACATAATTTTTCTGATTTTTCTTCTTCTATAACATTTCTGTTTCTCCTCTTTAAGTATTGCTGTCTTCTTTTCAAATTGCTCCATAAAAGTTTTCTACTTTAATTCTTCTAAGGCACTTTCTATTGCAATGGCCTTTCAAAGACTATCAACTTTTGTTTTGTCTACAGCAATATCTGATTCTACTTGTTTTGAATATAAAGGAGTAGGGACAGCTTATTCATGCTCTTCCTCAAATGCATGTAGTCTTGTACCGTTTATAGGAGTTTGAGGAGTTCTATTTGATGTACCTACACCTTTTCCAAATATTTTGCATACTGTTCCAAAAATGCAATCTCAGCACATTTCATTCTGTATTCTCTATCATATTTACTTCGAATACCCATGTATGTAATACTTGCATCAGTATGTTGAAGTTCTTGTCTAACTTCATCTAATATATCCTAAGAAAAGAAGTAATCTCTATAAAGTTCTTCTAACCTTTTGTCCACTCGAAATATTTTCTTGAACCAAGTACGTGGAACTTCATCATTCTCTATTTCTTTTCCTTTTGCATCTCTTCTGCTTTTGCCTTTTCCTCTACCATGACCTTTGTAGAACTTGGAGACCATCGTCGTAGGTTGTAACAGCAACAAGCGGGAAAGATTTTCTTGACAAAGTTTACAAATAACCTAAGTCCTCGTGTTATAAGTGTTTAAATAAGATTTTTAGGCGTATAACTCAATGTGAAGATAAGTCGGGTTTAGAAATAAATGAATATTAAATAAAGTTTATTCAATCAAGGTACCCGAAATATTCAAGTATGACTCGTTGAGTTAACTAACCTAACGAGTAAAACGTTGTCTAGAGGTAGTTTTACACGTTACCTTATCTAATATAACGTCTAGTTAGTATACTTAAACAAGTTTCGGATGCTTCCAACTAAAACCTTCCGAAAACAACACACATGCTAAACTTAACATTATCTTGAGAACATTGTAAACTATTTGAACAGTTTGTCTTTTGAATCTAGAATAGTTTATTTGTCTTTTTAAATTATTTCATCAAGATTTTAAGAGGACATTAATTCACATTAACTAAGATTTGTATTTTAAATTATATTAATCTGTTTTTGACATTGTTAATGCTCTCCCTACAAATATACTTCAAATATATTCAATTAAAATACAAAATATACTTGTAGTGACAATAGATGTTAAGTATAACTATACTTTTACATTTTCTTTTCAGAGACTTCTGTTATCCTGACATCATCAAAAATGATTTCTAGAATCAATTTCTACTATATATGAATCAAAAACACAACTTTGAACTCAATTCGATTAATTCAAGGAGAATAAAAGAATGTATCTCAAATAAACGTTTTCAAAAGTACTAATGTTGATTCAATAAATCAGTAGTCATATTGGTATAAACTATATGCGATTCAAAGATATCTGTAATTAATGAAACAACTTTTTCTTTTCAAAATAGTAAATATTGATCATTTTCTTTAAAAGTTAGTTTGAAAAGCTTGAATCATACAAGAGCTTTCTAATGTACCCGTGTAATGAGCTTTCAGTCAACAATCCCAGATCTGATCAGGACCTTAAGTTGCCAGATTTAAAGAATCCTTTTTCAGGACAGCAATCTTTACATACCTATCTGCTCAAGTACAAAAGGCTTCTGATCAAACTGATCAATAAACTCTCAAAGATTTTCACTTTGTAAGCACTTTTCATTTTAAGCACAGTATATATGTATTCCATTAATACAGATGCAATAAAACACAAATCTCATACAATTTTTACTTCTATGATTATACTGAGAATATGAATCAGTTTAAATAAGCTTATACTTTTGATTAGTAGTTTAAGATGAGTTACATATAACTTATTCTACAAGTTTAATCAATTAAGTCAAATTTATGCATGATCATATGCATTTTCCTTGATTCAAAGAAAACATTTAATCAAAATTTCAGAATGTCAGAAGTATTTAATGTTTTTCATTTGCACTTCCACTTAAAATCGTAAAAACCATTAAAATTAATAAACTACTTAAAATCAATAAGATGCTACTATGATTTTACAATAAATACATAGTATCTTAAGCAGCAGTTTAGATATTACTTTAGATATTTATAATAAGTATATAATATCTATGAGGTGAACAACATCATCAATAATATTTATCTTTTTATGTGGAGTTTAAGCATTTTACACATTACATAGCCTACAAATACCTAAATTTAATCTAATGTTGTAGAATGTATTTTCATCTAGAGGTTTTGTAAATATATCAGCTAATTGATTTTTACTAGACACAAATTCTAATTTAATTTTTCCTTTAATTACGTTATCTCTTAGAAAATGATGTCTAACCTCTATATGCTTTGCTCTTGAATGTAATACAGGATTTTTGGAAAGATTTATTGCAGAACTACTATCACAATAAATCTCAGTTGTATCATAAGATAATCCAAAATCTTCTAAAGTTTGCCTTATTCACAGAATCTAAGTGCAACACAGTGCAGTAGCAACATATTCAACTTCTGTAGTAGAAAGTGCTACATAGTTTTTCTTTTTACTAAACCATGACACCAAATTATTTCCCAATAATTGACATGTGCCACTGGTACTATTTCTATCAGATTTAGATCCTACATAATCAGCATCAGTATATCCTATAAGATCTATTGAACTATCCTTAGAATAATACAGTCCAAAATTTTTAGTTCCTTGTATATATCTAAATATTCTTTTAACTGCAATTAAGTGTGATTCCTTAGGATTAGATTGAAATCTAGCACAAACACACACAGCAAACATAATATCAGGTCTACTAGCAGTCAAATAAAGTAAAGAACCAATCATACTTCTGTATTTTCTTTGATCTATAGATTTTCCTATGTCATCAATATCTAACTTTAAAGTAGTACTCATAGGAGTTCCTCGAATCCTTGTATCATTAAAATTAAATTTCTTAAGCATTTCATCTGCATATTTTTCCTGATTTAAAAATATTCCTTTATCCATTTGCTTAATTTGAAGTCCTAGAAAATATGAAAGTTCTCCTATCATACTCATTTCAAACTGATTAGACATCTCTTCAGAGAATTTTTCTATCAACTTATCAGAGGTTGCTCCAAATATTATATCATCCACGTATATTTGAACAACAATCTGATCTTTACCATCTCTCTTAATAAATAGAGTATGATCCACTTTTCCCATGATATAGCCTTTTTCTATTAAAAAAGTAGACAATCCTTCATACCATGATCTAGGTGCTTGCTTCAAACCATATAAGGCTTTCTTCAATTTATACACAAAGTCAGGATTTTTAATATCTTCAAATCCAAGTGGTTGTTTTACATAGACTTCTTCATTAATTAAACCATTTAGAAATGCACTCTTTACATCCATTTAATATAATTTAAAATCCATATAACAAGCATAGGCCAATAATATTCTAATACTTTCTAACCTAGCCACAGGAGCAAATGTTTCATCATAATCTAATCCTTCTTCCTATGTATACCCTTATGCAACTAATCTAGCTTTATTCCTTATAATTTGACCAGTTTTGTTAGTTTTGTTTCTAAAGATCCACTTTGTACCTATTCTGGACTGATTTTCTGGTAGAGTGACTAATTCCCATACATCATTTCTAATGAATTGATTTAGTTCTTCTTGCATTGCCACTATCCAATTTTCATCAGATAATGATTCTTGTATATTCCTTGGTTCCACCATAGAAACAAACATACACATACTATTTAAATTTACTGAAGCTCTAGTTTTAACTCCCTCATTAATATTACCAATGACTTGAGTAATGGGATGTGATGAAGAATAACGCCAATTTCTCTGATTTTCCTCAATATTCTCATCAACATTTGAAAGTCCACTTTCATCATTAGTTTGATCATTTAAGTTCATATTTTTGATTTTCTCAGATAAATCATCAATCTCTCTATTGATCTCTAACTCATTTGGAAAATTGATCATATCATCATTATCAGCTTTAGATTGAGATTCTCTAAGAGAATTTTCATTGAAGCTTACATGGAGGGTTTCTTCAATAGTCCTAGAAGTCTTGTTATATACTCTATAGGCTTTACTTCTAGTAGAGTAACCTACAAAAATTCCTTCATCCGATTTGGCTTGAAATTTATCCCTTTTATCCTTAGTATTAAGAATAAAACACTTGCAGCCAAATGGTTTCATATAGGAAATTTTTGGAACCCTATTAAACATAATTTCAAAAGGAGTTTTATTAACATGAGGTCTTAAATGACTTCTGTTAATAACATAACAAGCTGTATTTACTACTTCAGCCTAAAGATTTTGAGGTAACTTATGTTCATTCAACATAGTTCTGGCCATTTCTTGAAGTGATCTATTCTTTCTCTCAATAACGCCATTTTAACACGGTGCTCTTGGAAAAGAAAATCTGTGATCAATGCCATGCTCATTACAATAGTTATCCATTTGATCATTATCAAATTCAGTTCCATGATCACTCCTAAGTTTTTGAATAGAGACACTTTACTCATTTTGAACAAAATTGCAAAACATTTTAAATTTTTCAAAAACTTTTGTCTTAGATGCTAGAAAATATACCCAAGTGTATCTAGAGAAGTCATCTACTAAAACAAATACATACCGTTTACCACCAAGACTCATGATTCTTGTTGGTCCAAATAGATCCATATGTATAAGTTCTAAGACTCTCTTGCTTGAAATATCAGTTTTGGATTTAAAAGAGTTTTTGTGAAGTTTACCTAACTCACATGCATCACACATAAAGTTCTTTGAGTATTTAATCTTTGGTAAACCTCTCACTAAATGTTTTCTAGATAGTTTATGTAACAGTCTCATATTTATATGCCCAATCCTTCTATGCCATAGATATGCATCACTAGTTTCAGCTAGCAAACATGAATTTAAATCAACTGCACTAGAAGGTAAAGATAAAATACATACAGTACCTTTTCTTTTAGCAATAAACTTAATTTCATCTGTATTTCTATCAATTATTTTGCATACATTATCTTCAAACACTACATAATATCCATTTTCAGTTAGTTTTATGACACTCAACAAATTAAATCCTAGGTTTTCTACATATAGTACATTCGAAATAACACAAGTAGGAGTTATTTGAACATTGCCCATACCTATGATTTTATCTTTGCTTTTGTTTCCAAATGTTACACTTCCTTTCATGGTATTTGTAAAATTTTGTAATAGACTTTTTTGTCCGGTCATGTGACTTGACGCTCCACTGTCCAAGATCCATTTTGATGTTGTTTCCTCCTACAACACAAATTAAGAAAAACTTTTTCTTGGTACCCAATGTTGTTGAGGACCAAGTTCATTAAACGCATATTTCTTCTTTTTGTTTAAAAATAGTTTAACATTATCATTTATATTCTTATTAGTTGTAAGTACTATTGATTTATCATTAGCTTCGTACTCACATATAGCATTATTGCTTTTGCAATCATTCTTTTTTTTTTCAGATGTAGTATAATCAAGACCAAACATATTTTTATCAGATTTAAATTTATTTTGATCATGCTTATACATTTCTGTAAGTTCATACCAAGATTTTGTACTTGTATTAACACTTTCAGTATATACAAAATCTTTTTCTACACAAGAATTTTTTGTTTTATCACATGCAGAATGAGTAATTGGTCTAATACCAGTGTATTGAATTACATGCTCAGGTTTCTGAATTTTCAGTTTACTACAATTGACTGAAATTTTAGAAACATTAGAAACTGAATTTCCAGAACAAGAAACAAGATTTTTAGAAACATTTATAGTCATGTTAGAAGTACAATTTGACAAATCACATTGATTTATATTATTACTGCATGATTCATCCCTTAAAGTATCTACTTCTACATATTTATTACCTTGTTTCATAATAAAAGGAATTTTAGTCTTAGATTTACTTGAACTGCAACTAATAAATCCTTTATTGGCTTGAGATTCAAGATATTCAGGATAATCAAATCCTAAGCCAAATTTATAAGACACCGTGGGGGTACTAGTTAGTTTGACTTAAATTCCATTTCTCAAAGGTAGAATTTAAATCTTGCTCTCTCAGTTTTAATTTTTTTATCTCTAATTCAAGTTCATTTATATTGTTTCTCAACATTTCATTTTCAGATTCTATCTTTAATTTTTCAGCATTTATATTCTGTATTTGTTCATGCAAGATACATTCATTAAATCTAAATTTTTGCAAATCTCTAGCATGATTTTCATTATCACATTTAAACTTTTCTAAAGTAGTAGACAGAAAACAATTTTCTTCTTCCATAATGGATGAAGATTTTCTAATATTCTTATTTTCCAGTTTACATAATTTAAGTTTTTGTAATAATGCATGATAAGCACATAATAATTCATCAAAGTTGAAATCTGAATGACTTTCGGGATAAGATATTACCTCAGACTCATCTGCCATGAAGCACACATGAGCAACGTCTTCTAACTCTTGTTCTCCTTCTAACTGTGAAGATTTTGATGTTGATTCCTCAGATTTAGACTCTTCAGATGTGTCATCCCAAGTGACCTTCAAAGCCTTTTTCTTGTAAAACTTTTTTTGAGTTTTTTGAGCCGTCTTCTTCTGATTTGTCCTACTTTGCTTTTCATTTTTCCTCATAGGACAATCTGGAGAAAGATGTCCAGGTTTCTTACAGTTGTAACATACATACTTTCTGGATGAAGAATTCTTGTCATTCAATGATTTTGATGTTGAGGGTTTATCATTTTTGTTCCTTTGTTGTTTCCTAGCTTTCCATGCTTTCTTGAATTTCTTAGTCAGCAAAATCAAATCCTCGTCAGAATTAGTAGATATATCAGAATCTGAATTAATTTCGAAGGCTATTTGTTTTTTCATTTTTAGTTTGTTGTGACTCAGTGATTCACTTAATTGAACTTCATAAGTTGTTAAATTTCCTATAAGTTCATTCATAGAATAAACATTTAAATCTCGTGATTCCTCAATTGATGTTACTTTCTGAGACCATTTAGAACTTAGGGATTTGAGAATTTTCCTCACCAAATCCTTTTATTCAAAATTCTTTTCTAAACATTTTAAAGAGTTTATGATATCAAGAAATCTGGAAAACATCTCAGAAATATTTTCGTCTTCATGCATCTTAAAGAGTTCATATTTATGAATCAACATGTTTATTTTTGTCTCTTTAACTTGAGAAGTACCTTCATGTGAAACTTCTAATGAATGCCACACCTCATAAGCAGATTTATATGCCAACACTTTACTGAACTGTTCATAAGTCAATGCACAAAATAAAATATTTAAGCCCTTAGCATTCAGAGTTTCATTTTCTTTCTCAATAATTGTCCAAGTATTATAAGGAGTAGTTAACGGATTATATGGTTTAGAAATCATGAATCGCAACTTATGATCTATACTTTGAAGAAAAACAGTCATCCTATATTTTCAATATTCAAAATGTATTCCATCAAATAAAAGAGGACGATTAAGATTTTGGCCTTCATATAAAGAAAAATTACCATATCCAATAGCCATTTTACCTTAGATTTTTCAACCTATTTGATTTTAAACAGTCTAAAAACTTTAAAACAATTTGAGCCTTAAATCAATAGAGTTAAACGTATGCTCAGATATTAATTTCTGTTTAAAAACAAGGAAGGTAGAATAAGCAATGATATTAAATAAGTTGGTATCGATTTTCTATCAAACATTATTAACAAAGCTCTGATACCACTTGTAGGATCGTATGGCTACACAAGACGGGGGTGAATTGTGTGTTTTTAATATTTTCTGAAATATAATTGAAACTTTAAAACTCAAAAACAAGTCGAGACATTGTTTCCATAAAATCATTTTTATTCAAGGTTTCAATTACAATATACAATTCAATTCTCCTCAGAAATTGTAGATGCAATTATATTTCGATACCATGTATCATCTAAACAATTTCATAACTACAAACAGAGAAAACTAATTTGCGGAATTTAAAACTTTTCTCCCTATTTGAGATCTTTCTTCTTCTTCTTTTTCTTCTTCAATGACGAATATCTTGTCTTTTCATGCTTCACCGAATTTGCTTTCTTCTGATACTTCAAATCTTCACTGACGAAAATCTTACATTTTTATGCTTCACTAAACTTTCTTCCTTCTAATACTTCAAATCTTCAGTGACGAAAATCTTACCTTTTTATGCTTCACTAAACTTTCTTCCACTTGAGAGATTTTCCCCGAGAAGGTGTTTTTGATCCCTAAAAAAGATTTTTCTTTTGGTGTGTAGGGATGGTTTGATCCTTGAAAAGATTTTTCTTTTTATGTGCAAGGATAAATTGATCAACGAGAATTCTATGCCTTTTATACTGTATCTTCATTTCATGCATATCCTTCACGTTTAACCACCACCAGTTTTCCACTTCTCCACGTCTTTTCCTTTTCCTTCATCGAAACACACAGGTTCTAACCCACGTTTATATTTCGAATTTTCTTTAATCATCAGTCCTGTATCTCTGAAAAATTTCCTGTAAAATAAACTTTCTCGTCCAAAAGTTTTTCATCAGTGTAATAAGAAGTCGTTACTTTAATGTTAACTAAACGAGTAACATAGGTATATATATAACTTAACATTTCTAACTTAACGAGTTCCTCATGTGCCATTTCACGTGACAAGTACTGTAGCTAACTCAACGAACTAAGTCTGTCGTGTTATGCTAATTCAACGAACCATCTCCGTTGTGTTATGATAACTCTACGAACCATCTCCGTTGTTTTATGATAACTCAACGAACCAGTAATATACAAATGTTTTTATAATAAGAATTTTACCACGTGCAAAAATAACAACTTAAGTTTATAACGCTAACCTAACGCGTTGCCTTAGTGTTCAATATAGCAACTCAACGCGTTTAGTTATGTTAACTTAACGAGTTAAACATGTGCACCTCACATGATACAATACAACATTCATAACTTATAATTTCACCACGTGTATAACACTAACTTAACGAGTTCGTCTCTTCTTCTACTCACTAACTTAACGAGTTATCACGTGACCTATTTTAACCTTTAAGCCTCTAACTTAATGAATTCTCACGTGACCTCTATACAAACAAAACTCTAACTTAATGAGTTGTCTAAACGTGCAGTGTTCATGATACAGAAGATATAACATTAAAACATATCATGCTTTTCAATAAAAACACACGTTAACTTAACGTTTAGCTAAATAAGAAATTAATGCAACGAAACGACTAGTTATTAACTTCAGATCCAATACAGATAAGTATTTATATCAGTAAGCTTTTTCTGTATTAATTGATGATTTTAATTTCTTTTCACAAGCAATAGTAATTGAGCAAATATGATTATTTTCATTTAGCACACATCATCAAAACAAAAATACTCAACAGCTTTCTTGATGGATACTCGGGTTATCATCAAATTGTTGTGGCACCTGTAGACCAAGAGAAGACAACCTTCACATACCCTTTTGGAATGTTTGCATATAGGCGAATGCCTTTTGGACTTTGTAATGCACCAACAACTTTCCGAAGGTGCATGATGGGCATTTTTAATGAAATGACTAAGAGTTGTCTTGAGATTTTCATGGATGATTTTTCTGTTTTTGGATCTTCATATGATGAATGTTTGAAGAATTTAAGATCAGTGCTAGAAAGATGCAAATTGAAGAAGTTGGTCTTAAATTGGGAAAAGTGCCATTTCATGGTCTAAAGTGGAATTGTGTTGGGACACGTGGTCTCTAAGAAAGGATTGGAAGTGGATAAGGCAAAAGTGGAATTAATTGCCAATTTACCTGAGCCTAAAACAGTTAAAGATATAAGATCTTTTCTAGGCCATGTTGGATTTTACAAGAGGTTCATTAAGGATTTTAGCAAGATAGCTAAACCCTTAACGAACTTGTTAAAAGATGTCCCATTTTTGTTCAACCAAGAGTGCAAGGAAGCATTTTATAAGATTAAGAATCAACTTGTATCATCCCCAATTATCCAATCTCCTAATTGGGCATATCCTTTTGAGGTTATGTGTGATGCTTCTGATTTTGCAGTAGGGGCTGTGTTGGGACAAAAGATTGATAAGCTTCCATATGTAATTTGTTATGCCAGCAAAACCCTCAATGATGCTCAGCTCAATTATGCAATCACGGAAAAAGAACTTTTGGCTGTTGTATTTGCTTTGGAGAAATTTAGGTCATATCTGATTGGAGCCAAAGTAATTGTGTATTCAAATCATGCAACATTAAAGTATTTGTTGGCAAAGAAGGATGCTAAATCACGTTTAATGAGATGGATTTTATTGCTGCAGGAATTTGATATTGAAATCAAAGACAAGAAAGGATGTGAAAATGTTGTAGCTGATCATTTATCTAGATTGCAGTTAGCACCCTCAAATTCAGAAGTTGGAGAGTCATTTCCTGATGAGCAAGTTTTAATGGTTAATGTCGTCCCATGGTTTGCAGATATTGTTAATTATTTAGTCATGGGATCGATGCCACATGATTGGACAAGGCAAGATAGGAAGATCTTCTTGTCTCAAGTCAAGTATTTTTACTGAGATGATACTTATTTGTTTAAGCAATGCCTAGACTTGATCTTGAGACGTTGCATCCCTAACAATGAGGTTAGGAGTGTTCTTTCCTTTTGCCATGACCAAACATGTGGGGGACATTTCGGCTCTGGGAAGACTGTTGCCAAGGTGCTGCAGTGTAGATTTTACTAGCCAACTTTATTTAAGGATGCACATCAATATTGTATAAGTTGTGCCAGATGTCAACAATTGGGAAAAATTTCAAAGAGGAACATGATGCCTCTCAACCCCATTATTGAAGTTGAAGTATTTGATGTTTGGGGGATTGACTTTATGGGCCTATTTCCCATTTCAGCAGGATATCTTTATGTGTTGTTGGTAGTTGATTATGTTTCCAAGTGGATTGAAGCTATCCCTACCAGAACTAATGATAACAAGGTAGTTGTGAAATTTGTAAGAAATAATATTATATCAAGGTTTGGTATGCCTAGAGCCATTATAAGTGATATGGGCATACATTTCTGCAACAGAAGTTTTGAGGCTTTAATGAGAAAATATGGAATTGTACATAAAATTGCTACCCCTTATCACCCCCAAACGTGTGGTCAAGTTGAGAGTGCTAATAAACAAATTAAGACAATTTTGGAAAACATGGTTAACCACACAAGAAGGGATTAGGCAGATAAGTTAGTGGATGCACTATGGGCATACTAAACTGCTTACAAGAGTACCCTTGGAATGACCCCCTATAGAATGGTATATGGGAAAGCTTGTCACTTGCCGGTAGAATTGGAGCATAAAGCTTTTTGGGCTATAAAGAAACTCAATTTGGATTTAGAAGTAGCCGACCCACTTAGGAAGTTTCAATTGGTAGAATTAGAGGAGATGAGGGATGAAGCTTATGTAAGAACTGTTGAGTATTTTTGTTTTGATGATGTGTGTTGAATGAAAATAATCATATTTGCTCAATTACTATTGCTTGTGAAAAGAAATTAAAATCATCAATTAATACAGAAAAAGCTTACTGATATAAATACTTGTCTGTATTGGATCTGAAGTTAATAACTAGTCGTTTCGTTGCATTAATTTCTCATTTAGCTAAACGTTAAGTTAACGTGTGTTTTTATTGAAAAGTATGATATGTTTTAATGTTATATCTTCTGTATCATGAACAGTGCACGTTTAGACAACTCGTTAAGTTAGAGTTTTGTTTGTATAGAGGTCACGTGAGAACTCGTTAAGTTAGAGGCTTAAAGGTTAAAATAGGTCACGTGATAACTCGTTAAGTTAGTGTTATACACGTGGTGAAATTATAAGTTACGAATGTTGTATTGTATCACGTGAGGTGCACATGTTTAACTCGTTAAGTTAACATAACTAAACGCGTTGAGTTGCTATATTGAACACTAAGGCAACGCGTTAGGTTAGCGTTATAAACTTAAGTTGTTATTTTTGCACGTGGTAAAATTCTTATTATAAAAACATTTGTTTATTACTGGTTCGTTGAGTTATCATAGCACAACGGAGATGGTTCGTTGAGATAGCATAACACCACGAACTTAGTTTGTTGAGTTAGCTACAATACTTGTCACGTGAAATAGCACATGGTGAACTCGTTAAGTTAGAAACGTTAAGTTATATATATATACTTGTGTTACTCGTTTAGTTAACATTAAAGTAACGACTTGCTATTACACTGATGAAAAATTTTTGGATGAGAAATTTTATTTTCAGGAAATTTTTCAGAGATCCAGGACTGATAATTAAAGAAAATTCGAAATATAAACATGGGTTAGAACGTTTGTGTTTCGATGAAGGAAAAAGAAAAGACGTGGAGAAGTGGAAAACTGGTAGTGGTTAAACGTGAAGGATATGCATGAAATGAAGATATAGTATAAAAGACATAGAATTCTCGTTGATCAATTTTTCCTTGCACACAAAACGAAAAATCTTTTCAAGGATCAAACCATCCCAGCACACCAAAAGAAAAATCTTTTTCAGGGATCAAAAACACCTCTTCGGGAAAAATCTCTCAAGTGGAAGAAAGTTCAGTGAAGCATAAAAAGGTAAGATTTTCGTCACTGAAGATTTGAAGTATCAGAAGAAAGCAAATTCGGTGAAGCATGAAAAGACAAGATATTCGTCATTGAAGAATTGCTGAAGAAGAAAAAGAAGAAGAAGAAAGATCTCAAACAGGGAGAAAAGTTTTAAATTCCGCAAATTAGTTTTCTTTGTTTGTAGTTATGAAATTGTTTAGATGATACATGGTATCGAAATATAATTGCATCTACAATTTCTGAGGAGAATTGAATTATATATTGTAATTGAAACCTTGAATAAAAATGATTTTATGAAAACAATGTCTCGACTTGTTTTTGAGTTTTAAAGTTTCAATTATATTTCAGAAAATATTAAAAATACACAATTCACCCCCCTCTTGTGTAGCCATACGATCCTACAACTACCTACGTGAAACATGATAAAAAGTGATACATCTGAAGCCAAAGAAGAGGGGAAAGGGGAGAAACGATTTGTGGAACCTCACAGATGCAATAAAACACAAATCTCATACAATTGTTACTTCTATGATTGTATTGAGAATATGAATCAGTTTCAATAATCTTATACTTTTGATTAACAGTTTAAGATGAGTTACATATAACTTATTCTACAAGTTTAATCAATTAAGTCAAATTTATGCATGATCATATGCATTTTCCTTGATTCAAAGAAAACATTTAATCAAAATTTCAGAATGTTAGAAGTATTTAATGTTTTTCATTTACACTTCCACTTAAAATCGTAAAAACTATTAAAATTGATAAACTACTTAAAATTAATAAGACACTACTATGATTTTACAATAAATACATAGTATCTTAAGCAGCTGTTTAGATATTACTTTAGATATTTATAATAAGTATATAATATCTATGAGGTGAACAACATCATCAATAATATTTATCTTTTATGTGGAGTTTAAGCATTTTACACATCACATAGCCTACAAATACCTAAATTTAATCTAATGTTGCATAATGTATTTTCGTCTAGAGGTTTTGTAAATATATCAGCTAATTGATTTTTACTAGACACAAATTCTAATTTAATTTTTCCTTTAATTACGTTATCTCTTAGAAAATGATGTCTAACCTCTATATGCTTTGCTCTTGAATGTAATACAGGATTTTTGGAAAGATTTATTGCAAAACTACTATCACAATAAATCTCAGTTGTATCATAAGATAATCCAAAATCTTCTAAAGTTTGCCTTATCTACAGAATCTGAGTGCAACACAGTGCAGCAGCAACATATTCAGCTTCTGTAGTAGAAAGTGCTATACAGTTTTGCTTTTTACTAAACCATGCCACCAAATTATTTCCCAATAATTGACATGTGCCACTAGTACTCTTTCTATCAGATTTAGATCCTGCATAATCAGCATCAGTATATCTCTATAAGATCTATTGAACTATCCTTAGAATAAAACAGTCCGAAATTTTTAGTTCCTTGTATATATCTAAATATTCTTTTAACTGTAATTAAGTGTGATTCCTTAGGATTAAATTGAAATCTAGCACAAACACACACAGCAAACATAATATCAGGTCTACTAGCAGTCAAATAAAGTAAGGAATCAATCATACTTCTGTATTTTCTTTGATCTATAGATTTTCCTATGTCATCAATATCTAACTTTAAAGTAGTACTCATAGGAGTTCCTCGAATCCTTATATCATTAAAATTAAATTTCTTAAGCATTTCATCTGCATATTTTTCCTGATTTAAAAATATACCTTTATCGATTTTATATCAAAGATTATTAACAAAGCTCTGATACCACTTGTAGGATCGTATGGCTACACAAGAGGGGGGTGAATTGTGTATTTTTAATATTTTATGAAATATAATTGAAACTTTAATTCTAAAAACAAGTCGAGACATTATTTTCATAAAATCATTTTTATTAAATGTTTCAATTAGAATATACAATTCAATTTTCCTTAGAAATTGTAGATGCAATTATAACTGGATACCATGTATCATCTAAATAATTTTATAACTACAAATAGAGAAAACTAATTTGCGGAATTTAAAACTTTTCTCCCTGTTTGAGATCTTTCTTCTTCTTCTTTTTCTTCTTCAGCAATTCTTCAGTGACGAATATCTTGTCTTTTCATGCTTCACCGAATTTGCTTTCTTCTGATACTTCAAATCTTCAGTGACGAAAATGTTACCTTTTTATGCTTCACTAAACTTTCTTCCACTTGAGAGATTTTACCGAAGAGGTGTTTTTGATCCTTGAAAAAGATTTTTCTTTTGGTGTGCAGGGATGGTTTGATCCTTGAAAAGATTTTTCGTTTTGTGTGCAAGGATAAATTGATCAACGAGATTTCTATGTCTTTTATACTATATCTTCATTTCATGCATATCCTTCACGTTTAACCACTACCAGTTTTCCACTTCTCCACGTCTTTTCTTTTTTCTTCATCGAAACACACACGTTCTAACCCACGTTTATATTTTGAATTTTCTTTAATCATCAGTCTTGGATCTCTGAAAAATTTCCTGCAAAATAAACTTTCTCGTCCAAAAGTTTTTATCAGTATAATAAGAAGTCATTACTTTAATGTTAACTAAACGAGTAACAGAAGTATATATATAACTTAACGTTTTTAACTTACCGAGTTCCTCATGTGCCATTTCGCGTGACAAGTACTGTAGCTAACTCAACGAACTAAGTTCGTGGTGTTATGCTCTCTCAACGAACCATCTCTGTTGTGTTATGACAACTCAACAAACCATTTCCGTTGTGTTATGATAACTCAACGAACCAGTAATACACAAATGTTTTTATAATAAGAATTTTACCACGTGCAAAAATAACAACTTAAGTTTATAACGCTAACCTAACGCGTTGCCTTAGTGTTCAATATAGCAACTCAACGCGTTTAGTTATGTTAACTTAACGAGTTAAACATGTGCACCTCACGTGATACAATACAACATTCGTAACTTATAACTTCACCATGTGTATAACACTAACTTAACGAGTTCGTCTCTTCTTTTACTCACTAACTTAACGAGTTATCACGTGACCTATTTTAACCTTTAAGCCTCTAACTTAACGAGTTCTCACGTGACCTCTATACAAACAAAACTCTAACTTAATGAGTTGTCTAAACGTGCACTGTTCATGATATAGAAGATATAACTTCAAAACATATCATGCTTTTCAATAAAAACACACGTTAACTTAATGTTTAGCTAAATGAGAAATTAATGCAACAAAATGACTAATTATTAACTTCAGATCCAATACAGACAAGTATTTATATCAGTAAGCTTTTTTTGTATTAATTGATGATTTTAATTTCTTTTCACAAGCAATAGTAATTAAGGAAATATGATTATTTTCATTCAGCACACATCATCAATACAAAAATACTCAACAGTAGTTATTTATGTTATTAGTTTTCATTGCAATAGGGTAAAAGTAGAAAACAGATTCGTTGTTGTTTATTTGTTCCTTTTTGAATCCGTGAATCTTTGTTCTTTTCATCTGAAAATCATAAAAACAGGTGCTGTTATTGATATATATTCATATATTTTTGTTTGTTGATGTTGAAATCTGGATATTACATTATGTCATGCATGAAATATCATAGAATTCGTTGAAGGTTGTGCATGTTGTTTGCAGATTTGCAGTTTTGTTGATCTGTTATTTTTCCGAGAGTTCATATGCGTTCTGGAGCGATTCTGTATGACTGAAAATTCTGAAAAAAATCTCAGTCGTGCTATTATAAGTCTTCTATGATTCTGTAAAATTTCATAGCAATCTGAGAATATTTGTTGCCATTTTGAAGCTATAACTCTATCGAGCACAGAATTCGGTCTGAGACTCTTTTGACGTGATTGTAACGTATTTTTCTCACAACTCAGATGATATAAAAATTCTAATAAATATTTCATTAATATCTAAATTCTGTCTATTTTGCAACACATCTGATTTTGTAATTTTTGGTTGAGTAATTCGGGATTTATAAGGTTTTTAAGATACTGTTGTTAACGCGTAGAAGTTTCCAATTTTATGCATCATTTTCAATCCCCGAATTTTCAGTCATACCATTCGTGCGTTTTTAAGTATGAAAATTTTTATCTGAAGTCCACATTAACATATCTGATTAAGATTAAATTTTCAGTCTAATCTGTTGATTGGTCGATAAATTAAAAATCCTTGGACTTACCTTTTTTGTAGTCTAATCTACATTTGGAAAGTATTTGCTTACCATATTCTTGTAATTAGAATCCTAGATTATCCCCATTTTTCTGTAGTTTGACCCATACAGACGTACTTCATTGGATGCCGTGCACTTGCGGTTATTAAATTTAAAACTTCTAAAAAACACAAACAGTAATTTCTTTCTTCAATTTTAATTTGTTGTGACTCAAAGAATCATTTAATTGAATTTCATAAGTAGTTAAATTTACTATAAGTTCATTAATAATATAAATATTTAAGTCTCGTGATTCCTCTATTGAAGTCACTTTCTAAGATCATTTAGAATTTATGGATCTGAGAATTTTTCTTACCAAATTCTTATGTTCAAAATTCTTTTCTAAGTATTTTAAAGAATTTATTATATCTAAGAATCTAGAAAACATCTTAGAAATACTTTCATTATCATGCATCTTAAAGAGTTCATATTTATGAATTAACATATTTATCTTCATCTCTTTAACTTAAGAAGTACATTCATATGAAACTTCTAATGCAGGCCACATCTCATAAGTAGATTTATATGCTAACGCTTTACTAAACTAATCATAACTCAATACACAGAATAAGATATTTAAGCCTTTTGCATATAGTGTTTCATTTTCTTTTTCATTAACTATTCAAGTATTATAAGGAGTAGTTAATGGAGTATATGGTTTAGAAATCATGAATCATAATTTGTAATCTATACTTTAAAGAAAGGCTGTTATCTTATATTTCAAATATCCAAAATATATTCCATCAAATAAAGGAGGACGATTAAGATTCTACCCTTTATATAAAGAAAGTTACCATTTCTAGTAGTCATCTAACCTTAGATTTTTCAACCTATAAGATGTTAAACAATTCAAACTTTCGATATTAGTAGAGCCTAAAATCAATAAAGTTAAACATATGCTTTGATATTAATTTGTGTTTAAAATCAAGGAATTTAAAACAAGTTTTGATATTAATTGTAGTGGTATGAATTTGATATCACAAACTATTAACCAACTCTGATACTAATTGTAGGATCAAAAAGCTACATAAGAGGAGGGTTAATTGTGTTTTTCAACATTTTCATATATAATTAAAGCTTTAAAATTAAAATAATTTGAAACATTGTTTTATTCAATTCTTTCTATTCAAGGTTTCAATTACAATATACAATTCAGTTTTCCTCAAAAATTTTAGATGAAATGATATAATGATACAATACTTCATCTAATCAATTTCATAATTACAAATTTATAATCAATTTTCATTTCATACATATCCTCCATGTTCATCCACGATCAGTCTCCACTTTTCACATCTTCTATTTTACTTTTAAATTCAAATTTTGAAATACACATGTTCTAATCCACATTTTCCTTTCGAATTTTCTTGAATCATCAATCTTGGATTCTTTGAAAAATTTCCTATAAAATAAACTTTCTCGTCCAAAATGTTTTATCAAATGTAATAACAAGACATTGTGTTAATACTAATTAAATACATAAAATAGAATAGACTTATAACTCAACACATCTAACTTACTAAGTTCAGCATGTGCCATACACATGACATGCTTCATTGGGTAAGGTGATAACCCAATGAACTAACTTTGTTGTGTTACTAATAACTCAACGAACTAGTATATATAAATGTTAAATAATAATGTATTTATCATGTGTAAGAATAATAACTTTATAAGTTTATAATGCTAACCTAATGCATTACCCTAGTATACAATTTAGCAACTCAACATGTGTAATTATGTTAACTTAACAAGTTAAATATGTGCAACTCACATGATACAATATAACATTCATAAACTTTAAATTCAACATGTGCAAAAAGCTAACTTAACAAGTTCTTTCATAAAACTTAATATTTTGTTCACTAACTTAACAAGTTCTCATGTGACCACTTTTAACCTTTAAGCCTATAATTCAACAAGTTCTCATAAGATCTTTTTACAAAAGGAACACTAACTTAATGAGTTGCTTTAACATGCAATGTACATGATACATAAATATGTAATAAACAATATATTATGCTATATAATAAAAACACATGTTAAATTAACATTTAGTTATATGAAAAGTTAGTATAACTTAACAACTAGTTATGTAACTTAAGTATAATTCTAGATCCATTACAGACAAGTAGATAACATTAAACTTTTTTTTTATTAATCAATGTTCTTAATTTACTTTCACAAATAATAAAATTAATTGATCAAATATGATTACTTACGTTTTGCACGTATCATCAAAACATAATACTCAATACTTTGTGTTGCCTTAATCCTTTGTATTTCAAAATGTTTTCTTGTAAATTTGATTGAGATATGATTTTTACATCAAAGATGTGTTTTTAGAAAGTTTTCAAATCATTTTGCACACTTCATAGATTTGACTTTGGTAATACCCTAGAGTGAGTTAGTCTTGGAAATTACTACCATTTTAAAGATAACTCAATGACCTTTTCAACCAATATTTTCTTTGGATTTTTCAATGTCCAAGTTGAAAAGAAGAAGAGTCAGAATTTGGGATTAGTTTCAGTGATTCCAAGGATGTGGCACAATAATTTTCTTAAGATGAGTTAGAAGGATTTAATAAGTGTTAAGCTATCTTTGAATTCCTAGTGAATTTATGTAATTTGCAGCTTCTTAACACGTGATTAGAGTTTTGTTATGACTTAATTGTGTAGATATTTTATCTGATAATTATTTCAATAAATTTATTTAAGACTGTTATTATGTGTCTTGAATTAGTGTCACACATTGGGGTATTTTTGTCCTTGGCCACTTGGGGTGCACAAATGTTATAAATAGGCCCCCAACAAGTGCTTTAGAATGATGATGAATCTTGTATCCCATTTGTGATCACCTAGAGAAGAATCAATCAGCTGAGCTCCATCTGTGGATGTACCTAATTGGGGAACCACATTAAAAAGTTTGTTTTTTCACACGTCTTTCTCTCTTTGTCTTCTTCTTTCTTCTCCACGTGTCCAAGCTTCTCCCTTTTCGCACTCGCTCTTTGCATAACAAGTGGTATCAGAGCAAAGCTTGAGGAGTTGGTCGTGCACTAGCCTTGGAAAGAAGAAAGAAAGATCTTGGCCAACGCACGTAGCCGGTGCCCAAGACCGGCGATGCTAGTGCCCGACGCCAATGGCAAGTGCTCGATGCCTGCGCCATCGCACGACGCCAGCATCCATGCACGATCGTCTGTGTCCTCGCCCACACAATCACCCACGTCAACATCTATGCACGATCACTCGTGTCTTCACCCAATGCCAGTGCCCATGTCCAATCGCCTGTGTCCTCGCCTGCACCAGCATCTGTGCACGATCACTCACGTCCTTGCTTGACACCAGCGCCCACGCACAATCGCCCGTGTCTTTTGCCTGCATGATCGCTCATGTCCTTGCCTGATGCTAGCACCTGCATGTAATTGCCTACGTCTTCACCTACACCAACGTCCATGCGTGATTGCCCGCGTCCTCACTCGATGCTAGTGCTCGCGGTTTGCTCATGCGACCTTCGTTCACGACTTGCACTCGCGATCACCGTTCGCAACCTACGCTTGCAGTCATCGCTTGTGATCTGCACTCGCAACCTTTGCTTGCGACAAGCATCCGTGATTGGAGTTCTTTTGTCGGATGCCCGCGATCTTGAATCTTGTCAACGTGCACTTGGTCATCTGTCATTTCCACGTTGGTGAAACGAGTAGTAAGAATTCCTATCATAACTTTTGAAGTTTGTTGTTGTGATTCTACAGAATTCTTTTTCAGCTTTTTCAAATAGACCAAGGGTGGCCAATTCTTTGGAATTCATTGGAATTCTTTTGAAGTTCTTTGGAATCTTTTTGGGAATTCCTTTTGTTTCTTGAGGCAATACATGTGATCTTGGCTCATCTTTGTTTTCTTGGGATTCTTTGTGAGTGATCTTTTGAATTCGATAGCTGCATTTGTTGCTTGGGATATTTTGAATGAAAGATTCATCTGTAGCTTTGGGATAGCAAATTTGGTGCTTGTTTGTTGTCCAAATTCTTTTTATTTGCTTGTTGTGTTGGTGTTGTTCTATTATCATGGCATCTTCAACCTTGAAAGTTGAGAAGTTCAATGGTAAGAACAACTTTAGCTTGTGGTAGATTAAGATGAAAGCACTTTTGAAACAGCAGGGTATTTGGGCTCCCTTAAATGTGGAGACAACCCTAGATAAGAAGTCTTTCGAATTTGAACAGCAAGAGGAGAAGGCACATTCGACTATTCTGCTATGTTTATCAGATGAGATAATCATTGAGGTAGTAGATGAAAATATAGCTTTGGGTCTTTAGAATATGTTAAAAACTCTATATATGACTAAGTCTTTCATGAATAAGTTGTTGTTGAAGCAAAGGCTATTCTCTCTCAGAATGAAGGAAGGTACACCATTGAAGCAACATTTGGATCAACTCAACACCATTCTCATGGAGCTGAGGAACATTGTGTTAGAACTCGAGTATTTTGATAATGCAAAACCTATGTGAGGAAACATATTGTATTTCATAGATAAGTTAGTGCAGCAAAAGATCAGAAGGCAGGCAATTCTAAGCAGCAAACAGGTTGTAGTTAATCCTAGAATGTGCTGCTACAGAAAATCAGACAGTTACAGATCAAAGTATCCGAAGAGCAAGTTTACAACAACAGCAATACTATTGGATAGTTAGAAGAATAAATATCCAAAATTATAAAGCCTTCAAAGAGTTATGAAAGGCAGTTGGTTGAATGATCAAAGAGTTAAGGAGTTAACTATCCGAAAGCTTAAGGAAAATCGGAGAGTTAGAAAGGCTAACTATCTGAAACTTAAGTCACTCAATTAACCACGTGTAGAATTCTAGGATAGAACCTTAAAAGACTTTTCGGAGAGTTAGAAAGATAACTATCCGAAATTTGAAGGATTTCGGTGAGTTACAGGTATAACCATTTGGAACTTAAGTTATCCTATTACGCACGTGCAGAATTGAGAAGACGATAGTTAAAAGCTTAAAAGGAAAAATTGGAGAGTTAGAAAGATAACTATCCGAAATTTCAAGTGACTTTCGGTGAGTTACAGTTTAACTATCCAAAACTTAAGTCAATGAATTTCCCACGTGTAGAAATCTAGACAGAAGCTCAAATGAATTTTTAGAGAGTAAGAAAGCTAACTATCTGAAAAATAGGAAGTTTTAGTGAGTTACATTTTTAACTATCTGAAACTTAAGTTATTCTATTATGCACGTGCAGAATTAAAGAGATAGTAGTCAGAAGCTTAAAAGAAAAATCAGAGAGTTACTGTAGTTAACTATCTGAAAGTCAAGAATTTTTCGGTGAGTTAAAACTACAAGTCTCCGATCACTTGACATTTCACGTGACACAAACAACAGGATGTAAGTGAAGAATCGGTAAGTTATGGACGCTCTTCGGTGAGTTATTCATATAACCATCCGAAAGTTAAAGGAAATCGAAAGGTTACTTACTGAACATCAGACAGAATGGTAACTTACCATATTTAGGTCTGATTATTTAGCAAGTACAACAGAATACATTTGTTGAAAGAAAAATATGATCGTTATACCTTTTGGTATAAATATGAGAAGTTTAAGAGAAGATCAGATAGAAATAACGATCAAACAATATATAGTGAGCTACACAAATTCCAGTTACACTCTCAAGTCTGCAAACAGTCAAGTATACTCAAAAGATTCACTACATAAAAAGCTCTGTGTGCCAAAACTATGATAGAAAGACTCAAAGCTGTTGGTTTGTGAGTTTCTACTTGAAAACTCATTGTTGGTTGAGAGCTTCAACCTGAAAGCTCAACAAAGAAAGGTTGGTTATTGAGCTTATACCTGAAAGCTCTAAGTGTTGGTTCTTGCTTCAACCTGAAAGTAAGTGTTGTAAGTATTTGAATACTTAGTGAAGCCTAAGTGTATCTTGGGGGTGGACTAGCCAAGTTGGTGAACCACCTAAAAATTTGCTGTGTATTATTTTCCTATTACTATTTTGCTTTCATTTAATTCATCTCATCTCACTTTTGTTCAATCAATCGATTCAAAGTTAAAAGATTTAAAAACTTACACACCTTCACCATTCACCCCCCCCTTTGGTGTGTCTATCGATCCTAACAATTGGTATCAGAGCAGGTTAATCCATTATAAGATTTAACCATATGGATTTATGGCTCAATTTGCTAAGGGACAAAACATCCACAGACCTCCTTTATTCAATGGTTCCAATTATAACTATTGGAAGAATAGAATGGAGTGTTTTCTTAGGAGTTCTGATGTAAAACTCTAGAAGATTGTTGTTCTTGGAACTACACTTCCAACCAGTGATGTTATGAATTGGTCTGAGGAGGATGAGAGAATCATCCAATTGGATGCTAGAGGGCTGAATACCATATATTGTGCACTAACTACTGAACAATATAATAAAGTATCTACATCTAAGTCTGCTCATGAGGCTTGGAAAGTCCTTCAAGTTACTTACAAAGGTACAAGCCAAGTAAAGGATATAAAAATCAGTATTTTGTTGAGAAAATTAGAATTGTTTAAAATGAATGATAATGAAAACATAACTGAAATGTTTTCAAGATTTACTGAAATTATTAATAGTCTAAAAGGCCTTGGAAAGGAATTTTCTTTTCGTGAACAAGTACAGAAGATCCTAAGGAGCTTAACTGTTGAGTGGAAACAGAAGTCCACATTTATCCAAGATTCCAAGGATCTCAACAATTACACAGTTGAAGAACTGTTGGGCAATCTTCTGGCCCACGAAGTTCAAATGAAGGACTGGAAAGAGCAAGAAGCAGCTGTTGAAAAGAAAGCTGAGAAGAAAAAGGAAATAACATTTCCTTCAATAAAAGAAGCTCCAAGCTCAAATGATGATGAGATCATATTGCTAGCAAGGAACTTCAGAAAGTTCATGAAGAAAAAGAATAAGACCAGCTCCTCTAAAAGAACTATTCCTACTTGCTTTAAATGCAATAGGCAATGACACATATAGACTTTCTGTCCATTTCAGAAAGAAGAGGATCAGGTAGATAAGAAAAAGAGATGGAAGGACAAAAAAAAGATGGCACTCAAAGCTACGTGGGATGACAGTAGCTCATCAAGTAGTTTATCTGATTCTAAAGATGAAGTTACAGCCAACGTGTGTTTTGTAGCTCAAGAGGTATGCTCTTCTTCCTCTAGTTTAGAAAATGAGCATGATGAATTAGACATTAACAGTCTTCTGTCTACTGTAGATAATTTATATGTTAAATGTAGAGAATTTAAGAAAGAAATTAAAAGGTTAAATCATTGCTTAGAAGATTCTTTTGTTGAATTAGAAACATTTGTAGTTGAAAATAGAAATTTGAAATCTAACTTAGATAAATATAATTGTGATAACTATAAATTGAAAGAAGAAAATAAAACTTAGTAACCACAATATCTGATTTAAAAAATACCATATGTAAATTTACTCAAGGTCAAAAAGGACTAAATAAAATTATAAGATCTCAACAACCTAATGGAAGTAAATATGGCCTAGGGTATGCTACACCATAGGAAGTACCTTATTGTGGTGGAATGATTCGATCATATAAAGATGGCACCACTGTGTTTGCCATCAAAAGAAGATCAAGTTATATGTGGCTGCCAAGAGGCAATAGATTTAATGTTTTAAGGACTAACTCTACTAGACCCAAGAAGATTTGGGTACCAAAAGCATTAATTTCAGTATAATTTGTAGTATGACAAGGAGCTCCAAGCACATACAACAAGATGGATTGTGGACAGTAGATGCTCAAAGCACATGACAGGTGAGAAAAGCTTTCTTGATTCTGTTAAAAGCTTAAGTTTAGGATCTGTTAAATTTGGAAATAATGAAAAGTGTAAAATAACTACAATAGGAAATATTACATCTGAAAATGGTATAATCGAAAATGTATTGCATGTAAATGGATTAAAACAAAATTTATTAAGTGTAGGACAATTATGTGATAAAGGTTATACAGTCTCTTTTACTGTTGAAAATTGTCACATTATTGATCCAACTATAAATGAAATAAAATTTACTGGTATTAGAAATTGCTCAATTTATACATTAAACTTTTCATGTGAAAATTCTACAAGCAATTTCTATTTGGTAGCATCTAGTGAAGATGATTGGGTGTGGCACAAAAGACTTGGACACATCAGTATGAAGACTCTCAGAAAGTTATCCAAGGGTGACCTTGTTAGGAGCCTACCCAAACTTTCATTTAAGAAAGATAGGGTGTGTAATGATTGTATGCTAGGGAAGCAGAAGAAAACTACTCTTCACAACAAAAATAAAGTTACCACCAAAAGGCCATTGGAACTACTACATTTGGATTTGTTTGGCCCTTCTTAAGTATCAAGTCTTGGGGGTCGAAAATATACCTTTGTTATTGTTGATGATTTCTCTAGATTAACTTGGGTAATGTTTTTGACACATAAGAATGAAACTTGCAATGAGTTTAGAAACTTCTGCATAAGAGTTTAGAATCAGAAGGAACTAACAGTGAAGAAAATCAGAAGTGATCATGGAGGAGAATTTGAAAACTATGAATTTGAAAATCTTTGCAATTCATTCGGAATTCTACATGAATTTTCCTATCCTAGAACTCCAACTCAAAATGGAGTTGTGGAAAGGAAAAATAGGACATTGCAAGAAATGGCTAGAACTATGTTGAATGCCACTAATCTACCAAAATTTCTCTAGGCAGAAGCTGTAGGAACAGCTTGTCACATTTCCAACAGAACTCACTTTAGATCTATGTTGAGAAGACTCCAAATGTTGGTTACTTTAAGACATTTGGATGCAAATGCTTTGTCTTAAACACTGGAAATGCTAAAGACAAGTTTGATGCAAAGTTTGAACCTACCATACTTGTTGGATACTCATCCAGAAGCAAAGCTTACAGAGTATATTTTGCCAAAGACAAAAGAGTAGAAGAAAGTATAAATGTTCAGTTTGATGAAGATCTGATACAAAATTTCAAAAATTTGAAGATTAATAGTGATAGTAATAATGAACACTTTAAAGATGATAACCGCAAGTAGACACTCAAATCCCAAGCTTCAGACCAAAATCATAACCATAGGTTTCAGAAGCATAACAGTTGGAAGTTCAGATCTGATCATTTCATGGAACAAATAATTGGAAATATATCTAAAGGGGTACAAACTCGAAGCAAGCACAAGATATCTGCAATTTTTGTGCATTTGTGTCAGAAATAGAGCCAAAATCAGTAAATGAAGCTTGTAAGGATATCTACTGGAAAATGGCTATGTAGGAAGAATTAAATCAATTCTAGAAAAATAATGTTTGGGAACGAGTAGAAAAACCTGTAGGAAAATCCATCATTGGAACTAAATGGATTTTTAAAAAACAAATTAGATGAAGAAGGTAACATACTTAGAAATAAAGCTCGACTAGTTGCACAAGGCTATAATTAGCATGAAGGTATTGACTATGAAGAAACTTTTGCACCTGTAGCTAGAATCAAAGCTATTAGAATGTTGCTTGCTTTTGCAAGTAGTATGAAGATAAGATTGTTTCAAATGGATGTGAAAAGTGTCTTTTTAAATGGAAAAATTCAGGAAGAAGTGTTTGTTAAACAACCTTCTAGATTTGAAAATGAAGTCAAGCCAGATCATGTCTACAAACTAAGAAAGATTTTATATGGTTTGAAACAGGCACCCAGGGCTTGGTATGAGAAATTGAAAAAGTTCTTAACTGAAAACAATTTCTCTATAGGCAAAGTGGACAGCATTTTGTTTATCAAAACTTTTGATTTGCACATTTTGATTGTACAGATATATGTTGATGATATAGTTTTTGGAGCCACTTCAGAAGAACTCTATCATGGATTTCAAAATTTTAATGAAAAATAAATTTGAAATGAGCATGATAGGAGAATTAAAGTTTTTCTTAGGATTACAGATTCATCAAGTTCAAAATGGCATCTTTGTCAACCAAGAGAAATACTGCAAAGAGATGTTGAAGAAATTTGGTTATGAAAACATCAAATCTGCAAATACTCCAATGAGCTCAAGCACTAAACTTGAAATGGATGATTCAAGTGTTGTAGTGGATCCAAAGAAATATAGAAGCATGATTGGATCCCTATTGTATCTTTTAGTAAGTAGGCCAGATATTATGTTCAGTGTATGCTTGTGTGCTAGATTTCAAGCATCACCCAAGAAATCTCATTTGAAACCAGTCAAAAGAATTTTCAAATATCTACAAGGCACCAAAGATTTCAGACTATTCTACTCAATTGATAGTAATATGATATTAACAGGCTATAGTGATGCAGATTATACAAGCAGCAGATCTAACAGATAAAGTACTAGTGGCACATGTCAACTACTTGAAAATTCATTAATCTCTTGGTTCAATAGGAAACAAAACCGTATTGCATTATCTACTACTAAAGCCAAATATATTACAGTAGGATTGTGTTGTGCTTAAATCCTTTGGATGCAGCAAACTTTAGTAGACTATAGACTAAAGATTTAGAATACCATCATATTCTGTGATAACAGTAGTGCAATCAGTTTATCTAAGAATACAGTACTTCATTCCAAAGCCAAGCATATCGAGATCAGACATCATTTTTTGAGAGATCATGTGGAAAAAGGGAACATCTCACTCAAGTTTGTGCCAACAGAAAATCAACTTGCAGATATTTTCAGCAAACCTTTAAATGAATCAACTTTTAATCATATTAGAAGAAATCTAGGCATATGTTCATTACAAGATCTTTAAATGCTTTTATTCATTCTTCCTCAAGCTCACCATATGGGAGCTTGTTTTCTGCTAACTTATACTCGTGCAAGATATATTAAATATTAGTTTTACAGTTGTCACCTTTTTATATAATGACAAAAAGGGGAAGAAGAATATGGAAACTTAAAGTATTTCCAACACAAACAGAAAGAGAAGTATTAGAAGGGGAAGAAAAACTCAGCACACAGATAGGGGGAGAAGATAGCACAAAGTCAGGGGGAGGAATCTCACCACTATAGTATATTCATTGTAAATCCTTGTTTTACTTAATTTCTATGTGACTGAATGTATAGAAATAATCTAGGGAGTGAAATACATGTAAATAAATGTAAAGGATTTTATCATTATCAAAAAGGGGAAGATTGTTAGAACCCGAGTATTTTAATAATGCAAAACCTATGTGAGGAAACATATTGTATTTCACAGATAAGTCAGTGCAGCAAAAGATCAGAAGACAGACAATTCTAAGCAGCAAACAGGTTGCAGTTAATCCCAGAATGTGCTGCTATAGAAAATCGGACAGTTACAAATCAAAGTATCCGAAGAGCAAGTTTACAGTAGTAATAATACTATCGGACAGTTAGAAGAATAACTATCCAAAATTATAAAGCCTTTGGAGAGTTATGAAAGGCAATTGGTTGAATGATCAGAGAGTTAAGGAGTTAACTATCCAAAAGCTCAAGGAAAATCGGAGAGTTAGAAAGGCTAACTATCCGAAACTTAAGTCATTTAATTAATCACGTGTAGAATTCCAGGATAGAAGCTTAAAAAACTTTTCGGAGAGTTAGAAAGATAACTATTCGAAATTTGAAGGATTTCAGTGAGTTACAAGTATAACCATCCAGAACTTAAGTTATCCTATTACACACGTGCAGAATTGAGAAGACGGTAGTTAAAAGCTTAAAAGAAAAAATTGGAGAGTTAGAAAGATAACTACCCAAAATTTCAAGAGATTTTCAATGAGATACAATTTAACTATCTGAAACTTAAGTCATTGAATTTCCCACGTGCAGAAATCTAGACAGAAGCTCAAATGAATTTTCGGAGAGTTAGAAAGCTAACTATCCAAAAAACAGGAAGTTTCAGTGAGTTACATTTTTAACTATCTAAAACTTAAGTTATTCTATTATGCACGTGCAGAATTAAAGAGACAGTAGTCGGAAGCTTAAAAGAAAAATCGGAGAGTTACTGTAGTTAACTATTAGAAAGTCAAGAATTTTTCGGTGAGTTAAAACTACAAGTCTCTAATCACTTAACATTTCACGTGAGCAACTTAAAATCCTCATGTGACATAGACAACAAGATGTAAGTGAAGAATCGGTAAGTTATGGACACTCTTCAGTGAGTTATTCATATAACCATCCGAAAGTTAAAGGAAATTGGAAGGTTACTTATTGAACATCAGACAGAATGGTAACTTACCATATTTAGGTTTGATTATTTAGCAAGTATAGCAGAATACATCTGCTGAAAGAAAAATGTGATCGTTATACCTTTTGGTATAAATATGAGAAGTTTAAGAGAAGATTAGATAGAGATAACGATCATACAATATACAGTGAACTACATAAATTCCAGTTACACTCTCAAGTCTGCAAACAGTCAAGTATACTCAAAAGATTCACTATAGAAAAAGCTCTATGTGCCAAAACTCTAATAGAAAGACTCAAAGTTGTTGGTTCGTGAGTTTCTACCTAAAAACTCATTGTTGGTTGAGAGCTTTGTTTAGAATGAAAAAGTGCATATTATTAACGGTTAAATGATGGTTAATTGCATAATATTTAGCTTATCACATGAGAATTAAGATATTATATTATAATTGCATTGTTATATGCTTTAATTGAAGAATCTACTTAATTTTGGGGAATTAATGTTAATTTAGTACATTTATGAACTGTTGGTAAGTTGTAGGCTGTGAAATTCTTAAGTATCCAAATTTTCTGATATTTCGGACAGTTATGTTTAACATACCGAATAAATTCGGACAGTTATGTTTAACAGACCGAATATGTATCGGATAATTATGTTTAAATTGCCGAACAGTTATGTTTTGAGAGAATATTTTATTATTTCCTGAAATACGCGTGTCGAAACCAGAATGAATGACTTAAGTGAACTTTCGATGAGTTATCTATAACTATCCAAAATTGCAGCTGAGCATTGGATAGTTATCCCTGTAACTCTCTGAAATCTCTTTTTATTTATAAAATAGCTGAGGACACGTGTCATGTTCTAGGTAAGTGACTTAAGTGGATTTTCAGTGAGTTAGCTGTAACTATCCAAAATGCATTTGAGCATTGGATAGTTAGACCTATAACTCTCCGAAATGTTATTTTATGATTAAACTGCTACTGACACGTGTCGAGATTTGCTAGATTTACTTAAGTTATGTATCGGTGAGTTATCTGTAACTATCCGAAATACACTTGAGCATCGGATAGTTAAATTTATGCACGTGTTTTATAGTTAAATCAACGAAGAAAGTCCGTTGAGTTATCTATAACTCCACAGACTATATATTTTCTAATATGCCATTGTAGCGGTTGTAGAAACAGGATAGTTGGAAGGAAAAACCACGTTGCACGTATCGCGCAAGAGAAGGAAGCATCGCCGTTGATATAAATGAAGGAAATCCAACCAATCATTCAAGCAGAAGCAATTACTATTGAAGAAATATAAAAGAAAAGAAGAAAAAAAGAAGAAGGGTGTGATCGATGGACGGACGGTGTGTGCAGAGGAGGATGAGCATCGCAATTCTCTGAAGTACCACACCAACCATCATCATCACCACCATAATCACCAGCCATTAGAGGTCTGTGAGGATACTTGCCTAATGTCGGGTCGATTCCGAGCCAAACATAGTGCCTGACAACCACTGTGAGGAGTGATCACGTCGCGGGAAGGGAAGCCATTTTCACCAAGTGCCGACTCATATTTTAGGAGATCGTAAAGCTTTTAGCCTTGGCTTCGAGTTGATGCCTGTATGCTGAAGAGGAGATCATCTTGCAATTCTGGACTCGCGATTCTATAGGGAGAGGAGACAGAATTGTAAGTGGTTTAATTTTCAATGGTGTAATCACGTTGCAAGTAGTGTCGGAAGTATTTACTGTCAAGTGAGATTACTTTACATTTCACCTTTCGCCCATTTCCATGTTCACATCAAAACAAAAATACCAAAAACAATTTGTCTTTGTTTGTATGTTGTATTTGAGTGTTGTATTGTTCGTGTTGTATCGTGATTAATGTTATCTATATCAGTTTTGTGATTGTTTTATGTAGTTTTAATTTTACAGTTTACTGAAATTGGTTCGTACAAAAGACTTAAAGATTTTAATGGTTACTATTTGAATCATCTGAATGTTAGTATTGCTTAATGATAAATCTAATGTTAACTAGCATTAAAAAGCTTAATTGATGTTATTTACAATCTATGGAATTGCCCAATGGTTGGCCGAATTCCTTTGTAAATAGCAATCTTATAAAGAAGAGACAGACTCGTGGAGTTAACTTAAGTCCACGAGGATAATCCATTGAGTTAACCATAACTCAACGAACTTTGTCCGTTGAGTTAACTGTAATTCAACGGAGTGCTTATTGAATATAAATTTGAATTGTTAACAATCAAATAGTTCTTAAATTCGTCAACAATTCCCTATGGGATCGTCCTGTACTTGCACACTAATACAATAGATACTATGCACTTGCAGTTAAAGTACAAATTGGAATTAATATCTAAATTGTATTAAAGGTTGTTTATTTACTTCTAAAAGAAAGAATAGGCATAAAGATAAATTAACTAAGTAAAAACAGAAGTAACAAATCCAAGTTTTTCTAGTGTAGTGCTAGGAAAACCAAACAAGTTTTATGGTGCCGTTGTCGGGGAATTGAATTGAATTGAATTGAGTTGAAGTGAAGTGAATTGAATTGAATTGATATAAGCAACTGTTAGAGCTGTTTCATTTTAATAGCCAAAGTTGTGTGTTTTCTTCTGTAATTGAGAATAGGGCATATGGTTATGCTCAAAGATTTCTGAAACCTGTAATTAGCATATGTGAATTCTGCAATTCTGAAAGACACGACATTTTTGATTTTTGAAATTGAGACGTCTACAAATTGTTAGATCCCATGAACAACAAATGAATTATCCTCAATATAATAGAGCCGAGTATGAGAATCCTATAGTTTACCCAATTGATGGTCAGTATAGAATGTATAATATGATGAGAGACACTGAAGTTTGGGATAGTTATGACAGACTAGAGCATAGTATAGAGCAAAATCTGGACAAACTGGAATACTTTGTGTGTCAACAATAAGAAGTCAACCAATTAAACTATAAGGAAGCATATTCAGAACCTAAAAAAGATATAATTTACGAAACTGAAAAAGCAATAAAGAAAATTGATCAAAAATTGAATGCAATGAAATTAGATGATCTGGAAACAAAATTAAAAGCATTAGACAAAAATGCAATGAAAATACAAGTTATGCAACAGGACAATGAAAATTATAATGTTATAAAACTGCATAATTTGTAAAATATACAACAAACAGAAAACACTAATGTAAGAGAATTTAAAGAATGCACTTTAAAACTAAAAACAATTGAAGATCATAATCACGAAAATGATATACAAAAACATCATGAAAGTAACGAAAATCTGGAAGATGTATGTGTAACATTAAGATCTAGAACTGATATACCACCAAGAACTCAAAATGAAAATGATATGAAGGTGGATAAGAGTAAAAATCAAAATGATAATGAAAATGTAATAGTTGAAAATCTAGAAATCACTGAAGAACAATCTAAATCTGCGATTGAAGTTAAAAATGATCAAACAAATCAACTGAAAGAAAAAGAGTCTTTGAAATCAAAATCTTTAACACCCTATCTTGAAAGATTACAACAAACAATTCTTGAAAAATAAGAAAAAATCAGAGAAATTTTTGAAAAAGTACAAGTTAACATTCCTTTGTTAGATTTATTACAGAATATGCCACCTTGTGCTAAATTTCTGAAGGATTGGTGTACTAAGAAAAGAGAGCGAAAAGTTCTTAGAAAGGTCTTTTTAGCTGAGCAAAGTAGTTCCCTATTTCTGCCACAAATTCCTAAAAAGTTATTGATCTTAGAATCCCTGTTATATCATGCACCATAGGAAATACCATTCTAGAAAGAACCTTAATAGACTTAGGTGCAGGTATAAATGTTATGCCAAGTGATATATTTGCATCCTTAGGATTAGAAGGCTTAACTCCTACTAGTACGGTTATTCAATTAGCTGATAGAAGTATAAGATACCCTAGAGGAAAAATAGAGGATGTCTTAATTAAAATCAAGAATTTTATATATCCTATTGATATTGTAATTTTGGATTCCTAACAAATTAAGCATAAAAATAGTGATACATGATTAATTTTGGGAAGGCCATTTTTAGCAACATCAGGGGCTGTTATAAAATGTAAAACTGGAGTAATGAAGTTAGCATATGGTAATGAGGATACTCAATTAAATATTTTCAAACCAGAAAGGTTTGAGGAGTTAGAAATGTCCTTACATACCATAGACTTTTTAGAGGATGAAGGAGATATGTTAGATGATGTGATTCAAGAAGAATTAAATAGGCAAATCAATTCTGAAACTTTTGAAGAAAGTAAAAGCATAAATATAGAAGGAGATCGGGAAGAAATTAATTTAAAAAATGATGATGTTCAATTAGGAGCTCTAGCTTCTGATGGGCAGCATTTAGAATTAAAACTTTTACCTCCTGAATTAACCTATATATTTCTAGAAGATAAACGGACCTGTCCAATCATTATTGCTTCAGATTTAAAAGAGGATCAAATAACTAAATTAAAAGATGTAGTAAAAAGTTATAAAGAAGCAATAGGATGGACTATGACTGATATAAAAGGGTTAAGTTCAACTTTATGCTGTCACCACATATATTTAGAAGAGAATGCTAAACCTGTTAGAATTCCTGAGAGGAGATTAAATCCAAACCTTAAAGAAGTAGTTAGGAAGGAAATAGTTAAATGGTTAGATAATGATATAATTTATCTGATTTCTGATAGCTCATGGGTTAGTCCAATCCATGTAGTTCCCAAGAAATCAGGATTAACAGTTATTAGGAATTAAAGTCAAGACTTGATACCTATAGATTCAATCAGGCTAGAGAGTGTATGTATAGACTATAGAAAGTTGAATGCTGTGACTAGGAAAGATCATTTTCCCTTACCTTTTATAGATCAAATGCTGGAAAGATTAGCAGGGCAAGAATATTTTTGTTTCCTAGACGGGTATTCAGGATATAATCAAATTCCAGTAGCATTAGAGGATCAAGAGAAAACAACTTTCACCTGTCATAATGGAACTTATGCTTTTAAAAGAATGCCATTCGGATTATGCAATACGCAAGCTACCTTTCAAAGGTGTGTGCAGGGCATATTTACTGGAATGACTGAAGATTTTTTTAGAAATATTTATGGATGATTTTACTGTATATGGCAACTCATATGAAGTGTGTTTAAGCAATTTAGACCAAATATTAAAATGGTGTGTGGAAAAAAATCTGGTTTTAAATTGGGAAAAATGTCACTTCATGGTTAAACAAGGAATAACCTTAGGGCATGTTGTTTCTAAAAAAGGGTTGGAAGTAGATAAAGCTAAAATAGAAGTAATTTCTAATCTACCAGAACCTAAATCAGTAAAAGATATTAGATTATTTCTAGGACATGCTGGTTTTTATAGAAGATTTATTAAAAACTTTAGCAAGATAGCTAGACCTTTAACTAATCTATTAAAAGATGTTCCATTTAACTTTGATAAAAATTGCAAGAAAGCATTTTTCAGACATAAGACTAGCTTAATTTCAACTCCTATAATTGAAGCACCTAATTGGAACCATCCATTTTGTTGAGTATTTTGGTTTTGATGATGTGTGGTGAATGAAAATAATCATATTTGCTCAATTACTATTGCTTGTGAAAAGAAATTAAAATCATCAATTAATACAGAAAAAACGTACTGATATAAATACTTGTCTGTATTGGATCTGAAGTTAATAACTAGTCATTTCGTTGCATTAATTTCTCATTTAGCTAAACGTTAAGTTAACGTGTGTTTTTATTGAAAAGCATGATATGTTTTAATGTTATATCTTCTGTATCATGAACAATGCCTGTTTAGACAACTCGTTAAGTTAGAGTTTTGTTTGTATAGAGGTCACGTGAGAAGTCGTTAAGTTAGAGGCTTAAAGGTTAAAATAGGTCACGTGATAACTCGTTAAGTTAGTGAGTAAAAGAAAAGACGAACTCGTTAAGTTAGTGTTATACACGTGGTGAAATTATAAGTTACGAATGTTGTATTGTATCACGTGAGGTGCACATGTTTAACTCGTTAAGTTAACATAACTAAACGCGTTGAGTTACTATATTGAACACTAAGGCAATGCGTTAGGTTAGCGTTATAAACTTAAGTTGTTATTTTTTACACGTGGTAAAATTCTTATTATAAAAACATTTGTGTATTACTGGTTCGTTGAGATATCATAACACAACGGAAATGGTTCGTTGAGTTATTATAACACAACGGAGATGGTTCGTTGAGATAGCATAACACCACAGACTTAGTTCGTTGAGTTAGCTACAGTACTTGTCACGTGAAATGGCACATGAGGAACTTGTTAAGTTAGAAACGTTAAGTTATATATATACTTGTGTTACTCGTTTAGTTAACATTAAAGTAACGACTTCTTATTACACTGATGAAAAACTTTTGGACGAGAAAGTTTATTTTGTAGGAAATTTTTCAGAGATCTAGGATTGATGATTAAAGAAAATTTGAAATATAAACGTGGGTTAGAACGTGTGTGTTTCGATGAAGGAAAAATAAAAGACGTGGAAAAGTGGAAAACTAGTAGTGGTTAAACGTGAAGGATATGCATGAAATGAAGATACAGTATAAAAGGCATAGAATTCTCGTTGATCAATTTATCCTTGCACACAAAACGAAAAATCTTTTCAAGGATCAAAACATCCCTGCACACCAAAAGAAAAATCTTTTTCAGGGATCAAAAACACTTTCTCGGGAAAATCTCTCAAGTGGGAGAAAGTTCAGTGAAGCATAAAAAGGTAAGATTTTCGTCACTGAAGATTTGAAGTATCAGAAGAAAGCAAATTCGGTGAAGCATGAAAAGACAAGATATTCGTCACTGAAGAATTGCGGAAGAAGAAAAAGAAGAAGAAGAAAGATCTCAAACAGGGAGAAATGTTTTAAATTCTGCAAATTAGTTTTCTCTGTTTGTAGTTATGAAATTGTTTAGATGATACATGGTATCGAAATATAATTGCATCTACAATTTCTAAGGAGAATTGAATTGTATATTCAAATTGAAACCTTTAATAAAAATGATTTTATGAAAACAATGTCTCGACTTGTTTTTGAGTTTTAAAGTTTCAATTATATTTTAGAAAATATTAAAAATACACAATTCACCCCCCTCTTGTGTAGTCATACAATCCTACAAGTGGTATCAGAGCTTTGTAAATAATCTTTGATATAAAATCGATACCAACTTATTTAATATCATTGCTTATTCTACCTTCCTTGATTTTAAATAGAAATTAATATCTAAGCATACGTTTAACTTTCTTGATTTAAGGCTCAAATTGTTTTAAAGTTTTTAGACTGTTTAAAATCAAATAGGTTGAAAAATCTAAGGTAAAATGGCTACTGGAAATGGTAATTTTTCTTTATATGAAGGCCAAAATCTTAATCGTCCTCCTTTATTTGATGGAATACATTTTGAATATTGGAAATATAGGATGACTATTTTTCTTCAAAGTATAGATCATAAATTGTGGTTCATGATTTCTAAACCATATACTCCGTTAACTACTCCTTATAATACTTGGACAATTACTGAAAAAGAAAATGAAACTCTGAATGCTAAGGGCTTAAATATTTTATTTTGTGCATTGAGTTATGATCAGTTCAGTAAAGTGTCAGCATATAAATCTGCTTATGAGGTGTGGCATGCATTAGAAGTTTCACATGAAGGTACTTCTCAAGTTAAAGAGACAAAAATAAACATGTTGATTCATAAGTATGAACTCTTTAAGATGCATGAAGACGAAAATATTTCTAAGATGTTTTCCAGATTTCTTGATATCATAAACTCTTTAAAATGTTTAGGAAAGAATTTTGAACAGAAGGATTTGGTGAGGAAAATTCTTAGATCCTTAAGTTCTAAATGGTCTCAGAAAGTAACATCAATTGAGGAATCACGAGATTTAAATGTTTATACTATGAATGATCTTATAGGAAATTTAACAGCTTATGAAGTTCAATTAAATGAATCACTGAGTCACAACAAACTAAAAATGAAGAAAGAAATAGCCTTCGAAATTAATTCAGATTCTGATGTATCTACTGATTTTGACGAGGATTTGATTTTGCTGACTAGGAAATTCAAGAAAGCATGGAAAGCTAGGAAACAACAAAGGAACAAAAATGATAAACCCTCAACGTCAAAATCATTGAATGACAAGAATTCTACATCCAGAAAGTATGTATGTTACAACTGTAAGAAACCTGGACATCTTTCTCCAGATTGTCCTATGAGGAAAAATGAAAAGCAAAGTAGGACAAATCAGAAGAAGACGGCTCAGAAAACTCAGAAAAAGTTTTACAAGAAAAAGGCTTTGAAGGTCACTTAGGATGACACGTCTGAAGAGTCTGAATCTGAGGAATCAACATCAAAATCTTCACATTCAGAAGGAGAACAAGAGTTAAAAGATGTTGCTCATGTGTGCTTCATGGCAGATGAGTCTGAGGTAATATCTGATCTTGAAAGTCATTCAAATTTCAACTTTGATGAATTATTATGTGTTTATCATGCATTATTACAAAAACTTAAAGTATGTAAACTGGAAAATAAGAATATTAGAAAATCTTCATCCATTATGGAAGAAGAAAATTGTTTCCTGTCTACTACTTTAGAAAAGTTTAAATGTGATAATGAAAATCATGCTAGAGATTTGCAAAAATTTAGATTTAATGAATGTATCTTGCATGAACAAATACAGAATATAAATGCTGAAAAATTAAAGATAGAATCTGAAAATGAAATGTTGAGAAACAATATAAATGAACTTGAATTAGAGATAGATAAATTAAAACTGAGAGAGCAAGATTTAAATTCTACCATTGAGAAATGGAATTTAAGTCAAACTAAGTTAGACAAACTAACTAGTACCCCTACGGTGTCTTATAAATTTGGCTTAGGATTTGATTATCCTGAATATCCTGAATCTCAAGCCAATAAAGGATTTATTAGTTGGAGTTCAAGTAAATCTAAGACTAAAATTCCTTTTATTATGAAACAAGGTAATAAATATGTAGAAGTAGGTACTTCAAGGGATGAATCATGCAGTAATAATATAAATCAATGTGATTTGTCAAATTGTACTTCTAACATGACTATAAATGTTTCTAAAAATCTTGTTTCTTGTTCTGGAAATTCAGTTTCTAATGTTTCTAAAATTTCAGACAATTATAGTAAACTGAAAATTTAGAAACCTGAGCATGTAATTCAATACACTAGTATTAGACCAATTACTCATTCTACTGTGATAAAACAAGAAATTCTTGTGCAGAAAAAGATTTTGTATGTACGGAAAGTGTTAATACAAGTTCAAATCTTGGTATGAACTTACAGAAATGTATAAGCATGACCAAAATAAATTAACATCTGATAAAAATATGTTTGGTCATGATTATACTACATCTGAAAACAAAAAGAATGATTGCAAAAGCAATAATGCTATATGTGAGTATGAAGCTAATGATAAATCAATAGTACTTACAACTAATAAGAATATAAATGATAATATTAAACTATTTTTAAACAAAAAGAAGAAATATGCATTTAATGAACTTGGTCCTCAACAACATTGGGTACCAAGAAAAAGTTTTTCTTAATTTGTGTTGCAGGAGGAAATAACATCAAAATGGATCTTGGACAGTGGAGCGTCAAGTCACATAACCGGACAAAAAAGTCTATTACAAAATTTTACAAATACCATGAAAGGAAGTGTAACATTTGGAAACAAAAGCAAAGATAAAATCATAGGTAAGGGCAATGTTCAAATAACTCCTACTTGTGTTATTTCGAATGTACTATATGTAGAAAACCTAGGATTTAATTTGTTGAGTGTCATAAAACTAACTTAAAATGGATATTATGTAGTGTTTGAAGATAATGTATGCAAAATAATTGATAAAAATACAGATGAAATTAAGTTTATTACTAAAAGAAAATTAAGTCTCTGAAAAGAAAATGTAAAAGTATAGTTATACTTAAAATCTATTGTCACTACAAGTATATTTTGTATTTTGATTGAATATATTTGAAGTATATTTGTAGGGGGAGCATTAACAATGTCAAAAATAGATTAATATAATTTAAAATACAAATCTTAGTTAATTTGAATTAATGTCCTCTTAAAATCTTGATGAAATAATTTAAAAAGACAAACAAACTATTCTAGATTCAAAAGACAAAATGTTCAAATAGTTTACAATGTTCTCAAGATAATGTTAAGTTTAGCATGTGTGTTGTTTTTGGAAGGTTTTACTTGGAAGCATCCGAAACTTGTTTAAGTGTACTAACTAGATGTTATATTAGATAAGGTAACGTGTAAAACTACCTCTAGACAGCGTTTTACTCGTTAGGTTAGTTAACTCAACAAGTTATACTTGAATATTTCAGGTACTTTGATTGAATAAGCTTTATTCAATATTTATTTTATTTCTAAACCCGACTTATCTTCACATTGAGTTATACGCCTAAAAACCCTTTTTAAACACTTATTACACGGGGACTTAGGTTATTTGTAAACTTTGTCAAGAAAATCTTTCCCGCTTGTTGCTGTTACAACCTACGATGATGGTCTCCAAGTTCTACAAAGGTCGTGGCAGAGGAAAAGGCAAAAGCAGAAGAGATGCGAAAGGAAAAGAAATAGAGAATGATGAAGTTCCACGTACTTGGTTCAAGAAAATATTTCGAGTGGACAAAAAGTTAGAAGAACTTTATAGAGATTACTTCTTTTCTCAGGATATATTAGATGAAGTTGGACAAGAACTTCAACATACTGATGCAAGTATTACATACATGGGTATTCGAAGTAAATATGATAGAGAATACAGAATGAAATGTGGTGAGATTACATTTTTGGAACAGTATGCAAAATATTTGGAAAAAGGTGTAGGTTCATCAAATAGAACTCCTCAAACTCCTATAAACGGTACAAGACTACATGCATTTGAGGAAGAGCATGAATCAGCTATCCCTACTCTTTTATATTCAAAACAAGTAGAATCAGATATTGCTGTAGACAAAACAAAAGTTGATAGTCTTCAAAAGGCTGTTGCAATAGAAAGTGCCTTAGAAGAATTAAAGCAGAAAACTTTTATGGAGCAATTTGAAAAGAAAACAGCAATACTTGAAAAGGAGAAACAGAAATGTTATAAAAGAAGGAAAGTCAGAAAAATTATTTCTAAGGAAACAAAGTCTTTTGAAAAAGGAAAATCAGATGAAAATTTATTTCCAAAGGACAATGTATGTCTAGACATTGTACCTTATTGTGCATCTGATAAACTCATCAGTTCCGAACACACTGAAACTGATGAAGAAAATGAGACTTTATTTTCCCTTGCTAGAAAACTTGAGAAGAAATCCAAGTCAAATATGAGCTCAAGTTTTTCTATTAGTACAAGTCCTGATGATGCTGAAATTGACAAATCAGAGCATCAGGCACCTGACATTGAACAAGTTATTGTAGATATAATTGACAATGTTGAGGCAGTAACTAGTTCAAAGACTAAATTGTCTGGAGTAGCAGATATTGAAAATGTTAAGACTCTAGAAGAGCTAAAAGTTAACCAGCCTTCTACAGAATCTATAGAAGCAGAGTCTAAGAATTCACAGCATGAATCAATGGAATTATCTGTTGAACAAAATGAACTATTACAGACAGATACACCGACTGTAGAATTTGTGGAAAAATTATACTCTGAACATTCTATAGAGACTGAACAGATGAATGTTGAGCATATTGCCAGATTTGGAATACCTAAATTTATTATCAGTGATAGAGGAACTCATTTCTGTAATAGAAGTTTTGAAGCCTTAATGAAGAAGTATGGAGTAAACCACAAAATTACAACATCATATCATCTGCAAACAAGTGGACAAGTAGAAAGTGCAAACAAACAAATTAAATTAATCTTGGAAAAAGTAGTAAATCCTACTAGAACAGATTGGGCTAATAGATTGATAGATGCACTTTAGGCTTATAGAACTACTTATAAAATGAGCTTAGGTATGTCACCTTTTAGGCTAGTATATGGAAAAAGTTGTCATTTACCTGCTGAAATAGAACATAAAGCTTATTGGACATTAAAAACTCTAAACACTAATTTAAATCAAGCTGTTGAAAGTAGGAAAATACAACTAATTGAATTAGAAGAATTTAGAAATGAAGCTTATTCGAGTATTGTAAGAGAAAAAGAGAAAATTAAATTCTAGCATGATAGAAAAATTATTCCAAAAAGCTTTGAAATAGGACAAGAAGTATATCTTTATATGGCTAGACTCCATAACCATCCAGGAAAATTAAGATCTAGATGGGTAGGACCTTACATAGTTCGAAATGTTTATCCTTATGGAGCTATTGAAATTGAAAATCCTAAAAATCAGAATATATTTAAAGTAAATGGACAAAGACTTAAACCTATTCTGAAAACACCAAAAAGCTCATTTGGAATTATAGAAGAAGTCAAAGTAGAGGACTACTCGAGCTTTACTTAGTAAGAAATCAGTTTTTATGTTTATATATATATATAAAAAAAAAAAAATTAAAAATATATATAAAACATAAAAATAGTTGCGATTCAACCGACTGGATCCATTGGTATGATCGGAACATTAAAAAAATTGTATATTAATTTTTAGAAAAAAATATTGGTTTTACCGAAACATAGTATCGGTTCAACCGAAAGAAAAATAAAAAAATAAAAAATATTTAGGTCTGATCGAAACATAGTATCGGTTAAACTAGTAAAAAATTAGAAAAACTATTCTCTGTAATATTTTTATTATTATATTTGCTTGTACGGGGAGTCCGTTAAGTTACGCTTAACTCAACGAGCTTACTCCATTGAGTGTTGAGTTAGTCAACGAGCTTATTCCGTTGAGTTAACTGTAACTCAATGGAGTACTGTAGCTAAGACCGCGGATAAAATAGTAATAGTTGGTTCGGGAAATGACCCGATTACCTGCCTAAACTTAGGGCTTATTTATACTAAAACCTAGGGTTTTGGGGGCATTATTCGACAAATCATTTAGAATCTAGAATAGTAGAAATCATAGCTATTCTGTGCTGTTGTGTAACTCCACGATGAGGAAGATGACGTTTGAATTCTGGGAAGGGGCTGTTGATACATCAGAATTTCTGAAGGAATCAGAAGAGTGGCACACGCAGTAGAAGATCAGAAATACGACAAGAGAGAAAGAGCTACAGATGGTAGAATCGGAACTTTTCAATTTCAGAAGAGATTTAGTAAATTTGGGTATACAAATACCTCAAATAATGGAAATACGAATCAGAATAACAACAGAAATAGCTGTAAGCAAGGAAAGACAAATAAGGCCAAGTAATAAAGTTGCCCTAGAATTAATCCAGTGTAAGTCCCAACTCTGGTTCAAAAGATGAATCTATAGACGAGCTAAATGAGCGATCTGGGAGCAAGAAAGGAAAGAAAATGAAGAAGAGGCAACTGAAGAACGGGAGGAACCAACTGCTAAAAGACCTACTCCTGAGGAACAGCAGTTAGGACCTTCAATTCCACCGTTTAAGCCGTTGGCACGAGCAGAAATGATGGGGCCTTCGACTAAAGAAGAAATAAGAGAATTTGCAGAACTGGTTCAAGTTGGAAATAACCAAGGAGAATCAGAAGATTTAGTAGTGGCTAAAGCACACCTGGTGTTTGATGCACTATACAAAAAGAGGGCTGTAGAAAAGTTGAAAGCCCAATATAAAATTAAAGTGGAACAGCATCAAGAAGCTACTGCTAGAATTGGTGCCAAACCTGCTACAAAAGGAGATGAAGCTGGTCCTTCGAGACCAATAATTATAGGCAAATTTAAACAGGAAGAGCCAGTACCTGTGGCTCGAAGGCTTGCAGAGCCTATTTTTGTAGATTTAATTTAAGAAGATGAAGAGGAAGAACAGGCATAACTAATCAGAAAAAATAAAGGAAAAGAAAAAGTGCTTGAATATGAAGAAACTAAATTTGAAGTACCAATTTTTATAGGGCCTGTGGAGCAAATTTTTATTAACCTGCTATCCGATTCTGAGGAGGAGCAGGAGGAGCAAAGAAAAGAAGAAAATCAGGCTGAAATTAGTTTGCAACCTGTACAAGAAGAAATAGAAATTAGGGTAGAAACTGAATTGCCCTTGACTCCATCCCAATCTGTTAAAGAATTAGAAAGAATAGTAACAAAACAGATTGCTAGTCAGGAGGAAGAAGAAAGAGTAGAAAATGAAGAGGCTGAAAGAAGCCATTTGGACAAAAATAATTTCACAGATTCCACTAAAGAGCAAGAAACTCTTCAGCAATTTATAGAAAGAATTCAAGACAGAGTGGAGAGTTCTGCCGGCTCACCACCATAAACAGAAGCAAAAGCAAAAATTCAGGAATCTGAAGAGAATGTTCAAATGTAGCCTATGCTAGAGGAAGATCAAGTGCAAACCCCTCTAGAGCAACAAAGTCACCTTCCTAACCCGATTGAAACAACAATTTTGAATGAAATACACTTTAGTAGTCAGGAAGCTCATACTAAATATCAAGAAATAAGGGGTTATGATATTATTTACAGTAGACTAGTAAATTGGGATGGAATGCAAGAAATCAAAGATCTATTTGAATTCCAAGGTCTACTGCAATTTATATCTCAAGAAAGAGGGCATGCAGTATATGAGAATTTAGTGCCCTATTTCTATGCAAATTTAAGAGAAGGAGGAGGATTAATTTCAAACGTGGAGGAAGTTGATGTACAGATAACACCAAAGCTTCTCCACAACATATTTGGTTTAAAGAATGAAGGAATAAAAATTTTGGAAGATACAACTCTAGTTGAATGGACTGAACAGTAAATTAAGGATTGTTTAGCTATCAATCCTGGTGTGCCATTATTAAAGAGATTGAAGCATTTAAATGGTAAAGCACACATGGTAGCTAACATTCTGATTAAGAATGTCTATCAACGACAGGGCCATGACATAGAATTAAGTCAATTTGTCAAATGGGCCACATATGTAGTTGTAAATAAGATCCAAATAAATTGGTCTGCAATTTTTATCTCCAAGCTGAAAACAGTGAAGAAGAAATTATTTTATGGAGATTTGATTCCACTACTGATGGTGGACTGTATCGATTTCACTAAATGGACATCAAAAAGGATCAGATCTAGAACCATTTTAGTGAAAGAATACAGGAATTTTGTAGCTGTAGAACTAGCTGTACCTTCTAGAGGAATTGTAGGAGTAGTAGAGAGGATAAATCAATTAGAGCAGCAATTAGAAAAACTCTAGAAGGAAATAGATGAACTTAGGCATAGAGATTAAATTGTATTGTTCGTCTACTTGTGTAAAATTGTATGGAATTGTATGTTGTACTTGTAATGTAATTGATTCATATTAATGAATATAATTTTTCAAATGCAATTTTCATATGTGTTTGGATGTGAAATGAATGGAATTTATTGAATATTATGTAATTTGTGGAACTTTATAAATGAATATGTAACAGATTTACAATTTGCTAAATGTCAGGATAACTGCTTAAAAATTTCTACATGTTATAAGGTAAAATGTAAATTATGCATAACATAAAATGACCTGCAAGTTAAATCTTTATATAATGTTCAAATTTAAATGTATTTTAATCAAAATGAGGCATTAATGACATATATTTAACTTTATTACAATTAGCAGAATGACAAAGAAAAAAATAGAATAGAAACACTTACGAGAGTGAAGCTTAGAAGTTGCTTAAGTGTTAACTCAACGAAGTAAGTCCGTTGAGTTAACCGTAACTCCACGAGGTTAGTAATATAATATAAGGTCACTACATTGAGTTATCTGTAACTCAACGAAGTTAGTCTGTGGAGTTAGCAACAGTAACCGACTGTGTTCCGTTGAGTAATCTGTAACTCAACGATGTTAGTTCGTGGATTAAGCAGAACGGTTATTCTTTTAACCATGAACGAAACTTCGTCAGTTTAGCGGTTACCAAAATTTGAAATTAGTAGTGGTACATGTACTCATAAAAACAGGAACCACGATGCACGTTGCGAGACATGTTCTTGCAACGAGATTTATTCACTTTATGGATGCGCAGTATATATATGAAACAGAATGTTATTTACGAGTTACCAACACTTTTAAAAGAAAGGAGAAAGCGTTGGAGGAATTGGAAGGAGAAGTAGCTAATTCAACTTCATCCAACAACAAATATTTATAGAATGGAAAGCTTTAGACTGGTATGTAATTAATCTTCTGCTATTTATTTATGAGCACATTGACTCGTTCTCTAAGCACTAAACGATTAGTAGGAACACCTACCTAGGAATTTTCATTGCAGAGGAGTATTGAAAAATTTTCTGAACTGAACTTTAACAAAATTCTTTAGGGTGTAGCTAACCTTTCTTTAAAAGAGAATGTAGAGATGGCTGCTCCAGTAGAAAAACCATTAGGAGAGATTCTGTATCCTGAATTAATTGATGAACCTTCATGTATTCGATTGCCAAACTTTGAGAGAGATAGGGTTGAACTGAAATCTAATTATATTAGTCAATTGTCACATTTTCATGGATTAGAAAGAGAGGATGCCTATTATTTCCTTAGAGAATTTAACGAAGTTTGTCAAATGATGAAAATGCCGAACATGAGTATAGATGCTATTAAACTTAGATATATCCCTTTTTCTTTAAAAGATACAGCTAAGAAATGGTTATATACTCTATCGCCTGATTCAATTTCTACATGGACTGAATTTTGCTCTGTTTTTCTGGAAAAATATTATCCAACACATCAAACGATTAAAAAGAAGAAAGAAATTTTAATGTGTAGCCAAAAACAGGGTGAATCATTGTGGAAATATTTTGAAAGATTTAAAGATTTACTAACTCAATGTCCACATCATGCAATGAGTAAAGCACAATTAATAGGTATAATTTATGAAGGCATAGATGTTTCAACGAAATCTTTATTAGAATCTACTTGTCAAAATGGATTTTTAAAATTATGTAGTGAAGAAGCATGGGCATATTTAGAAAAATTTGCAAAAAGAACTACACAGTGGGAAAATTCGGCTGAAGCTATTGCAGATAAAAGAATATTGCCAAGAGGAATGCATGAAATAGATTCCAATACTATGCTTGAGGTGAAATTAAATGAATTAACAAAGAAAATAGAAGAGTTATCATTAAATCAAAAGCTAGCAGAAAAGAATACAAACATAAATGACTTAGATATTATTTATGCTAGAAACTAGAGAGATAACTTGGGAAATTCTTATCATCCTAATTAGAGAAATCACCTGAATTTATCTTGGAGAAACAACAATTTCTAGGGAGGAGAAAATATAAATGAGAAGAACATAAGTTATGAAGTATTAATTGAACAAGGAGCTAGAATAGAGTAATTAGAAAAGATAATCCAACAAGTAAACAATTGTCTAGAATTTATATTTGGAAATGCTGCAATTCAAAATCAGAATAGAAATATATCACTTAGACAGAAGGAACCAATGGAAGTTAGACCTACTAGAGGATTGCCAATACAAGCTATACCTAATCCTGTCAATAGAACGGTTAATGAAATTGATACCTCTTCTGGGAGGGCAGCTGAATGAAGTAGCATATCTAAAGCAACTATCTATATGTATATATGTTTTTATTTTTTAGTTAACAGTATCGTAGAATTAATTTTTAACTCAACGAACTTAGTCCGTTGAGTTATGCCTTAACTCCACGAGGGTGTGCAGTAGTTATGTTAATTTTTGTCTCTGCTAAATTTTTGTTTTTGGTTTTACAGAATCGACCAATGGAAATTGATGCAATTACCGTTGGATGCACTAAGGGAAGTACTAAGTAACTTGTCAGCTAAATATCTGTGCAGGCTGTGTTGTGTATCAAAGGAAATTAAAGACTGTATTGAAGAAAAATATTTTCAGGGACTACAAGCTGCAAAAATGACTAATATTAGATATGGATTCATATGGAGGTCATTTAATCGTAGTTCAAATACCCATGAATATCTGGCTATAGAAGAAACTACTAGAATTCCACCCAATGCATTAGAAGGAATGAATCATATTATGGGGATAGATGAAGGATTAATCATATACAAGACGAGACCAATGTATGCAAGTTTATCATTACTTGATATTTTGATAAGAAATCCTATATGAGGAGAAGATTGGAATATAGGAAGACCTAATATATTTGAAGCACCAACTGAAAATTGTGGGTCAGCTTTAATATTTTCTGATAAAAATTCTGCAATTCCTGAAAAATTATATTATTGGAGACCTACAGGAAATTGGGGTGAAGATTTACGCTTAAGTGTGTATAATTTTCTGAACAGATCTTGGAATGAAAACATTATAATATATCTAGGACAGAAATCATTAATTAATCAAACACATGTCATACTTGATGGATATATCTATTTAATCACAGAGATATCAATAGCATATGGATCTGATTTATATATAGTGAGCATAGACAGTTATGATGATTATATAGAAATTTTACCTATACCGAGTGAAATAGTTAAACCACCATCTACAGAATTTAATGAAATTCAAATAGGAATGTGGTATAATGAAGAAGATGATCCTACTTTATGTCTAATAAGATGGTGGGATGAACTAATGAAATTTCAAATATGGATTATGGAAGACATGAATGAATGGAAGTGGGAAGAGGAGTATATTGAAATAGATGTAGAAATAGAAACTGCTACATTACCCTGGAACCAAAAAGGATCCCTTTCTACATTACATATCATTAATGGTAATACACTCGTATTTGGAATTTATAATATATTGCATGTTTACAAATTAAGAAGGAACAAGAACTGCATTAAAACAGAATTAATAGCAAGAAGAACTATGCCTAAAATGTTTGCTTGGACTGATACATTTATTCCATTTGTTTCTACTTTTCAATCATGTTCTTAAGCTGTGATTTTGTGTGTTTAATGTTGTGTATTCTGCATTTATTTTTAGAAAAAAAAAAAAAAAAAAATTTTGAAGTTTTCATGTTCATTTTATAAAAACAAACAAAACAAAATATCAATCCAGTTTGTTGGTATCTGTTTTGGGAAACCAACTGGCTTGCTTGTGAACCACCAAAGGCATAGGAGCCTGGGTTCCACACAAGACACTGATTTATTAATATCTATTAAATGTTATTTTGTTTTATATTCTGTGTTTATTTGGGAATGAAAAGTTTTTCAGAATCAAAAATCGGAATATGCAGAAGGAGATACAAATGGAACAAGGTATGTAACCAATTACTTATCTTGAATTTTAAATCAAACAAAACTTTATTCATGCCTGCTACAATTACTGTATTTATTGTCAAATCTTTTACATTGAGGACAATGCAAAATGTAGGTATGGGGGGGAGGTAATTGAAGTTAACAGCAATGTAAGTTTGTTAATTAAAGGAATTAAAATGGTACTGCAAAGTTTTGAGGAAATTGAAAATTTTTATGAACTTGCTGTAACTATCCGATAATTGAGACTGTAAAATTTTTATAAACTGCTTGAATGTTATATTTAGAAGACTATAGAAGATGCTATAGAATTTATTATTTATGCAAATCTAGATATAATATCTTATGATTTTTCTGAATTTCATGAGTTTAACAGTTTCACGATTTTAAAATGAAAACAAAATACTTAATGTTTAATCAGAAAATTATCTGAAGTCCTGAAAGAGCTGAGATGTGAATTCTAGATTAAATGAATCACATATGATGAAAGATACATTTACTTTGACTGATTGAACTTTTAGAATGATTTATGTGTAGATCTTATTAAACTACAGAAAAAGTATGAGCTTATTGTTATAGATTCATATTTTCAGTAAATGATAGAAGTAGAACTATATGAGATTGGTGTTTTACTACATTTGCATTAATGAAATACGTGCATATATAGTATGTGATTAATGCTTTGTTTTGTGTGTGCATTTTATAATAAATAAATAAATAAAAAAAGAAGAAGGAAAATTATTGAGAGTTTATTGACTTGTTTGATCACAAGCCTTTTGTACTTGAGCAGATAGGTATGTAAGGATTGTTGACCTGAAAAAGGACTCTTGAAATTTGGCAACCTAAGATCCTAATTAGATTTGGGATTGTTGACTGAAAGCTCGTTACATGGGTACATTAGAAAGCTCTTGTATGATTCAAGCTTGTCAAATTAACTTTTAAAAAAAAAAGGAAAAAAAAACATATACTGTTCTTAAAAGATACAAGTGTTTTGTGAAAAACAGATATCTTATGAATCGAGTATATTTTATGTTATCTAGAATTGCTGAAATATGAATCTGGAATTGACTTTTGAAGTTGTTTAATGGAGATACAATTCTTTATTCTACTTGTCTTAATCAGATTGAATTGGATTGTACTTTGATTCGTATGTTGTTGAAATTTCTTCTAGAAATCTTATTGGAAAATTCAAGATGACAAATGATGAAAAGAAGAATAAACGATAATATAATTAACACCTATATGAAGATGATATACTTTGTATGTAATTTACATATATTCTAAATATCTTTGCAGGTTGATTACTGAAACATACAGAATATATTTTTATGCTAAACAGAAGAAAAAAAAACAAAAGGGGAAGAATTAATTCTAGCATTTTTAAAAACCAATTAATTAGATCTTAGTTTGCTAAGGGACTACAAAATTTAGGTATGGGGGAAGTGTTTAGAATGAAAAAGTGCATATTATTAACGGTTAAATGATGGTTAATTGCATAATATTTAGCTTATCATATGAGAATTAAGCCATTATGTTATAATTGCATTGTTATATGCTTTAATTGAAGAATCTGCTTAATTTTAGGGAATTAATGTTAATTTAGTACATTTATGAACTATCGGTAAGTTGTAGGCTGTGAAATTCTTAAGTATCCAAATTTTCTGATATTTCGGACAGTTATGTTTAACATACCGAACAAATTCGGACAGTTATGTTTAACAGACCGAATATGTAACAGATAGTTATGTTTAAATTACAGAATAGTTATGTTTTGAGAGAATATTTTCTTATTTCCTAAAGTACGCGTGTCGAAACCAGAATGAATGACTTAAGTGAACTTTTAGTGAGTTATCTATAACTATCCGAAATTGCAGCTGAGCATTAGATAGTTATCCCTGTAACTCTCCGAAATCTCTTTTTATTTATAAAATAGTTGAGGACACGTGTCATGTTCTGGGTAAGTGACTTAAGTGGATTTTCGGTGAGTTAGTTGTAACTATCCGAAATGCATTTGAGCATCGGATAGTCAGACCTATAACTCTCCAAAATGTTATTTTATGATTAAACTGTTGCTGACACGTGACGAGATCTGGTAGATTTACTTAAGTTATGTATCGGTGAGTTATCTATAACTATCTGAAATGCACCTGAGCATTGGATAGTTAAATTTATGCACGTGTTTTATAGTTAAATCAACAAAGAAAGTCCGTTGAGTTATTTGTAACTCCACGGACTATATATTTTCTAATATGCCACTATAGCCGTTGCAGAAACAGGATAGTTGGAAGGGAAAACCACGTTTCACGTATCGCGCTGGAGAAGGAAGCATCGCCGTTGATATGAATGAAGGAAATCCAACCGATCATTCAAGCAGAAGCAGTTACTACTGAAGAAATATAAAAGAAAAGAAGAAAAAAAGAAAAAGGGTGTGATCGATGGACAGACAGTGTGTGTAGAGGAGGATGAGCGTCGCAATTCTCAGAAGTACCACACCAACCATCATCATCACCATCATCACCACCATAATCACCAACCATCAAAGGTCTGTGAGGATACTTGCCTGATGTCGAGTCGATTTCGAGCCAAACACAGTGCTTGACAACCACTATGAGGAGTGATCGTGTCGCGGGAAGGGAAGCCATTTTCACCAAGCGCCAACTCATATTTTAGGAGATCGTAAAGCTTTTAGCCTTGGCTTCAGGTTGATGCCTATATGCTGAAGAGGAGATCATCTTGCAATTCTAGACTCGCGATTTTATAGGGAGAGGAGACAGAATTGTAAGTGGTTTAATTTTTAGTAGTGTAATCGTGTTGCAAGTAGTGTCAGAAGTATTTACTGTCAAGTGAGATTACTTTACATTTCACCTTTTGCCCATTTCCATGTTCACATCAAAACAAAAATACCAAAAACAATTTATCTTTGTTTGTATGTTGTATTTGAGTGTTGTATTGTTTGTGTTGTATCGTGATTAATGTTATCTATATCAGTTCTGTGATTGTTTTATGTAGTTTTAATTTTACAGTTTACTGAAATTGGTTCGTACAAAAGACTTAAAGATTTTAATGGTTACTGTTTGAATCATCTGAATGTTAGTATTGCTTAATGATAAATCCAATGTTAACTAGCATTAAAAAGCTTAATTGATGTTATTTACAATCTGTGGAATCACCCAATGGTTGGCCGAATTCCTCTGTAAATAGCAATCTTATAAAGAAGAGACAGGCTCGTGGAGTTAACTTAAGTCCACAAGGATAGTCCGTTGAGTTAGCCATAACTCAACGAACTTTGTCCGTTGAGTTAACTGTAATTCAACGGAGTGCTTATTTAATATAAATTTGAATTGTTAACAATCAAATAGTTCTTAAATTCGTCAACAATTCCCTGTGGGATCGACCTGTACTTACACACTGATACAATAGATACTGTGCACTTGTAGTTAAAGTACAAATTGGAATTAATATCTAAATTGTATTAAAGGTTGTTTGTTTACTTCTAAAAGAAAGAATAGGCATAAAGATAAATTAACTAAGTAAAAATAGAACAAATCCAAGTTTTTCTAGTGTAGTGTTGGGAAAACCAAACAAGCTTCAACCTGAAAGCTCAACAAAGAAAGGTTGGTTATTGAGCTTATACCTAAAAGCTCTAAGTGTTGGTTCTTGCTTCAACCTGAAAGCAAGTGTTGTAAGTATTTGAATACTTAGTGAAACCCAAGTGTATCTTAGGGGTGGACTAGCCAAGTTGGTGAACCACCTAAAAATTTGTTGTGTGCTATTTTCCTCTTACTATTTTGCTTTCATTTAATTCATCTCATCTCACTTTTGTTGAATCAATCGATTCAAAGTTAAAAGATTTAAAAACTTACACACCTTCACCATTCACCCCCCCTCTAGTGAGCCTATCGATCCTAACACATTGATGTTACTGTGGAAGATGAGGATGTTGCTCTCATTTTACTGGTATCTCTCCCTCTCTCCTTTGAGAATTTTGTGCAATCTTTTGTGGTTGGCAAAGATACTATTACCTTGGAAGAGGTAAGATCAAGTCTTCATTCTAGAGAATTGAGACATTTGGCTACTCATGGTAGCAATGATGCTGGCGGATCAGGTTTGACAATGCATCATTCAGAGTCTAGAGGACGGCAGAATAGAAGAGACAACAGGCGTAGAAGCAGAAGTAAGTCTAGAGGTAGAATTTCCAAGGACACTTACAATTATTGCAAGGAAAAGGGGCATTGGAAGGTGAACTGCCCTAAATTGAAGACTAAGGGAAATGCAACAGTTGTTGAAAATGGAGACTCAAGATCTGATTGTGATTTCTCCCTTACTGTTTCCTGTAGTACCTACATTGATCAGAGTTGGATTATGGATTCTGGTGCATCACATCATATAACTCCCAATAGAGAATATTTCCATACATATGAGGAGGTAGATGGTGGACAGGTCACTTTAGCAGATAATGATGTTTATGACAGAGCAGGTATTGGATTTGTCAAATTCAAGATGCATGATGGGATAGTCAAAGTCTTGGAGGATGTTTGACATGTGCTAAGATTGGGCAAGAGCCTTATTTCATTGATGGCTCTTGATCAGAAACGTTTCAGTTTTTCAGGTGGAGGAGGTAAACTCCACGTTTTGAAAGGTTCCCTAGTAGTGATGAAGGGAAGCAAGGACAGACCTTTATACATTCTTTAGGGCAAACCTATCATTAGATCAACAACTACGACAATAAGTGATCAGCAGTCTATGTTAGCTATTTGGCATTCTAGGTTAGGACATTTGGGTCTAAAGGGAATGCAGAAGCTCAGCACACTTGGTAGGTTAGATGGTCATATCTTTACAGATATTGATTTATGCAAGCATTGCATCTATGGGAAACAGAAACATGTTTCTTTTGGAAGAGCAAAACATTCCACAAAGGGGAAGTTGGATTATGTCCATGCAGATTGTTGGGGACCATCTTAACAACCCTCCTTAGTAGATTCTAAGTATTTTCTCTCCATTGTTGATGACTTTAGTCATATGACTTGGGTTTTCATTATGAAGCACAAGAGTGAGGTCTTCAAGAACTTTAAATAGTGGAAGGCTATTATTGAAAACCAAGTAGGGAGGAAAGTAAAATACTTGAGAACAGATAATGGATTAGAATTTTGCTCAAATGAATTTGATATTTTTTGTAGAGATGCAGGCATAACTAAGCATTATACTGTTAGGGGAACTCTACAATAGAATGGAGTTGTAGAACGTCTTAATAGGATGTTGTTGGAGAGAGCTAGATGTATGCTCTCACATGCTAGGCTGGAAAAATATTTTTAGGCTGAAGCTGTAAACACAGCCTCCTATTTGGTGAACAAATCACCATCTAATGTAATTGGCGACAAGATCCCTTATGAAGTATGAATGGATAAAGCGGTGAACTACTCCAAATTGAAAGTATTTGGATGTTCTGCTTATTACCATGTGAATCATGGTAAATTGGAGCCGCATGCTAAGGAAGGCATCTTTGTGGGATATGGAATGGGAGTAAAATGGTATAGAATATATGATAAAGAAACAAGAAAAGTCATTTATAGTAGGGATGTTACCTTTAATGAGGTTTCTTTGATGCATGAGAAAGAAAAGCCAACAATTTTGGATCCACCTAGTACTCTTGAGCAGGTGGAGATTGATTTGAATCAACCGTTCATTTCTGATCAATCTATTCCTGTTGATACAGATCAATGTTTGATTTTGGAAGATGGCCGTGGAGATGAGTTTGTTGAGGGCACACGTTCAAGGTGTATTGCTAGAGATCATCCTAGCAGGGATGTTCACCCTCCACAGAGGTATGGCTACAACAATATGGTCGCTTTTGCCCTACAGGTAGCTAGTGAGGTGGAGGATGCTGATCCACCTAGTTTTGATGTTGTTGTTAGCGGACTAGAAGCCGTACATTGGATGGGAGCTATGCAAGAAGAACTACAATCTTTGCATAAGAATAGGACTTGGGAGTTGGTAAAATGTCCTAAGGATAGGAATGTTGTTGGTTGCAAATGGGTGTTCAAAAGGAAATCAGGAACATAGGGAAATCATAGAATTCAATACGAGGCAAGATTGGTAGCAAAAGGTTTTTCACAGAAGGAGGGTGTGGACTTCAATGAAGTTTTTGCACCAGTAGTTAGACACACCTCCATTCGAGCCCTTTTGGCAATTATTGCAGTAAAGGATTTAGAACTTGAATAGTTAGATGTGAAAACATCTTTCTTGCATGGTGATTTAGATGAGGATATCTAGATGGAACAATCAACAGGTTTTGTAGAAAGAGGTAGATCAGACCTCGTTTGTAAGTTGCAGAAATCTTTGTATGGGCTGAAACAATCTCCTAGGCAGTGATATAAAAGATTTGATTCTTTTATCATAGATATTGGTTTTGTTAGAAGTAGTTTTGATTTATGTGTCTATTTTAAACAAATTAAAGATGAATTTGTTTACTTGCTCTTGTATGTGGATGACATCTTGATTGCAGCCAAAGATGTCAATGAAATACAGATTTTGAAAGACACATTGAAATCTGAATTTGCAATGAAGGATTTAGGATCGACAGGTAAAATCCTTGGGATGGAGATTTATCGTGACAAGAACATTGAAAGATTATTTCTTCATCAGCACAGGTATGTTCTGAAGATTCTAAGTAGGTTTGGCTTCAAGCAAGGCCATCAGAACGCCCTATGACAGGAACCTGCGATTATCAGTTGCTATGACACCTCAAACACAATCAAAAAAGGAGTACATGAAAAAAGTTCCATATTCATAGGCAGTTGGTAGTCTCATGTATGCCATGGTTTGTACTCGCCCAAATCTTGCTTACCCTCGTAGTGTTGTAAGCAGGTTTATGTCAAATCCAGGGAAGAGTCATTGGCAGGTCGTGAAGAGGATCTTTAGGTACTTGAATGGCACATCTGATGTAGGACTGATTTATGGAGTTAAGCATAACTATAGTATGGTTGGATATTCTGATTCAGATTTTGCAAGTGATATTGATCAGCGTAGATCCTTAACAGGATATGTCTTCACATTGGCAGATTCCATTATTAGTTGGAAATCTACTCTACAGCCTACTATATCATTATCCACCACAGAGATTGAGTATATGGTGATGACAGAAGCTACAAAAGAAGGTATTTGGTTGAAGGGATTACTTGGAGACTTTGGTCTATGATATGATAAGGCAGAAATTTTCTGTGACAGTCTTAGTGCCATCAACTTAACAAAGGACAATGTGTTTCATGACAAGACAAAGCACATTGATGTTCATTATCAATTTCTTAGAATAGAAGATCGCGTGAAGATTTTGAAGATCAACACACATGACAATCCAACCGATATGTTTACGAAAGGCGTTCTTGAAAGCAAGTTTAAGCATTGCTTAGACTTACTTAATGTGTTTGCTTATAGTTGACCATTTGGGTCTTTTGAGATGGAGATTTGTTATTGTTGTTTGGTTCTAGGTGGAGTTTGTAAATTCAAGACAAGATAGAGATTGTTATTATGTGTCTTGAATTAGTTTGTTACATGTAGGGGTATTTTTGTCCTTGACCACTTGGGGTGCACAAATGTTATAAATAGGCCCCCAACATGTGCTTTAAAATGATGATGAATCTTGTATCCCATTTGTGATCACCTAGAGAAGAATCAATTAGCTGAGCTCCATCTGTGGATGTACCCAATTGGGGAATCACGTTAAAAAGTTTGTTGTTTCACACGTTTTTCTCTCTTTATCTTCTTCTTTCTTCTCCACATGTCCAAGCTTCTCCCTTTCTGCACTTGCTCTTCGCATAACAAAGACAAACTCCTTATGGATTCGACCTACACTTGCATCGCTTATTACAATAAACACTATGTGTTTGCGACTAATTATAAATGTAAAACTTATGTTTTAATTGCACACGACTTTACCTTACACAATGTGACTCATTTTATTACAAATCTGACATTGTGGCTTAGGGGATTTATTAAATGGACCTCGTCCACTTGTAAATCAACCTCCTCTTCTACCTCTTGTATTGTTGTAGCAATTATTAGCAGCAAAATGAGCAACAAGTGTAGTAGTCAATTGTTTACGATTAGACGTACCTCATAATTAAGCAACATGCCTTGAATATCCATTAGAGAAATAATGGTTGTTTGTGTCGTGATACTAGTAACAAGTGCTTCATATTTTGGTCCCAACCCTCCTAAGATATGGAGAGGCAATTTCTTCATCTGAGATAGGAGCACCAGCCACTACTAATGCATCACCTAAGATAGTGGCATAAGCTACATAATCTCCCATAGATAAATTTCCTTTCTTCAAGGTTTGAAGCTCAAATTTAATTTGCAACAAACAAGCTTGAGATCTGGAAGCAAATAATCACTCCATTGATTGCCAAACATCAACAAAAGATTTTTGACGAGCTACTAAAGCAAGGATAGAAGGAGTCAAGGTAGAAAATAACCAACTCACAATGAGTTGATCCTGTCTTTTCCATGAAATTGCAGCAACACCAGTTGGATAGAGAAATGTCCTAACAACGTAGCCCATTAGATCATGACCTTTTAGCAAGGCCACAAACGAAGCACGCCAAATGACATAGTTGGATTTAACCAACTTGATTGAAATAGAATTTTGGATATTTATGAAAGTTGATGTTGAAATGATGGAAAGAGATGAATCATTGGTGGGAGAAGATGATGAAGACATGATCGATTATTGAGGAAGAACCTAACTCTAATACCAAGATAAAAAACAATGATCAAATGCTTGTGGAGAAAGAACGAAGATAGCCAATAGGTATGGTGCAAAGGATAATAATGTTCCATTAATAGTTACAATCGAACAGACACCCATATATATACATAGCAGAGCATTTAGAAGCTACTCTGAATGTAACCACGCAAAACCAGAAAATAACGTATATCAATAATACACTTGCTATACAAGGATTGTACATAAATGCAGCAATTATAAATCATTGATGAATTTACCAACTATAGCCCTGTACATATCTTCTATACTTTAATAAGGAAGAGGAGAAGTGGATTGCTAATTAGGAGGAAGATTAATTAGCCAAAAAAATGATGCGTGCATGCAACAAGAGCTCCATAGCCATCTATCACTATCTAGCTTTTAGAAGGAACAGTTCAAATTTTACATTTGTTGTAAGTTTTTGCAAGTATTGTTGAGAGTTTGTTGCAAAGAAGATTCTAAAATTTTTGGCTTGTACGTAGTAATCTTTGTTTGTAGTGATCGATCTTGGTCTATAAAAGATTAGCAAGGCGGTAAATATACATAAATCTCCACAGACGCCGCACACATGCATGCATGCATGTACTAAAGTACCCAACTCAGAAAAGGGATAAATATACGAGCGTATAGACGCCGCACATGCGTACGCCCATTAATTTATTCTCAACATGGATGGATATGATAATTAAAATGACAAACTCAGGCAACCGCAGACGTAAATTAATCAATGCGGCATTGATTAATTTATTTCCGATGCCATCGATCGTCTAGATCGGTCGCGTACGTACGTCAACCTTGGCTTCTGCGCAACATTTGTATGACATCGTTCGTTCTAGCAACAGAATGTGCAGTAACCCAAGATCAAGAATCCGCAGCACCGCCAGCAGCGACGGTAGCGTCCTCCGGGACGGTGACGTCTGCCCCGGTAGCGGCGGCCACCGCCGAAGTAGCCTCCACGGCCACGGCCACGGCCCATGTAGCCCCCACGGCCATAGCCGCGACCTTGCAAATGTCGACCTTGGAGACCGTCCTCGGAGCCTTCTTTCTTCAGTGCCACAGTTAGATCTGCATGCCAATAAGTTAAATTCAGCCATACGTACGTACGTATATTAGCGGTTAATAGGGAAATTTTCGTAGAAAATGCAGTAGTACGTATCAAATTAAGAAGCTAGAATATATTTAGATGCTGAAATTTTCGTATATCACTAGCAAACGAACTCTATATCGATCACATGTAGAGTACTATATATTTATATGTTGTTGGAGATCGATCTATCGATGATTAACTTACGAGCTTCGTCAACCGGCACTTTATCTTTTGCCACCTCCGCAGAAATAAGGATGGTGATTGCGAAGAGGAAGCACAAGAGCAGCAGAAGCTTGGAGTAACCCATACTAATCTTTCAGCTTCCGCCCAATCACCGCCTGCTTGGATTGTTGAGAGGTGATCGGTGAAGGCAATGGACACCTTCCTATTTATATAGAGCGAGCGAGGGTGAGGAACGATCCATAAAGAACCCAACATCCACGGTGCTTGTGGACCGGCGTGCAGTTGGCTGTTGGACGGCATTTAATTAATTAATATGACATACGACCAATTCGTGTTGACTCTTAGAATTGACAAGATTTTTGACATTTGGGACCGATCGTGTGGCATGGATCGTAGCGCGCATGTGTTTCGAAACTGTTGGTGGTGGAAGACAATCAAGTTCTCGTCACATCAAAGGGACGGCGAAATTAATTTCCATTTGACTTGGTCACAAACTTAGATATAATACATTCTAACATAAAGTTAATCGATAAATCAAGTCTGGTAAGCGGTGGTTCAACGTAGACACATCATCTCCACCAAACGAATTTATTTTAAGTTTAGATCAAGAGAGGCACCACCATCGCATTTCAATTTGCAAAGAAAAAATAAAAATAAAACATCGAACGAGAAGGTCAAGAATGTATTGTTAAGATCGAACTACTTATGTAATTGATTTTTAATACTTATTAACTATTTTAAACTTATAAAGGTATTTAAAAATTAAATGCACGAAGAAAACAAATAGTCATAACAAAAAAAATAGATTGCATGGCAAAGTACAAGAGATTTTTAAGTATTTTATCAAATCATATAATCCACCTTTAGGAGGATTTATGCACTTGTAATTTGAATTCTATAGAATTTAAATTTTGACAGAATTTGAATTCTACAAAATATGATAAAAAAAATTTGAAATTCAAGTGTTTATGTATATTTAGGAATTTGACAAAAATTAAAATTCAATTGTCTATGTATGTGATAGAATTGAAAAAAATTAATTTTTATTTAATAAAATTTTTAAGAAATAAATTAAAGTAATTAGAGAGAGTAATCTCTCTCTCTCTCCCCCTCTCTCTCTATCCCTCTCTCTCTCTCTCTCTCTCTTTCTCTCTCTTCCTCTCTTTCTTTCTCTCTCTCCCTCTGTTAGGTATTTAATTTTGATGATGTATGCTTTATTAACATATTTAAATAAGTTTACATAATATTCTCTAAGTATATTTCTCTAAGTACAATAATTAACAGATTATTGGAAAGTTTCATTTTTATGTTAGATAAATTAAAGATTTCTGAAGAACTAGATTTACAATAGTTAAACTTTCAGATAGTTAATGTTTCGTTTTTGTCGAATACTTTATGTTAAAAACTCATATAGTTAAGTTATCTGCACGTGTGTTTTTAATGTTTTAAGTTGTCACGTGTTTTCCATGTGTGTTCGGTAATAAAAAATCGAATAGTTAGATAACTGTTCGAGTTTTGTACGCATAGATAGATAATTGTTTGAGTTTTATAAAAGGACTAACGAATAGATAAGTTTCCTTGTTTAGTCACGTGTTTTGTAGGTGCAAGAACTCGAAGAGTTAAAGGATAAGTGTTCAAGTTTTGACAGGAGTTAAAAGATAAATGTTCGACTAAATCGAAGACTTAGAAGATATTCTACAAGACTCTAGGAAGATAAAGTTTCGGTGAATCTACGAGTGGAGATCGTGGAAACTCAAATTGTTAGTGAAGAAAGTGAAAATTTAAATAGAAAGTAATTTAGATTAAAGAGAAAATTAGTACGTGGATTATAGATTATGGATTGTGGATCAAGTGGATGAACATGCTGAACGTGAAAGACAACAGAGTTCTATTACTAATAGAGAGTACGAGCTGCATTACAACGGATGATCCCAATCTCAAAAACCAACTCTGAATATTCAATATGGATCCCTAACTGAAAAGTTAAGTTTGAATATTCATATTCTGAAAAGTTTTACAACATCAAAAGAAGTTAGAAATTCCAAGCAATTTTAGAAAAGGAGCTGCAAACGCAAGAAGTCTAGAAATTCGACAATTGAAGCTGAATATATAGCTGCTGCACTTTGCTGTGCTCAAATCCTGTGGATCAGACAAACCTTAAAAGATTTTAATTTAAACTATTAACCAACTAAGATTTTCTGTGATAGTAATTCTACAATAAGTTTATCTAAAAATCCTGTCTTACATTCACAAATAAAACATATAGAAGTTCGACATCATTTTCTAAGGGATAATGTTATAAAAGGAAAAATAGTATTAAATTTTGTTCCTACCATAGAACAATTAGCAGATCTATTTACAAAACCCTTAGATGAAAATACATTCTCAAAATTACGATTAGAACTTGGTATCTATAGGTTATCTGATATTTAAATGGTCTTGTTCATTGTATTTTGGTTTGTTATAAGGTAGTTTTAGAATTTAAATGTCTTTATTATTAAAAAAAAAAAACAAAACAAAACAACATATCTATTTTCGAATTACAGTTTTCTAGTAGTTAAGAATTTATGAAATTCTGATTTTTATTGAAGTCAATTTATTTAAGAAAAATTTAGAAAAGATTACTTAAGGAAAAGTTAAATCGATTCAATGTGAGTGCCAACTATATTTTTGTTACTTATGTATATGCTATTATAGAGACTTTAACATGAAAATACATAGAAAGTATGTACTTTTTATTAAAAGAAAGTTATTAACATTCTGTTAGAAAAATTAAGTCTTGTGGTTGCTTCTAATTTAATTTACTGTCTTATTTTATTTTTGTTTATTTTTTGTCTGTAATTACTTGAGTAATTAAGTTTGTTGGGGGATCTTAAACCCTAGTCACTTAAACCAACTGGTTTGGGATGTGCTGACTGAAAACTCATTTTGCAAGTAATTCAGATTATATTTAGAAAAGAAAAACAAAAACAAAAACAAAACAAAAAAAAATTTTACCTGTTCTCACTTGTCATTGAGTAACTAGTTATCTTTCCCCTAAGCAAGGGATTGTGATCATGTAATAAGATGATATTGTGGGAGGTAATACATAAAATATATATATATATGAATATAAAAAAAAAAAAAGGGGGGGCAATGTACTCAAGCTTAATTTATCTTTCAAGGTGTTATAACAATCCTGACATAATCTGTGCATATAATCCTTGTTATTTTTGTTATTATCTACTCTTTACACATAATGTACGATATTTATTTGTCTTAAGTTGTGTACTCATTATTGAAATCTTTTAAGTTTCTGTAGGTATATCTCTATGAATTATCTTTTGTAAACTGAATAAGATAAAAGCTAGAAAGTCTAAATTGTTAACTCTACTACTTATTTCTGTATTTCATTTCAATTAAAAAAAAAAGAGAGACTCAAATCTATTTAAGGCTTAGCATCCTCTTTAAGTAAGCTATTTGACCTTTTTAAGCCAACTCTACTTAGGGCTTGGCAATCTAGATTAAGTACGCCATAGATTCTTTACACTACATTTATGTAGGGGGAGCAATTTCTCGTATAATAATTCATCACTTTTGAACTATTATATGTTTTCATGAATGAATCTACATAATTTCAGGAAATACACCTTAATTTAGTACATTTCTAAACTGTCGGTGACTTGAAGGTATTTTAATTCTTAAGTATCCGAATTTTCTATTGTTTCGGCAAGTTATATTACAAGTATTAGACAGTTGTGTTTTAAAATGTTCCATAGACTATTTTATTATTTCCTAAAGTACACGTGTCGAAACCATAATGCATGACTTAAGTGGATTTTCGGTAAGTTATCTGTAACTCTCCGAAATGCGTTTGAGCATCGAAAAGTTAGATTTGTAACTATCTGAAACATCTCTTTATTATAAAACTGCTTAAGTACACGTGTCGTGATCTGGACGATTGACTTAAGTTATCTTTCGGAAGGTTATCTACAACTCTCCGAAATGCGCTTGAGCATCGGATAGTTAGGTTTATAAGTCTCCAAAACTTTCTACACACCTTAAGTTAAAATTGTGTACATGTTGAATTTCACTGCTTTGTAATGTCTCAATCGAAACTCGAACAGTTATATTTAAATCTTCGACTTTTCACACCTATTCCTTCGAGAAACTCAAACAGTTATCATAAGTCTTCGACTTTTCTCACTTTTTCACTTGGCCTGAAGTTATTTTCTTTATATGCACAGTTACGCTAAGTATTCTGCAATTGTTGGTTGTAAAACTTATACAATTATTGCAAGTACTCGAGTTATTTATCGGTAACAGATCTTCTATTTATGATTTCAATGATTGAATCCGTTTATCCATTTATAAACTTGAAGAGTTATGAATGTTTTACTAACAACCTTTCGTGTTTCTACCTTGGTAAAACCCTAGCTTCACAATCTTTCCTTCCACTAAGTTCTACAGTGCAAAGCGAAGATTAATCAACAATGTCAAGACGTGGAAGAGGACGTGGTAGAATGACCAAAGTGTAGAAAAGAGAGCTGGAACTTTAGAAAATGCAGAATGAAATCAACGATATTTACTCTAGGTACACTTTTTCAAACGAAGTACTACACGAAATTAGAAAAGCTGTTCAAGATGAGAAAAATTTCTGTTGGAAATTTATTCGAAATTATGCTGAAACATAGTTTAGACTAAAATAGATTGAACTTTTTGCATTGCATTTATGGAAAACAAATTTACAACCTAACCCTACGGTTGTATGTTCTAGACATGTACTAGAGACATCGGTACAGTCTATCACTTATTATGGAAAGAAGTGGGGACCAATGATCGAAAATGCAAACAGGGAATTACAATCCTTGTATTCCCAACATTATTTTCCCCTAGTTGTTTTAGATGATATTAAACAGTATATCGATGAACAGAAAACTGCCATTAGCAAAATGGGCCTTCGAAGTGAAGGACAAAGAGTTTATCAACTCAAAATGGTAGAGGTGGAGAGCTTAAAACTCTATATTCCATTATTACCACCTAGGCATCATGGTGAAGGACTATCAAGACAATAGGTGCCTTTAGCAGGAGAAATTAACACAATTTTAGAACCTCCTAAACAACCTGAAACACTACAGACATATAGTCGGACAAAGAAAAAGACAATTGAATATTTTGGACTAACTACAGGTGTACAAGGAATATTGCAGCAAAAAGAAGAATCAGTGAAAAATGGAAAACTATGCTCCATTGCAGAAGCTGGACAGACATTTTTGTCAGGAATCCTAGCAGATGTGAGAAATATTGGCTTACAAGCATATACTCTAAGGTATTGTGTCACATTAGTGCATAATGTATCTTTTAATACAATAGACAGTTTTTCACACAATGCTGCAAGCACACATTCTTTTCCTACAGAAAGTGAGAATGTAGGAAATTTTGATGATATATATACAGATGATATCAAATTTGATGATATTATTGATGACATAGACACTAAGTCTATGAATTTTGAAGATATTTCATCTAAAGAGGAATGTACAGATATTCTTCCTCTTATTGTATCTCGAACAGAGACTTTTGAATTTTGGTACAGTTGCTTATACTACACTTTATATGTATGGTTATGTCTATTACAATATATCGTATATTTGTTGATAAATGTATATAATCAACAACATACACAGTTACAAATAGAATATGATACTACCAATGTCTCACATATACATATTTCAGAAATACAGGATGATTCTATTTCACAGACAGATATAGAACATTCTTTCATACAGAGACAGTTGTGTAGATCACATATAGATATACAGGTTGCTGATATATAGATTGTTACAGAGATAGTCTATCACTTATTATGGAAAGAAGTGGGGACCAATGATCGAAAATGCAAACAGGGAATTACAATCCTTGTATTCCCAACATTATTTTCCCCTAGCTGTTTTAGATGATATTAAATAGTATATCGATGAATAGAAAACTGCCATTAGCAAAATGGGCCTTCGAAGTGAAGGACAAAGAGTTTATCAACTCAAAATGGCAGAGGTGGAGAGCTTAAAACTCTATATTCCATTATTACCACCTAGGCATCATGGTGAAGGACTATCAAGACAATAGGTGCCTTTAGCAGGAGAAATTAAGACAATTTTAGAACCTCCTAAACAACCTGAAACACTGCAGACATATAGTCGGACAAAGAAAAAGACAATTGAATATTTTGGACTAACTACAGGTGTACAAGGAATATTGCAGCAAAAAGAAGAATCAGTGAAAAATGGAAAACTATGCTCCATTGCAGAAGCTGGACAGACATTTTTGTCAGGAATCCCAGCAAATGTGAGAAATATTGGCTTACAAGCATATACTCTAAGGTATTGTGTCACATTAATGCATAATGTATCTTTTAATACAATAGACAATTTTTCACACAATGTTGCAAGCACACATTCTTTTCCTACAGAAAGTGAGAATGTAGGAAATTTTGATGATATATATATAGATGATATCAAATTTGATGATATTATTGATGACATAGACACTAAGTCTATGAATTTTGAAGATATTTCATCTGAAGAGGAATGTACAGATATTCTTCCTCTTACTATATCTCGAACAGAGACTTTTGAATTTTGGTACAGTTGCTTATACTACACTTTATATGTATGGTTATGTCTGTTACAATATATCGTATACTTGTTGATAAATGTATATAATCAACAACATACACAGTTACAAATAGAATATGATACTACCAATGTCTCACATATACAAATTTCAGAAATACAAGATGATTCTATTTCACAGACAGATATAGAACATTCTTTCATACAGAGACAGTTGTGTAGATCACATATAGATATACAAGTTGCTGATATATAGATTGTTATAGAGACTGTTGCTACTAAAATGTTTCCAGAAGAACAAACAGAAGAAATTCAGCAGATTATTGATACGACAATAATAGATATTTTAGACATTTATACTAGTTTTGATAGAAATTCCACTAGTTCTGAAAGATCTGACAATATAGATGCTGCTAATAATATTGAAACAAGTCCTAGATTAGAACATCATGACAGGAAAATACCTAATCCTGAACATAGTTTAGATGCAAATACACTATTATGGTTCAGAAATAATTCCTATTATGACAAATTTCAGACATATAAAACTTTTACAGTTTTATATTCAAGACTAGTTAAGTTTGAAGGGATGGCACACATACGTGAACTGTTTGAATTTCAAGGCTTATTGACTCTACTTCCACAACAGCCAGGCCATCTTGCTATACCCAAACTTCTCAATTGTTTTTACTCAAACTTAACAATGGAAGATGGTATTCCTGTTTCTGATATACAAGAAAATGACATATATTTAACTCCAGATTTACTTCATCAGGTACTTGGTCTGAAAAATGAAGGAGTTAAATTATCAGAAAGAAAACAGGTTTATCGATTGGGATGGGACATTACAAGTTTAGCCAAAGATCTAACTTCCAACAAACCATTGACATTACTAAATGACTTAAATGGCCAAGCACATTTTATTGCAAAAATATTGCATGCTACATTGTTTCAGAGGTTTGGTCATAGGGCAGAAGTTAGCAAATGTTGTCTTTATGCTACATACGCATTAATCAACCATATACAGGTGAACTGGTATGATATTTTTGTTTCTCATATCTTACATTTGCAGAGTAAATTATTTTATGGTGCTACAATTTTGAGAATTGTGGCAAGTCAAACAGATATTACACCTTGGCCATAGAAAAGATTAAAGTCACGATCTTTCTCTGCAAAGGAACTCCAAAAATACCAAGTGGCAGATACACCTATCCTCAGACAACAACAACAATAGGTTCGGCAAACACAGCAACAATCCACAGAATTTACAGAAACACAACAACATACAGATATACAACAAGATATATATACAGATATACAACAAGGTATACACAGAGAAATACATATAGGTATAGATGTAGGATCATATGGCTACACAAGAGAGGGGTGAATTGTGTATTTTAATATTTTCTGAAATATAATTGAAACTTTAAAACTCAAAAAAAAGTCGAGACATTGTTTTCATAAAATCATTTTTATTCAAGGTTTCAATTACAATATACAATTCAATTCTCCTTAGAAATTATAGATGCAATTATATTTCGATACCATGTTTCATCTATACAATTTCATAACTACAAACAAAGAAAACTAATTTGCAGAATTTAAAACATTTCTCCTTGTTTGAGATCTTTCTTCTTCTTCTTCTTCTTCTTTCTTCTTCAGCAATTCTTCAATGACGAATATCTTGTCTTTTCATGCTTCACCGAATTTGCTTTCTTTTGATACTTCAAATCTTCAGTGACGAAAATCTTACCTTTTTATGCTTCACTGAATTTTCTTCCACTTGAGAGATTTTTCCTGAAGAGGTGCTTTTGATCCCTAAAAAAGATTTTTCTTTTGGTGTGCAGGGATGGTTTGATCCTTGAAAAGATTTTTCATTTTGTGTGCAAGGATAAATTGATCAACGAGAATTCTATGCCTTTTATACTATATCTTCATTTCATGCATATCCTTCATGTTTAACCACTACTAGTTTTCCACTTCTCCACGTCTTTTCTTTTTCCTTCATCGAAACACACACGTTCTAACCCACATTTATATTTCAAATTTTCTTTAATCATCAGTCTTAGATCTCTGAAAAATTTCCTACAAAATAAACTTTCTCGTCTAAAAATTTTTCATCAATGTAATAAGAAGTCGTTACTTTAATGTTAACTAAACGAGTAACACAAATATATATATATATAACTTAACGTTTCTAACTTAACGAGTTCACCATGTGCCATTTCATGTGATAAGTACTATAGCTAACTCAACGAACTAAGTTCGTGGTGTTATGCTAACTCAATGAACCAACTTAACCTTTCTTTCGGAAGGTTAAATGATAACTCATCGAAAATAGTTTAAGTTTCGAATAGTTACAGATGTAAGCCACCGAAAAACTCTTTATATTATAAAACTAGTGAGACACGTGTCAAGACCTAAAAACATGACTTAAGTTACCTTCCAGATAGTTATGACTAAAAGTCTCTGAAAAAACTTTAACTCACCGATTCAGTAATAAACAAATGTTTTTATAATAAGAATTTTACCACGTGCAAAAATAACAACTTAAGTTTATAATGCTAACCTAACGCGTTGCCTTAGTGTTCAATATAGCAACTCAACACGTTTAGTTATGTTAACTTAACGAGTTAAACATGTGCACCTCACGTGATACAATACAACATTCGTAATTTATAATTTCACCACGTGTATAACACTAACTTAACGAGTTCATTTCTTCTTTTACTCACTAACTTAACGAGTTATCACGTGACCTATTTTAACCTTTAAGCCTCTAACTTAACGAGTTCTCACGTGACCTCTATACAAACAAAACTCTAACTTAACGAGTTGTCTAAACGTGCACTATTCATGATATAGAAGATATAACATTAAAACATATCATGCTTTTCAATAAAAACACACGTTAACTTAACGTTTAGCTAAATGAGAAATTAATGCAACGAAACGATTAGTTATTAACTTCAAATCCAATATAGACAAGTATTTATATTAGTAAGCTTTTTCTGTATTAATTGATGATTTTAATTTCTTTTCACAAGTAATAGTAATTGAGCAAATATGATTATTTTCATTCAGCACACATCATCAAAACAAAAATACTCAACAATAGATACAGACATACATAATGAATTTTTACAGCAACCATCACAAGTTTCTCAAAATGATTTAGATCAGGCATTACTTGATCAGATAAATAGAGTTAGTACAGATATTGGAAAGAAAATTTCAGATACTCTAATTGATATTTTTCGAAGACAAAGAGGCTTGTGATTATACAAATTATGTATTACATGATTTATTTTTTGTAATTTGTAACCAAAACCATTATGTAAACTGTTTACTGATTTTAATGTTATGTGATTATTTTTCACAGTTTATGATATTAAACAATTTTTGCTTAATCCATAAATCCTATGTATGGTTGACACTATCGTTTTGATTAATATATACTTAGTAAGATATCCTTCGTTACATTTATAAGACTTAACTTCCTAAAGGGGGAGAAAATAGTTTGTTTACTTTTTTATAATGCCAAAAAAGGGGAGATATAAATTATGTGACTTATTAAGTTTTGACATCATCAAAAAGGGGGAGATTATTAGGTATTTAATTTTGATGATGTATGCTTTATTAATGTATTTAAATAAGTCTACATAATATTCTCTAAGTATATTTCTCTAAGTAAAATAGTTAATAGATTATCGGAAAGTTTCATTTTTATGTCGGATAAATTAAAGATTTCCAAAGAGCTAGATTTACAATAGTTAAACATTCGGATAGTTAACGTTTCATTTTTGTCGAATACTTTATGTTAAAAACTCGTATAGTTAAGTTATCTACACGTGTGTTTTTAATGTTTTAAGTTGTCACGTGTTTTCCATGTGTGTTCAGTAATGAAAAATCGAATAGTTAGATAACTGTTCAAGTTTTGTATGCATGGATAGATAACTGTTCGAGTTTTGTATGCATGGATAGATAACTGTTCGAGTTTTATAAAAGGACTAACGAACAGATAAGTTTCCTTGTTTAGTCACGTGTTTTGCAGGTGCAAAAACTCGAAGAGTTAAAGGATAAGTGTTCGAGTTTTGACAGGAGTTAAAGGATAAATGTTCGACTAAATCAAGGACTTAGAAGATATTCTACAAGACTCCAAGAAGATAAAGTTTCGGTGAATCTACGAGTGGAGATCGTGGAAACTCAAATTGTTAGTGAAGAAAGTGAAAATTTAAATAGAAAGTAATTTGGATTAAAGAGAAAATTAGTACATGGATTATGGATTATGGATTGTGGATCAAGTGGATGAACATGCTAAACGTGAAAGACAACAAAGTTTTACTACTAATAGAGAGTACGAGATACATTACAACGGATGATCTCAATCTCAAAAACCAAGTCTGAATATTCAATCTGGATCCCTAACTGAAAAGTTAAGTTTGAATATTCATATTCTGAAAAGTTCTCCAACATCAGAAGAAGTTCGAAATTCCAAGCAATTTTAGAAAAAGAGCTGCAAACGCAAGAAGTCTGGAAATTCGACAACTAGAGAAGATGAGATACAGAAGCTGAGCAAAGAGAAAGAAAAGAACTGTGTGCATAAAGATCAGGTTTTATACAATTCAAAATTAGTTTTGAAAAAGTGCTTTGTTTTCCTATTTGAATTGTATATCAAAAAATTACTGTATCAAAACCGTCAAGAAGGGAATTGAGCTGAAAAGATATTGTAAATTCTGTCTTGAAATAAAAGAATAGAATTTCATTTACGAGTGTTTTGTACTCTTGTTTTATCCGCTAGTTTAATTACTAAAGACACAATTCACCCTCCCTCTTGTGATACAGACGATCCTACACCCTCCCTCACTCCCTCTCTCTCTCCCTCTCTCTCTCTTCTCCTCTTTCTTTCTCTCTCTTCCTCTCTCTCTTTTTCTCTCTTCCTCTCTCTCTCTATCCCTCTCTTTCTTTCTCTTCCTCTCTCTCTCTCTCCCTCTCTTTCTTTCTCTCTCTCTTTCTCTCTCTTCCTCTCTCTCTCTCTCTCTCTCTCTCTCTCCCTCTCCAACAATCTCACCATAACATTTCATAGAAGTTAAGCACATGAGTGGAAGACATAAGAGAGGGGATGACAAGCAGGACAAAATTTAATTTTTGACCTTTTGAGCTTGGAAAATAAATTTTGAGATTTACTAAAGTAATGGAATTCATTTTCCATTAGAAAGTGCACAATTCTAAGGTGTAGGGTATACCTTGGGTTTCACTGTCAAATCTTTTACTTACAAACTCTTACTTTGAGGTTAAAGAAAAAATTGACTATAATTTAAGTTTTTTGGTTGCAGTTTTAACCTATGACAATGAAGTTTTATTGCAATCTTGGAAACGTGAATTGCACGACAAGAGCTTTCTATTTTTCTTTGATCTACACATTGAGCTTGTAGCAATGAGCTATTTGAAAATATTTTGCATTTGGTATTTACACTTGCTTCCTTGCTAACTATATATCATATAATGTTTGCTCTGTCTAAATTATATATCAATTGTGTCTTTTTATACTTGGCCTTGCAACAATTGAATTTGGTCTTTAGTCATATCAAAATCTTTGATTTGTAATTTGACAATTGACAGTCCTAGATATGGTAAATTATTGTTTAATCTTATTGTAGAATATATTCTAGATCTGATAGTTATCAATCTTCTTCTAAGTCATTAAGTTATTATTAACTTAACAAGTTATTCTATTTGTATCTTCTATAAAGACATGTTGGGTTATCCTAATTCAATGAGTTTTGTCATGTGAAATCTTTAAGTTACTATTTAGAATAATATTATGCATAATTTCATTCTAAACACTTCTCCCATACCTAAGTTTTGCTAGATTCTAAACACTTCTCCCATACCTAGCCCCTTAGCAAAACTTGGTATGGGGGAAGTGTTTAGAATACAATTAACCATTCATTAACCACTAATATTATGCATAATTTCATTCTAAACACTTCCCCCATACCTAAGTTTTACTAGTCCCTTAACAAACCTACTATAGTCTTGCTAAAAATTTTCTTTCTAAAGTGCTAGGACTATATTACTTCTATTGCTTTAAATCTACACCTTCTTGCAAAAATTCAATCTTAGAAAGTTATTCAATCTCACACATATATCAAATCAAACAAAGTTTCTCTTTGCTCTTTCGTTTCTCTCCCTTTTTTTCTTTCTTCTTTTTTTTTCTCTTTTTTTTTTTTTTCTTCTTCGGTACATTGACCAAAGTCATAACTTCAACTTTATACCAATTGCTACATGATATGTTACATAAAAAATTACTAAGGCAAGATAGTAATAAATGTGGAAGATAATTTCTAGATAGACAAAAATTTAGTACCTTGCCTCAATAGTATTATGGGATGATATTGTTTGGACCAAATGGCTTATTAGAGGGGGGTGAATTGTAATTTTCAGTGTTCTTAACAAATTTATTTTATCTTATACCAATATGATTTTTAACTATTTGAAACTTAACTAAGTACTTCAATAAATCAATAAACTTAAGCATGATAAAGTAGAAGAAATAAAGTACACAAAATTTTTAGGTGGTTCACTTCTAATGGCTAGTCTACCCCCAAGGATCACTTGGGCTTCACTAAGTATTTCAGCACTTATATACACTTGCTTTAAGGTCAAAGTAAGAATCAATCATTTACTTGAACTTTTTGGTTGTAGCTCTAATTAATCAACTCATAGAAGTTTTTAGGTTGAAACTTTAGCAAACCAACAGCTTTGCTTCAATTAGAGATTTTGGTGTAGAGAGCTTTTTCACTTGTATTAACTTGAGAGATTTTTACACTTTTTCTAGTTGTGTCTATAAGGATTCTAGTTTATGCTCTATAGCTTTCACTATATATAATTATATATATGATCTCTATCTTTTTCTTTAATCCTCAATTTCTTTTTATACTCAAGGATTATAACTATCAAAAATAGATCCAACGTTATTTAGCCTATTGTACTTCATGAACTATTATGTTAATATATTACCCGATCGTTCAGTTAACTCACTATGACATGATTTTGAAAACTCTCCTCTAAACTCACCAAAACTGGAGATAAAGAGAAATAAGGAAGAAGAAAACAATGAAGACACAGGATTTACGTGGTTCAACAACAACCTACGTCTATGGAGAGTTGAGAGTTCTTCTATAAACTTCGACACAAACAACCACAATATTTTACAACATCATAAATGTTTATATACTACCCAACTTAGGGTTAATAAACCTTTAATTACATTCAAGCCATTACAGTAGAGAAATAATGCTTCGTAGAAGGGACTCTCAATTTCGGAGAAGGATTACATGAAAATCATATTTTTAGACATATGCATGAATTAGGGATTAAATAGTTGATAATGTACAAATTTATCATTTATCAATTAAACACCTAGTCAATAGCCCTTGTATTAGACAATTCTTATAATTCTTCAATGTATGACTTTATATACATTGTATGATTGCCAAATCACTTAAATATGATGTTAAACTAAAGAACTTTAAGTAATTCATGTATGTACATGTGAAAAAGTTGTAGACCAAAACCTTCCTAATTTGGCAACTTTCCATATATGGCAACTCATGCATGCATGTATACTATATTTGCATCATATGATTTATATTCAATGTATATATGCATCCAACTTGGTTTTGAGTTTTATAGGTCAATAAATCATGAAATCAAGGTGGATTAAAGAGGAAAAAATGTGGGCCATTAGATGCAACTTATTGGAGCCCAAGCAACAAAAGCCTAGAGTATTTAAAGTGTTTGACCACTCAATTTTAGGCTATCTCCTCCTCTTCCAATACATTGCAGCCAGCGGTTCTAGCCATTCCAGCATCTCCATTCGGAAAGTCCCATCTTCCCCTTGATCTTGAACAAGCTCCCTTCAAGAATGGTGAGCTTTGGCGTCTTCCACTCCTCCTAGAAGACACCTTCTCTTCAATTCAGACGGCCATACGTTAGGATCTCCTTGGGCGTTCATCTTGGTGGATTGGGAGGCTCGTGTGACTGATTTGGAGTGGAGCAAAAGGTTAGGATCTTCAGGGTTGAGTCATCGGAAGTATCATTCTTAGATGTGGAAGCCAAAGTTGTGGGTCTTGGAGGCAAGATCTTGAGGACGTGCACCACTCTTCTTCAAGGCAACCTTAGAAGCTTCACTTGGACGTGCTACAGGTGGTGACAGCCCTGTGGAGCATCGATTTCAAGGACTTTGGGGAGTCATTGCTTGAAGAAACGTGGAGGATTAAAAGGTATGATGGAAAGGAGAGATCCTCATACTAGTTTTCATGTTTTACAATTTTATATGTATGAGTATAGTTTGAGTATGTGGAAGGACGAAATTCTATGCATAAATCTTTGTTTCAAATGTTCTATATTAAAGATCACATACTGTTTTGATGTTAATTGATGTCAGGATTGAGTTCATATTATATGTTTAGTGTGAATGAATGTGATGATGTGAATTGTGAAGGCAGTTTTCCGTTCTTAGATGGCCAGATTGTTAGTAGTTTTTCTTCGAATTATATCTACTTGTTCGTCATCTATAAATTCCATTTTTTTGTTTCATTTTGTAAGTATAATGAATGTAAAATAATTTTACAAAGTTTTAGAATTTTTTAGAATGTTTTCCGAAGATTTTCGATTTTATTTTGTGAAGGTATCAGCGGTTTTGAGTCTTTGTCGAGTGCTAATTTTGAGCTCGACGCTTGTGCTGTGCTTGCATTGTGTATTTTGTGGAATTCAGTTCTGTAAATTTTCCTTGTTAGTGTAACAGATATACTTTCAAGGCGCGCTTATTTCGTAGCATTTCATGAAGATTTGACAGAGATATGATTTTTGCACCTAAGGTGCGTTTTTGGAAAGTTTCCATAACCGTCTGCGCCCCTTTCTTAAATAAGATATTGCCAGCATTTTAATTTGTGTTAATCCACGAAATCACTTCCATTTGAAAGATATTCCGAGGATCTTTCCAACCGTTATTTATTCTAGATTTTTAAACGTTCAAGTTGGAAGTTATTGGAGTTAAAGGTCAAGCATAAATTCTGTGATTTCCGGATTAATACTCATTGATTTCTTTAATATCTTATCATAACTAATTGGGTTTTGGGGTAATCTTATAAATCTTAATTGTGTTACGAAATTTGTATATTAATATTAAGTAATTATGAATTAGTTTAATGTAGATATTTAATCGGATAATCATTTTAATAAAATTATTTAAGACAAACTCCTTATGGATTCGACCCATACTTGCACATGCTTATTACAATGGGCACCGTGCGCTTGCGGTTATAAATGTAAAATTTGTGCTTTTTCTGTTAATTTAACAACACATAAAAGCATTACACCATCATAGTAGCCAATCAATTCAACTTGTCCTTTCTTGAAATTCAAATCTACATCTAGGGAATATCTGAGATATCTGAGTATCCACAATACAACAGACCAATGCTCAGCTCTAGGATCTGCCATATATCTATTGACCACTCCCACTACATGAGATATATCAAGTCTTGTACATATCATGGCATACATTAAACTTCCCACTACTGAAGCATATGGTATTTTGGACATTTTTGTCTTTTCCTCTTTAGTCTTAGTTGATTGATCTTTAGACAACTTGAAGTGGGGTTCGAGAGGTAGTTCAGTTTTCCTCTCATTTGAGATATTAAATCTCATTAGTACCTTTTCTAGGTACTTCTTCTGATTTAATCTCAATGTGTCTGCCACTCTATCTCGGGTAATTCTCATACCCAAGATTTGCTTGACTTCTCCCATATCCTTCATGCCAAATTCTTTTAACAATTGTCTCTTTAATTGCTTAATCTATTCTATACTAGAACAGTAATTAACATATCATCTACATAAATCAGTAGAATAATGAAGCAATCATTAAATAGTTTTATGTAGTAGCTCCATCTAGGGATTTGTAGGAATGTTGTCTTTACATCCATTTGCTCCAAGAGCAAATCTTTTGTAGTAACAATGCTTAAGACTATTCTTATAGTATTCATCTTCATAACAAAAGAGAATACTTCAATATAGTTTATGTCTTGAATTTGCTGAAAACCCTTGACAACAAGTCCAGCTTTATATTTCTTGCTGCCATCTAGTTGTTCTTTCATTCTGAACACCCACTTGTTTCCTAGGATTTACTTTCCTTCTAGTAGTGAAGTTAGCTCTCAAGTTTTATTCTTCTTTAGGGACTTCATTTCTTCTTTCATTGCTAACTCCCATTTATGTGCATCACTTGCATAGATTGCTTCCTGATATGTTTCAGGTTCACCATCATCTATCAGCAATAGATAATTAAATGATGGTACATTCCTTTCTGGTTGTTTAGAAACCCTTCCAGATCTTCTAAGTTGCTTGGTGACAACTTTATCTTCTTGATCATCTAGATGTTCTTGTTGTTCAGCCTCTGGAAGTTGAATTTCTTCTACAGATTCCTTCTGAAGTTGTTCAACATCATTATCTAGACTAATTTTAGCAGTACTTTCAAATTGAAGCTCAGACTACTATTTATCTACACTTTCCCTATGCTTGTACATCTTGGATTCAATAAAGGTGACATCTTTTGCATGGATTATTTTCTTGGTTTCTTCTACCTAGAATCTGTAACCAAAATATTCCTTACCATAGCCAATGAAATAACATTTTTGTGATTTTGAATCCAACTTGTCTCTTTTGTCACTACTCAAGTGGACAAATGACGTGGATCCAAAGACTTTTAAGTGAGCATGGTTGACCTCTTTCCCTGTCTATAATTCTTTAGGATTTTTGAGCCCCATTAGGACAGATGGTCCTCTATTTATTAGACAGGCAGCTGTATTGACAGCTTCTGCCTAGAATATCTTGGGAAAGCCTGCATGTAGTCTCATTCATCTTGCCCGTTCATTCAAGGTCCTATTCATCCTTTCAGCAACTCATTTTGTTGTAGAGTTCCAACTACAGTCCTCTACCTTCTAATCCCTTGCTCCTCATAGTAAACTTTGATTTCATGGCTATCATATTCTCCTCCATTATCTAACCTGATGGATTTGATTTTTCTTCCACTCTAATTTTCCACTTCTACCTTCCATTTCTTGAAGACTTGGAAAACTTCAGACTTCTGTTTCAAAAAATAAACCCATACCTTCCTTGTATTGTCATTAATGAAGGTGACATAATAGAGAGCACCTCCTAAAGAACTAATAGGGGTAGGCCCTCACACATCCGTGTGAACCAACTTCAATTTTTATGACTTAGGATCATGAGGAGTCTTGGCAAAGCTGACTTTCTTTTGTTTTCCCTCAATGTAGTCCTCACATATCCTTAAATTGACATTTTTTAGCCTAGGGATTTTCCCTTCTGCCACTAAAACCTTCAGTCCATTCTCACTAGGCTGTCCTAGTCTTTTATGCCATAAGTCAGTGCCTTCAGTATCACTGACTACTGCAATAGTGTCATCTTGATCCGATGTTAGATATAAGGTGCCAGTCCTCTATCCTAAGGCAATAATTCTTGCACCTTTGGTTACCTTCCATTTGCCTGCACCAAAGGCAATCTGATAACCATCATTATCTAGGGAACTTATGGAAATTAGTTGTTTTCCAAGATCAAGAACATATTTGACTTCTTGCAAATTCTATATCCCTTACTTTGTTTTAATGTGTACCTCTCCTATTCCCAACACATCCAAACTTGTGTTGTTAGCTAGGTACACTTTCTTCACAGGAGTTGCACAATAATCGTGCAACAAATCCTTCTTATAGGTAGTGTGGAATGAAGCTCCTCAGTCTAGTACCCATGAGTCAATGGAACTGTCTACACAGCATACTAGGGCATCATTTGAATCGTAGGAGACAACATTTGCACATGCTCCTTCTAATTCCTTCCCTTTGCTATCTTTCTTGGGAGCCTTGCACTATGACTTGAAGTGCCCCCATTGATTGCAGTTCCAACATTTGATATTTGATCTCACTTTACTAGTACCTCTAGACTTTGACCTTCCTTTGGATTTAAATTGTTTTGATTTACTTCTCCCTCTACTTTCAACACTAAAGGCAGAAGCTGAAGCTGACAATTCACTTTTTCTGCAAATGTCCTCACTCAAAATTAAATCCCAAATGTCACTCATTTTGAGCTTCTCATGACCTAGTGAACTACTTACACTAGTCACGACAGGAGACCAACTTTCTGGTAATGAGGATAATAAAATCAAGGCCTTGACTTCATCATCAAATACTATATCTACTGAATGTAGTTGATTCAAAATAGTATTTAACTCATTAACGTGGTCTGTAACATTTCCACTTTCATGCATTTTCAGATTAAATAATCTACGCATGAGAAATACCTTGTTGGCGGCTAATGACTTCTCATACATGTTGGACAAAGCTTTCATCAAGTCAGCCATTGTTTTCTCCTTGGCAATGTTTGAATGAACGTTCCTTGCTCGTGACAACCTAACGAGACCTAGAGCTTTTCTGTCTAGCAACTCCCACTCTTCCTAATCCATCTTCTTTGGTTTTCTTCTGAACAAAGGTTGATGAAGATCTTTCTGATACAAACAATCTTCTATCTGAGACCTCTAGTATCCAAAATCTTTTCCATCAAACTTCTCAATCCTAAGCTCTCTATCGTTTGCCATTCTATTAACCTGAAAAACCTTTGGCTCTGATACCAGTTGTTAATATATCACCCGATCGTTCAGTTAACTCACTATGACATGATTCTGAAAACTCTCCTCTAAACTCACCAAAACTGGAGATAAAGAGAAATAAGGAAGAAGGAAACAATGAAGACATAGGATTTACGTGGTTCAGCAACAACCTACGTCCACGAAGAGTTGAGAGTTCTTCTATGAGCTTCGGCACAAACAACCGCAATGTTTTACAATATCATAAAGGTTTATATACTACTCAACTTAGGGTTAATAAACCTTTAATTACATTCAAGCCATTATAGTAGAGAAATAATGCTTCGGAGAAGGGACTCTCAATTTCGGAGCCTTATCTTCCTAACTTTTTGAAAGTTGCAACACTTCGGATAGTTACAGACTTAACTATCCGAAGATATTCTTCTTTCCTCATTTATTGTAATGGGCAGTACTGTAGTAGGCTAACTATCTGGAGAGATTCGATCTTTCAGATAGTTACAGACTTAACTGTCCGAAAACCCACTTACTTCTCTCTTTGTCCTTTCGAAAGGTTCTACCATTAACTCTCCGAAAACTACATGCCTTATAGATAGTTACTATCTTAACTATTCGAAAACTCACTTAAGTGTCTCTTTAGTCATTTCAGAAGGTTGTAGCTGTAACCTTTCGAAAATTTATGATTTTCAGATAGTTACTTCTTAACTATCTGAAGATCCACTTAAGTCACTACTTTTCGGATACTTGGCTTCTTAACTGTCCGATCGTCTACTTGAGTGTCCTTTAAGTCATTCCAAATGGTTACAACTAGTAACCCTCCAAAATCTTTTAACTTTCGAATAGTTAGCTCAAAGCCTCTGATTGAAACTTTATTTTTGGATACTTAGGCTTGATAACCTTCCGAAAATATAAATCAACTGGATACTTACTGTTAACAAGCTTTCAACTAAACCTAGACATCTTGTGGCATACTCCACACCTGTACTACTTGCCCTAACATGTTAGACCCAAATTTGGAAGGTTACCGTTGACTGAGTAATTTTTCTCAAACCTTCTGAAATTCCTTATTCTTTGGAATGTTTCATTTGAAACCTTCCAACGATCTAAGATATCTTTGTCACGTGAACATTTAAATTCATCACGTGAGGTCTTTTTAAATTCTGATTACTTATTTTGAAACCTTCCAAAACTGCTTAACTTTTAAATAGTTTCATTTGAAACCTTTCAAAAATTTCTTTCAATGTGTTTGACTTCTCTAAATCGTTATTTCTACTTGTCACATGAGTCTTTAAGTTAGACACATGAGATCTTTTTAAGTGTAGACTATTTATCTTGAAACCTTCTGAAATTAACTGAATTTCAGACTATTTCATTTGAAACCTTTTGAAAAATATTCTGAAACCATCTGAAGGCTCGACACTTCTTCCTTTCATTCTTGTCTCATGATGCTTTAAGTTCTTCACATGAGATTTTCTTAGTTTTGGTTTACTGTTTTGAAACCTTTCAAAAATACTTATCTTTTGAATAGTTTCTCTTGGAACTTTCCAAAACTTTCCTTTTTGGCTTGTAGTTGTTTTAATTTAACTTCCGAATAGTTTACCTTGAAACCTTCTAAAGCTCCTTCTCTTTTGGACTATTTCATCTAGAACCTTCCAAAATACTTGTAAAACAATAACTACCTTTGGTGTTCTTTTGAATGAGTGTTCAATTGCTTGTTTGATTTCTAGCACTTCATTTGAACTTGTGAAATACAATTTAAGTTCTCACATTGATTTTTACATTATCAAAATCCAAAGGTCCTTTCAATCTCTCCCTTTTTGATAATGGAAAAAACCTTTACAATTTATTACATGTATTTCACTCCCTATGTTTCTATATAGATAAGCACATGAAAAGAAATTCTAGATTACTCCCCCTATCTTTGTGCTACCTATGAAAGCAATGCCCATTTTTCTCCCCCTATTTTGTCATTGTCCAAAAAGAGTTTATAGGAAGGGTTTGTTGTCGTTTCTGAAAAGAATGTAATAACTAAATTTTTGCAAAAAGACATGTTAGTAGAAAGCAAGCTCCTATTTTGTGAGCTTGAGAGGTGAAGAAAATAATCATGAAAAGATAGATTATAAGTCATGAATAGAGCAAATGCCTAAATTTCATCTAATATGATTAAATGCAGATTTAGTTAAGGGTTTTATAAAAATATCTACCAATTGATCTTTAGTGGAGACATATTCTAATGATATATGACCTTTTTCAACATGATCTCTTATAAAATGGTGTTAGATCTCGATATGCTTAGCTCTTGAATGTAGCACAACATTTTTGGATAAGTTGATAGCACTACTATTGTCACAATAAATAATAATGTTCTGAAATGTAAGCTTGTAATCAACCAATGTCTATTACATACATAAAATTTGAGCACAACATAATCTTGTTGTAATATATTCTACTTCAATGGTTGATAGAGTTACGCAATTTTATTTTCGGCTAAACCACGACACAAGTGAGTAGCCAAGTAGTTGACATGTACCATTGGTGCTCTTTCTATCTGATTTACATCCTACATAATTTGCATCACTATAACTTGTTAATATTAATTGATTGTGTGATGAATAGAATAAGTTAATCTTTTATACCCTATAGGTACTTAAAAATTCGTTTGACTACTTTTAAATGTGATGCTTTTGGAGAGACTTGATATCTTATACATGCACACACACTAAACATAATATCTAGCTTGCTGGTAGTTAAATGCAGAAGTGATCTAATTATACCTCTGTATTTCTTTTGATCCACAGAAATACCAGAATTATCTTTATCAAGTTTCTCATTTGAATTCATAGGATTGTGGGCCTCTTTGGATTTTTCCATACCAAATTTAGTCAAAATCTCTTTATAGAATTTTTCTTGGTTTAGGAAAATATCATCCTATAGTTGATGGATCTGTAATCCTAAGAAGAATTTTAATTCTCCCATAAGGCTCATCTTGAATTCATTGTACATTAAATTCTGAAAGTCATGACATAATTTTTCATTTGTTGCACTAAAAATAATATCATCAACATAAATTTGAATGATCAACATGTGAGAATTTACTAATTTGATGAAGAAAGTGTTCTCTACTATTCTTATACTGAATTGATTTTCAAGTTGGAAGCCTTAGCAGACTACAGACTGAAAATTCAGAATACAATCATATTTTGTGATAACAATAGTGCAATAAGTTTATCTAAGAATATAGTACTTCATTCTAGAGCCAAGCATATCGAGATCAGACATCATTTTCTAAGAGATCATGTGGAAAAAGGGAACATCTCACTCAAGTTTGTTCCATTAGAAAATCAATTTGCAGATATTTTCACAAAACCCTTAAATGAATCAACCTTTAATCATATTAGAAGAAATCTAGGCATATGTTCATTACATGATCTTTAAATGCTTTCATCTAGTATTCCTCAAGCTCACCATATGGGAGCTTGCTTTCTACTAACATATACTCGTGTAGGACATATTAGATATCAATTTTATAGATATTAGTCACCTTTTTATATAATGACAAAAAGGGGGAGAAGGATATGGAAACTTACAGTATTTCCAGCACAAACAGAAGGAGAAGTATTAAAAGGGGGAAGAAAATCCCAACACACAGACAAGGGGAGAAGACAGCACACAGTTAGGGGGAGGAATTAACTCCACTTCATTATATTCATTGTAAATCATTACTTTACTTAGTTTCTGTGTGACTGAATGTATAGAAACAATTTAGGGAGTGAAATACATGTAAATAAATGTAAAGGATTTTTTCATTATCAAAAAGGGGGAGATTGTTAGGACTCTAGTATTTTGATAATGCAAGAACCTGTGTGAGGAAACATATTGTATTTCACAAATAAGACAGTGTAGCAAAAGATCGAAAGGCAGATAAACAGATACAGGTAGTTCAGAATTTACTACTATGAAGCCACAAGAAAATCGGATAATTACCAAGCCTAAATATCTAGAAGAAAGTTAATTTTCGATAAGTTACATGCTTAAGTATTTGAAAAGTAAAAAGCAGAAGAAATACCATCGAACAGTTAGAAGAATAACTATCCGAAATTACAAAGCCTTCGGAGAGTTAAATGATTAGAGAGTTAAGATAGTTGGTTTTATGATCGGAGAGTTAAAGAGTTAATTATCTAGAAGCTCAAGAAAAATCAAAAAGTTAGAAAAGCTAACTATTCGAAACTTAAGTCATTCAATTACTCACGTGCAAAAATCTAGAACAAAAGCTTAAAGGAGTTTTCGATGAGTTAGAAAGCTAACTATCTGAAAAACAGGAATTTTCGGAAGGTTACAGACTTATCTATTCGAAAACTTAAGTTATTCTTTTATGCACGTGCTGAAATAAGAAAGCAGTCGAAAACTTAAAGAAGGATTTTGGAAGGTTACTATAGCTAACTATCTAACAGTCAAAGGATAGTTCGGTGAGTTACAGTTACAAGTATCCGATCAAATGGCAGCTCATATGTACGATCTGAAATCCTACATGGTAGAAAGACTTAAGTGATTTTTTGGTGAGTTACAAACACCCTTCGGAAAGTTACACAACTAACTATCTGAAAGTTTGAGAAAATTAGAAGAGTATCTTGAAATACCTCCCTGAACGATAACTTACTATATTTAGGTTCGATTTCTTAGCAAGTACAGTAGAATACATCCATTGGAAGAAAAATATGATTGTTATACCTTTTGGTATAAATATGAGAAGTAAAGAGAAGATCAGATAGACATAACGATCATACATTATACTGTGAGCTACACAAAATTCCAGATACACTCTCAAGTCTGCAACATTCAAGAATACTCTTAAAGATTCATTGTAGTAGAAAAGCTCCTTGTGCTAAAACTCTAATAGAAAAGTTTAAAGCTATTGGTTCGTGAGTTTCAACCTGAAAACTCATTGTTGGGTAAGAGCTTCAACTTGAAAGCTCGAAGAAAGGTTGGTTATTGGGCTTATACTTGAAAGCTCTAAGTGTTGGTTTTCGCTTCAACTTGAAAACAAGTGTTGTAAGTACTTGTCTACTTAGTGAAACCCAAGTGTATATTGGGGGTGGACTAGCCGAGTTGGTGAACCACCTAAAAATTTGTTGTGTGTTATTTTCTTCTTACTGTTTTGCATCCATTTAATTTATTTCAACTCACTATTTAATAGAATCAATCGATTCTTAATTAAAAGAAGTAAAATTTACACACCTTCACCATTCACCCCCCCTCCAGTGAGCTTATTGATCCTAACAATTCAAATAGGATTGGGCTACCATTATGCCAAAAGCTCGAGCTGATAGCAAAGGCGTTACCAATCCTTTTAAGTAAGCCTAGAAACTCTCACAAGTCTGAGTTCGTGGGAGGAACCATTAGGATTAGCCCCCTTCTCCCATAGGTCCCTAAGGCTTTCTCCCTTCACCCTCCAAGTCCTTCAGGTCCCTTAGCCCGTCACCCCTCGAGTCTCTTAACAGGTTCCTCAACAATCCCCCCCCTCGAAAAATGCATCCCATACTGCATTCTTGGGGATTCAAACCCACGTCTGTGAGTAGGCTTTGATACCACAAATAGGATTGGACTACCATTATGCCAAAAGCTCGAGTTGATGGCAAAGGCGTTACCAATCCTTTTAAGTAAGCCTAGAAACTCTCACAAGTCTAAGTTCATGGGAGGAACCATTAGGATTAACCCCCTTCTCCCATAGGTCCCTAAGGCCTTCTCCCTTCACCCTCCAAGTCCTTCTGGTCCCTCAACCCGTCACCCCTTGAGTCCCTCAGCGAGTTCCTCAACACATGTCCCAAGACTATTCTTTGTTTAACCATGAAGTAACATTTTTCCCAATTTAGAACCAGACTTTTTCCACATAGCGTTTTAATACTCGGTTTAAATTATTTAAACACACTTCATATGAAGTTCCATATACAGTAAAATCATCCATAAATATTTCTAAAAATCTTTAGTCATTCTAGTGAATATACCTTGCATACACATTTGAAAAGTGGCTAGTGCATTGCATAATCCGAATGGTATTCTCTTAAAAGCATAGGTTCCATTAGGATAGGTAAAAGTTGTTTTCTCTTGATCCTCTAATGCTACTAGAACTTGGTTATATCTTGAATACCCGTCTAGGAAACAAAAATATTCTTGCCTGCTAATTTCTCTAGCATTTGATCTATAAAAGGTAAGGGAAAATGATCTTTCCTAATCATAGCATTCAGCTTTCTATAGTCTATACATACTCTCTAGCCTGATTGAATTATAATAGGTATCAAGTCCTAACTTTCATTCCTAATAACTGTTAATCCTGATTTCTTAGGAACTACATGGATTGGACTAACCCATGAGCTATCAGAAAGCGGATAAATTATATCATTATCTAACCATTTTACTATTTCCTTCCTGAATACTTCTTTAAGATTTAGATTTAATCTCCTCTCAGGAATTCTAACTGGTTTAGAATTCTCTTCTAAATATATGTGGTGATAGCATAAAGTTGCACTTAACCCTTTTATATCAGTCATAGTTCATCCTATTGCTTTTTTATAAGTTTTTACTACATTTTTTAATTTAGAAATTTGATCCTCTTTTAAATCTGAAGCAATAATGATTCGACATGTTTATTTTTCTTCCAGAAATATATAGTTAATTCAGGAGGTAAAGGCTTTAAATCTAAATGTTGACCATCAGAAAATAACGCTTCTAATTGAACATTCTCATCTTCTATATAAATCTCTTCTTGATCTCCTTCTACATTTATGCTTTCACTTACTTCTAAAGTTTCAGAATTTAGTTGCCTATTTAATTCTTCTTGAATCACATCATCTAGCATATCTCCTTCATCCTCTAAAAAGTCTATAGTATGTAAAAACATTTCTAACTCCTTAAACTTTTCTAGTTTGAAAATGTTTAATTGAGTATCCTTATTACCATAAGCTAACTTCATCACTCCAGTTTTACAATTTATAACAGCCCTTGATGTTGCTAAGAATGGTCTTCCAAAAATTAAAGATGTATCATGATTTTGATACTTAATTTGTTGGGAATCCAAAATCACAATATCAATAGGATATATGAAGTTCTTAAATTTAATTAAGACATCCTCTATTTTTCCTCTAAGGTATCTTATACTTGTATCAGCTAATTGAATAATAGTCCTAGTAGGGATTAAGCCTTCTAATCCTAAGGATGTAAATATATCACTCGGCATGACATTTATACCTGCACCTAAGTCTATTAAAGTTCTTTCTAGAATGGTATTTCCTATGGTGCATGATATAACAGGAATTCCAGGATCAGATAACCTTTTAGGAATTTGTGACAAAAATAGGGAACTACTTTGCTCAACTAAAAAGACTTTCCTTAAAACTTTCTGCTCTCTTTTCTTAGTACACCAATCCTTAAGAAACTTAGCACAAGGTGGCATTTTCTGCAATAAGTCTAACCAAGGTATGTTAACTTGTACTTTTTCAAAAATTTCTCTAATTTTTTCTTGTTTCTCAGGAAATATTTGTTGTAATCTTTTAGGATAGGGTGCTAATGATTGTGATTTACAAGATTCTTTCTTCTTTCATTTCATTTGTTTGACCATTTGTAGTCTCATTTTCATATTCAGTTTTTTCTTCATTGATTTCTAAGTTTTCAGATATTACATTTTCATTATCATTTTGACTTTTGTTCTTATCCACCTTCATATTACTTTCTTTTTGAATTCTTGGTGGTATATTAGTTCTAGATCTTAATGTTATACATACATCTTCCAGATTTTCATTACTTTCATGATGTTCTTGTATTTCATTTTCATAGTTATGATCTTCAACTATTTTTAGTTTTAAATTGCATTCTTTAAATTCTATTGCATCGGTATTTTTTTTTGTTTGTATATCTTGCAAATTATGCAAATCTGTAACATTAAAGTTTTCATTTGTGTTTTCCTATTGCATAACTTGTAATTTCATTGTAAATTCATCCAATGCTTTTAGTTTTCTTTTCAAATCATCTAATCTCATTGCATTCAATTTTTGATCAATTTTCATTATAGTTTTTTCAATTTTGTATATGATATCAATTTTAGGTTTTGAATATTCTTCCCTATAGTTTAATTGGTTGACTTCTTGTTGCTGATACATGTATTGTTCTAGTTTGTCCATGTTCTGCTCTAAGCTACGCTCTAGTCTATCATACCTATCCCAAACTTCCTTGTCTCTCAACATATTACTCATTCTAAGTTGACCATTAGTTGGGTAAACTATAGGATTCACATACTTAGCTCTATTAAATTGAATATAATTCATTTGTTGTTCATATGATCTAACCATCTGCAATCGTCTTAGTTTCAAACAATCAGAGATGTCTTGACCTTCCAAATTGCAGAATTCACATATGCTAAGTACAGGTTTCAGAAATCTTTGAACATAAGCATATGCCATATTCTCAATTATAAAATAAAACATACAACACTCCCTCTGCTATTAAAACAAAACAGCACTCACAATTGCTTAGCTTCTCAATCTCCCCGGCAACGGTGTTAGAAAACTTGTATTGTTGTGAAAAGTTAAATCATAAACTTGTTTATACAGTAGTGCTAGAAAACTTATTTAATTTGTTTTTATACTTATATAAATAAGTACTTTTAGAAGTAAATAAACAACCTCTCACATAAATTAGATATTAATTCCAATTTGTATTTTTAACTGCAAGTGCATAGTGTAATTGTATTTGTGTGCAAGTACAGGTCGATCCCACAAAGATTGAGTAAGAATTGTGTACTATTCCAATTTTTATATTGGAGTTTATATGTGTTTAGTTAAGCACTCTATTGAGTTATAGTTAACTTAATGGACTTAGTTCGTGGAGTTATGGCTAACTTAACGGATTTACCTCGTGGACTTAAGTTAACTCCATGAGCCTATTTTTCTAGTTAAATACTGCTATTTATAGAGGAATTCGGCCAACCATTGGGTAGTTCCATAGAATGTAAATAACATCAATTAAGCTCTTTAATGTTAGTTAATATTAGATTTATCATTAAGCAACACTAACATTCATATATTTCAAATAGTAACCATTAAAATCTTTAAGTATCTAGAATGAATCAAATTCAGTAAACAATAAAACTATTTTCTATTTTTTGAATCAAACAAATGTAAAACATTCACAATACTAACAATGATAACATTAATCACGATACAAAACAGATAATACAACACTTTAATACTAAATGTAAACACAGATAATTTGTTGTTTTTGGTATTTTTGTTTTGATATGTTCTTGAAGATGAGCGAAAGGTGCAATGTAAAAATCTCTATCGACAGTAAAAACTTCTGTCACTACATGCGACGCGATTACACTACTGAAAACTTAATCACTTACAATCTTGCCTCCTCTCCTTATAGAATCGCGAATCCAAAATTGTAAGATGACCACCTCTTCAGCATACTGGCATCAACCCGAAACCAAGGCTAGAAGCTTTACCATCTCTTGAGATATGAGTCGGTGCTTGGTGAAAATGGCTTCCCTTCTTGCAACGCAATCACTCCTCATAGTGGTTGTCAGTCACCGTGTTTGGCTCGGAATCGACCCGACATCAGGAAAGTATCCTCACAAACCTCTGATGGTTGATGATTTTGGTGGTGGTGTGGAGCTTTAGGGAACTTCCAACGCTTCCTGTAGTTAGCGTGGTTCTCTACTCTACACACATACTTTTTTGTCTTTCTCCTCTTCTTTTATATTTCTTTCTATAGTAAGTACTTTTGCTTAAATGATCGATTGGATTTCCTTCATTCATATCAACGATGGTGATTTCTTCTTCATTCCACGAGTGAATTTCTACGTGATACATGCAATCGTGATTTTCCTTTGTATTGTATCTTCTTGTAACTCTTCTAGTTCTTGTAAGTCTTCGTTTTAGTCGAACATTTGTCATTTAAGTCTTGTAAAAACTCAAACACTTATCTGTAACTCTTCAAGTTTTTGCACTTGTAAATCACGTGATTGACATAGAAAACTTATATGTTCATTAGTCATTTTAGAAAACTTGAATAGTTATCTATCCATGCATATAAAAACTCGAACAGTTATCTAACTCTTCGATTTTCATTACCAAATGCACATGGAAGACACGTGACAACTTAAAACATTAAAAACACACGTGCAGATAACTTAACTATACGAGTTTTTAACATAACTCTTTAACTAAAATGAAATGTTAACTATCCGAAAGTTTACTTTTCTTATTTCTACATAACACTAACACAACGCGTTACTTTAGTGTATATTCAAGTAATTCAACGCGTATAATTATGTTAACTTAACGAGTTATACTTGTACAATTCACGTGATATACTAAAGCATTTAAATTCAACATGTGTACTTCAGGAAATAATAAAATATTCTTTAAGCATTAAAAATATAATTGTCGAGTACATGCAATATAACTCTCCAAAATAACAGAAAATTCGGATACTTAGGAATTTCAAAGCTTGTAACTTACTGACAATTTAGAAATGTACTTAATTAACACTAATTCCTTGAAATTATGCAGATATTTAAATGAACTTATAGGAAATTTAACTGCTTATGAAGTTCAATTAAATGATTCATTTAGTCACAACAAACTAAAAATGAAGAAAGAAATAACCTTCAAAATTAATTCAGATTTTGAAATATCTACTGATTCTAATGAGGATTTGATTTTGCTGACTAAGAAATTCAAGAAAGCATGGAAAGCTAGGAAACAGCAAAGGAACAGAAATGATAAACCCTCAACGTCAAAATCACTGAATGAAAAGAATTCTTCATCTAGAAAGTATGTATATTACAACTACAAGAAACCTGGACATCTTTCTCGAGATTGTCCTATAAGGAAAAATGAAAAGCAAAGTAGGACAAATTAGAAGAAGACGGCTTAGAAAACTTAGAAAAAGTTTACAAGAAAAAGGCTTTGAAGGTCACTTGGGATGACACGTTAGAAGAGTTTGAATCTGAGGAATTATCATCAAAATCTTCACATTCAAAAGAAGAACAAGAGTTAGAAGACGTTGCTCATGTGTGCTTCATGGCAGATGAGTCTAAGGAGGAAACAACATCAAAATGGATTTTAGATAGTGGAGTATCAAGTCACATGATTGGACAGAAAAGCCTACTAAAAAATTTTACAAATACCAAGAAAGGAAGTGTAATATTGGGAAACAAAAGCAAAGATAAAATCATAGGTATGGGCAATGTTCAAATAACTCCTACTTGTGTTATTTTGAATGTATTGTATGTAGAAAACTTAGGATTTAATTTGTTGAGTGTTATAAAACTAATTGATAATGGATATTATGTACTGTTTGAAGATAATATATGCAAAATTATTGATAAAATTACAGATGAACTTAAGTTTATTGCAAAAAGAAAATGTTCTGTATGTATTTTATCTTTACCTTCTAGTGTAGTTGATTTAAATTCATGCTTACTAGTTGAAACTAGTGATGCATATCTTTGGCATAGAAGGATCGAGCATATAAATATGAAATTGTTGCATAAATTGTCTAGAAAAAATTTAGTGAGAGGTCTACCAAAGATTAAATACTCAAAGGATTTCATATGTGATACTTGTGAGTTAGGTAAACTTCATAAAAACTCTTTTAAATCCAAAACTGATATATCAAACAAGAGAGTCTTAGAACTTATACATATGGACTTATTTGGACCAACAAGAATCATGAGTCTTGGTGGTAAATGATATGTATTTGTTTTAGTAGATGACTTCTCTAGATACACTTGGGTATATTTTCTAGCAACTAAGATAGAAGTTTTTGAAACATTTAAAATATATTGCAATCTTGTTCAAAATGAATAAAGTGTCTCTATTCAAAAACTTCGGAGTGATCATGGTACTGAATTTGAAAATGATCAAATGGATAATTATTGTAAAGATCATGGCATTGATCACAGATATTCTTTTCTAAGAGCACCTTCTCAAAATGGTGTTGTTGAGAGAAAGAATCGATCACTTCAGGAAATGGCCAAAACTATGTTAAATGAACATAATTTACCTTAAAATCTTTGGTTTGAAGTAGTTAATACAGCTTGTTATATTATTAATAGAAGTTACTTAAGACCTCTTATTAATAAAATTCCTTTTGAAATTATATTTGAGAGGGTTCTAAAAATTTCCTATATGAAACCATTTGGTCGTAAGTGTTTTATCCTTAACATTAAGGATAAAAGGGATAAATTTCAAGCCAAAGCAGATGAAGGAATTTTTGTAGGTTACTCAACTAGAAGTAAAGCCTATAGAGTTTGTAATAAGACTTCTAGAACCATTGAAGAAACCGTTCATGTAAGCTTCAATGAAAATTCTTTTAGAAAATCTCAATCTAAAGTTGATAATGATGATATGATCAATTTCCCAAAAGAATTAGAGATCAATAGAGAGATTGAAGATTTATTTGAGAAAATTAAAAATATGAACTTAAATGATCAAAGTGATGTATCTTCAAATGTTGGAGAGAATATTGAGGAGAATCATAGAAATTGGTGTTATTCCTCATCACATCCCATCACTCAAGTCATTGATAATATTAATGAGGGAGTTAAAACTAGAGCTTCAGTAAATTTAAATAGTGTGTGTATGTTTGTTTCTATAGTGGAACCAAAGAATATAGAAGAAGCATTATCCGATGAAAATTGGATAGTGGCAATGCAAGATGAACTAAATCAATTCATCAGAAATGATGTTTGAGAATTAGTCTCTCCACCAAAACATCAGTCCATAATAGGTACAAAGTGGATTTTTAGAAACAAAACTAATAAGACTAGTCAAGTTATAAGAAACAAAGCTAGATTAGTTGCACAAGGGTATACACAGGAAAAAGGACTTGATTATGATGAAACATTTGCTCTTGTGGCTAGGTTAGAAAGTATTAGAATATTATTGGCCTATGCTTGTTATATGAATTTTAAACTATATCAAATGGATGTAAAAAGTGCATTTCTAAATGGTTTAATTAATGAAGAAGTTTATGTGAAACAACCACTTGGATTTGAAGATATTAAAAATCCTAACTATGTGTATAAATTAGAGAAAGCCTTACATGATTTGAAGCAAGCACCTAGATCATGGTATAAAAGGTTGTCTACTTTTTTAATAGAACAAGGATATATCATGGGAAAAGTAGACCATACTCTATTTATCAAGAAAGATGATAAAGATGAGATTGTTGTTGAAATATATGTGGATGATATAATCTTTGGAGCAACTTCTAATAAACTGATAAAAATATTTTTTGAAGAGATGACTAGTCAATTTGAAATGAGTATGATAGGAGAACTTTCATATTTTCTAGGACTTCAAATTAAGCAAATGGATAAAGGTATATTTTTAAATCAGGAAAAATATGTAGTTGAAATGCTTGAGAAATTTAATTTTAATGATACAAGGATTCGAGGAACTCCTATGAGTACTTTAAAGTTAGATATTGATGATATAGGAAAATTAACAGATCAAAGAAAATACAGAAGTATGATTAGTTCTTTACTTTTTTTGATAGCTAGTAGACCTAATATTATGTTTGTTGTGTGTGCTTATATTAGATTTTAATATAATCCTAAAGAATCACACTCAATTGCTGTTAAACGAATATTTAGATATATACAAGGAACTAAAAATTTCAGACTATATTATTTCAAGGATAGTTCAATAGATCTTATACGATATACTAATGCTAATTATGCAAGATCTAAGTCTGATAAAAAGAGTACCAGTGACATATGTCAATTATTGGGAAATAATTTCGTATCATGGTTTAGTAAAAAGCAAAACTATGTAGTACTTTCAACCACTGAAACTGAATATGTTGCTGCTGCATTGTGTTGCACTCAGATTCTGTGGATAAGGCAAACTTTAGAAGATTTTGGATTATCTTATGATACAACTAAGATTTATTGTGATAGTAGTTCTGCAATAAATCTTTCCAAAAATCCTATATTACATTCTAGAGCAAAGCATATAGAGGTTAGACATCATTTTCTAAGAGATAACGTAATTAAGGAAAAATTAAATTAGGATTTGTGTCTAGTAAAAATCAATTAGCTGATAGATTTACAAAACCTCTAGATGAAAATACATTATGCAACATAAGATTAAATTTAGGTATTTGTAGGCTATGTGATGTGTAAAATGCTTAAACTTCACAAAAGATAAATATTATGATGATGTTGTTTACCTCATAGATATTATATACTTATCATAAATATCTAAGTAATATCTAAACTACTACATAAGATACTATGCATTTACTGTAAAATTATAGAAGTATCTTATTCATTTTATTTATTTTTTGAAGTTTAATGCTTTTTCAAAATTTGAAGTGGAAATGTTAATGAAAAAACATTAAATTCCTTTGAAATCCTAAAATTTTGATTAATTATTTTCTTTGGATCAATGAAAGTGCATATGAACAAGAATGAGTTTGACTTGATTGATTAAACTTGTAGAATAATTTATATGTAAATCATATTAAACTACAAATCAAAAGTATAAGCTTATTGACATTGATTCATATTTTTAGTAAAATCATAGACGTAAAAATTGTATGAGGTTTGTGTTTTATTGCATTTGTATTAATGAAATACATATATAATGTGCTTAAAATAAAAAGTTCTTACAAAGTAAAAATCTTTGAGAGTTTATTGATCAGTTTGATCACGAGCCTCTTATACTTGAGCAGATAGGTATGTAAGGATTGTTGTCCTAAAAAAAGATTCTTTAAATTTGGCAACCTAAGTTCCTGATTAGACTTGGGATTGTTGATTGAAAGCTCATTACATGGGTACATTAGAAAGCTCTTGTATGATTCAAGCTTTTCAAACTAACTTTTAAAGAAAATTATCAATATTTATTGCTTTGAAAAGATAAAATTTGTTTCATTAATTACAGATATCTTTGAATTGAATATAGTTTCTACCAATATGACTGGTAGTTTGTTGAATCTAAATTAGTACTTTTGAAAGTGTTTATTTGAGATACATTCCTTTATTCTGCTTGAGCTAATAAAATTAAGTTCAAAGTTATGTTTTGATTCATATATGGTTGGAGTTGATTCTAGAAATCATTCTTAATCAATTCAAGATAACGGAAGTTTCTGAAAAGAAAATTTAAAGTATAGTTATAAGTAACACCTACTTTATACAAGTATATTTTGTATGTTATTGAATATATTTGAAGTATATTTGTAGGGAGAGGAATTACAATGTCAAAAATAGACTAATATCATTCAAAATATAGATGTTAGTTAATTTGAGTTTAGTCCTCTTAAGATCTTGATAGAAAAATTTAATAGACAAACAAACTATTTTAGGTTCCTAAAAAGATTATTAGAATAGTTTACAATGTTCTCAAGATAATAGTTATTTAAGTTACTCATAGCATGTATGTTGTTTTCAGAAGCTTTCAGTTGAAATCATCCAAAAAATTTTGTATACTAATTAGATGTTATGTTATGTAAGGTAACGTGTAAAACTGCCTCTAGACAACGTTTTACTCATTAGGTTAGATAACTCAATGAGTTATGCTTAAATGTTTTGGGTATCTCGATTGAATAAACTTATTCAATATTCATTTAAAGCACAAACCCGACTAATAGACTCATTAAGTTATTCTACAAAAACCCTATTTAAACACTTATTACACGAGAACTTAGGTTATCTTGTAAACATCTTTCTGAAAATCTTTCCCGCTTGTTCCTGTTACAATCTATGGTGATAGTTTCGAAGTTCAACAAAAGGTGTGGCAGAGGAAAAGGAAGAGGCAGAGGAAATGCCAATGGCAAAGAAATAGATATAGATGATGTTCCACGTGCGTGGTTTAAGAAAATTTTGCAAGTTGACAAAAGGTTAGCTCAAATATATTGCGACTATTTCTTTTCTAAAGAAATACTAGATGAATGTAGGAACTTATCTATTCGTTGGTCATTTTATAAAACTCGAACAATTATCTATCCATGTGTATAAAAACTCGAACAGTTATCTAACTCTTCGATTTTAATTACCGAACACACATGGAAAACACGTGACAACTTAGAACATTAAAAACATATGTGCAGATAACTTAACTATATGAGTTTTTAACATAACTCTTCAACTAAATCGAAATGTTAACTATCCGAAAGTTTAACTATCAGAAATTCTAACTATTCGAAAATCTAACTATCCAAAAGTTTAAATGAAACTTTTTGTAACTTGTCAACATTTAATTACGTGACTATTATACTTAGAAAATATTATTTAAACTTATTTATAAACTTTAAGAAAGCATTTATCATCAAAACAAAATTCCTAACAATCTCCCCCTTTTTGATGATGTCAAAACCTAATAAGTCAAATAATCTATTTTCTCCCCCTTTTTAGCATTATAAAAATGTAAATAAAATGTAAGGAAGAAAAACTTGCTAAGTATATATCGTTTAAAAAGACATTTTGAAACATGCATAACTTTCGTGGATAAGAATAAACTGTTTGAAACAAATTGTCAAAAATAAGTATATGATCATTAAATGCAATAAACAGTTTACATAAGGTGATTGCTTGATATAAGTAATTTTCGGTAACAAATTACAAAAAATAAATCATGCAATATGTTAGGTATTTAATTTTGATGATATATACTTTATTAACGTATTTAAATAAGTCTACATAATATTCTCTAAGTATAATAGTTAACAAATCATCGGAAAGTTTCATTTTTATGTCTAATAAATTAAAGATTTCCAAAGAGCTAGATTTGCAATAGTTAAACTTTCGGATAGTTAACGTTTCGTTTCTATCGAATACTTTATGTTAAAAAACTCGTATAGTTAAGTTATCTACATGTGTGTTTTTAATGTTTTAAGTTGTCATGTGTTTTCTATGTGCGTTCGGTAATGAAAAATCGAATAGTTTGATAACTGTTCGAGTTTTTATACGCATGGATAGATAATTATTCGAGTTTTATAAAAGGACTAACGAACAGATAAGTTTCTTTGTTTAGTCACGTGTTTTGCAGGTGCAAAAAAAAAACTCGAAGAGTTAAAGGATAAGTGATTGAGTTTTTACAGGAGTTAAAGGATAAATGTTCGACTAAATTGAAGACTTAGAAGATATTCTACAAGACTCCAGGAAGATAAAGTTTCGGTGAATCTACGAGTGGAGATCATGGAAACTCAAAATGTTAGTGAAGAAAGTGGAAATTTAAATAGAAAGTAATTTGGATTAAAGAGAAAATTAGTACGTGGATTATGGATTATGGATTGTGGATCAAGTGGATGAACATGCTGAATGTGAAAGACAGAGTTCGACTACTAATAGAGAGTACGAGCTACATTACAACAGAGGATCCCAATCTCAAAAACCAAGTCTGAATATTCAATTTGGATCCCTAACTGAAAAGTGAAGTTTGAATATTCATATTTTGAAAAGTTCTCCAACATCAGAAGAAGTTCAAAATTCCAAGCAATTTTAGAAAACGTGCTACAAACGCAAGAAGTCTGGAAATTCGACAACTAGAGAAGAAGAGATACAGAAGTTGAGCAAAGAGAAAGAAAAGAGTTGTGCATAAAGATCAGGTTTTATACAATTCAAAATTAGTTTTGAAAAAGAGCTTTGTTTTCTTATTTGAATTATATATCAAAAATTACTGTATCAAAACCATCAAGAAGGGAATTGAGTTGAAAAGATATTGTAAATTCTGTCTTGAAATAAAATAATAGAATTTCATTTACGAGTGTTTTGTGCTCTTGTTCTATCCACTAGTTTAGTTACTAAAGACACAATTCACCTCCTCTCTTGTGATACAGACGATCCTACAACTAGTATTAGAGCAATTAAACTATTTAAAGCATCTGAAAAGCCTTCATTTCTCTATTTAGGAATTGTTTTTTCTTGTCATTTACTTCGGATCATCTGTTTAAAATGGATAATTCTGAAATCTTAGTTATAACTGAAGGACAGACCACTAATCGTCCTCCTATGTTCGAAGGTAGCAATTATGGCTACTGGAAATATAGGATGAAAGTATTCTTTTAGTCAATTGATTTCAAATTATGGCATATAATTAGCAATCCTATAGTGTTAGTTACGACTCCATATGATACTTGGACTTTTGATGAAAAGGAGCGAATGACACTGAATGTTAAAGGTTTAAACATCTTGTTTTGTGTTTTATCTTATGATCAATTTAATAAAGTTTCTGCATATCAAACTGCATATGAGATATGACATGCATTAGAAGTTGCCAACGAAGGTACTAATCAGGTCAAGGAATCTAAGATCAATATGTTAGTACATAAATATGAGCTTTTTAAAATGCACGAAAATGAATGTATCTCTAACATGTTTTCCCATTTTCTTGCGATTATAAATTCATTAAAATCTTTAGGCAAGAAATTCGAGGAAAAAGACTTGGTAAGAAAGATCGTTAGATCTTTAACTAAAATTTGGGCTCAAAAGACAACATCTATTGAAGAGTCCAAAGACTTAAATACATATACTCTCGATGATCTCATAGGAAATCTAACAGCCTATGAAGTAAAACATTTAGATCTAAAAGGGAAAAATCCTAGAAGGGATCTGGCTTTTGAGGCTGATAAAGTCTCAGAAGTTACTAGTGATTCCAACGATGATTTATTGTTGTTGACTAGAAAATTTAGAAATCTGTTGAAGAAACGCAGGAACTTCAGGTCAACAAAGACATCTGGAGATATGGAGAAGAAGTCATTCATGAAAGTTAAAAGTATATGCTACAAGTGCAACAGGCCAGGTCACTTTCAAACTGATTGTCCTCTCAATAAAGATAAGAAGAATTCGAGGAGGAATTTCAAGAATAAGAAATTCAGAAAGAGAATGGCGCTTAAAGTGACATGGGATGACTCTTCAGCTTCACAAAGTGAAGAAACAAAGGATTCAACATCAGACAATGAATCCTCATCAACATCAGATTCAAAAGAAAATCTAGTAAATGTATGCTTTATGGAAAAATTCAGTGAGGTATCCTTTGATCAAAATGCTAATTTTGATAGTTTTGATGGATTACTTGTTGAATACAATAGTCTGGCCAGAAAATATAAGAAAGTCAAAATAGAAAGAAAGGACACTAGGAAAATACTAGATGAATTTGAAAATAAGATTGATTTTTTGAACTCTACGTTGAATAAATTTAAAGAAGAAAATCAAAGGCATGCATAGGAAATTTTAAAGTTCACTACTATAGAAAGAAAATTGCATGCTGATTATGAAAATTTAATTGTTGATAAGAAGAAAATGATCTATGAAATTGAAAAACTGGAATTGACTATTACTGATTTAAATTCAGAAATTGATGTGTTAAAGATTAAAGTCTGCGATCAAAAGGCTATATTAAGTAAATGGAATAATAGTCAAATTTTAACAAATGAACTCAGTAGTAAAATATCAAATGTAGAAAAACATGGTATTGGTTTACACAATGCATCTTCTGAAAATTATATATTGCATGATGGTACTGCTAAAAATAATGCCTTTATTTCCAATACTAAGAATAGTAAGAGAAAAACTATTCTGTGTGTAATCAAAAAGGGAGAAAAATATGTGCAAGTTGATGAAATGCAGCATATAAATGATAGCACATGATGCAAGAATTTCAAAAGAAATCTTTAGAAGAATCAAGCTAAGACATTTGAGAATTTTAATATTCTTGATCAATTTCTTCATATTTAAAAAATATCAGATATTAGAAATCAAATAATGTTAGAAATGAAAATTTCAACTTTGGTTTACATGGAGATAAATGTTCTGATAATTATAACACTAAGAGAAAGAAATGCAAAAATAATTATCAAAAAATAGATAAGTTGAAGTCTAAAAATATGGATTATTTTGATATGACTCTCTCTAAAATTGTTGGACCCACTCAAAAATGGGTTCCAAGAGATAAAATCTCTTTTTGACTGTTTTGTAGGTACACAAATCAAAATGGATAATGGACAATGGAGCATCCAGCCACATGACTGGAGATATACGATTACTTATAGAAATAACAAAGACCAAGAACGGACAGGTTACCATTAGAAATAAAAGCAAAACAAATATCCTTGGGTCTGGCAAGGTTCAGGTAACTGAGAAATGTTTTATAAATGATGTCTTATTAGTGGAAAACTTAGGTTTTAATTTATTGAGTGTTCCTGTTTTAATGAAGATTTACAGAGTAATTTTTGATAAAGATTCCTGTAAAATTATGGACATCTCTACAAATGAAATTTTATTCATTGCATACAAGAAAGGATCTGTTTGTATTCTAAATTTTCCTTCTGATATTATTAAAGACAATGCTTGCTTAATTGCAAAATCAGATGAAGTCATTTTATGGTATAATAGGGTTCCCAAAATAAGTTATTTAAAACCCTTTGGTTGTAAGTGTTTTATTTTAAACACTAAGGAACGAAGAGACAAATTTAAAGCCAAATCAAATGAAGGGATTTTTGTTGGTTATTCCATTAGAAGTAAAGCATATAGAGTTTATAATAAATCAACAAAACCATTGAGGAAACCTTGCATGTGAAATTTCATGAAAATTCTCATTTGGATTTAAGACATGCTGAAAACTTTGATTCAGAAATTCTCCTAGAAATAGTACCAAATGATGTTGACAAAGAAATTGATAGATTATCTGATGGAATAAGAAATCTAAGTTTGAATGATGAAAATTTAGAAGAAAATAATATCATACCTATAGAAAATATAAAACAACATAGAAATTGGCGTTATGCTTCATCTCATCCTATTGATCAGATAATAGGCGATCCTAATCAAGGAGTTAGGACTAGGTCATCAGTAGTCAACATTTATGGTGCTTATTCATTTGTTTCTTTACTAGAACCTAAGAAAATTGAAGATGCCTTAGAAGATGAATTTTGGTATTTAGCTATGCAAGATGAGCTAAATCAATTTATAAAAAATGAGGTATGGGATCTAGTTCCATCACCTGAAAATTAGTCCATAATAGGAACTAGGTGGGTATTTAGAAACAAAGTAGATCAAGATGGACATATAGTTAAAAATAAAGCTAGATTAGTTGCTCAAGGTTACAAGCAAGAGGAAGGAATTGACTATGACGAAACATTTGCTCCTGTTGCTAGACTAGAATCAATACGAATTTTGTTAGCTTATGCTTGTTATATGGATTTCAAATTATATCAAATGGATGTTAAGACTGCTTTTTTAAATGGATATATAAAAGAAGAAGTGTATGTAAAACAACCTCCAGGTTTTGAAGATTTAAAACATCTTGAGTATGTTTACAAGCTTAAGAAGGCACTATATGGCCTTAAACAAGCTCCTAGGTCTTGGTATGAAAGATTATCTAAATTTCTTATGGAAAAAGGGTACTCTATGGGAAAGGCAGATCACACACTTTTTATCAAGAAGATCGAAAAAGATATATTAGTAGTTCAAATCTATGTAGATGACATCATATTTGGAGCAACAAATGATAAATTAGTTGAGTCCTTTTCAAAAGACATGACTAATCAATTTGAAATGAGTATGATGGGTGAACTATCAGTTTTCCTAGGTTTACAAATTAAGCAATTAGATCAAGGTACTTTTATTTCACAAGAAAAATATACTCAAGATTTATTAAAGAGGTTTGGTTTAGACAACACTAAAACAAAGAATACACTAATGAGTACTATCACCAAGTTGGATAAAGATGACTTTGGAAAAACTGTAGATGTAAAACAATATAGAAGTATGAATGGTTCATTACTCTATTTAACAGCTAGCCGACGAGATATTATGTTTAGTGTGTGTACTTGTGCTAGATATCAATCAAATCCTAAGGTCACACCTACTTGCTGTTAAATGAATTTTTAAATATCTATTAGGAACCATCAATTTCAGATTGTTTTACTTTAAACACAGTTCTTTAAACTTAGTAGGTTATAGTGATGTTGATTTCGCAGGATGTAAGTCTGAAAGAAAAAGCACGAGTGGCACTTGTCAATTGTTAGGTAATTCTTTAGTGTCATGGTTTAGCAAAAAGCAAAATTATGTAGCATTATCTACAACTGAAGCTGAATATATAGCTACTGCACTTTGCTGTGCTCAAATCCTATGGATCAGACAAACCTTAAAAGATTTTAATTTAGACTATGAACCAACTAAGATTTTCTGTGATAGTAATTCTACAATTTGTTTATCTAAAAATCCTATCTTACGTTCACGAGCAAAACATATAGAAGTTCGACATCAATTTCTAAGGGATAATATTATAAAAGGAAAAATAGTATTAAATTTTGTTCCTACCACAGAACAATTAGCAAATCTATTTACAAAACCCTTAGATGAAAATACATTTTCAAAATTACGATTAGAACTTGGTATCTGTAGGTTATCTGATATTTAAATGGTCCTGTTCATTGTATTTTTGTTTGTTATAAGGTAGCTTTAGAATTTAATGTCTTTATTATTAAAAAAAAACAAAACAAAAAAAAATATCTATTTTCGAATTACAGTTTTCTAGTAGTTAAGAATTTATGAAATTCTGATTTTTATTGAAGTCAATTTATTTAAGAAAAATTCAGAAAAGATTACTTAAGGAAAAGTTAAATTGATTCAATGTGAGTGCCAACTATATTTTTGTTACTTATGTATATGCTATTACAGAGATTTTAATAGGAAAATACATAGAAAGTATGTACTTTTTATTAAAGGAAAGTTATTAATATTCTGTTAGAAAAATTAAGTCTTGCGGTTGCCTCTAATTTAATTTACTGTCTTGTTTTATTTTTGTTTATCTGTAATTACTTGAGTAATTAAGTCTGTTGGGGGATCTTAAACCCTAGTCACTTAAACCAACTAGTTTGGGATGTACTGACTGAAAACTCATTTTGCAAGTAATTCAAATTATATTTTTTTTTTTAAAAAAAATACCTGATCTCACTTGTCATTGAGTAACTGGTTATCTTTCCCCTAAGCAAGGGATTGTGATCACGTAAAAAGATGATATTGTGGGAGGTAATACATAATATATATATATGTAAAAATAAAAAAAAATAAAAAAAGGGGGCAATGTACTCAAGCTTAATTTATCTTTCAAGGTGTTATAACAATCCTGCCATAATCTGTGCATATAAACCTTGTTATTTTTGTTATTATCTACTCTTTACACATAATGTACGATATTTATTGTCTTAAGTTGTGTACTCATTATTGAATTCTTTTAAGTTTCTGTAGGTATATCTCTATGAATTATCTTTTGTAAACTGAATAAGATAAAAGCTAGAAAGTCTAAATTGTTAACTCTACTACTTATTTCTGTATTTCATTTCAATTAAAAAAAAAAGAGAGACTCAAATCTATTTAAGGCTTAGCATCCTCTTTAAGTAAGCTATTTGACCTTTTTAAGCCAAATCTACTTAGGGCTTGGCAACCTAGATTAAGTACACCATAGATTCTTTACACTACATTTATGTAGGGGGAGCAATTTCTCATATAATAATTCATATCTTTTGAACTATTATATGTTTTCATGAAAGAATCTGCATAATCTTAGGAAATACACTTTAATTAAGTACATTTCTAAACTATTGGTGACTTGCAAGTATTTTAATTCTTAAGTATCCGAATTTTCTATTATTTCGGCAAGTTATATTACAAGTATCGGACAGTTGTGTTTTAAAATGTTCAATAGACTATTTTATTATTTCCTGAAATACACGTGTCGAAACCATAATGCATGACTTAAGTGGATTTTTGATAAGTTATTTGTAACTCTCTGAAATGCGTCTAGGCATCGGAAAGTTAGATTTGTAACTGTTTAAAACATCTATTTATTATAAAACTACTTAAGTACATGTGTCGTGATCTAGACGATTGACTTAAGTTATCTTTTGGAAGGTTATCTGTAACTCTTCGAAATGCACCTGAGCATCGGATAGTTCAAATTGTGCACGTGTTGAATTTCACTGCTTTATAATGTCTTAGTTGAAACTCGAATAGTTATGTTTAACTCTTCGACTTTTCACACCTTTTCCTTCGAGAAACTCGAACAGTTATCATAAGTCTTCGAGTTTTCTCACTTTTTCACTTAGCCTGAAGTTATTTTCTTTATATGAACAGTTACGCTAAGTATTCTGCAATTGTTGGTTGTAAAACTTATACAGTTATTGCAAGTACTCGAATTATTTATCGGTAACAGATCTTCTATTTATGATTTCAATGATTGAATCCGTTTATCCATTTATAAACTCGAAGAGTTATGAATGTTTTACTAACAACCTTTCGTGTTTCTACCTTGGTAAAACCCTAGCTTCATAATCTTTCCTTCCACTAAGTTCTACAGTGCAAAGCGAAGATTAATCAACAATGTCAGGACGTGGAAGAGGACGTGGTAGAATGACCAAAGTGCAGAAAAGAGAGCTGGAACTTCAGAAAATGCAGAATGAAATCAACGACATCTATTCAAGACTAAACTTTCCACATTGCATTTATGGAAAAGAAATTTACAACCTAACCCTGTGGTTGTAAGTTCTGGACATGTACTAGAGACATCGGTACAGTCTATCACTTATTATGGAAAGAAGTGGGGACCAATGATCGAAAATGCAAATAGGGAATTACAATCCTTGTATTCCCAACATTATTTTCCCCCAGCTATTTTAGATGATATTAAATAGTATATCGATGAACAGAAAACTACCATTAGCAAAATGGGCCTTCTAATTGAAGGACAAAGAGTTTATCAACTCAAAATGGTAGAGGTGGAGAGCTTAAAACTCTATATTCCATTATTACCACCTAGGCATCATGGTGAAGGACCATCAAGACAACAGGTGCCTTTAACAGGAGAAATTAAGACAATTTTAGAACCTCCTGAGCAACATGAAACACTACAGACATATAGTCGAAAAAAGAAAAAGACAATTGAATATTTTGGATTAACTGCAGGTGTACAAGGAATATTGCAACAAAAAGAAGAATCAGTGAAAAATGGAAAACTATGCTCCATTATAAAAGCTGGACAGACATTTTTGTCAGGAATCCCAACAGATGTGACAAATATTAGCTTATAAACATATACTCTAAGGTATTGTATCACATTAGTGCATAATGTATCTTTTAATACAATAGACAATTTTTCACACAATGCTGCAAGCACACATTCTTTTCCTATGGAAAGTGAGAATGTAGGAAATTTTGATGATATATATATATATGATATCAAATTTGATGATATTATTGATGACATAGACACTAAGTCTATGAATTTTGAAGATGTTTCATTTGAAGAGGAATGTATAGATATTCTTCCTCTTATTGTATCTCGAATAGAGACTTTTGAATTTTGGTACAGTTGCTTATACTACACTTTATATGTATGGTTATGTCTGTTACAATATATCGTATACTTGTTGATAAATGTATATAATCAACAACATACACAATTACAAATAGAATATGATACTACCAATGTCTCACATATACAAATTTCAGAAATACAAGATGATTCTATTCCACAGACAGATATAGAACATTCTTTCATACAGAGATAGTTGTATAGATCACATATAGATATACAGGTTGCTGATATACAGATTGTTACAGAGACTGTCGCTACTGAAATGTTTCCAAAAGAACAAACAGAAGAAATTTAGCAGTTTATTGATACGACAATAACAGATATTTCAAACATTTATACTAGTTTTGATAGAAATTCCACCAGTTTTGAAAGATCTAACAATATAGATGTTACTGATAATATTGAAACAAGTCCTAGATCAGAACATCATCATAGGAAAACACCTAATCCTGAATAGAGTTTAGATGAAAATACACTATTATGGTTCAGAAATAATTCCTGTTATGACAAATTTCAGACATATAAAACTTTTACAGTTTTATATTCAAGACCAGTTAAGTTTGAAGGGATGGCACACATACGTGAATTGTTTGAATTTCAAGGCTTGTTGACTCTACTTCCACAACAGCTAGGCCATCTTGCTATACCCGAACTTCTCAGTTGTTTTTACTCAAACTTAACAATGGAAGAAGGCATTCTTGTTTCTAATATACAAGAAAATGACATATATTTAACTCCAGATTTACTTCATCAGGTACTTGGTCTGAAAAATGAAGGAGTTAAATTATCAGAAAGAAAATAGGTTTATCGATTGGGATGAGACATTACAAGTTTAGCCAAAGATCCAATTGCCAACAAAACCATTAACATTACTAAATGACTTAAATGGCCAAGCACGTTTTATTGCAAAAATATTGCATGCTACATTGTTTCAGAGGTTTGGTCATGGGGCAGAAGTTGGCAGATGTTGTCTTTATGCTACATACACATTAATAAACCATATACAGGTGAACTAGTATGATATTTTTGTTTCTCATATCTTACATTTGCAGAGTAAATTATTTTATGGTGATACAATTTTGAGAATTGTGGCAAGTTAAACAGATATTACACCTTAGCCACAGAAAAGATGAAAGTTAAGATCTTTCTCTACAAAGGAACTACAAAAATACCAAGAAGCAGATACACCTATCCTTAGACAACAACAACAACAAGATCAGCAAACACAGCAACAATTTACAGAATTTACAAAAACACAGCAACATACAAATATACAACAAGATATACATACAGATATACAACAAGGTATACACAAAGAAATACATACAGGTATAGATACAGACATACATACTAAATTTTTACAGCAACCATCACAAGTTTCTCAAAATGATTTAGATTAGGCATTACTGGATTAGATAAACAGAGTTAGTACAGATATTGCAAAGAAAATTTCAGATACTCTGATTGATATTTTTCGAAGACAAAGAGGCTTGTGATTATCCAAATTATGTATTACATGATTTATTGTTTGTAATTTGTAACCAAAACCATTATGTAAACTGTTTATTGATTTTAATGTTACGTGATTATTTTTTGTAGTTTATGATATTAAACAATTTTTGCTTAATCCATAAATCCTATGTATGGTTGACACTATCGTTTTGATTAATATATACTTAGTAAGATATCTTTCCTTACATTTATAAAACTTAACTTCCTAAAGGGGGAGAAAATAGTTTGTTTACTTTTTTATAATTCCAAAAAGGAGGAGATATAAATTATGTGACTTATTAGGTTTTTACATCATCAAAAAGGGGGAGATTGTTAGGTATTTAATTTTGATGATGTATGCTTTATTAACGTATTTAAATAATTCTACATAATATTCTCTAAGTATATTTCTCTAAGTATAATAGTTAACAGATTATCGGAAAGTTTCATTTTTATGTCGAATAAATTAAAGATTTCTGAAGAGCTAGATTTACAATAGTTAAACTTTCGGATAGTTAACATTTCGTTTTTGTCGAATACTTTATGTTAAAAACTCGTATAGTTAAGTTATCTGCATGTGTGTTTTTAATGTTTTAAGTTGTCATGTGTTTTCCATGTGCACTCAGTAATGAAAAATCGAATAGTTAGATAACTGTTCAAGTTTTTATACACATGGATAGATAACTATTCAAGTTTTATAAAAGGACTAACGAATAGATAAGTTTCTTTGTTTAGTCATGTGTTTTGCAGGTGCAAAAAAAAAAACTCGAAGAGTTAAAGGATAAGTGTTCGAGTTTTTACAAGAGTTAAAGGATAAATGTTCGACTAAATCGAAGACTTAGAAGATATTCTACAAGACTCCAGGAAGATAAAGTTTCGGTGAGTCTACGAGTGGAGATCGTGGAAACTCAAAATGTTAGTGAAGAAAGTGGAAATTTAAATAGAAAGTAATTTGGATTAAAGAGAAAATTAGTATGTGGATTATGGATTATGGATTGTGGATCAAGTAGATGAACATGCTGAATGTGAAAGACAACAGAGTTTGACTACTAATAGAGAGTACGAGCTACATTACAATAGAGGATCCCAATCTCAAAAAAAAAACCAAGTCTGAATATTCAATGTGGATCCCTAACTGAAAAGTTAAGTTTGAATATTCATATTCTGAAAAGTTCTCCAACATCAGAAGAAGTTCAAAATTCCAAGCAATTTTAGAAAAGGAGCTGCAAACGCAAGAAGTCTGGAAATTTGACAACTAGAGAAGAAGAGATATAGAAGCAGAGCAAAGAGAAAGAAAAGAGCTGTGTGCATAAAGATCAGGTTTTATACAATTCAAAATTAGTTTTGAGAAAGAACTTTGTTTTCCTATTTGAATTGTATATCAAAAATTACTGTATCAAAACTGTCAAGAAGGGAATTGAGCTGAAAAGATATTGTAAATTCTGTCTTGAAATAAAAGAATAGAATTTCATTTACGAGTGTTTTGTGCTTTTGTTTTATCTGATAGTTTAATTACTAAAGACACAATTCACCCCCCCTCTTGTGATACAGATGATCCTACACAATACATAATTTGTATAATCACAAGCCTCTTGGTCTTCAAAAAATATTGATTAGAGTATCTGAAATTTGCCTTGCAATTTCTATACTTACTTTGTTTATCTGATCAATTATTACTTGATCTAAATCAGTTTGTGAAACTTGTGACGGTTGTTGTAAAAATTTAGTATTTATGTCTGTATGTGTATTTGTATGTATACATGTATTTGTATCTGTATGTATACTTGTATTTGTATCTGTATGTTGCTGTTGTTTTGAAAATTGTGTCGACTATTGCTATTACTATTGTGACGGAGTTTTCCAATATTGTTGTTGTTGTTGCTATCAAATTACGGGTGTATCTGCTTTCTGGTATTTTTGTAGTTCCTTTGCAGAGAAAGATCTTGACTTCAATCTTTTCTATGGCCAAGGTGTAATATCTGTTTGACTTGCCACAATTCTTAAAAGTGTATCACCATAAAATAATTTATTCTACAAGTTTAAGATATGAGAAACAAAAATATCATACCAATTCACTGGTATATGATTAATTAATGCATATGTAGCATAAAGACAACATCTGCCAACCTCTGCATCATGACCAAACCTCTAAAAGAGTGAAGCATGTAGTATTTTTGTAATAAAACATGCTTGGCCATTTAAATCATTTAGTAATCTCATTAGATTGTTGGTAGTCGAATCTTTGGTTATACTTTTAATGTCCCACCCCAACTGATAAACCTGTTTTCTTTCTGATAATTTAGCTCCTTCATTTTTCAGACCAAGTACTTGATAAAGTAATTTTAGAGTTAAATAGATATCGTAGTCTTGTATATTGGAAACAGGAATACCTTCTTCCACTGTTTAGTTTGAGTAAAAACAACTTATAAGTTCTAGTATAACTAGATGGCCTAGCTGTTGTGGAAGTAGAGTCAACAAGCCTTGAAATTCAAACATTTCTCGTATATGTGCCATCCCTTCAAACTTAACTGGTCTTGAATATAAAACTATGAAAGTTTTATATGTTTGAAATTTTTCATAACAAGAACTATTTCTGAACCATAACAATGTATTTTTGTCTAAATTCTATTCAGGATTAGGTATTTTCCTGTCATGATGTTCTGATCTAGGACTTGTGTTAATATTATCAGTAGTATTTATATTTTTAGATCTTTCAGAACTGGTGGAATTTCTATCAAAGCTAGTATAAATGTTTGAAATATTTGTTATAGTCGTATCAATAATCTACTAAATTTCCTCTATGTGATCTTCTTAAAACATATTAGTATCAATAGTCTCTATACTATTCTGTTTATCAGCAACATTGATTTCTATAATTGGTCTATACAACAACTATCTCTATATGAAAGAATGTTCTATATCTATTTGTGTAATAGAGTCATTCTGTAATTTTGAAATTTCTATAATTGAGACATTAGTAGTGTCATATTCTATTTGTAACTGTGTAGTTTGTTGACTATATGCATATATCAACAAATATACTTGATACTATAACAGACATAACCACATGTATAAAATGTGGTATAAGCAACTATACCAAAAATCAAAAGTCTCTATCTGAGATATAATAAGAGGAAGAATATTTGTACATTCCTCTTATTCAATTTATCTTATTCAGTTTACAAAAGAAAATTCATAGAGATATACCTTCAAGTAACTTAAAAGAATTCAAAAATGAGTACACGAACTTAAGAAAATAAATGCATTACATTATGTGTAAAGAATAGATAATAGCAAAGATTATATGCTCAGATTATGGTAGAATTGTTATAACACCTGTAAAATAAATTAAGCTTGAGTACATTGCCCTTTTTTTTTTTTTTCATTTTTTTTTTTATATATATATATTTTTTATGTATTACCTCCCACAATATCATCTTTTTACGTGATCACAATCCCTTACTTAGGGAAAAGATAAACAGTTACTCAATGACAAGTGAGAATAGGTGACTTTTTTTTAAAAAAAAGAAAAGAATCTGAATTACTTGTAAAATGAGTTTTCAGTCAACACATCCTAAACCAATTGGTTTAAGTGACTAGGGTTTAAGATCCCCCAACAGACTTAATTACTCAAGCAATTGCAGACAAATAATAAAATAAGATAGTAAATTGAATAAGAGGCAACCGCAAGACTTAATTTTTCTAATAGTATGTTAATAACTTTCCTTTAATAAACGGTACATATTTTCTATGTATTTTTCAGTTAAAATCTTTATAATGGCATAAACGTAAGTAACAAAAATACAGTTGGTACTCATATTGAATCAAATTAACTTTCCTCAAGTAACCTTTTCTGAATTTTTCTTAAATAAATTGATTTCAATAAAAATCAAAATTTCGTAAATTCTTAACTAGTAAATGGTAATTCTAAAATAGATATTTTGAGTTTTTTTATTTAAATAAAGAAATTTAAATTCAAAAGCTACTTTGTAACAAACCAAAATATTATGTAATGAATAAGACAAATTAAACATCAGATAACCTATAGATACCAAGTTCTAATCGTAATTTTGAAAAGGTATTCTCATTTAAGGGTTTTGTAAATAGATTTGCTAATTGTTCTATGGTAGGAACAAAATTTAATACTATAGGATCGTATGGCTACACAAGAGGGGGGTGAATTGTGTATTTTTAATATTTTTTGAAATATAATTGAAACTTTAAAACTCAAAAACAAGTCGAGACATTGTTTTCATAAAATCATTTTTATTCAAGGTTTCAATTACAATATACAATTCAATTCTCCTCAGAAATTGTAGATGCAATTATATTTCGATATCATGTATCATCTAAACAATTTCATAACTACAAACAGAGAAAACTAATTTGCGGAATTTAAAACATTTCTCCCTGTATGAGATCTTTCTTTTTCTCCTTTTTCTTCTTTAGCAATTCTTCAGTGACGAATATCTTGTCTTTCTCTGCTTCACCGAATTTACTTTCTTCTAATACTTCAAATCTTCAGTGACGAAAATCTTACATTTTTATGCTTCACTGAACTTTCTTCCACTTGAGAGATTTTGCCCGAGAAGGTGTTTTTGATCCTTGAAAAGGATTTTTCTTTTGGTGTGTAGGGATGGTTTGATCCTTGAAAAGATTTTTCGTTTTGTGTGCAAGGATAAATTGATCAACGAGAATTCTATGCCTTTTATACTGTATCTTCATTTCATACATATCATTCACGTTTAACCACTACCAGTTTTCCACTTCTCCACGTCTTTTCTTTTTCCTTCATCGAAACACACACGTTCTAACCCACGTTTATATTTCGAATTTTCTTTAATCATCAATCTTTGATCTCTAAAAAATTTCCTGTAAAATAAACTCTCGTCCAAAAGTTTTTCATCAGTGTAATAAGAAGTCGTTACTTTAATGTTAACTAAACAAGTAACACAAGTATATATATATAACTTAACGTTTCTAACTTAACGAGTTCCTCATGTGCCATTTCATGTGACAAGTACTGTAGCTAACTCAACGAGCTAAGTCCGTGGTGTTATGCTATCTCAACGAACCATCTCCGTTGTGTTATGATAACTCAACGAACCATTTCCGTTGTGTTATGATAACTCAACGAACCAGTAATAAACAAATGTTTTTATAATAAGAATTTTACCATGTGCAAAAATAACAACTTAAGTTTATAACACTAACCTAACGCGTTGCCTTAGTGTTCAATATAGCAACTCAACGTGTTTAGTTATGTTAACTTAATGAGTTAAACATGTGCACCTCACATGATACAATACAACATTCGTAACTTATAATTTCACCAAGTGTATAACACTAACTTAAGGAGTTCGTCTCTTTTTTAACTCACTAACTTAACGAGTTATCACGTGACCTATTTTAACCTTTAAGCCTCTAACTTAACGAGTTCTCACGTGACCTCTATACAAACAAAACTCTAACTTAACGAGTTGTCTAAACGTGCACTGTTCATGATACAAAAGATATAACATTAAAACATATCATGCTTTTCAATAAAAACACACGTTAACTTAACATTTAGCTAAATGAGAAATTAATGCAACGAAACAACTAGCTATTAACTTCAGATCCAATACAGACAAGTATTTATATCAGTAAGCTTTTTCTATATTAATTGATGATTTTAATATCTTTTCACAAGCAATAGTAATTGAGCAAATATGATTATTTTCATTCAGCACACATCATCAAAACAAAAATACTCAACAATCTCCCCCTTTTTGATGATGACAAAACCATATTAAATCAATTATGAAATATGTTTAACTCAATAAAGCACCTTCGTTGGGTTAACTTTTAATTCAACAAACTTGTTTGTTGACTTAAGTTCACATAAGCTTATTTCTATTGTTTGTGTAAATTTTACCTCTCAGAACTAAAACTCTCAGATGTCAATAATTATATAAGTATCAGTTTTCTAATTATCATCTGTTAGATTACAATAACCATTTAAATAACATCTCCTTTTATAATATATATATGCAATTAAGATCATAATCATCTTTTTATAATATTTCTCCCCCTTTTTGTCATTAATCAAAAAGATAATTACAGAGAATATATATATATATATAAGAGATATAATTACAACAACTCTTTCTGTAAACAAGAATAATAATTGAAGACATTTACAGAAAAATGTATTGTTCAATCAAATCAAATAAGTAATACAAACATTACATTTTGTATTCAGAAACAAAAAAAAATAGTTATCGACCCCTTCTAAGTATATCACTTATAGCATTACATATTTTATCTCCTAGATGCCTAATATCATTTCTGATGTTGTTAAGCACTACATCTAAATCAGGAGGTAGCTGGGTTTGCTATTCTACTTGAATAACTTTGTTGTTGTTGTTGTATATGGTCTGTATCAGGTTGTTGTTGTTGTTGTTGTCGTTGAGGTTTATGCATGGCCTAGAATTTTTGCAAATCTTTGACACTAAATGCTCTCATGCCTTTAGTTTCAGAGGACCAGTCAGATAAAGTCAATTGGCTTGCAAGGATTCTACATATAGCATCACCATAAAATAACTTTGAACTCATATGCTGTAGTTGAGACATAAAAACATCAAACCAATTTATTTGAATTCTATTCAGTAGGCCATAAGTTGCATATAAACAGCTTCTGCTGACTTCCAAATTGTGTCCAACTCTCTAAAATAAATTTGCATGCAATATATTTGCAATAAACCTTGCCTCTGCATTCAGATTTTCCATTAATCTCATTTTAGAATATACATCTGGAATTTTTGGTAAAGACTGAATGTTCCATTCTAGTTGTCTTATTATGTCAAATCTGTTGGTAACAACAACACCATCATTCTTTAATCCTAAAACTTCAAAAATTAACTCAGGAGACAACATAAACTCCTGTTCATTTATTTGAGTTTTCAGAAAATTTCCATTCTTGACCAGATTGCTATAAAAAGCTGCAATAAGCTCTGTGTATTGCTTCCATTTCGTTCCTACTAGCAAGAATTTAATGAGGCCTTGAAACTCAAACAGATCTCTTATTTCCATCAAATTTCTGAATTTTATTGGACGAGCATGCAGAATCTGACATGTAATCAGATTATTGTATTTCTGCAATGCTTCTTCAGATCTAAAATGAATTGCATTACCTTGAATTTTTAAAATTGTACACAAAGAAGGTGATACCTGAAGCCGTGATTCAGAGTTTAATTCATCTTTAGGAACCTCTTCTTCAAAATGAATGTCATGTTGTTCCTCTTCCAAAATATTATCTTGAAGCTGCTCAGGTAAGCTTGATTCTTCAACTTCAACAATGTTAGGAACATTGTCAATATGCTCAACATTCATCTGTTCAGTCTCTATAGAATGTTCAGAGTACAATTTTTCCACAAATTCTACAGTTGGTGTATCTATCTGTAATTATTCATTTTGTTCAACAGATATTTCCATTGATTCATGCTGTGAATTCTTAGACTCTACTTCTATAGATTTCGTAGAAGGCTGGTTAACTTTTAGCTCTTCTAGAGTCTTGACAATTTCAATATCTGCTACTCCAGACAATTCAGCCTTTGAACTAGTTATTGCTTCAACATTGTCAATTATATTTGCAATAACTTGTTCAATGTCAAGTGCCTGATGCTCTGATTTGTCAATTTCTACATCATCAGGACTTGTACTAATAAAAAAACTTGAGCACATATTTGACTTGGATTTCTTCTCAAGTTTTCTAGCAAGGGAAAATAAAGTCTCATTATCTTCATCAGTTTTAGTGTGTCCGGAACTGATGAGTTTATCAGATGCATAATAAGGTACAATGTCTAGACATACATTGTCCTTTGGAAATAAATTTTCATCTGATTTTCCTTTTTCAATAGACTTTGTTTCCTTAGACATAATTTTTTTGACTTTCCTTCTTCTATAACATTTTTGTTTCTCCTTTCCAAGTATTGCTGTTTTGTTTTCAAATTGCTCCATAAAAGTTTTCTGCTTTAATTCTTCTAAGGCACTTTCTATTGTAACGGCCTTTCGAAGATTGTCAACTTTTGTTTTGTCTACAGCAATATCTGATTCTACTTGTTTTGAATATAAAGGAGTAGGGATAGCTGATTCATGCTCTTCCTCAAATGCATGTAGTCTTGTACCATTTATAGGAGTTTGAGGAGTTCTATTTGATGAACCTACACATTTTTTCAAATATTTTGCATACTATTCCAAAAATGCAATCTCAACACATTTCATTCTGTATTCTCTATCATATTTACTTTGAATACCCATGTATGTAATACTTGCATCAGTATGTTGAAGTTCTTGTCTAACTTCATCTAATATATCCTGAGAAAAGAAGTAATCTCTATAAAGTTCTTCTAACCTTTTGTCCACTCGAAATATTTTCTTGAACTAAGTACGTGGAACTTCATCAATCTCTATTTCTTTTCCTTTGACATCTCTTCTGCTTTTGCCTTTTCCTCTGCCACGACCTTTGTAGAACTTGGAGATCATCGTCGCAGGTTGTAACAGCAACAAGCGGGAAAGATTTTCTTGACAAAGTTTACAAATAACCTAAGTCCCCATGTAATAAGTGTTTAAATAGGGTTTTTAGGCGTATAACTCAACGTGAAGAGAAGTCGGGTTTAGAAATTAAATAAATATTGAATAAAGTTTATTCAATCATGGTACCCGAAATATTCAAGTATAACTCATTGAGTTAACCAACCTAACGAGTAAAACACTGTCTAGAGGCAGTTTTACACGTTACCTTATCTAACATAACGTCTAGTTAGTACACTTAAAACAATTTCCGGATGCTTCCAACTGAAACGTTCCGAAAACAACACACATGCTAAACTTAACATTATCTTGAGAACATTGTAAACTATTTGAACATTTTGTCCTTTAAATCTAAAATAGTTTATTTGTCTTTTTAAGTTATTTCGTCAAGATTTTAAGAGAACATTAATTCAGATTAACTAAGATTTGTATTTTAAATTATATTAATCTGTTTTTGACATTTTTAATGCTCCCCCTACAAATATACTTCAAATATATTCAACCAAAATACAAAATATACTTGTAGTGACAATAGATGTTAAGTCTAACTATACTTTTACATTTTCTTTTCAGAGACTTTCGTTATCCTAACATCATCAAAAATGATTTCCAGAATCAATTCCTACTGTATATGAATCAAAACACAACTTTGAACTCAATTCGATTAATTCAAGTAGAATAAAAGAATGTATCTCAAATAAACGTTTTCAAAAGTACTAATGTTGATTCAATAAATCAATAGTCATATCGGTATAAACTATATGCGATTCAAAGATATCTGTAATTAATGAAACAACTTTTTCTTTTCAAAACAGTAAATATTGATAATTTTCTTTAAAAGTTAGTTTGAAAAGCTTGAATCATACAAGAGCTTTCTAATGTACCCATGTAATGAGCTTTCAGTTAACAATCCCAGATCTGATCAGGACCTTAGGTTGCCAAATTTAAAGAATCCTTTTTTAGGACAACAATCCTTACATACCAATCTGCTCAAGTACAAAAGGCTCGTGATCAAACTGATCAATAAACTCTCAAAGATTTTTACTTTGTAAGCACTATTCATTTTAAGCACAATATATATGTATTCTACTAATACATATGCAATAAAACACAAATCTCATATAATTTTTACTTCTATGATTGTATTGAGAATATGAATCAGTTTCAATAAGCTTATACTTTTGATTAATAGTTTAAGATGATTTACATATAACTTATTCTACAAGTTTAATCAATTAAGTCAAATTTTTGCATGATCATATGCATTTTCCTTGATTCAAAGAAAACATTTAATCAAAATTTCAGAATGTCAGAAGTATTTAATGTTTTTCATTTACACTTCCACTTAAAATCGTAAAAACTATTAAAATTGATAAACTACTTAAAATCAATAAGATACTACTATGATTTTACAATAAATACATAGTATCTTAAGCAGCAATTTAGATATTTATAATAAGTATATAATATCTATGAGGTGAACAACATCATCAATAATATTTATCTTTTTATGTGGAGTTTAAGCATTTTACACATCACATAGCCTACAAATACCTAAATTTAATCTAATGTTGCATAATGTATTTTCGTCTAGAGGTTTTGTAAATATATCAGCTAATTGATTTTACTAGACACAAATTCTAATTTAATTTTTCCTTTAATTACGTTATCTCTTAGAAAATGATGTCTAACCTCTATATGCTTTGCTCTTGAATGTAATACAGGATTTTTGGAAAGATTTATTGCAGAACTATTATCACAATAAATCTCAGTTGTATCATAAGATAATCCAAAATCTTCTAAAGTTTGCCTTATCCACAGAATCTGAGTGCAACACAGTGCAGCAGCAATATATTCAGCTTCTGTAGTAGAAAGTACTACACAGTTTTGCTTTTTACTAAACTATGACACCAAATTATTTCCCAATAATTGACATGTGCCACTGGTACTCTTTCTATCAGATTTAGATCCTACATAATCAGCATCAGTATATCCTATAAGATCTATTGAACTATCCTTAGAATAATACAGTCCAAAATTTTTAGTTCCTTGTATATATCTAAATATTCTTTTAATTGCAATTAAGTGTGATTCCTTAGGATTAGATTGAAATCTAGCACAAACACACACAGCAAACATAATATCAGGTCTACTAGCAGTCAAATAAAGTAAAGAACCAATCATACTTCTGTATTTTCTTTGATCTATAGATTTTCCTATGTCATCAATATCTAACTTTAAAGTAGTACTCATAGGAGTTCCTCGAATCCTTGTATCATTAAAATTAAATTTCCTAAGCATTTCATCTGCATATTTTTCCTGATTTAAAAATATACCTTTATCCATTTGCTTAATTTGAAGTCCTAGAAAATATGAAAGTTCTCCTATCATACTCATTTCAAACTGATTAGTCATCTCTTCAGAGAATATTTCTATCAACTTATCAGAGGTTGCTCCAAAGATTATATCATCCACGTATATTTGAACAACAATCTGATCTTTACCATCTCTCTTAATAAATAGAGTATGATCCACTTTTCCCATGATATAGCCTTTTTCTATTAAAAAGTAGACAATCTTTCATACCATGATCTAGGTGCTTGCTTCAAACCATATAAGGCTTTCTTCAATTTATACACAAAGTCAGGATTTTTAATATCTTCAAATCCAGGTGGTTGTTTTACATAGACTTCTTCATTAATTAAACCATTTATAAATGCACTCTTTACATCCATTTGATATAATTTAAAATCCATATAACAAGCATAGGCTAATAATATTCTAATACTTTCTAACCTAGCTACAGGAGCAAATGTTTCATCATAATCTAATCCTTCTTCCTGTTTATACCCTTGTGCAACTAATCTATCTTTATTCCTTATAATTTGACCAGTTTCATTAGTTTTGTTTCTAAAGATCCACTTTGTACCTATTATGGACTGATTTTCTAGTGGAGAAACTAATTCCCATACATCATTTCTAATGAATTGATTTAGTTCTTCTTGCATTGCCACTATCCAATTTTCATCAGATAATGCTTCTTGTATATTCCTTAGTTCCATCATAGAAACAAACATACACATACTATTTAAATTTACTAAAGCTCTAGTTTTAACTCCCTCATTAATATTACCAATGACTTGAGTAATGGGATGTGATGAAGAATAACACCAATTTCTCTGATTTTCCTCAATATTCTCATCAACATCTGAAAGTCCATCACTTTCATCATTAGTTTGATCATTTAAGTTCATATTTTTGATTTTCTCAGATAAATCATCAATCTCTCTATTGATCTCTAACTCATTTGGAAAATTGATCATATCATCGTTATCAGCTTTAGATTGAGATTCTTTAAGAGAATTTCCATTGAAGCTTACATGGAGGGTTTCTTCAATAGTCTTAGAAGTCTTGTTATATACTCTATAGGCTTTACTTCTAGTAGAGTAACTTAGAAAAATTCCTTCATCCGATTTGACTTGAAATTTATCCCTTTTATCCTTAGTATTAAGAATAAAACACTTGCAGCCAAATGGTTTCATATAGGAAATTTTTGGAACCCTATTAAACATAATTTCAAAAGGAGTTTTATTAACATGAGGTCTTAAATGACTTCTGTTAATAACATAACAAGCTGTATTTACTGCTTCCGCCCAAAGATTTTGAGGTAACTTATGTTCATTCAACATAGTTCTGGCCATTTCTTGAAGTGATCTATTCTTTCTCTCAACAACACCATTTTGACACGGTGCTCTTGGAAAAGAAAATCTTTGATCAATGCCATGCTCATTACAATAGTTATCCATTTGATCATTATCAAATTCAGTTCCATGATCACTCCTAAGTTTTTGAATAGAGGCACTTTGCTCATTTTGAACAAAATTGCAAAACATTTTAAATTTTTGAAAAACTTCTGTCTTAGATGCTAGAAAATATACCCAAGTGTATCTAGAGAAGTCATCTACTAAAACAAATACATACCATTTACCACCAAGACTCATGATTCTTGTTGGTCCAAATAGATCCATATGTATAAGTTCTAAGACTCTCTTGCTTGAAATATCAGTTTTGGATTTAAAAGAGTTTTTGTGAAGTTTACCTAACTCACATGCATCACACATAAAGTTCTTTGAGTATTTAATCTTTGGTAAACTTCTCACTAAATGTTTTCTAGATAGTTTATGTAACAGTCTCATATTTATATGCCCAATCCTTCTATGCCATAGATATGCATCACTAGTTTCAGCTAGCAAACATGAATTTAAATCAACTGCACTAGAAGGTAAAGATAAAATACATACAAAACCTTTTATTTTACATCATCTGTATTTTTATCAATTATTTTGCATACATTATCTTCAAGCACTACATAATATCAATTTTCAGATAGTTTTATGACACTCAGCAAATTAAATCCTAGGTTTTCTACATATAGTACATTCGAAATAACACAAGTAGAAGTTATTTTAACATTGCCTATACCTATAATTTTATCTTTGTTTTTGTTTCCAAATGTTACACTTCCTTTCATGGTATTTGTAAAATTTTGTAATAGACTTTTTTGTCCAGTCATGTGACTTGACGCTCCACTGTCCAAGATCCATTTTGATGTTGTTTCCTCCTGCAACACAAATTAAGAAAAACTTTTTCTTGGTACCCAATGTTGTTGAGGACCAAGTTCATTAAACGCATATTTCTTCTTTTTGTTTAAAAATAGTTTAACATTATCATTTATATTCTTATTAGTTTTAAGTACTATTGATTTATCTTTAGCTTCATACTCACATATAGCATTATTGCTTTTGCAATCATTCTTTTTGTTTTCAGATGTAGTATAATCAAGACCAAACATATTTTTATCAGATGTTAATTTATTTTGGTCATGCTTATACATTTCTGTAAGTTCATACCAAGATTTTGTACTTGTATTAACACTTTCCGTACATACAAAATCATTTTCTGCACAAGAATTTTTTGTTTTATCACATGTAGAATGAGTAATTGGTCTAATACCAATGTATTGAATTACATGCTCAGGTTTCTGAATTTTCAGTTTACTACAATTGTCTGAAATTTTAGAAATTGAATTTCCAGAATAAGAAACAAAATTTTTAGAAACATTTATAGTCATGTTAGAAGTACAATTTGACAAATCACATTGATTTATATTATTACTGCATGATTCATCCCTTGAAGTACCTACTTTTACATATTTATTACCTTGTTTCATAATAAAAGGAATTTTAGTCTTAGATTTACTTGAACTGCAACTAATAAATCCTCTATTGGCTTGAGATTCAGGATATTCAGGATAATCAAATCCTAAGCCAAAGTTATAAGACACCGCAGGTGTACTAGTTAGTTTGTCTAACTTAGTTTGACTTGAATTCCATTTCTCAAAGGTAGAATTTAAATCTTGCTCTCTTAGTTTTAATTTTTCTATCTCTAATTCAAGTTCATTTATATTGTTTCTCAACATTTCATTTTCAGATTCTATCTTTAATTTTTCAGCATTTATATTCTGTATTTGTTCATGTAAGATACATTCATTAAATCTAAATTTTTGCAAATCTCTAGCATGATTTTCATTATCACATTTAAACTTTTCTAAAGTAGTAGACAGGAAACAATTTTCTTCTTCCATATTGGATGAAGATTTTCTAATATTCTTATTTTCCAATTTACATACTTTAAGTTTTTGTAATAATGCATGATAAGCACATAATAATTCATCAAAGTTGAAATCTGAATGACTTTCAGGATCAGATATTACCTTAGACTCATCTACCATGAAGCACACATGAGCAACGTCTTCTAACTCTTGTTCTCCTTCTGAATGTGAAGATTTTGATGCTGATTCCTCAGATTCAGACTCTTCAAACGTGTCATCCCAAGTGACCTTCAAAGCCTTTTTCTTGTAAACTTTTTCTGAGTTTTCTGAGTCGTCTTCTTCTGATTTGTCCTACTTTGCTTTTCATTTTTCCTCATAGGACAATCTGGTGAAAGATGTCCAGGTTTCCTACAATTGTAACATACATACTTTCTGGATGAAGAATTCTTGTCATTCAATGATTTTGACGTTGAGGGTTTATCATTTTTGTTCCTTTGGTGTTTCCTAGCTTTCCATGCTTTCTTGAATTTCCTAGTCAGCAAAATCAAATCCTCGTTAGAATCAATAGATATATCAGAATCTGAATTAATTTCGAAGGATATTTCTTTCTTCATTTTTAGTTTGTTGTGACTCAGTGATTCATTTATTTGAACTTCATAAGCTGTTAAATTTCCTATAAGTTTATTCATAGTATAAACATTTAAATCTCGTGATTCCTCAATTCATGTTACTTTTTGAGACCATTTAGAACTTAGGGATCTGAGAATTTTCCTCACCAAATCCTTCTGTTCAAAATTCTTTCCTAAACATTTTAAAGAGTTTATGATATCAAGAAATCTAGAAAACATCTCAGAAATATTTTCGTCTTCATGCATCTTAAATAGTTCATACTTATGAATCAACATGTTTATTTTTGTCTCTTTAACTTGAGAAGTACCTTCATGTGAAACTTCTAATGCATGCCACACCTCATAAGCATATTTATATGCCGACACTTTACTGAACTGTTCATAACTCAATGCACAAAATAAAATATTTAAGCCCTTAGCATTCAGAATTTTATTTTCTTTTTCAGTAATTGTCCAAGTATTATAAGGAGTAGTTAACAGAGTATATGGTTTAGAAATCATGAACCACAATTTATGATCTTTACTTTGAAGAAAAACAGTCATCCTATATTTCCAATATTCAAAATGTATTCCAGGAAATAAAGGAGGACGATTAAGATTTTGGCTTTCATATAAAGAAAAATTACCATTTCCAGTAGCCATTTTACCTTAGATTTTTCAACCTATTTGATTTTAAACAGTCTAAAAACTTTAAAACAAATTGAGCCTTAAATCAAGAAAGTTAAGCGTATGCTCAGATATTAATTTCTGTTTAAAAACAAGGAAGGTAGAATAAGCAATGATATTAAATAAGTTGGTATCGATTTTATATCAAATATTATTAACAAAGCTCTAATACCACTTGTAGGATCGTATGACTACACAAGAGGGGGGTGAATTATGTATTTTTAATATTTTCTGAAATATAATTGAAACTTTAAAACTCAAAAACAAGTCGAGACATTGTTTTCATAAAATCATTTTTATTCAAGGTTTCAATTACAATATACAATTCAATTCTCCTTAGAAATTGTAGATACAATTGTATTTCGATACAATGTATCATTTAAACAATTTCATAACTACAAACAGAGAAAACTAATTTGCGGAATTTAAAACTTTTCTCCTTGTTTGAGATCTTTCTTCTTCTTCTTTTTCTTCTTCAGCAATTCTTCAGTGACGAATATCTTGTCTTTTAATGCTTCACCGAATTTGCTTTCTTCTGATACTTCAAATCTTCAGTGACGAAAATCTTACCTTTTTATGCTTTACTGAACTTTCTTCCACTTGAGAGACTTTCCCCGAGAAGGTGTTTTTGATCCCTGAAAAAGATTTTTCTTTTGGTGTGCAGGGATGGTTTGATCCTTGAAAAGATTTTTCGTTTTGTGTGCAAGGATAAATTGATCAACGAGAATTCTATGCCTTTTATACTGTATCTTCATTTCATGCATATCCTTCACGTTTAACCACTACTAGTTTTCCACTTCTCCACGTCTTTTCTTTTTCCTTCATCGAAACACACACGTTCTAACCCACATTTATATTTCAAATTTTCTTTAATCATCAGTCCTGGATCTTTGAAAAATTTCCTGAAAATAAACTTTCTCGTTCAAAAATTTTTCATCAGTGTAATAAGAAGTTGTTACTTTAATGTTAACTAAACGAGTAACACAAGTATATATATAACTTAACGTTTCTAACTTAACGAGTTCCTCATGTGCCATTTCACATGACAAGTACTGTAGCTAACAGAACGAGCTAAGTCCGTGGTGTTATGCTATCTGAACGAACCAAATCCGTTGTGTTATGATAACTCAACAAACCATTTCCGTTGTGTTATGATAACTCAACGAACCAGTAATAAACAAATGTTTTTATAATAAGAATTTTACCACGTGCAAAAATAACAACTTAAGTTTATAATGCTAACCTAACGCATTGCCTTAGTGTTCAATATAGCAACTCAACGCGTTTAGTTATGTTAACTTAACGAGTTAAACATGTGCACCTCACGTGATACAATACAACATTCGTAACTTATAATTTCACCACGTGTATAACACTAACTTAACGAGTTCGTCTCTTCTTTTACTCACTAACTTAACGAGTTATCACGTGACCTATTTTAACCTTTAAGCCTCTAACTTAACGAGTTCTCATGTGACCTCTATACAAACAAAACTCTAACTTAACGAGTTGTCTAAACGTGCACTATTCATGATACAGAAGATATAACATTAAAACATATCATGCTTTTCAATAAAAATACACGTTAACTTAACATTTAGCTAAATGAGAAATTAATTCAACGAAACGACTAGTTATTAACTTCAGATCCAATACAGACAAGTATTTATATCAATAAGCTTTTTCTGTATTAATTGATGATTTTAATTTCTTTTCACAAGCAATAGTAATTGAGGAAATATGATTATTTTCATTCAGCTCACATCATCAAAACAAAAATACTCAACATACAGTTTTTCCAAAGTCAACTTTATCCAACTTAGTGATAGTACTCATTGATGTATTCTTTGTTTTGGTGTTGTCTAACCTAAACCTCTTTAATATATCTTGAATATATTTTTCTTGTGAAATAAAAGTACCCTGATTTAACTGCTTAATTTGTAAGCCTAGGAAAAATGATAGTTCACCCATCATACTCATTTCAAATTGATTAGTCATGTCTTTCGAGAAAAACTCAACTAATTTATCATTTGTTGCTCCAAATATAATGTCATCTACATAGATTTGAACTACCAATATATCTCTTTCGACCTTCTTGATAAAAAGAGTGTGATCTGCCTTTCCCATAGAGTACCCTTTTTCCATAAGAAATTTAGATAATCTCTCATACCAAGACCTAGGGGCTTGTTTAAGGTCATATAGTGCCTTTTTAAGCTTGAAAACATACTTAGGATGTTTTGAATCTTAAAAACCTAGAGGTTGTTTTACATAAACTTCTTCTTTTATATATCCATTTAAAAAAGCAGTCTTAACATCCATTTGATATAATTTGAAATCTATGTAACAAGCATATGCTAACAAAATTCGTATTGATTCTAGTCTAGCAACTAGAGCAAATGTTTCATCATAGTCAATTCTTTCCTCTTGCTTGTAACCTGGAGCAACTAACCTAGCTTTATTTTTAACTATATGTCCATCCTGATCTACTTTGTTTCTAAATACCCACCTTGTTCCTATTATAGACTGATTTTCAGGTGGTGGAATTAGATCCTATACTTCATTTCTTATAAATTGATTTAGCTCATCTTGCATAGCTAAATACCAAAATTCATCTTCTAAGGCATCTTCAATTTTCTTAGGTTCTAGTAAGGAAACAAATGAATAAGCACCACAAATGTTGACTACTAATGACCTAGTTCTAACTCCTTGATTAGGATCGCCTATTACCTGATTAATAGGATGAGATGAAGCATAACGCCAATTTCTATGTTGTTCCATATTTTCTATAGGTATGACATTATTTTCTTCTAATTCTTCATCATTTAAGTTTATATTTCTTATTCCATCAAATAATCTCTCAATTTCTCTATCAACATCATTTGGTACCATTTCTGGGAGAATTTCTAAATCAAAGTTTTCAGCATGTCTAAAATCCAAATGATAATTTTCATGAAATTTCACATGTAGGGTTTCCTCAATGGTTTTTATTGATTTGTTATATACTCTATATGCCTTACTTCTAATGGAATAACTAACAAAAATACTCTCATCTAATTTGGCTCTAAATTTGTCTCTATGTTCCTTAGTGTTTAGAATAAAACACTTGTAGCCAAAGAGTTTTAAATAACTTATTTTGGGAACCTTGTTATACCATATCTCATAAGGAGTTTTATTTAAAATTGGTCTTAGATGTACTCTATTTATAACATAACATGCTATATGAACTGCTTTTACCCAAAAAGATAGGGGTAACTTATTTTCATTTAACATGGTTCTGGACATTTCCTGAAGTGATCTGTTTTTACGTTCTACTATCTCATTTTGTGAAGAAGCTCTTAGAAATGAGTACTTATGATCTATGCCTAATTCTCCACCAAAGGTGTCTATTTGATCATTATCAAATTCTATACCATGATCACTCCTAAGTTTTTGAATTTTAACATTTTGCTCATTCTGAACTTTATTACAAAATATCTTAAATATTTCAAAAACATCAGTTTTATTAGCTAGAAAATAAACCCAAGTAAACATAGAATAGTCATCAACTAGTACAAAAGCATAATGTTTACCTCCTAGACTAATAGTCCTAGTACGTCTAAATAAATCCATATGCACTAGTTCTAATACTCTTTTGCTTGTTATTTCATTTAAACTTTTCAAGGATGTTTTATGTAATTTACCAAGTTGACATGTATCACACATAAACTCTTTCGAGTACTTAATACTAGGTAAACCTCTAACTAGATTCTTTTTAGACAACTTTTGTAATAATTTTAAGTTTGAGTGTCCTAGCCTTCTATGCCATAAAATAACTTCATCCGATTTTGTAGTTAGGCAAGCATTGTCTTTAATAATATTAGAAGGCAAATTCAGAATACATACAGATCCTTTCTTATATGTAGTGAATAGAATTTTGTTTGTAGACATGTCCATAATTTTATAAGAATCTTTTCAAAAATTACTTTGTAAAACTTCATTAAAATAGGAACACTCAATAAATTAAAACCTAAGTTTTCTACTAATAAGACATCATTTATAAAATATTTTTCAGTTACCTAAACCTTGCCAAACCCAAAGATATTTGTTGTACTTTTATTTCCAAAGGTAACTTGTCCGTTCTTGGTCTTTGTTACTTCTATAAGTAATTGTATATCTCCAATCATGTGGCTGGATGCTCTACTGTCCATTATCCATTTTGATTTGTGTACCTACAAAACAGTTAAAAAGAGATTTTATCTCTTGGAACCCATTTCTAAGTGTCCAAGAATTTTAGAGAGAGTTATATCAAAATAATCAATATTTTTATACTTCAACTTATCTATCTTCTGATAATTATTCTTGCATTTATTTCTCTTAGTATTATAATTATCAGAACATTTATCTCTATATAAACCAAAGTTGAAATTTTCATTTCTGACATTATTTGATTGTTGATCTTAATATTCGATAATTTTTAAATATGAAGAAAACTGATCAAAAATATTAAAATTTTCAAATGACTTAGCTTGATTTTTCTAAAAATTTCTTTTGAAATTCTTGCATCGTGTGCTATCATTTATATACTGCATTTTATTAATTTGCACATATTTATCTCCCTTTTTAATCACACATGAAATAGTTTTTCATCTACTATTCTTAGTACTAGAAATAAAGACATTATTTTTAGTAGTACCATCATGCAACATATAATTTTCAGAAGATGCATTGTGTAAACCAATACCATGTTTTTCTACATTTGATATTTTACTACTAAGTTCATTTGTTATAGTTTGACTATTATTCCATTTACTTAATGTAGCCTTTTGATCGCAAACCTTAATCTTTAACATATCAATTCTGAATTTAAATCAGTAATAGTCAGTTTCAGTTTTTCAATTTTGCAGATCATTTTCTTTTTATCAGCAATTAAATTTTCACAATTTGCATGTAATTTTCTTTCTATTATAGTAAACTTTAAAATTTCCTATGCATGCTTTTGATTTTCTTCTTTAAATTTATTCAACGTAGAGTTTAGAAAATCAATCTTATTTTCAGATTCATTTAGCATTTTCCTAGTGTTCTTTCCTTCTATTTTTACTTTCTTATATTTTCTAGCCAATTTATTATATTCAACAAGTAATCCATCAAAACTAGTATTTTGATTAGAGGATACCTCATTGGATTTTTCCATGAAGCATACATTTGCTAGATTTTCTTCTAAATCTGATGTTGATGAGGATTCATTATCTGATGTTGAATCCTTTGCTTCTTCATTTTGTGAAGCTGAAGAGTCATTCCATGTCACTTTAAGTGCCATTCTCTTTCTAAATTTCTTATTCCTGAAATTCATCCTTGAATTCTTCTTATCTTTGTTGAGAGGACAATTAGTTTGAAAGTGACCTAGCCTGTTACACTTGTAACATATGATTTTGTCTTTCATGAATGACTTCTTCTCCATATCTCTAGATATTTTTGCTGACCTTAAGTTCTTGCGTTTCTTCAATAGATTTTTAAATTTTCTAGTCAACAACAGTAAATTATTGTTAGAATCACTAGTGACTTCTAAGACTTTATCAGCCTCAAAAGCTAGATCTCTTCTAGGATTCTTCCCTTTTGGATCTAAATGTTGTACTTCATAGGCTATTAGATTGCCTATAAGATCATCAAGAGTATATGTATTTAAATCTTTGGACTCTTCAATAGATGTTGTCTTTTGAGCCCAAATTTTAGTTAAAGATCTAAGGATCTTTCTTACCAAGTCTTTCTCCTCAAATTTCTTGCCTAAAGATTTTAATGAATTTACAATCTCAAGAAAACATATCAGAGATACATTCATTTTCGTGTATTTTAAAAAACTCATATTTATGTACTAACATATTAATCTTAGATTCCTTGACCTGGTTAGTACCTTCATTGGCAACTTCTAATGCATGCCATATCTCATATGTAGTTTGATATGTAGAAACTTTGTTAAATTGATCATGAGATAAAGCACAAAACAAGATGTTTAAACCTTTAGCATTTAGTGTCATTCGCTCTTTTTCATCAAAAGCCCAAGTATCATATGGAGTCGTAACTAACACTATAGGATTGCTAATTACATGCCATAGTTTGAAATCAATTGATTGAAAGAATACTTTCATTCTATATTTCTAGTAGCCATAATTGCTACCTTCGAACATAGGAGGATGATTAGTGGTCTGTCCTTCAGTCATAACTAAGATTTCAGTATTATCTATTTTAAATAGATGATTCTAAGTAAATGGCAGGAAAAATTGATTCCTAAATAGAGAAATGAAAGCTCTTAATTATGATAAATGCTCTAATACTAGTTGTAGGATCGTTGTATCACAAGAGGGGGGGTGAATTGTGTCTTTAGTAATTAAAATTACCAATAGATAAAACAAGAGCACAAAACACTCGTAAATAAAATTCTATTCTTTATAAACTTTAAAGAAAGATTTTACAATATCTTTTCAACTTAATTCCCTTCTTGATGGTTTTGATATAGTAATATCTGATATGCAATTCAAATAGAAAATGAAGTCCTTACTCAAAACTAATTTCGAATTGTATAAAACCTAATCTTTATGCATGTAGCTCCTTTCCTTCTTTTTGCTCAACTTCAATATCTTCTTCTTCTTTAGTTGTCGAATTTCTAGACTTCTTGCATTTGCAGCTCCTTTTTTGGAATTGTTTGGAATTCCGAACTTCTTCTGATGTTAGAGATTTTTCTAGATATGAATATTTAGATTTGATTTTTCAGTTTGGGATCTAGATTGAATATTCAGACTTGATTTTTGAGATTAGGATCCTGTCTATAATGTAGCTTGTACTCTCTATTAGTAGTCAAACTATGACTTCATGTTCAACATGTTCATCCACTTAATCCATAATCCATGTACTAATTTTGTCTTTAATTCAAATTACTATCTTTTTGAATTTTCACTTTCTCCACTATCATTTTGAATGTCCATGATTTCCACTCGTAGATTCACTGAAACTTTATCTTCTTAGAGACTTGTAGAATATCTTCTAAGTCTTTGTTTTAGTCGAACACTTATCCTTTAAGTCTTGTAAAAACTCGAACACTTATCTGTAACTCTTTGAGTTTTTGCACTTGCAAAACACGTGACTGAACATAGAAACTTATCTGTTCATTAGTCATTTTATAAAACTCAAACAGTTATCTATCCATGCATATAAAAACTCGAACAGTTATCTAACTCTTCGATTTTCATTAACAAATGCACATGGAGAACACGTGACAACCTAAAGCATTAAAAACACACATCTAGATAACTTAACTATATGAGTTTTTAACATAACTCTTTGACTAAATCGAAATGTTAACTATCTGAAAGTTTAATTATCTGAAATTCTAACTATTCGAAAACTTTAACTATCTGAAAATCTAACTATCCGAAAGTTTAAATGAAACTTTTTGATAACTTGTCAACATTTAATTACGTGACTATTATATTTAGAAAATATTATTTAGACTTATTTATAAACTTTAAGAAAGCATTTATCATCAAAACAAAATTCCTAATAATGAAGTTAGATAATAACTTCAAAATACAGCTGAGAGTATACAATATATGGGAATAAGAAGTAAATATGATAGAGAATATCGCATGAAATGTGCGAAGATAGCATTTTTGGGACAATATGCTAAATATTTAGAAAAAGGAGTAGGTTCATCAAATAGAATTCCTTAAACACCTATCAGTGGAACAAGACTACAATCATTTGAGGAAGAACATAAATCTGCTATTCCTACACCTTTATATTCAAAGGAAAAATAGACAAATATTGTCGTTGATCTAAGAAAAGTTGAAAGTCTTCGAAAGGCAATAGCTATAGAAAGTGCCTTTGAAGAATTAAAATAGAAAACTTTTATGGAACAGATTTAGAAGAAAACATCAATAATAGCAGAAGAACAACTGACTTGTTATAAGAGACGAAGAGTTAGAAAAATTGTTTCTAAGGAAACAAATGCTATTGGAAAAGAAAAATCAAACGATGATTTAATTCCAAAGGGCAATGTATGTCTAGATATTGTGCCTTTCAGTGCATCTAATAAGCTCATTAGTTCCAAACACACTGAAACTAATGATGATGAGACTTTATTCACTTTTTCTAGAAAACTTGAAAAGCAATCAACGCAACAAATTAGTTCAAGTTTTTCTACAGTTTCAAGCCCTAATGATAAGAAAATTGAACAATCAAAGCATCAAGCAACTGATATTGAATAAGTTATTGCAGATGTACTTGAAAATATTAAGGTAGTAACAAGTTCAAAGGTTAGATTGTTTGGAGTGGTAACTATTGAAAAAGATAAGACTCCAAAAGAGCTAAATGTACATTAGCCTATTTCAGAATCTATAGAACCAAAGACTGAGAATTCACAGCATGTACAAATGGAAATATCTATTGTAGAAACTGAAGAATTACAGATAGATACAAAGGCAGTTGAATTTGTGAAAAATTTTAACTCTGAGTTTTCTATAGAAATTGAACAAATGGATGTAGTGGATATTGAAAATGTTCCTCACTTTGTTGAAGTTAAAAAATCAAGCTTACCTGAGCAGCTTCAAGAAAATATTTTGATAGAGGAACATAATGACATTCATTTTGAAGAAGAGGTTCTTGAAGATGAATTAAATTCTGAATCAAGGCTTCAGGTATCACCTTCTTTGTATAGAGTACTACAAATTCAAGGAAATTCAATTTATTTTAGATTTGAGGAAGCATTGCAGAAATACAATAATTTGATTTCATGTCAGATTCTACATGCTGGCCCAATAAAGTTTAGAAATCTAATGGAAATAAGAGATTTATTTGAGTTTTAAGGCTTAATTCAATTCTTGCTAGTTGAAACAAAATGGAAGCAATATAAAGAGCTTATAGTAGCTTTTTATAGCAATCTGGTTAAGAATGACGATATATTGACAACTCAAATACATCAACAGGAGTTCACCTTATCTCCTGAATTAATTTTTGAAGTTTTAGGATTGAAGAATGAAGGTGTTGTTGTTACTAACAGATTTGACATGGTTAGATAGCTAGCTAGAATGGGACATTCAGTCTTTATCAAAGATTCCAAATGTATATTTAGAAATGAGATTAATGGAAAATCTGAATGTAGAGGCAAGGTTTATTGCAAATATTCTGCATGCCAATTTATTTCAAAGAGTCAGACATAATCTGGAAGTCAGCAGAAGTTGTTTATATGCAACTTATGGCCTCCTGAACAGAATTCAAATCAATTGGTTTGATGTTTTCATTTCTCAACTACAGCATATGAGTTCAAAGTTATTTTTTGGTGATGTTGTATGTAGAATTCTTACAAACCAATTAACTTTATTCGACTAGCCCTTTGAAACTAAAGACATGAGAGCTTTCAGTATTAAAGATTTGCAAAAATACTAGTCTATGCATCAACAACAGCAACAACAATAACCTGACATTATAGAACACCAACCACAATAGCAAAACTATTCAGATCAAGTACAACAGCAATACAATCTAACTCCTAACTTAGATGCAATGTTGAATGTCATTAGAAATGATTTTAGGCATCTAGGAGATAAAATTTATACTACTATTACTGATATAATTAAGAGGAATAGATAAATGTATTGTCATTTGTTTGTTTGCTTGTCTGAATACAAAATGTAATGTTTTATTGTTTGATTATTTGAACAATACATTTTACTGCAAATGATTTCATTCTTATTACTGTTTATAGAAAGTTTAGTTGTAAATGTGTCTCTCAAATTTTTATTCAATGTAATCATCTTTTTGATTAATGACAAAAAGGAGGAGATGATTATGAGTTTAAATGCATATATTAAAAAGGGGAGATGATTCTGTGGTTATTGAAATTTTTCTAGAAGTTTTACTTCTAGGAGGTGAATTTTACACAAACAACAGAAATAAGCTTAAATGAACTTAAGTCAACAAAATTGTTTGTTGAATTAAAACTTAACCCAATGGAGGTACTTCATTGAGTTAAACATATTTCATAATTGATTTAATATGATTTTTATCATCATCAAAAAGGGGGAGATTGTTGAGTATTTTGTTTTGATGATATATAATAAACGGATATAATCATATTTACTCAATTACTATTGTTTGTGAACATAAATTAAGAACATCAATTAATACAGAAAAAGTTTACTGATATAAATATTTAACTGTAATGGATCTGAAATTATACTAAGTTAAATAGCTAGTCATTATGTTTTTCGTTTAACTAAATGATAAGTTAACATGTGTTTTTATTGCAAAGCATGATATGTTTTAAAGTTATATTTTCTGTATCATGAACAATGCACGTTTAGACAACTCGTTGAGTTAGTGCATTATTTGTATAAAGGTCAAGTGAGAACTCATTGAGTTATAGGCTTAAAAGTTAAAATAGGTCACGTGAGAACTCGTTAAGTTAGTATTATGCATGTGGTGAAATTAAAGTTTATGAATGTTATATTGTATCATGTGAGTTGCACATGTTTAACTCGTTAAGTTAACATAACTGTACGCATTGAGTTACTATATTGAACATTAAGGCAACACGTTAGGTTAGCGTTATAAACTTAAAGTTATTATTGCACGTGGTAAAATTCTTATTATAAAAACATTTGTTTATTTCTGTTTCGTTGAGTTATCTATAACACCACAAAGTTGGTTCGTTGAGTTAGCATAACACCATAGACTTAGTTCATTGAGTTAGTTACAGTACTTATCACATGATTTGGCACATGATGAACTCATTGAGTTAGATACGTTAAGTTATAAATCTACTTGTAATACTCGTTTAATTAACATTAACACAATGACTTCTTATTACATTTGATAAAAAGTTTTGGACAAGAAAGTTTATTTTGCAGGAAATTTTTCAGAGATCCAGGATTGATGATTAAGGAAAATTCGAAAAGAAAACGTGGGTTAGCACGTGTGTATTTTGATGAAGGAAAAAGAGAAGACGTGAAGAGTGGAAATCTAATAGTGATTAAACGTGGAGGACATGCATGAAGTGAATATATAGTATAAAAGGCATAGAATTCTCGTTGATCAATTATCCTTGCACACCAAACAAAATATATTTTTAGGGATCAAAAACACCTCTTCGGGGAAAAGCTCTCATATGGAAGAAAATTCAGTGAAGTAGAAAAAGTCAGATTTATGTCACTGAAGATCTGAAGTATCAGAAGAAAGTACATTCAGTGAAGTAGAGAAAGTCAGATATTTGTCACTAAATAATTGTAGAAGAAGAAAAAGAGGAAAAAAAAAACTCAAACAGGGAGAAATGTTTTAAATTCTGCAAATTAGTTTTCTCTATTTGTAGTTATGAAATTGATTATATGAAGCATGGTATAGTTATATAATTGCATCTACAATTTCAGAGGAGAATTGAATTGTATATTGTAATTGAAACCTTGAATAAAATGATTGGATTAAAATAGTGTCTCGACTTGTTTTTATATTTGAAGTTTCAATTATAATCGAAAATGTTGAAAAACACAATTCACCCCCCCTCTTGTGTAGCCATTGGATCTTACATCTTTGGACTCTTCAATTGATGTTGCCTTTTGAGCCCAAATTTTAGTTAAAGATCTAAGGATCTTTCTTACCAAGTCTTTTTCCTCGAATTTCTTGTCTAAATATTTTAATGAATTTACAATCTTAAGAAAATGGGAAAACATATCAGAGATACATTCATTTTTGTACATTTTAAAAAGCTCATATTTATGTACTAACATATTAATCTTAGATTCCTTGACTTGGTTAGTACCTTCATTGGCAACTTCTAATGCACGCCATATCTCATATGTAGTTTGATATGTAGAAACTTTGTTAAATTGATCATGAGATAAAGCACAAAACAAGATGTTTAAACCTTTAGCATTCAGTGTCATTCGCTTCTTTTCATCGAAAGTCCAAGTACCATATGGTGTCGTAACTTAACACTATAGGATTGCTAATTATATGCCATAATTTGAAATCAATTGACTGAAAGCATACTTTCATCCTATATTTCTAGTAGTCATATGTTTAAAATGAAAAAGTACATAATATTAATGGTTAAATGATGGTTAATTGCATAATATTTAGCTTATCATATGAGAATAAAGCCATTATGTTATAATTGCACTATTATACGCTTTAACGAAAAAATTTGCATAATTTTAGGAAATTAGTATTAATTAAGTATATTTCTGAACTATCGGTGAATTACAAGCTTTTTAATTCCTAAGTCTCAGAATTTTTTGTTATTTCAAAAAGTTATATTTCATGTATCAAACAGTTATGTTTTAAACACTTAAAGAATATTTTATTATTTCCTAGAGGACATGTGTTGTAACCTTAATATACAACTTAAGTGGATTTTCAGTAAGTTATCTGGTAACTATCCGAAATGTATCTAAGCATCAGATAGTTAGATTTGCAAGTATCCGAAATATATTTTTATCATAAAACTACCTAAGGACACGTGTCGCATTCTGGAAACTTGACTTAAGTTATCTTTCAAAAGGTTAGGTGCTAACTATCTGAAATGCATGTAAGTTTCAGATACTTATAGTTATAACTATTCGAAACATCTGAACTCGTTAAGTTATTTCTTCATTGCTCGTGTTTTATAGTTAAATCAATGAAGTAAGTCTGTTGAGTTAACCGTAACTCCACGGACCATTTATTTGCTAACATGCCACTATAGCAGTTGTAGAAACAGGAAATTCAAAGGGAAACCATGATTACATGTATCTCGTAGGAATTCACTTGTGGAAATAAGAAGAAATCACCATCGCTGATATGAATGAAGGAAATCCAACCGATAATTTAAGTAGAAGTAGTTATTACTGAAAGAAATATAAAAGATGAAGAAAAGTGTGTGGGAAAAGGCGGAGAACCATGCTAACTACAAGAAGCATCGGAAGTTCCCTGAAGCTCCACACCACCACCAAAATCACCAACCATCAGAGGTCTATAATGATACTTTTCAGATGTTAGGTCAATTCTGAGCCAAATGTAGTGATTGATAACTGCTATGAGGAGTGATCGCGTCGCAAGAAGGGAAGTCATTTTTACCAAGCACTGACTCATATCTCAAGAGATCGTAAAGCTTCTAGCCTTGGTTTTGGGTTGATGCCAATATGTTGAAGAGGAGATCAACTTACAATTCTTGATTCGCGATTCTATAGGGAGAGGAGGCAAGATTGTAAGTGATTAAGTTTTTAGTGGTGTAATCACATTGCATGTAGTGATGGAAGTTTTTATTATTGATAGAGATTTTTACATTTCACCTTCTGCTCATCTTCAAGAACATATCAAAACAAAAATACCAAAAACAACTACTTATCTATGTTTACATTTAGTATTAAAGTGTTGTATTGTTTGTTTTGTATCGTGATTAATGTTATCATTATCGGTATTGTGATTGTTTTATGTTTGTTTGATTCAGAAAAATAGAAAATAGTTTTATTGTTTACTGAAATTGATATGTCTTAGATACTTAAAGATTTTAATGATTACTATTTGAAATATCTGAATGTTAGTGTTACTTAATGACAAATCTCAAATTAACTAACATTAAAGAGCTTAATTGATGTTATTTACATTCTGTGGAACCGCCCAATAGTTGGTCGAATTCCTCTATGAATAATAGTATTTAACTAGAAGGGTAGGCTTGTGAAGTTAACTTAAGTCCACGAGGTTAGTCCATTGAGTTAACCATAACTCCACGAACTAGGTTCGTTGAGTTAAATGTAACTCAACGGAGGGCTAAACTGAACACATATAAACTCCAATATAAAATCAAAATAGTACACAATTTTTACTCAATCTTTGTAAGATCGACCTATACTTGCACACAAATACAATATACACTGTGCACTTGCAGTTAAAATACAAATTGGAATTAATATCTAATTTGTGTGAAAGGTTGTTTGTTTACTTCTAAAAGAATTTATTAATATAAGTATAAAAACAAAATCAAACAAGTTTTCTAGCATCACCTAATAGACAAGTTTCTGATTTAACTTTTCACAACCAAACAAGTTTTTCTAACGTCATTGTTCGGGATTGAGAAGCTAAGCAACTATGAGTGCTATTTTGTTTTAATAACAGAGGGAGTATTGTGTGTTTTATTATATAATTGAGAATATGGCATATGCTTATGCTCAAAGATTTTTGAAACCTATAGTTAGCATATGTGAATTCTGCAATTTGGAAGGTCATGACATCTCTGATTGTTTGAAACTAAGACGATTATAGATGGTTAGATCACATGAACAACAAATAAATTATATTCAATATAATAGAGCTCAGCATGAGAATCCTATGGTTTACCCAACTAATGGTCAGTTTAGAACGTGTTATATGTTGAGAGACAAGGAAGTTTGGGATAAGTATGACAAACTGAAGTGTAGTTTAGAGCAAAACATGGACAAATTGGAACAATACATGTGTCAGCAATAAAAAGTCAACCAATTAAACTATAAGGAAGAATATTCAGAATCTAAAATTGATATCATATACAAAATAGAAAAAACCATAATGAAAATTGATAAAAAATTGAATGAATGAGACTAGATGATCTTGAAAGAAAGCTAAAAGTATTGGATAAATTTATAAAGAAATTACAAGTTATGCAATAGGAAAATACAAATGAAAACTTTAATGTTACAGATTTGCATAATTTGCAAGACATATAGACAAAAGAAAATACTAATACAATAGAATTTAAAGAATGTAAGTTAAAACTGAAAACAATTGAAGATCAAAATCATGAAAATGAAATACAAGAACATTATGAAAGTAATGAAAATCTGGAAGATGTATGTATAACATTAAGATTTGGAACTGATATACCACCAAGAATTCAAAAAGAAAGTAATGTAAAGGTGGATAAGAACAAAATTTAAAATGACAATGAAAATGTAATATCTGAAAACTTAGAAATCAATGAAGAAAAATCTAAATCTGAAAATGAGATAAAAAATGATCAAATGAATGAAATGAAAGAAAAAGAATCTTGTAAATCACAATCATTAGTACCATATCCTGAAAGATTACAACAAACATTTCTTGAAAAACAAGAAAAAATTAGAGAAATTTTTGAAAAAGTACAAGTTAACATTCCTTTGTTAGACTTATTACAGAAAATGCCACATTATGCTAAATTTCTTAAGGATTAGTGTACTAAGAAAAGAGAGCAAAAAGTTTTAAGGAAAGTCTTTTTAATTGAGCAAAGTAGTTCCCTATTTTTGCCACAAATTCCAAAAAAGTTATCTGATCCAAGAATCCCTATTATATCATGCACCATAGGAAATACCATTCTAGAAAGAACCTTAGTAGACCTAGGTGCAGGTATAAATATTATGCCAAGTGATATATTTGCATCCTTAGGATTAGAGTGCTTAATCCCTATTAAGACTATTATTCAATTAGTTGATAAAAGTATAAGATACCCTAGAGGTAGAGGATGTCCTAATTAAAATCAAAAACTTCATACATCCTATTGATATTGTGATTTTGGATTCCCAACAAATTAAGCATTAGAATCATGATACATCTTTAATTTTGGGAAGGCCATTTTTAGCAATATTAAGGGTTGTTATAAATTATAAAACTAGAGTGATGAAGTTAGCATATGGTAATGAGGATACTTAATTAAACATTTTCAAACCAGAAAAGTTTGAGGAGTTAGAAATGTCCTTACATACTATAGACTTTTTAAATGATGAAGGAGATATGCTAGATGATGTGATTCAAGAAGAAGTAAATAGGAAACTAAATTCTAAAACTTTAGAAGTAAGTGAAAGCATAGATGTAGAAGGAGATCAAGAAGAGATTAATATAGAAGATGAAAATGTTCAATTAGGAGCTCTAGCTTCTATTGGTCAACATTTAGATTTAAAACCTTTACCTCCTGTATTGACCTATATATTTCTAGAAGAAAAATGAACATGTCCAATCATTATTGCTTCAGATTTAAAAGAAGATCAAATTTCTAAATTAAAAGATGTAGTAAGAACTTATAAAGAGGCAATAGGATGGACTGTGACTGATATAAAAGGGTTAAGTGCAACTTTATGCTATCACCACATATAGTTAGAAGAGAATGCTAAACTAGTTAGAATTCTTAAGTGGAGATTAAATCCAAACCTTAAAGAAGTAGTTAGAAAGGAAATAGTGAAATGATTAGATAATGACATAATTTATCCGATTTCAGATAGCTCATGGGTTAGTCCAATCCATGTAGTTCCCAAGAAATCAGGATTAACAATTATTAGGAATGAAAGTCAAGACTTGATACCTACTAGAATTCAATCAGGCTGGAGAGTGTGTATTAACTATAGAAAGTTGAATGCTATGATTAGGAAAGATCATTTTCCCTTACCTTTTATAGATCAAATGCTAGATAGATTAGCAAGGCAAGAATATTTTTGTTTCCTAGACGGGTATTCAAGATATAGCCATGTTCCAGTAGCATTAGAGGATCAAGAGAAAATAACTTTCACATGTCCTAATGAAACTTATGCTTTTAAGAGGATGTCTTTTGGATTATGCAATGCATCAGCTACCTTTCAAATGTGTATGCAAGGCATATTCACTGGAATGATTGAAGATTTTTTAGAAATATTTATGGATGATTTTACTATATATGGAACTTCATATGAAATGTGTTTAAACAATTTAGACCAAGTATTAAAATGCTATGTGGAAAAAAGTTTGGTTCTAAATTAGGAAAAATGTCACTACATTGTTAAACAAGGAATAGTCTTGGGACATGTTTCAAAGAAAGGGTTGGAAGTAGATAAAGCTAAAATAGAAGTAATTTCTAATCTACCAGAACTTAAATCAATAAAAGATATTAGATCATTTCTAGGACATGCTGAATTTTATAGAAGATTTATTAAAGACTTTAGCAAAATAGCTAGACTTTTAACTAATCTATTAAAAGATGTCCCATTCAACTTTGATAAAAATTGCAAAGAATCATTTTTCAAGCTTAAAAGTAGCTTAATTTCAACTCCTATAATACAAGCACCTAATTGGAGTCATCCATTTGAATTAATGTGCGATACATCTAATTTTGCTATAGGAGAAGTGCTGGGACAAAAGATAGAAAAATCTCTTAGAGTGATTCATTATTGTAAAGTTTGACGGCAAGTGGGAGTGGTGTTTGACGTGTGGATTTGGGTGGTTCCAAGGAGCATCTTCAGAAGAAAAGGAGGGGCTGGAAACTCTGTTTTGATGTCCAAGGGAAGTGGAAGGAGGCTGAGTGCTCTTGCTCTTGCAACCGTGGAAGGCCCTTGCTATTGGTGACGTTCCAAGGGGTGAAACCTTGGGGAAACGTGGCTGAAGAGTGTGGTTTCATCCAACTACGGATCCATTGCTGAGGAAGAGGTGTTCTTCAAGGTATGAGTGAGATTTGAGAGAGATCCCTATGCATATTTTATGTTCATGTTGTGTATGTATGCATAGGTATGTTGTTTCATGTTTTTATGTTATGTTTGTATACATTTGTGTTGTTTGAATGTTATTGCATTGCATTTTAATATAGTTTTCATATAGATAATTAATTACAGATGTTATCTTGATGTGGATTCTAGTTTAAACGTGTTTTTTATCTTGTTTATATGTGCATATCTTGGATGTAAATAGGGTGTTCGATGAAATGGTTGCTTATGTAACAAGGGGAACCGTGTATAGAGTTTGGGTATTTTTATTATTTCAATTCTCTCAGCTCAAACATCGGTTTTGAATAATTTTTGATGCAATCTCATGTTTCGAGTCTACTTACCAATGGTTTTGGTTTCGTAATTTTTGGAGATCATTTGAATGGTATTTTCGATTTAAGTGTTGACAAGTGTTTCTAACTTGGACACAAGTTTTGGGTAGAGTTTTTGAGTGTCTTTGATCATCGATTTCTCGAGATCCAAATTGTATTTTTATGATCTGTAAAATGGGTTTTTGAGATGACAAAGTTAACTTGCATTGAGATTTTGTTTCACGTCATTTCATAAAGATTTCAGGGAGATATGAATTTTCTTGTAAAGTCGCGCAATCTATGTTTTGATCTCTACTTGTTGCACATCTATGTTAGATTCATCACTAATAATTATATGGTTTGAATTAGGTCTCGAAATTCAGCTAGATTTTTAGATATTTTAAAATCCTTTCCAAATCATATTTTTATATGATTTTTAAGTGAGTATTTTGGGAAGAAATGATTTCCATAAGTGGATGTAAATTCTGTAATTTCGAGAGTTCTTTTAGAGTTATGAATGAGATTGTATGGAAGTGTTTTTCAAGTAGTTAAATTAACTAGTTAACCACATATGTATAATTTCTAATATAATTACCAATCATAGTGCTAACTTTTGTTTTGATAAGAGTAGGATGTATAGAACGTTTTCAGGTTATATTATGACATGAGTCAAGTAATTAATCTAATAAAAGTTATTTAGACCAACTCCCTATGGAAATGACCTGTACTTGCACCGCTTAATAAAATAGGCACCGTGTGCTTGCGGTTAAATTATAAATGTAAAACTTGTGCTTTTATTGACACACGTTTCATCCTTACAATTATGCAAGCAAAACTTAAATGATGCTCAAGTTAATTATACAACTTCTGAAAAAGAACTATTAGCTATTGTGTTTGCCTTAGAAAAGTTTAGATCATATCTGATTGGAGCTAAAGTGATAGTATACATGGATCATTCAGCTTTGAAACACCTAATAGCAAAGAAAGAGACTAAACCTAGATTGATCCAATGGATATTGTTATTGCAAGAATTTGATTTAGAAATTAATGATAAAAAAGGTTATGAGAATGTAGTAGTAGATCATTTATCAAGATTACAAATAGAAAAATCAAATATTGAAATTAAGGATAATTTTCCTAATGAACAATTAATGATCATAAATACAATGCCTTGGTATGTAGACATAGTTAATTACTTAGTTATTGTTTAACACCTAAGGATTGGAATAGACAGGATAAAAAATTGTTCTTTTTAAGAGTGAAATATTATTATTGGGAAGACCCATACTTATTTAAGAAATGCCCTGATTTAGTTTTAAAGAGGTGTATTCCAGAAATTGAATATCAAAGCATATTGTCTTTCTGCCATGACCAAGCATGTGGAGGGCATTTAGGTTCAAGGAAAACTACTGCCAAAATCCTGCAATGTGGATTTTATTGGCCAACACTATTCAAAGATGCTCATAAATACTGCTTAAGTTGTTTAAGATGTCAACAAATAGGAAGAATATCAAAGAGGAATATGATGCCTCTGAATCCTATTATTGAGGTTGAAATGTTTGATGTGTGGGGAATAGATTTTATGGGTCCATTTCCTATGTCTAATCTATTTAATTATATATTATTGGGGGTGGATTATGTATCTAAGTGGATATAAGTTATTCCTACAAAAACTAATGACAACAAAGTGGTAATACATTTTATAAGAACTAATATAATTGTTAGATTTGGAATACCTAAAGCTATTGTTAATGATAGAGGAACTCATTTCTATAATAGAAGTTTTGAAACCTTAATGAAGAAATACGGAGTAAATCACAAAATTGAAACATCATATTATTCGCAAACAAGTGGACAAGTAGAAAGTGCAAACAAATAAATTAAGTTAATCTTAGAAAAAGTAGTAAATCCTACTAGAACAGATTGGGCAAATAGATTAATAGATGCACTTTGGGCTTATAAAACTACTTATAAGATAAGCTTAGGTATGTCACCCTTTAGGATAGTATATGGAAAAAGTTGCTATTTACCAGCTGAAATTGAACATAAAGCTTATTGGGCATTAAATGTTAGGAACCTATGGCTTCACTAGAGGGGGGGTGAATGGTGATCAGCGTGTATTTAAGCCTATTTTTAACTTTATTAACTAATTTGATTAATCTGTTTGCACAAGTACTAATCAGATATAAATAAACATGCATAGCGAAAATAAAGTAAGAAACACAAGGGAATTTTAGGTGGTTCACCAACTCAGCTAGTCCACCCCCAAGGATCACTTGGGCTTCACTAAGTGTTTCAACCAACACATACACACTTGCTTTCAGGTTGAAGCAAGAACCAACCACTTGAGCTTTCTAGTCGAAGCTCTAACCAACCACACAGAAGTTTTTAGGTATAAACTCCAGAAAACCAACCTCACAGAAGTTTTCAGGTAGAAACTCCAGAAAACCAACCTCTTGAGTTTTCAGGTCGAAACTCAAACCAACACTTAATAAAGCTTTAAGGTTGAAGCCACGAGTCAAATGATCCTTCTTGGATCAGACTTTCAGCACTTGGAGAGCTTTAAGAATCTTCTTGTAAAATCTAGCTTTCAATCGATTCCTTGTTAAACTGAATTGAGCTTTCTTCTATATCAGTAATTGATCTACAATGTATATTGTATCTCTATATGTAATTGTATCTGTAATCTCACACTTCAGCTCATCTGAATATTGAATGATCTATCTGTATTTATGCTTGAACATCCAACGATCATAATTTCTCTTCAACAGATTTATTCTACTATACTTGCTAAGTTTGCAGATCCAAATATGGTAAGTTACCGTTTAGAAAGGTATCTCAAGATAACCTTCCGATCTTCTCAAACTTTCAGATAGTTAGCAGTGTAACTTTCCGAAGGATGATCGTAACTCACTGAAAATCCACTTAAGTTTATTTGTCATGTGAGTTTTAAGTCATACACATGATGAGACTTAAGTTTGGATAGTTATAACTGTAACTCACCAAAACTCTCTTGACTTTCAGATGGTTAGCTACAGTGACTCTCCAATTTTCCTTTTTGAGCTTCAGACTGCTATCTTCTTAATTCTGCACATAGGAAATTGAATGACTTAACTTTCGGATAGTTAGCCTTTCTAACTCTCCGAATTTCCATGAGCTTTCGAATAGTTAACTCTTTAACTCTCCGATCATTCAACTAACTGTCTTTTACAACTCTCCGAAGGCTTTATGATTTCGAATAGTTATTCTTCTAACTGTCCGATGGTATTTATGCTGCTTTAAACTTGCTCTTCGAATACTTAGACCTGTAACTGTCTGATTTTTCTGTAGCTCTATAGCAATAAATTTTGGAACAACCTGCATCTATTTATCTATCTTTTGATCTTTTGCTGAGCTGTCATATCTGTGAAATACAATTGGTTTCCTCACATAGGTTTTTGCATTATCAAAATACTAGGGTCCTAACATTCTCCCCCTTTTTGATAATGACAAAATCCTTTACATTAAATTACATGTATTTCACTCCCTAGATTGTTGCTATACATTCAGTCACACAAAACCTAAGTAAAGAAAAGATTTACAAAGAATATAATACAATGTAGTTAAATTCTCCCCCTAAGTGTTGGGAATACTCCCACTGCCTTCTATGTAATTTTCTATATTCTTCTCTCCTTTATTGTCATTAGATAAAAGGAGTTCCACAATTTTATTTTGCTAAATTTTTGTTGAGGTTTTTGTTGTCCCCAAAATAAGATCTTAAAACTCACAAAGGGACCAAAATGATAAAACATTAAACTCAAAACTCATTTTAAAATAACCGCAAGCGCACGGTGCAATTGTAATATACTCCGATGAGTACGGGTCGAATCCACAAGGATTTGACTTTTACAAATTATTTCTAAGGTGCAAAAACAATAATAATTACAAGTGATTCAAAATTTATCAAAAATTCACTCAATAGAGTATAAATTCCTTATTTTCATTCATAAAACACTAAATCACTACACCATAGAATCTCAAAATTCAGTCAAGTTCACACATATCCTCCTCTTAGTATCTCAACAGTAAAATATATTAAAAATATCATACTTAGTATTCATTGGATTAATTTTACAACCCCACTGATTTCGTTAAAAGATCTGAAATAGTCAAGCGTTGGCAATGCTTTTCCTACAAACACGCAGACTAGCAACTAACATCCCTGAATTGTGCACAGTTACTAAAAATGGCATAACATTTTCAAATCTTCACGAAAATCTGTAAAATCAGTGTTTTTCGAAACTTAAATTATTAATCTAATAGAGAA